>CM065297.1:93132301-94339176 GCA_032871835.1 Dipteronia dyeriana | reverse complement strand
TTCAATCAATAAGGATCTTGTATCCAATTCAAGGATTTTACAATCCAAAAGTTTCTCTCTCTTTACTTGTCAAATAAGGCTACTATCATACGGGTATTCCACCTGGAAAAATTAAAAAGGGTACAATAGTCGCTCATGTCTTGTTTTGCATGTAAAGTTTGATATAGTTGTTCTTAAAAAGAATTTATTTTACAGTCTATATCTTGCTTACTCCATGACAAAGGGTGAAATTAGTTTGAATTCTCTTGGAAACCCTTGTTATTTTGCTTTGCCAAATACCATGTTTTGATCTTGAATACAACTTGTCTTGAATGCAAAGCATTCATTCACACATTTTTTTATATAATAAAACTCCTTGATTCTCTCTTCTTAATTAAGTTGCATAAATTTGTTTATATGATTATACATATGTCTTGTGCCATAAGCTCTCCTTACTAATGCCTTCTTAAGGGGATACTCCTTTGCTTATGACAAAAATGGGGAGTAGTGTGGATTTAGGGGGAGTTGAGAGTGGAATGATTTAAGGGGGAGTTGAGAGTGGAATGATTTAAGGGGGAGTTGAGAGTTGCATATGTGGTGAGTTTGACTCGTTGAGGGGGGAGTTAATCTATTTAGGGAGAGCATTTGCATTTGCATTGTTGATACATGTTTGCTTGTTTCTATTGTATGCAAATTGCTTTTGTTTTTATTTCTTTGATCACCTCACATACACTTGTCTTGGAAAATGTAGTTATTTTGTTTTGTAGGGATGTTGATTCTACAAGAGATTGATGACTTGAAGATCTAGTTTATTAGGCATCTCTTTGTAATGTAGAAAAACTTTGTTTACCCCTGTTTTTTGTTTTGTTTATTTGTGAGGATAAATTGTGAGTGGTGGTTTTGTCACGAAATAGCCAAATGGGGAGATTGTAAGTTCCTCTGTTTTTGATTGGCTCATTTCGTTGACAACCATATTTGGGGATTATCGTGTAAGGGTAGTTTAGGCCATCTTTGCTTAAGACTCAGCTTAAGCTTCAAAAGGTAAATCACTTGCCTAACCTTGTTTGAAGAGTTTTAGTGCACACACACACTCTCATGCATGTTTTTTTATCATCTTGCATGAATGCTTAATTGTCATAATTGTGTGTCTTTTTGTCATAACTCTTGCTTGAGTGTTTGATGCATTTTGTTTGCCCTTAGAAGAGGATTTTTCTCTTAATCGCGACTGGGACCGCTCCCTGTGCATTGCCTCCGCCGCGGTATGTATAGCGGTGTTCTCCAGGCGTTGCACTCTGCCTCTACAGCGGCCTGTGCACGTTGCATGCACAGCGGTCTCCTAAGCGGAGGTTCCCAATAGATGCACCTCTTGCTCTACTGCGGTCTGGACACTGCTTGTATCGGGTCCAGACAGCGGAGATTCCCAGGCGATGCATCGCTCGCTCTACCGCGGTCTGGACACTTGCCTTGACCGCCGCACGCACAGCGGTCATAACGGGAATCAGTTGCCCCTTTGTCCAAAATGATGTCTTTTCGTGTAGGGCACATTATATAAATGTGCTCTTCTCTTCTCTTTGGCTTGGGGGTCTAAGAAGCCATTTTTATTGTTTAAGCCTTTCTTTGAGAGAGAAATTCACTCTAAGAGAGAGAGAGAGAGAGAAAGCTCTCAAGAACTCATTTTTACTCAACCAAACTCCGATCCATGAGCATCTAGCATTTTCTTGCATCTTCCAAGCATGATTTCTCTTGTTGGTCTTTGACTAGGTAATCTCTACATGCCCTAGAATCTCTTGTTTCATTCTTATGACATGTATGCCTAGGTTTAGCAATTATTGTTCATTAAATGTATGTTATTGAGTTTAATTGCATTTATAACATGCTTGAGTTGTTGATTGTTGGTTGAGATTTATATTTTGTGATAGCTAGGGTTTGTGACCATTTTGCCCTTCTAGCTAAATCTCTATTCTTTGCATTTAGATATTGTTTAGGACTCATCAATTGCATTTTATGATTGTATTATAGTCCTTGTCATACTTAATGACAACTCGTGTTGATATGACTTTTGTGATAGCTAGCATTTAGGTCAGTGTTGCCTCTAGCTAATTAGGTCATATAGATTGCATTTTCATGATTGCATTTAATGACCATGCCATACTTAATGACAACATATGTTGAAATGGCTTTGTTTCATAACTAGGATATAATTTGCATAACTATATCTAGTTAAGTCTTTATGAACATTCATTTAGACATTAATATCTAGGAATTGTACTTAGTGACATTCTTAATTTCCTAGATAAGCATTTAGTGTTGCCTAGCATTAATTGCATGTTTGAATATTTTATCATATTCACTTAGGTTGTTTTGACTCTTCATTGAGGTTAAGTCTTGTGACTAAGTGGTTAGTGCACAAGCAAACAAACCAAGAATCACTATTAAGGCCCTATTGGGTAGAGTGAAAGGGTTAGTAACCGGAAGGTGTGACGGGAGGTCAACCTAGGTTGTAAATTTTCATTCAATAGTGGATTTGAGGATCGAATGTGGCGCACATATCAGCCTGTGATTTTTCCCATTTGGAGGGTTTCCACGTAAATATTATGTGTTGTTATTGTTTTAAGCATAATTGATTTTATTAAATGCTTGTTTATTCGGGGTAATCTGTGTTAATATTGATTAATCGAAAATTCGATAATTGATTCGATTAAAACCTATCCACCCCCTCTAGGTTATAGACACACACGTTTTTAGGGAACTTTCATATAGCATAATCATCTTCCTTTGATCCATTTCTAACAAAATAGCACAAATAATGGTATTGACCATATTAGAAACACACCTAGATTTGATGTTGTAAAAAAATAGAAACCAAAACAAATAAAATAAAATTACTCAATCAAAATTACAATATCTAAAACAAATAATGTACATTATTTATGATATATATGGGTTCTACAAGTCAAGCATTATACTATTTAACCGAAACATGTTTGTAATAGAACATAACAAGCACTGTAATGAACTATAAATTTCTTGAATGCAGAGTAAAAATAGACGAGTAATTTTTGTTTTGTTTTTTCTCAAATAGGAAGCCCATATAAAACCTACCAACCCACTCATTATCACATAAAATTGCAATGGATAAAAACAACACTTAAAATTGCTTATGGAAGAGAAATTGATAACAAGAATAAATAGAAAAAAGAAAAATAAGACAGAGGAAATAAGAATATAAAATCAAACACCATCCATCACTTGGAAACAAGAAAAAAAAGAAATAAAAAAATCACCTGATGAGAAAAAATCAACAGCGGACAGAAGAGTCTCTTTCACTGTCTTCAGTCTTCACAAGAAGAGTCTTTTTCACTGTAAAAAAAAATAGCATATATAAGACATTTCCTAATATTATTTTAGATCTAAAAAATAATGAAAACTAAAATGCACATTTTAACAAACATTACAAATACAAAATCGATTTTATAAAATTTAACATAAAAAATATGATAAATTTCTTGTTCATTTAGAAAACTATGATTTTTTTTAAAGAACGTTTTTTATTTAAATTTGAGTTTTTCGTATATATATATAAAGCAATTCTAGTTAAAAATAATAATAATTCTAGGATAGTCACCATGATTTGAGAAGAGTTTTCAGGGACTTGAAATTAAATTGGAAAATGGAAAGCTGAAATCTAAAATCCAAAGGAGAAAAAAGATAGAGAGACTTTTTTTAGATAATGGAGTACATTTGAGCATTTGGTTTTTTTAGGAAGTGGAGAAAGAAAAAAAGATAAACAAAGCTAATACATAGAAAACACGTCTGTCACCCTTGTATTTAGGGGTGGGCAAAAAACCAATTAACCGAACCGAACCAGTGGATCAAACCGGTCCAATTGGTTTTTTACCTGTTTTGATTGGGTGATCGGTTTGGTTCGGTTCTAATTTTAAAAAAACCGGTTGTATCGGTTTTTTACCGGTTTTTTTTCGGTTTAGTTCCAAAAACCGGATAACCGAACCGATACCCAACTATAAATTAAAAAAAAAAAACTAATTTTAACTTCCACTATTCACTCTTCAATTATTAGGTATATTTATTGGATTTTAAAATGTAATTTGACTTTGTTTGGTATTGACTATTGTATTAGCTAACAACAAAAAATTTGGCTGACATTATTTTGAAATGTGTTTACTGTTTTGTATTGGATTTTGTAGTTTTTTAATATGTTTTTATTGTGATGTAAATAAATGTGGCCCAATAGGTTCAAAAAATGAACTAAATATGTAATAAATGAAATTTAGAATTTTGGCCCATTAGACCCAAAACAAAAAAAAACGAACCGAACCGAACCGAACCGGTCCAATTCGGTTGGTTTTTTATCGGTTGACAAATGTCAATTTGATTGGATCGGATCACTTTTTTAAAAACCGGATTTTATCGGTTTTTTATCGGTTCTATAAAAAACCGAACCGGTCCAATCAACGCCCACCCCTACTTATATTATGTAATACATTGGCAAGTGTATTAGACGAGTTATTATGTATTAGCTTGTACAATACACAAGTCATTGCCAAACACATGTATTGGATAATATAATACATTTTAAACCCATTAACCAATACTATACATGCAAACAATACTATACATGTATTGGATAATATAATACATTTTAAACCCATTAACCAATACTATACATGCAAACAAACATACGTTATTTTTCTTACTTCTAATACAACATCAAAGATTCAACCATGCGATACTGGGATTATTCGAGTACTAAAAATTCATTATCAATGTCGTTTCTATTCTAGAATCCTAGAGGGCTACGAAGTAGGAGCAACAAATCTCGAAAAAAAATAACAACATTGATACAAAGACAACAACTATTGTAAATTGTTTTTGACATTGCAAGATCCGTTCAGATGAAGATATGTCACTGACATGGCTTATGAACCACAAATTAGTGGAGATGAAGGCATCGATAAATTACGTGAAGCCATTTATGGTATATACTATAGAAATGTGATGGATGTTGATTATCTTTTGAATTATCCTAGTGAAAATGCTATAGTGATAGAATCGTCTACTGATGAAGAAATTATTCAAGGGGTAATTACTACACCTACCGTTGATCATGATCCAGATGACATTAGTGTTTTTACCAAACGTTTCTCCAAAAGAAGTCTTTCAAGCAATAGTAACATTAAATAACTTCTTACTAAAAAATGATATATATACCAATATGGTGATTTGCAAAATATTAAGGATCATATTCAATTCGGTTTCGGTACAAAGAAAAGGCAAACAACTTTAGATGCATATTTTAAGAAAGATTTGAATTGAGAAAATAGAATTGTTGTTAATTTTTTTTTAAAATGAAGTTTTTAAGTTAAACATTTATTGATATGTATTATGTTTTTTTATGTGTTATGTTCTTTATGTATTTAATCAATTATTAATTTATATATTTATTGGGACCTAAAGGACATCAAAAAAAATTATTATCTTATGTATTTATCGAGGTTATTAATTTAGTAGACAGACCCTCGTCAGGTCCAGAATATTTTATTATTTAAACAGGGTTATTAATTTATCGAACATTCATTTATTGAGGTTTTACTGTATTCATTCGTATGGTAAAATTGGAACAGTAAAACCTCAATAATTTAATCATGTTGGACCATTTTAAATTTATTAATTTATAGAGTTATTAATTAATCTTTAAATTAATAATTTATTAATTTATGAAGTGCATTTATGATTATATATATACAAATAACTAACGGAAGATTCAACTGATCTAATTAATTGTCATTAAGCAACTAAAAATGGTGCAAGTTTAGATGAAATTGTTTATATCAGAATCATGTTTGTTATAGGGATTTTCCGGTAGCATGACATGTGAAAATTCCCTTAAAACGCGTGTCTATAAACGTAGAGAGATGGAGTGAATAGATTTTAATCAAGTTAATTACTATTTTTTATTGATTAGTCAATATTCAAAATTCACTCAATAAAACAAACTTACAACATCAAGTGTAATAATGCGAAATTAAAATTAACACAAGATGTATACGTGGAAAACCCTCCAAACGGGAAAAAACCACGGGCTGTTAAGTGCGCCACACTCAATCGCAGAAATCCACTATATGAGCAACGGTTACACCCTCAAGTGATTCTCGAACTCTCACTCTCGACAACCCCAGGTTATGGACATCGCCACTCATCACTCTTGGTTCAGTCCCTAGTGATATTCGCTGATACACTACTCTTGGCGTGAACGCCTCCTACTCTACCTCCTTAGGCCTTTTACAGTGGCACCCGACCAATTGATTGCCAACCCTTCCTTTGGTTGGAAGACTTGAATTGCTTGTGCACTACACACCGGTAGCCACAAAGATTAAATTCTAAATGAAGAGATCAACAACCTATGTGAACATGTAAAAATATTCTAAATGCAAATAATGCTAGGCAACACTAAATGCTTATCTAGGAATTAAAGAATGTCACTAAGTGCAGTTCCTAGATATCAATATCTAAATGAATGCTCATAAAGACTTAACTAGATATGGATATGAAATATTACGATCTAGTTATCAAACAAAGTCATTTCAACACATGTTGTCATTAAGCATGGCATGGTCAATAAATGCAATCATCAAAATGCAATCAATATGACTTAATTAGCTAGAGGCAAATATGACCTATATGCTAGCTATCACAATACAACAACCCAAACATCAATAGAAATCTCTACTTGTAATAAGAATCCTAATATAGAGGCATACAAGTCATACAAGAGATATCTTGTTAAGCTAGAACACAAGAATGATGAAGATGGTGTTCTACTTACCAAGTTACATGTGTTGATGAAGACCCATACTTAGAAACATCCTAGATGAAGCTAGATGATGTTTGTTTCACACAAGAATGATGGGTGTTTAGGTTTTGAGAGTTAAAGAAGCAATCTTGGTGCTTTCTCTCACCAGGGAACTCTTTCTCTCACTAAGATCTAGAAATTTGGAGTTCTAGATCTAAATGGGGAAGAAGATGATGTATATATAGAGTCCAAATCAAACTACATCGTTTAGAGAGAGAAAAAAATGATTTTCGGGCGTCAGAAGCGACCTGGATGATAGGTCGCTTCAAGACCGCTTTGCTCTCAGGTTTGGGAGCCAAAATATGCTTGAAAACGCGACTTGAAAGTCATGTCGCCCTGAGGTCGCTTTGCTCTTAGGAAAAACTCTACAACACAATAACTCCAGATTCGAGCTACCCAAAACATGACCAAATTACATCTAAACCTTTCGTATAATATACCGTTGGAAAGGTATGAAAGTCTACTTTCTACTACAATTTACAAAACCAGATTTAGATGTCTGTAGAAATATTTATGATCAAATAAGTGACCAAAGGTCAGATTTGGACTTTAATAAGAATGCTCAAACTCATGGAATAAAATCATGTGACCAAAGACCAAACTAAGAGAAGAGTTGGACCTTCTCAAATGGTCACTCAACGCACTAAATCAAGCACACCTTTGTGCAAGTGCGGGCGTATCCGATCAAGCAACAGAATACGAATTAAACACACAATAAGCACACTTAAAACTAAGAGTGAAATGTATGATGACACATGTAACAACTCAAATACATGTAAGTGTGTGTGTGTGTGTACAATAATAAATGCATGTCAATGTAAATGCATATACATGAAATATGGGTTGTGCAACTAAATCTCTTCAATAAGAAATAAGCACAAGTGAACTACCTCTTGAAGCTCACTGGGATGTTGGACGCTTGTCATCAAAAGCATAAGCTACCCATTACACATTGAATCCCCAATGTGATTTGTCATGAAATAATCCAATCATAAAATTGAGGTTCTTACAACATGTCAGCAAAGATAGCTGATAATCCATAATATATGGTAGACCATGTCATCAGAGAAGAAAAACAGTGTCTAATAATTGGCAAGCGGTCGGGAAAGTCAACCGATCAACATTCGCCCAAGTCACAGTTGATGTTACGATACGGGACGGTCCGACTGACCGACCGACCAAGATAGGTTTAAACCCGCTTGGGTAGTAAAACCGATCGAGAAAAAAGACCCGGTCGGGATTAGAAATGGTCGGTCAATAGATGCTCAGTCAATAGATGCTCGGTCAAGACAGTAACACGAGTTCAACTACGACTCAAATACAAAGAAGAATTATTTTACTCAAACAAGAAATCTAGAAGCATATTTCAATAAAGAAATATTACTATTTACTTTTACATATCAGAGAGTCCAGATCAAGCAATAACTTTACTCTTTTAGAAGATTGCACACCAATCAGGAAACAAGTTCTAAATGGACTACTCAACTAGAATCCTATAAATATTCTAATTCAATGCATAAGATCTCCGAAACAGGAAAGAAGACAAAGACGACTTCAACAAGTAACAAGTCCTGACTAAACACTACCACATGTCCTTATCTGTATAACAAGGTTAGAGTTCTATGCATATATAAAATAAACCCATAATATCATTGTAAGAGATATATAAAATAAAAGATACACAAACAGACACAGAAAAATAAAGAGAAATAGAGAGATACACCAAAAAAGAAGAAGAGATTAAGTGTGTAATCATTCTATTCATAGTGGAATTCTTCTCGTCGTCACCGACAACCGTGGATGTTTTCTCACCTTGGTTTTACACGTAAAATACATGTTATGTTGGATTTATCTTTTATTTCCAACTTTTCTATATTATCATTTACAAACACGAGCAAATCGTATCACGTCCACGTGGAGAAAGGGGTTTTGATTATTCAACCCTAAACTGGTTAATGTTTGGAGGTTGACTTTTCAATGATCTAAAAATCACCTTCAACAATTAGCGCTAGAAGGAGGGGTAAGAACTCAACTTTGAGGAACCCTCATGAACAGACCACAAAGAATTCAGATATGAATCCTACATCAAAAACACCCCATGACAAGACCCACCCTGACTCCTCTCTTGAGTACGTGGGAGGTCCTGTGAGCTGCACTTTTTACTAAAATGATAAATGAATTTCAACTAAAATTCTATAGAAAAAACTTGCTCTTAAACACAAATAAAATAAAATATTGAATGTTGTAGAATACAAAATGTACATAACTGCTAGTTATATAAGCTCACAGCTGTCTGTCAACAAGACAACTACATTGCTTACTCACCTGATCGGTTTTCATTTTCATTTTTTTAGCCTCCCAATTTGAGTCTTTATTGGGCCTGAATGGTTTGGGCCTTACACCCCAGCAAATGACTATTGGAAAAGTTAGGGTGCCCGAAGTAGGAGCCACACCTGTGACCAAATTCGGAAGAAGAATATTCATGAAGCTTCATAGTGTCTAAATCCGTCTGAGAAATTACTTTCCCATTCCGACAGCCTACAAAAAAAAAAGATGTGAGTTGTTGCGAATTGTGAAATTGCTGACCAATGGGCGCTAAAGTGAGCATATCTCCCACACAGATCACGAACAAATTTTTTATTTGACCAGTGAATACGAAAATAGGAATATCTCCCTCTACAGAAGTCGAAATCACAATCCGTAAAAACCATTAAAAACTAGACATTCAGAGCTTTTCGAAAATATATGGTTTACAATCTGGTTCACAATCTGGTTCAACTTATGCAGTATTTTATGGCCCTTGAAACATCAATGAAACTGATTCACAGAGGATTTTATATCTCGACCATCAGACGCTAAAATAAAGATAACTCTCACTAGAAAGCATAAAATCACGAGCCGCAAATTTTACTGTAAACTAGACACATAGATCTTTCCAATGATGTATGTTTCATGATGCAATTCATTCCGAGGAATATTTGACGATCTCCAAAACTTTGTTGTTCGGTGTAAATAGTGGTCCGAGGACAAGTTTACCTTCGTAGGTGTCAGAAACCGTGCACATCTTGGTATAGAATGCCCAATGTCAATTCTCATTTGAACCCACTCGACTCTATGTCAATTCAACTATGAAGGATCCAAGAATAAAGCCGAGGTAAGCCAATTTACATGTAAGTTTAAATTTTATGATTTCATTAATGCATTAAGTAAATAGAGAATATATATTCGTTTACAATGATTGAATATTCTTTGTCTGAAAAAAAAATACTACGCTCATGATATACATAGCTTATTTAGCATATAATTGTTTTGGACAAACGTTTAAATCATTTAAATATAGCGATAAAACTTATTCGATATAGTTAACAGTGTTGTGATCTATTATGTATATATTGTTTGAAAATAATTATAGTCTTTTAAAATATCTTTCGAATAAGTGTTACTTAATGAATTAATCAAGTCTTCGATCTTGATAAGAAGCACTTCCGAAAGTATTTAATGACATTGTTAAAATCATCCAGACACGGAGGTACGTTTTCGCTTATTTGTTATGTTATTTATTAACATCATATTGTATCTCAATCAATAGTTTAGTAGAATGTCATGGTATTTGTTTATTTTTTATTTAAAGTACCATAAATCTGCTGCTAATTTGTTAAGAAACAACACAATCTATGCATGTTTCTCTTATACGTTATACATAATAAGCATGCACAAGTCTATAGACATGTAATGCATGCTTAATTGGTATGTCTGACAACCTTTACGGCTATTATATGCGTATAATATATCATAGATTTATAGGTGTTAAATTTTGACAATAATTATTAATATTAACATGCATGAGTTAATCGCTTCCAAATATTTGGTCTCATTAAGTATATGATTATTATTACTTGTGCAAACATTACTCGCTTGGTATAGAAAACAAGTTGAAAATGCTAGCTTAAGAATCAAGTATTGTCTCAATGCGCGGGAATCAAATTTCATCTCTATGCACTTAAAGGTTTCAACAAACCAGAGACTATATGACCTTGGTAACTTGGTCATAGACGGAAGAGTAGCATTGGCCTCATATTGCTAACAACTATCTTCATCAATCTGGGTTTGGTTTCTCCTGTTAATATTAAAATCTTGTTATATATATATATATGTTATGCCTTATACGAATAAAGCTCGTTTATGACCAACAGTTATCTTTTATTCTCTGAGTAAGCATATCTTATTATTTTTACTTTAGAACTGTAAATGGAGCATGATGGATGCTTAAAAAAAAAGTACCCGAGTAAGGGTCACTCCATGAAAATATCATTAAATGTTGTTCTTTGACTAACAATTTGCTGAGAATTTTTATAGTGAAAGGTTTATAGAGTTTGACTTAGATAAGGTTGTTTTTCGAAAGCATCTTGATTAGATAGGTTAGGAAAACTCTAAACCGTAATCGCGTTCGTCAATTATCGGATGACACCACACTATGGGCTCTCAAAGATAGAACATGTTCGGGCAAAGTTCTGACCAGCAAAAGATTCATATCTACCAAAGATGGAACCTGTTCAGCCAGAGTTTCTGGTCGGCCAAAATTATGGTCTACCAAAGATTGAATCTGGTCGATTAGAGTTCTTGGTCAGCTAAAGATAGAATCTAGTCGATTAAAGAGAATTTGGTTGACTAAAGTTTCTTATCAGCCAAAGATGAAATCCGATCAACCGACAAAAAGAAGTAGGATTTTAATGGAGTCATTACAATGGGTCATGTCCATAGACCATCCCTACTACTACAACATGAACAGACAAAACAACAAGACACTCTAGCAAGCCCGAACAAAGAAAAGATGCTAGGGGGTGAATTATATGTTCTATCATTGCCAGGAGAAGCACAAGCAAGTGGATTAGCAAATAGAGTTTGGTAATAAAAAAAAATGGCACAAGATGCATTTAGGGAAAAGTTCACCTCGATGAGCATTGAAAATCGGACCCATGGTGGTTGAAAGCATCACGAGTCAATCATCAACTGAATCAAATAAGTTATCTGTTATCAGCTAAATTGACAACAACAGAAGAATTTACATTCTAAGCAACTAGACTACGGAGTCTTGAGTGGTTCATCAGATTCAACTCGAAAAATATAGCTTCCCAAAGGTTTTTCGAGTTTAAAATATCGATAAAGAATCTGAACTGTGATCACATCAAAGTAAACATCAAATAAAAGGTGAGCAATGGACTGTCGAAAGCATAAAATGGCTTCACAGAAATGCCACACTGGCTCCAGGTCGCTCAAATGGGCAGTAATATAATCAATCGTTCAGAACCACATGTGTGGCAATTAAAGTTGATAATATTGCACTTCCACAGCCTTACAAAGTTTAATTAGAAAGTACTTTGCTACATGCAACTGACGAACGAAACAACAAAACTTGAGTGTTAGCCTATTTGGTTTGCATAGTTGTTTAGTTTTATGGAACTACTCAGATCGTACCAACTGCTCATTTCACCAGAGGTATTCAGCCATTGCAGATATTTCAGCTCACCATTCTGTTAGGTACCTCAACCGGCTACTCAACAAAGCATTAAAACAAATGATGAGGAAAAAAGGATACGATGTTAAAAGCACACCGTTCGAATAAAACCTACTTTAACAACTGTTGGGGGCTAGGGGGAAGCACAACATAAAAAAGGAACAGACGATGTAAAAAAAAATTGCACTTGCAAAGTAGTTTTTAGCAAAGTCACTTCTCCAACTTGGTGATTCGGCTGATATATATATATATATATATATATATATATATATATATATATATATATATATATATATATATAAAGATAACTGATCGAGCTAAAGTTAATCAGTGTAATAAGATAATTGATCAGTCAAAAGTTTATCAGTGTAATAAGATAACCGATCGGGTGAAAGTTGATCAAGTAATAAGATAACTGATTGGTCCAAAGTCAATCAGTTTAATAAGATAAATTATCAGTTGCAAAGTAACCGGTGTAATAAGATAACTGATGTATATATATATATATATATATATATATATATATATATATATATATATAAAGATGGACTAGACAGATGTGGGAGTATAAGACAAAAGCATGTGGATCAATCACCACCTCTCAGCATATACAAAGAGTTTAGTAGCAACATACAATCTCAATCTCGGTCATTTGATCAAAGGATTGCTAGCAGTCAAAAACTCATTCATCCATTATTAAAAAAAAAGGAATTAGATGGTTCGTTGCAATTCACAGAAGGTTCTAAAGATCGTTCACCCTAAAAATATTTGAAGATATTTGAGAAATCATAACTCTATACTAGAGATAGAAACACCTACTATACATGTTAGTATTGATAATTAAATTGTCTTGTTTACTTCCTTGCAGTGATCTAGGAAGGCATGAGACGAAATACTATACAAAAATATAAGGAGGGAACATCCGTGATTCACCAACTCGGAGAAACGGTAAAAAAATGTTAGCAATTTCGGATCTCCCATCAAGTGATGTTAAAGATAAAATCTAGTGTTTTACCTTATTATTTGAAGTTCGACGAATGAGTCAAAAATCCCTAGACTACACGATCGAATAATGATAACGATGAGGTAAAAGATTGTGAAACACTTTCTTCACCATCATTTATATATACTATGCTTGTAACATAATATGCAACACATGTAGCTTTTGTATATTGCTCCTAAAGTTGGACCTTGCATACGTATGTTGTCATAATGTGATTATCTATTACAAATGCACATACTTTACAAAATGCATACCGCAAGTTTTTTCATATAATCCACTCTTCGTGACGAATTCATGGGTACTGTATCATGAACAACAATCGTAAGCGGCACGAGACATGGATCTAACTATTCATGTTCAACATTTATATATGTTTATTATTTTTGCAAATGTTACTAACACGCTCAGCACAAGGAAATAGAGACAGCTCAAACAATGCATTCGCATTCAAAAGACCATTAAAAGAGAAAATCTCTAGATAAAATCCAAGTAAAAGTGTTCAAAATTTGTCTCCGCCATACAGAGACATGCCCGAACACCCGAGTTTGCTTAGGCAAAGGGTGCTCGGGGGGGGGGGGGGGGGGGGGGGGGGTTCAAAAGTAAAGTCCGAAACAAATTATGGTGCATAATCATCGAAACTAACTGGGTGTATTAAAAACACTGTTAGAACGCCTTCAGGTGATTAGATACCTGATGGGATGCGCAGTAAGTTTGATGAGGTAATAAAATTCTCATACTTGAATGCTAGTTAACCAGATACTCTGATAAGATAAGTTAAACTAATGAGATACATATATTTTCCCATCGCAACTAATCGTGAGTAACAGACTACTGGGAGACGTCTTAGTGACTTAGTTGCCAAATTCAAGACAAGTGTCTAGAAATTAGATACCACGAAAATGGTCCCGAAGAACACTACTTGGAAAATATTGAGATTGATCGTGAGCAACCCAAGCAAGCAAGGTCAAAGATTATTTACATAACCAACTAGAGATGATCGATTAAGAAGATAACCGATCGGGTCAGACCAAGCTCGATCAGTTAACGAGATAACTGATTGGGTCAAAAACGATCAGCTAAAAAGATAACTGATTAGATCAAAGATGATCAATTGACAAGATAGTTGGTCAAACCAAGTTCTACTGTTAATAAGATAATTGATCGAGTCAAAGAAAAATCAGCTAATAATATAGTTTATCGAGATCAAAGATGGGCAGCTAATAAGATAGTTGATTGGGTAAAAAAACCAACAATCAATAAGATAGATGATCAGATAAAAAATGATCAGCCAACAAAATGATTGATCAACTCATCGATCGGTTTAATAAGGTGACTGATAGGCCATAAAACTGATCAGTGTAATAAAATACTTGATCAAACTGAGGTAATTAGATTCTCAGTGTAAAACCGATATAAAAAAAAGGGGTATTGAGATTTTAATCCCTCTATTAGCATTAATCTAGGTTTGATCCATTTGTTTTTTTGAATTACTAACTTTAGTCCATTAGTTCTCTGACAATACCTATTACAGTCCCTACCGTCCAATTCTGTTAGTTTTTTGTTGACTTCCGTTAGATAAATATGGGCATTATGGGAAATTTGGTAAAAGCTTCTAGAAACCGTCTGGAAAAAAAGGTATAATAGTAATTTTCAAAATTCATAATAATAATAATTAATATTACAAATAATTTAAAAAACAAATAAATATTATTAAATTAAATATGAAAATAAAATAAAAAACAATTCAAATGTAATTTCTTTCTCTCTCCCCAACACTCTCTCTCATCGTTTCTCTTCTTTCTCTTCCTCTTCCTCTCCCACCGGCTACGGTCTAATCTTCTCTTTTACTCTTCCTGACACATGCTCTCTCTCCCCGTTTCTCTTCTTTCTCTTTCTCTCCCACCGGCCACCAATCTCGTCTTCTCTTTCTCTCTCCATGATGCGCTCTCTATCCCCTTGTTTCTCTTCTTTTTCCCAGATGGTGGGTATTAGTGATTGGTGAAGGGTTTGGTTTCTGGGAATGGATTAGGGGTGGTGGTTGTGGTCGATTTCAATTGGGGGGTGGTGGTTGTGGCTAGGTGATTTCAAATTAAGGTATGGGCTGTGGTTGGTTGATTTCGATTTAGGATAGTGGTTTTGGTTGATTTCAAATTAGGGATTTCGACTTGGGAGGGTGGCTCGATTGGGATTTCAATTCTGGATTTGATTTATTTCCTTATTCTAGGTTTGATTTGTAGTTTCGATTTTTTTTAGGTTTGGTGGGATTGATTGATTCAAATCTGGAATGGTGATGGTGTTGGAGGAGAAGAACTAAATCGGTGTGTTAGTGAATGTTTTTTTTTTCCTGATGAAGTGTGTTTGGATATGGATATGGATTGATGTGTTTAATTTTTTAAATATGGTAATGATTTAATTTCTAAGTTGAAAATCATGTCAATAAGTGATTGCAATATGCTTCGATCAATAACAGAGCTTCCAAGTTTATTTTTTCTGGTTAGGTTTGATTTTTTTTTTCAGGGTTTGAATTTTTTTTTGGGTTTGAGATTTTGATTTGATTTTGGTTTAGTTTGATTTTCATTTGGTTTTCATTTGGTTTTGTTTTGATTGGTGTGAAGACCGATTTATAAAAAAGGTCGGCCAAAAGGAAGAATCTAGTATGCAAAAAATAGAATATGTTCGACCAAATGATAGAACTTGTTCGGCTAAAGATTCTGGTTGGCCAAAATTATGGTCGGTCAAAGATAGAATCTGGTCGGGTAGAGTTTCTAGTCAGCTAAAAATGGGATCTGATTTGTAAAAAAACAATAAAGATCAATCGAGAAAAAGTTTAAAATGGCAATAAAGATCTAGGCCAAAATCTTGGAATGTCCCGTTAAAATAAAAAGAAGAAACTTTACTCAGGCAAAAAAAAAAAAGTGAATGCCTAAAGTTTAGTTCCTACTCTACACATCGACATCAACTTCTAAATGGTAAGTGATGCTAGGGGGTAGATTTAGAGCAACATGAACACCCGGAGAACAAGAGCCTCCAACTCGCCATGAACATGTATATATATGGTAGTGGCCTTAGGGGGTGGATGCTAAGAAACATAATCTCGATAGAGCGCCATCTAAATTTTCTGAGAGCAACGACATCTGCTATATTTTTCTCAGCTCATGAAGAAAGACGTTGTTCAGGGAAACCTTAATCAGTACCTCTTGTGGTCTTTAACTTTAAAATTTTCAAGTTGTCTCGAGCACTAAAACTTCGAAAGGTCATCAGAATTTACGTTTAAAGGATATCATATACACGGTGATAAAAGCGTAAGGTGTCAGAGTACTGTACGGCGAAAGAAAAGATGCTTCAGGTAGAACCCGAGCATTAGTAAGATACGTTCAAAGAAGGCAAGATCATGCTAAGACACCCCGCCTAGGAAGGACCCGAGCATTAGTAAGATACGTTCAAAGATGGATCAAAAAAAAATGTGAAAAAGGATTCGAGTGCCAGTAAGGTCTGCTCAAAGATAGATTCAAGTAAAGCTGAATAACGCTAAAAATAGGTTTCAGATTCGCCGAAATGAGCGAGAGGATCTAAGCATCAGCCGGAAAAAGAAAAAGTCAAGCTTAGGAAAATAACATAGAGTCAAAGGCAGATGAACAGAAAAACGTTCATCTTATATAGAGCAGTGGGACATGGCCCCACCCACAACAAAAATACCACTATCCGGACAAAAAAAAAGAATCAGAATAAAGTATCCAAAGGCATCTCAGTGACCTGATTTATGTCCCGAAGACACTTATAAATATAGGTCTAATAATGTATCTCAGCTACATAATTGTCTTGAAGATTATCAGTTTACAGGAGAACAATAAAAAAAAATGATGTGGTCAGAGCATCAAAAATTAAAGGAAAAAGTATTCAAATTCCTTTCGTCAAGAACTCATTTCACTGATTTAAGGGGGCAATGTTATAGGGATTTTTCGATAGCATGACATGTCAGTAAAGATAGCGGATAATCCGGAATATATGACAGATCATGTTATCAGAGAAGAAAAACAGCCTTTAGTGATTGGTGAACAGTCGGGAAAGTCAACTTGTCAACATTCGCCCAAGTCACAATTGATGTTGTCATACGGGGTGGTCCGACTGACGGATCAGCTAAGATAGGTTTAAACCAGATCGAGCAACAAAACCGATGGAGAAAAGAGACCTGGTCCGGATCATAAACGGACGGCCAATAGATGATCGATCAAGACAGTAACACGAGTTCAACTACGACTCAAATACGAAGAAGAATGATCTTACTCGAACAATGAATCCAAAACCACATTTCAATAAGGAAATATTACTATTTCCTCCTACATATCAGAGAGTCCAAACTAAGCAATAACTTTATTCTTCTAGAAGATTGCACACCAATCAGAAAACAAGTTCTAAATGGATTACTAAACTAGAATCCTACGAAGATTCTAATAATACATAAGATCTCTGAAACAAGAAAGAAGACAAAGACGACTTCAATAAGTAACAAATCCTGATTAAACACTACCACATTTCTTTATTTGTATAATAAGGCTTAGAGTTCTATGCATATATAAATAGACCCATAATCTTATTGTAAGAGATATATAAAGAAAAGATACACAAATAGACACAGAAAAGAGAGAGAGAGAGACGCTAAAAAATTAGAAGAGATTGAGTGTGTAATTCTTCTTGCCGTCACCGGCAATCGTTGATGTTTCCCCACATTAGGCTTTTACCACGTAAAATACGTGTTATGCTTGATTTATCTTTTATTTCCTACTTTTCTACATTACCATTCACAAATACGAGCAAATCATATCACATCCACGTGGAGAAAGAGACTTTAATTATTCAACCCTAAACTGGTTAAAGCTTCGATCTGCCTACGTGTTAATGTTTGTTGACTGACTTTTCAACGATCCAAAAATCACCGTCAACAATGTTAATAATGAAGCCAAGGATGATACAACATCTTTGGGGACTGTTACGTGTAAAGTAAAGAAGCACTCAAAACATCAACAACACTTCGTAATTTTTTGTTTCAGTTCGAGAATTCAACTCCAAACTTCTAATTGCATTAAGAAAAAATTAGAGATGATATTAAACTAGATTTGAATTTCTAGGAAAAAAAAGCAACAATAGAGTCATATTTCAAGAAAATATGATAGTAAATTATATTTGTAATTTCAGCAAATTATTAATTTATTATATAAATGCGATTACATCTTCATATAGGGTTTTTTTTTTTAAATTGTCAAGCTAAATCAATTTAAATTTGTTACTATAAAATTTTAACTTCAATATATCAATCACTCTTGTACTTTTAATCAAATGATTAAGATTTGAATTAATTTACAACTCTTGGATTAAGAACACATGAGTGGTTGAGATGTTGAAGTCAAAAGTTTTAAGTTGGTTTAGCCAAACCCTTTTTGGAATTTATTATCTTATTAATTTATCGAAATTATTAATATATTCCATTGGCCTAAGTCGGGACCAGAAAAAATTATGGGTTATTGGTATCAATTCCCCCTAAACTTTACGCAAGTTTGCATTTTGTCCCATGAACTTCTTTTAGACGTTAAACCATCTGAACTCTCATTAATCGGTAAATAGCTTGATTTATTACCTCCTAAACACCTGAGTAAAGGGGCATCTACGGTCATGTTTTATCAATTAATGATAATACAAGAAGTTTAACGTCTAATTTTTTTTTTCTAGAATGTAAAATATAGTCTCGCATAAAGTCCAGAGAGGATCGGTGGCAATAACCCAAAACTTATAATATTATTATCGAGTATTAATATACTGTTCAAGTATTCAACTGTATATTGAATGATTTGAACAATTTTTTTTTTGGTTTAATGAAGAAAAGTAAATAAAATAGCTCGGGTCGGGTATCCGACCAGTTTACATCCCTCGGGCCAGCCCATTGTGAGTGAGTTTTGTAGGGCATTTTGGAGAAGAGAATTCAATACAATGCCTAGAAGCTTATCTCGGTCGCCGTCGTACAGGAGGAGGTACTCTCCGTCACCTGTCGCTCACCGCTACAGCAGACGAAGCAAGAGGGAACGGAGCCGCTCTCGCTCACGCTCACCCTTTTCCAATTCTCACAGAAGGTCATTTTATCAACTCCACTTGATCCCTTTTCCATTTTTGTTTTCTCTCGCCATTGCTGCTTCGCTCATTACCAACCATACTTTTCTCTGTGGAAAATTTACAAAATTAAAAGCATTATATGAAAATTTTAACGTGTCTACTATATTTATTTTTTATGTTCAAGGTTATAGTTTTTTCAACTGTGATATAAATTGATATCAAGGGTATTTTTTGAATTTTTTAATGATGAAGGAGAAAGAACTATATGAATATTTTGGTGTATATTGCTGAACATTAGTTCACTATAAGATGATTTTGATTGGTACTGATAATTTTACTTTGCTTTTAGACTACGGGACATGTGAGTATGTGACTTTATTTGGTTTTTGTTAAAGAATTTAAATGTTGTTTGTGACAGCGGAGTATATAAGTTGAATATACTTGGGGATATCCTTATTTTTATTCATTTTCTTAGGTATCATTGTACTCATGTAAATGTAAATATGTAATATTAAGGTCTAATTGTGATTTGTGAAACAGGAGAAGAAGCCATTCGAGTTCACCACGTCGCCGAAGAAACCGTTCACCATCTTATAGAAGACACAAAAGTAGGTCTCCAACACCTAGGAAGCATAATAGGAGACAAGGAAGTAGCAGCGGGTCATTGTCTCCATTGTCCAAGCCTTCTGGTCCAAGTTCTACATCTTCTGAACGCAAAAATGCTATTGAGAAACTGAAAAAAGAGGAGGAAGAAAAGAAACGGTAATTTAATAAATGTGCATTAGTACTTTACTTTACATGCCAAGATAACATGTGATATAAATGTACGTGTTTGTTCACTGAAATAGTTTGATCCGTCTAAAGTGAGACTCTGAGAGTTCATATAATAACTTTGTTATGATGACTTGTCTAAGAATATATTCTCAAATAGACTGCATATGCAGGGAAGCTCATTTTAACAGTCAACCTAAATGTAACACAAGAAGGCTTGTATGTTGGACTGAAGCATTTTTTGCGGTGCTATTACTTGTTTTTTGAAACTGACAATAAGTTATATTCTTATTTAGAACAATTCATCTCATGTCGTTATTAAACTAATTATGTCGGTTGACCTTTTTTTATTTTTTATTTTTATTTCCGTGCATATCTCAATGGTTTCTAATTTTCTAACTCCTTGCCACTATACCTGATTACTCAACTAGCTACCTGTAGTCTATCTTAAGTGCAACTGTGCAATTTTGGTTAGGTATGGCTGATCTCAGATCAAGGTTAATAACTAGAAACATAGTTGTCAGAAGTGTTAGGCGACTCAAGACGACATGGGCCTCTATCGCCTGAGGCTCTAGGCGCCAGGCGAGGCGCACGCCCGACTGAAGCAAGGCGAACCTATTTTATAAAAACCTGTATACCGAATTTATCAACATTTTTTTTAAGTGACTACTTTAAAAACTACCCTCAAGGGCCACAACATATGATAATTAAATAAAAAGCAATTACCATCATAATCCATAGTTCAAAATAGATTTAAAGTTGCAAAAAAAAAAAGAAAGTAAAATCATCACAATTCTAATAAAAACAAGATCATGCATCGAAATCAAATTCTAAACCATCATCTCCCCCAATCCCCTCTTGCAGTTCTTCTTGTTGAAGTTGCTCTCCCTCATCTTGCCCTTCAATCTCTTCTTCACTTTCCTCATCTAATAACTGATTCCTTGGTTGAACTTGAGGTACCCTTGACGAAGAAGCTTCTCTCGCTCTAAATCGATAACTAGGCTCCCCAACACCAGCAGTTGTAGCAACAACATTCCATGTCAAATTATCTTCTTCTGTAAAAACAAGTTCATCGTCTCGATCATTCTTATCATCCAACCTCCCGGTCAACCATTCATTGCTATCATCAATTTCATTCAAATAGATGGGATCAATGGTCATGCGCATCATATCGATGTTTCAATGCTCTATTGCATATTACGAACACTAAGTCATTTAAACGACTTTGATCAAGTCTATTTCGTCTTTTGGTATGAAGCTGCAATAATTATACATACAAAATAAGAATATTTATATTATAATGTAAAATGTAATTAAAAATACTTTTAAAAGTAAAAACATAGACTTACATTTTCAAATACACTCCAATTACGTTCACACTCAGATGAACTGCAAGTGAGGCTAAGAATCTTTATAGCAAATTTTTGCAAAGCAGGTGTAGAAGTGCCATATAAATCCCACCACTCAGTTGTTAATTAAAAATGAAAAATCATTAATAAATATTTGTTATATAATATTTTAAAAATAGAAAACATATTTTACTTTAAAAAATATATACCTGGTTATTTCTTTCCTCTCATTCTAATGTCCATTGGGCTACCAAATAGTCCTTCAGCTTTCTTATACTTGGAGAGCTCAAGATCAATCGCACATTGAGTCTTTACATCCTGGACCAACCTTTCTATGCATGTATACAATCCATTTGCCACTTCATCATCTACAGTTCTAGTATTGTAGAAGAATTCTGGGTTCAAGAACCACCCAACTCCATGTAGAGGGTGATGAAGTTGAATATTCCATCTAGCATCAATCAACTTAAAAACATCTTCATATTTACTTTCATTGCCCCCAAAAGATCTAGCAATAGCTTCTTTGGCCCTATCCATAGCCTTATAAATTTAACCCATGGCAGGCTTCCTCTTACCATCTACCAACCGAAGCACACCCACACGAGAACTGGCTATCTTAAGGGCAAACACCACGTTGTTCTAAAATGAAGGCATAAGCAAAACTTCCACAATCTTTAAACCATTTGCTTTTTGCCCATTCTTTAGAAGTAAACATCCTTCTGAGGTTGGCCTTTTGGCTATGAATCCTGGACAATGTTATAAAAGCAGTTGCAAATCTTGTTTTTATAGGCCTCAACAATTTCTTCATGTTTGTATACTTCCTCAACATGTTTACCACACCAGTGCGGTTGTAGATGTAAGTGTTAATCATAATGGCCTTCTCAAATGTTTGCTTCATCCTTTTCAACTTGAAAATATCTTCTAATATCAAATCCAAACAGTGTGCAGTGCATGGGGTCCAAAACAAGTTGGGATATTTTACCTCTAGAAATCTCCGTATATAAAAAAAATATATAAGTTAGTAAATATTTATCAAATATCAATCCATAAGTCATAAGTCTTAACTCTTAACTAATAAGTTAAAAATATATAATACCTGCCAAAACATTATTTGAAACGCTGTCGGTGACAACTTGAACCACATTGTCTACACCAATCTTTTCCACGAATTGACTCAGTAGGTCAAACGTCTTCTCACCAGTCTTAGCATATCCTGAAGCATCAATTGACTTAATAAACACACTTCCTCTCAGACTATTGACTAGGAAATTAATCAATGTCCTTTCTCTTCTGTCTTTCCAGCCATCCGACAGAATGGAACATCCATAAGTCTTCCATTCCTCTACATGCATCTTCAAAGTTTCACGGGTAGTTTTCACCTCATTCTTTAGAAGGGGAACCCTGACTTCATGATAAGTTGGAGGTTGAACACCCGGACCATATTGTCCAACTGCCTCACAAAATGCATTGAAGCTACGGTACTTAACAGTATTGAATGGGATCCTCGCCTCATACATCCATCTAGCAAAAGTTTTACAAACACGACCCCTTAATTCCTCTTTTACCGCATCACTTTCACCCAACTTCGATTGCCTTGAACTTGAAGGGGTCTTGTTGTAGAACAAATCAAGTGGACCCTTCTGTTTTGGCTTTTTAAATAGGTTGATGCTTTCATTATTGCTTCCATTATTGCTTCCATTTCCACTTTCGGTTCCAGTTCCACTTGGTCGTTTTTGAGTACTAGAAAGCATCGGCAAATCATCATCTCCTTCGCCATACTCAAAATCATCTTCAGGTGCCAAATTTTTCTGTTCTTTTTCATTCTTTTTCCTCTGTATATAATTTAGGATCTCCTCTTTGACTTGTGTTGGAACTTTGGCACAAGCTGTGACATTCTTAGAACATGCAACTAATGTTGTTTGCCCGAAATACCTCCCTTTGACTGTTCACCACAAAAATTGCATTTTGTGGTATTTGTGTCATTAGGGTTAGGGCAACTTAAACAGTGTCATGCGGGATCCTTCTTTAGGTTTGATGTTTAGCTCGTATCTAATGTCGACATTCAGAATTTGTAACCTATAATCACAAAAAGTACAAGCAAAATTAATTTGCTAATGGCTAATAACTAATTAACTATTAACTAATAAGTGCAGTAACAGTTAACCAACATGACAATTTTTGCATAAAAACAAACACTAACGGTAACCAAGCATGACAAGTTGACAACACTACAACAGTAAGGCAACATCAGAATTCACAACATTTCATAAACATCAATATTCAACTTCATCAACATTCAACACAACCAACATCAAGTCATCAACCAAATTTTGTAAACTTCAACTCATCAAGTAAAATATTAATTATATAGATTATTCATTATAGATATTTCATTCATTCAATTTTTCAACATAACTAAATAGATAATACTTAATAGATTAACCGAAGAGTCGAAAAATAAAAATAAAAATAAAATTAAAAAATTGGACAGCATAACGGCTTATAATAGGGGACTAGAAGGATAGAGAAGGAGAGAATGGTGAGGAAAATTGAATTAAATATATATATATATATATATATATATATATATATATATATATATATATTGAAAAAAACGTACCTGGTTGTGGTCGGCTGGTCTTCAAGAATCAAGAGTGAAAGTCTTCAAGTCTTCAACTTCCTCCACAATCTTCAATTCGAATGGAGAGGAGGAAAGGAGAATCAACCGATTGGAGACGATTGGAGGAGATTGGAGAGGATTAGAGAGAATCAGCTGTCGACTGCTTCTGTTGTTTCTAGGGTTTCTTGTTTTCTTTTTTTGTTTTAAAAAAACGAATGTTTCTGTTTAAGAGAAACTATCAAAACGACATAAAAAAAAACTTGAAACAGGCACGCTTAAGCTCGCTTTTTTGCGCCTATCGCCTCTTCGCTTAAGCGCCAAAAGCGCTCGCCTCATCGAAGAGGCTGCACCTTGCCACACTCAAGGTGACAACCCCTCGCCCTGCCTTGCCTAGTGCCTAGGCACGATTTTGACAACTATGACTAGAAAGCCTTGCAGATTTGATTTGTTGAATTGTCCGCAACTTTGGATTGAAATTCATAACCTCCTTAGGCTATAGTGTATTTCCTAGAGAGCTATAACAATAACAATAACAATAACAAACTGTAGATACAGCACACATGAAAACAATTTTAGCAAACTTGATCCTCAACTGTATGACGACGGTAGTTCATTGACTCGTTAGCTCCCACATATATTGCCTACTTGGAATTTTCTATTTAACATTTGTTCCAACCTAAAACCCTTAGGAAATCCCATTGAATCTGATACACGTTCATTTTTACATCTAACTACTAAAGTATACCAATATAAAATATGATAAACTTTCATGAATGAAATAAATGATAAATTAGGCCCTTTAGTTTACTCATTTGAAATGCTTCAACTAGCCTTTTTGTATGTAGAATTTGTTCATTGATCTTAGTCGCAATAAACGCATCACAAATGCACAACTTTGCTCCCTTTCCACCTATAAAAGCTTCAATGTTTTTAATAAAGAGATAAAACAAGTTTATTATAAAAACCACATCACACCGCATAATACACCAAGAAGGAGATGTACACATATTAAAAAGTCTTCTTCTATAATATTATAAAGGGGGGTTTTCATTCTAGTTTCTAAGGTGAAATATCACCTTTTCATTTACTCTTCTGTGTATTAGGTTTTTTGGTCCCTATTTTTTAAAAATCAAAAGTACATCACTTTCATTCTTCCGTTAGTCAAAATTAATAGCAACGAGTATAGTTGTCAAAGGCGTTAGGCACAAAGGTCCCCCAGTGTCGTCACACGCCTAATTAAAGCAAGGCGCAACCTAATAGGTTTTATTGAATTTCCCATTATTCTCAAATTCTCTCTTTTTTCTCTTAAAATCGTACTACTTTTGAGAGCATAGAGATCTATAATTGAAATTTTTACTCTTCAAAAAAAATAAAAACCCTAGTTGCCACCATCTCTAATGAATAAAAACCATAGCAGCCAGCACCAACCCTGCCCTAACACCACCATCCCAAGCTCCAGTGACATATTGATCGGACTCAGGCCTCGCCAGCGACCGGTTGACACCCGTCCGATCTTGACGGCGACCTCAAAATGAAAAAAAAAAAAATAGGGTTACTTCATTCAGGCGTGCCTAGGTGCTTGGCTGGTATAGGTGCACTTGGACGACGCCTTAAGGTGCTCCTTTGACATCTATATTTTCGTTTTGAAATAACCAAAGCTTCTAAAAACCCAAAAGATACATAAAATGATAAATACAACCTAATTATATATTTTTTATATTATATAAGTATTTAAAAAAAAAAATTAAGAAATAAATATTTTCTTTTATAAATAATTTAAAATAATTTGTAAACAAATTATAATATATTACAAAATCTTCAATAGCAAAATAAAATTATTAATTAAAAGAAGTTAAAAAATTAGAGTACAAGCAATGTTTTAAAATTTGAATGATGTGGTTGCCTCTCCCCTATTGTTACTCAGTCATGCCTCAATGCCATGAGGTGGGTAAAAAAAAACTTGATTAAACTGTGTAGTTTTTTTTTTCTTTCAAAAACACTTGATTATTTAAACAAAACAAAACAAAAAAACCCTAACTTCCTATTTAGAACCAAAAGTCGATACTTTATGTTCAAACTCTCACCTATCCAAGACTCCAAGAACCAAGACCATCAAACGCTATGTTCTGCTCCAAGACTCCAAGTTCCAATGGTTGTCACCATTCTCTAACAAGTTTTGTTGTTTCTATTATGTTATAAAGTGTTTGTTAAAAAGTTATGTTAGCTTGTGAATCATAAAGTATTAGTTTATGATCTAATATATTTTGTTATTGTTTGTTTTGCAATTTTTGTTGTAGACTTGTGTGTAAGATGTCGAATAGAAAAGATCCGGCTTGGAAGTATGGGGTTGAGGTTGAAACAGATGGAGGGAAGCCATATAAGTACATTCGATGTACTTTTTGCTAAAAAGTTATCAAAGGAGGAGTGTTTAGGATGAAACAACACCTTGCGGGTATACGTCGAAATGTTGCCTCGTGTGCAAGGGTTTCCAATGAAGTGAGAAATGAAATAAAAAGTTATATGACCAAAAATGATAATGCAAAAAATATGGCACAGTTAGTCAACTTTACTAGTCAAACAAAAGGAGGTTCAAGTTCAGGCAGCGTCTCTCAATGTAGAATCAATGGACCAATGGATATGTTTGTTACAAAAATTGATAAGGATGAGGCAGAGTTGGGGGGAAATAACAAACGAGGAAGTGAGGAGGAGGCAAGGAGTGAGGATGAGGCACGTGATCGAACTTCCATGGACATAGCAAAATTCTTCTTTGAGAATGGCATCGCATTTAATGTTGCCAGTAGTCCTTCATTCATCAATATGTGCCGCTCAATTGGAAATTACGGTCTTGGTCTAAAACCACCTATATCATGTGAGCTTAGCACAACGATATTGAAGGAGGAAGAGAGCAATACACAAGCTATTGTTGCCGAGGTGAAAACAACATGGACTCAAACAGGGGTGTCCATAATATCTGATGGGTGGAAGGATGTGAGAGGAAGACATTTGATAAACTTTCTCGTAAACAATCCACATGGCACTGTTTTTTTAAGGTCAGTTGATGCAAGTAATGTAATAAAAGATTCCAAATTGTTGTTTAAGCTACTTGATGAAGTAGTTGAAGAAGTTGGAGAAGAAATTGCGGTTCAAGTGGTGACAGATAATACATCCAACTATAAGGCAGCGGGTGAATTGTTGATGGAGAAGAGACCATGTCTATGGTGGACGCCATGTGCTGCCTATTGTATTGACTTAATACTTGAAAAAATTGGAGAGTTACCTCAACACAAAAATGCATTGAGGAAAGCAAAAAAGGTAACTACTAATAATTATCATATGTTTTTTTTAATATAAATCGCTTACTAATTCTTAATGTTTTTATTATTGTGCTATTATAGGTAAGTAACTTCATACATAGTCATGAATGGGTGTTAGCTTTGATGAGAACCCACACTAAGAAAGACTTGATCCGTCCCGCTAGTACAAGATTTGCTACTGCATACTTGACATTACAAAATATGTACAGTCTTAAACAACCTTTGAAACAAATGTTAACTTCAAAAGAATGGGCGAATTGTAGTTGGGAAAAGAACGCCGATGGTAAGGAAATCAAGAAAATCATCCTAAGTGACCAGACATTTTGGGGTAGCATGTCTTATGCCTTAAAGACAACCGAACCTCTTGTAAGTGTGTTGAGGATGACGGCTTCAGAAAAAATGCCTGGAATGGGTTTTAATATATGGTGCCATGGATAATGTTAAGGAGGAGATAGCCAAAAATTTGGGAAATAAGAAAGGAGGTTACAAGGAGATATGGAAAATCATTGATGATAAGTGGGAATTTCAATCGCACCGTCATTTGCATGCAGCTGCTTATTTTCTAAATCCTCGATTTCAATATTCAGAAAATCTTTCCACTCATCCAATTCCAGAGATTAAGTTTGGGTTGTTTACGTGCATGTTGAAACTTATTCCTAATGAACTCGATAGAGATAAGGCTAATTTGCAAATCGATAACTTCAAGAATAAGAGAGGGATGTTTTACTTTGGACAGGCAAAAACTTTAATCTATGATCGTAGCCCTGGTATGTAAAATTATTATCTAGGTGTTCTTCATTTCTTTTTGAAATTTGTAGCGTTCCTCTTACGTGTTCATTATTATCATTGTAGCTGATTGGTGGATTCAATATGGAGACCAAACTCCGGAACTTACAAGTTTTGCTGTGAGGGTTTTAAGTCTCACTTGCTCATCCTTGGTGAGAGGGATTGGAATACATTTAATATGGTATGAGTTTACTTAGATTTCCCATTTCTAGATTTAAATAAATTAGGTGATACATAATGGTCATTTTCTACAAAAATTATGTAGATTCATACAAAGAAGAGAAATCGTTTGGCCACAACAAAATTGACTTCTTTGGTGTACATCATGTACAACAAAAAGTTGCAGCACAAATTCTTACAGAAACAAGGACGAAAGGATGATGAGGATCCTTTGGTTAGTGATGTTTTGCCTTCTGATGATGAGTGGGTGGTTGAGGAAGATTCTTCTAGCCAAAAGTCCACGAATGGATTATCGGGAGTGACCGATGACATCCTCGAGAGTGTGGGCATGAGTCAATCGAGTGGAAATAGACAAGTAGGACAAAAGAGAAAGAGAAAGATAAGTACAAGTAAGTTATTATCTAATTAAATCTAGGTACACTATAGATAATTGTTTTATGTAGATTGAATTAAATAATTAGTTAATATATTATTTTATGATATTTGTTAGACAAAGGAAAGGCTATGCAACTGGTGGATGAAAAACCAGAGTGGGAGGACATCCCGAGTGATACGGAGGATGATAGTTGAATCAGATATCATGGCTACTCTTTAGAGGATGACAGTAGATGATGAAGAGGATGGAACCTTGGATCCATATTTCAAGCCACTGGACGCAAATGATAGTCTCTTCAATATATAGTGTTCATTTATCACTAGGATGACGTTTTGGATCCATATTTCAAGCCATTAAACGATTTTTTTTGCCATGCACTCTTTTTTGGGTGGATTTTATGTTAGTAATGTTGATTGTGGACTATTTATTAAATGTTATGGATGATTTTTTATTTTAGCATTTCTTTTTGTATTATTTATCATTTTTAAATTGAGGCGACCATCTAACCTCGTGAGAATATAACCGTCTCGCACATTTTAAAACATTGAGTATAAGGACATCGTAATTATATAAACAGTTACAAGGGAAAAATAATATTGTTTCTATTGATGTTAATTTTGACCGTTAAAAATTTGGTTAGAGAGCTCATTTTGATTTATTTCTTAAATCATAAAAGCCAAACAAACTAAAACGCGAAGAATTTGTTCCTTCCTTTCTAATATGAATTGAAATATTCGGGAGGGAAGAGCTAATACTATATAACTGCAGGAACACTGAATATAGCGTGATAGAGCCAATCCAAGCATCTTATTGAACTGAGAGAGGAGAGGACGAGAGAGAATCAAGTTATGGCTTGATGAGAATTATATCTCTTAACATTTCATCTTGTCTCATTTCTTCTTTCCTGCTGTAGACCGCTAGATAGCTCATTTAATTTGATGTATCAATTGGGAATAGTTGATGACAAAGTTTACTGAATAAGCCAAATTTCAATTTTTAGAGTTTTATTTTCAACTGAATAAGACTGTAAAAATTGTGTTATGCTTGAGCATTTAAGGACATGCCAGAGGGTGAGAGAGGGAGATAGATTATTTTTTATATGGGCTATTTATGTTGTGATGATTTATGCCCAGTAATTCTCGTGACGGTCTTTTTTATGAAATTTGCTATGACATAGTGGGCCACCATTGCAGTAATGGAATATACATGACTCTTTGTTTATATACTTCATCAATGACTGTTTCCATGATAGACTTTTCATGTCATATCAGGCACCAACTTGAAGTTGAACTAAAATTATTAGAGGAAGAGACTGCAAGGAGATTGGAGGAGGCTATTCGGAGAAATGTCGAGCAGAGGTTGAACTCTGAGGAATCTAAGTTAGAAGTAGTGAGACGAATAGAAGAAGGCCGTGAGAAATTATTTAATGATATTGTGACTCAACTTGAGAAGGAAAAGGAAGCTGCTCTCATGGAGGCCCGGCAGAAAGAGGTAAGTTGCAATCTTAGGCCTGGTAGTAAACGTACTGATCTCTTACGTAATTTATGTTGGAAAGCTGAATAACACAAAATGGAATTCTGACAATACTTTTTGCTGCAAACGGTTGGTAGAGCATGGCTTTCCACCAAACATGCAGTAATCTGTCTTAAAAATGAAATTACTTTGAGCCGAGTATTTAGTTGTTTTTTATGCACTTTATTATTGGTGAATAATCCATAAGGTGTTGAAGTCCTAGAGTGAAGGGATTTTGCTACAGATGTAAAACACGGCTAAATATTGATTATCAGTTTTAGCAATCACCATATTAGAATCTGGATCCACATTATTGTTATTGAATTTGTAACTCTCTTGAGAAAATATAAGAGAAAGCAAGAGAAAGTTCAGAGAGAATTCTCTAGAAACTTTTATTGATAGCGAACTTTGATACACATAATTACATGGATCAACTTGAGCTATATATATTTGTGTTCATTAAGCGATTGCATAAAAGAAGCTCTAATAGAATCCTAACAGAATTTCTGACTAGGACTAGACTCAAGACTAGAGTAGGACTCTGACTAGGCATTCTCTGATTTGTTCTTGATGTGTCTGATGTGGCTCATGCTGACATGGCTGTAACAACCTCACCAAACTCCCTAACAAACCTCGCACTTCTGATAGCTCCAATCACCTGTACTCCTCTTGATACTTAACCTGAGCTAGATCACTTGAGCACTGAAGCTGGTTAGATCAAAGCATAATCACTTAATTAGAACCGATTAGCTGATGATGCTTTGATTCCGTATTGCTAACAATTATGTTTGTACAGTTTAATGTTGTTGGAACATTCGTCTTTCCACCAATTCCCCGAGGACATTGTCATATTAAGCTGCAAATTTACATACAACTTCATGCGTTTTCTCTTCTTTCTCTTTTTTTTTTCCAATAAAGATGTAATAGTAATAAGTTTGTTTGTGCTATAATGTCAATTACCAAGTTGACATCACCAATTATTGTGATATGTAATGGATGATTATTCTGCCCTGCATAATGTCAGAATTGATAATTGATTAATGAATCTTACGACAGTTGAATGTTTCATGTTTAATGCATTATAACAGGCTGGAGTTATTGTCGAATTATTTACTAGTATTTCATCTGTCCTCATTTTGCATTTGGGTTTGATGAGCATTATAATTACATCCCACAGGAACAAGCCCGGAGAGAGAGAGAAGAGCTGGATAAGATGCTAGAAGAGAATAAGAGGAGAGTGGAAGAGGCTCAGAGAAGAGAAGCTTTAGAGCAGCAGAGGAAGGAAGAAGAAAGGCACCGAGAGTTAGAGCTGATTCAGAGACAAAAAGAAGAGGCTGCTCGGAGAAAAAAGCTTGAAGAGGAAGAAGAACAACGTGCAATTCAAATGAAATCGTCAGGTAAAAATAAAAATTGGTCTACGACACCCTTTGGGCATGGCATATGACAAATATGAGTTGTCATTTATTCTGAAAAACCAGAAAGCTTTGGTAGCTGAAGAAAACCCATGTCCCATGCCATTATTTATCTTTGGTTATTGAATTGTTAAAGGTTTTTTATGAGACCACCAAAACTGATGAAGATGACATTTTCTTTGAGAGGTATGTAATGTAATGATTCAGTAGCAACTAGTATGGAAACTAGGCATTTGATGAGGTTTGAGGAGGAAGATGTATCTTCACTCATAATTGGGGCCTCTCCATTTCAAAATCAATCTTTTTTATATATTAAAGAAGGGAATATCCAAAATAAAGCAAGATATACTAATTGGCTAGTTTCAATGTTGTTTTTGTTACACTCCAGAAAATCAATTATTTGAATGTGACAACTGACAACAGCATTCCTCCAACACAAGTTTTCCTTTGTTTTGGCTGCAAGATTTTTATAGTTTCCATTCTTCACAATTTCTTTTTAATATTTTTTTTTCTATACCATACCATATATGAAATATGACTATAAAGTATTATAGCATAATAATAAAATTATTTATATGTTTACATTGATAAAATGAGTCAAATATAATTAACTATAAATATTATTATCTCAAACTACTTTTACATTTGTCATTAAAATTTCTTCAATTCCGAAAGCATATAAATTTCTATATTCTTTTTTTTTTTTTTGTTTATTTGACATACCACCCGCAGTCTGACGATTTGAATCTTGACATTACTAAATCATATTGAACAATGGACAGTGTTGTATATTCTTTTACTTTAGAGTCATGTAATATTGTTAAAACTGTCAAATGTATGGTGCACATGCCATAAGCCAATTTAATGTATGAAGTGGAAAACATTGTGCATGTAGAATTGTGTGACCATAAAATCACAGTATCTAAGGTTCCGTCTAATTATAGTTTAATATTATTGATCGATTTGGATTTATTTTTTCATTTTTTGAGGGGTATTGTATTGAATTGGATGTTGAGTTGTTTTGGAAATGTCCTGTTAACCAAAACCTAATTTGACATTAATTTAAAGGCGTGTGTGGTCACTGTCACCTATTAACATTCTAAAAAACCCTGGAAAGCATTTTGGTTGTGATTTGTGAATCAAACTCATTATGAGTAAATTACGCTAAAGTCTCATTGGTCCTTTCAATTACCAAGTATTCTTTATAATTATTTTTTTTACTATTGCATTTATTATAATTTATAAAGTTGTATGGAATTGAAAAAAAAGAAAAATAAAAAATGGATGGGAATATGGTTTGCTAATATAGTTAATCTAACTCACTACCTAAAAGGATAAATAATGAAAATAATTTTATAAAATGAATAAACTGTCAATGGATCACACCAAACTATAATAGGAACATCAAACCAACCCATATTACGTATTTAGATAGTAAACCAGTTTAGCCTACCAACCCGGACATATACTTCTAAATTCTAATATAGATCACCACATTTGTATGTATAATGCATTATCATTTATATAATTATTATAAATAATTTATTAACTCAAGTGCTCAAATAGTAAATCACCTCTGAGTTAAATGGTTATGCACCTTTTCCTTGGTATTGGTGATGAAAGTTAGGGTCTCACCTAACCCTTAAAAAGAATGTGGAGAAATCATTTAAGTTGGGAAGTAGTTATTTGGGTTGTGATTATAGTGTTTAATATTAAACAAGTAAAAGAACCCCTAGTCGATCAGGTATGGCATTTTGTTTTTTCTTCTTTTAAAAAAAAATAAAATGTATCAGGTACTCATATATGGGACTCGAGCTATTTCTTCATTGATACCCTAATACTATTTTTGTAATCTAGTACAATCATGATATCTTATCAGTCAAAATCTAAATGCATATTAAGTCTTCATTGATAAAATTTACATATATAAATCTTTTCATTATTAGTGTTTTATAAGTTCTAAGTTATAAATTTATTTTCAATTTTATTTTTCTTAGACACCATGCTAATATGTTAGTCTTTAACACCGGTTAAAGTTGCTTAGTGATAAGACCGTTCATTCAGTCTGACAATTATAAGCAGAAAAAAAAAATTATTACCCTTTAAGTTTAAATAACATATATATATATATATATAGTATCCATTTTTACCGATTAGTATATATTATGAAAATGTTTGTCATATAATTAAAAAGGTTTCCAAGAAGCAAAAACTATACGTGTGAGAATATAATTCCTGGTTCACAAATATGTTGCATTAGCAATATTTCCTCAACAACCACGCAAGGGCCGGCCTATAGTTTCAAACACAATTTGCTTTTTGCTTGATATCTCACTCAAGTGCGCACCATCTCTCTCTTCTTTCTTCTTACTCTATATCTTCACCTCTACCTTTGTCTCTTCTTCTTTACCTTTTATGGCTTCAGCAATGTTTTCTTCATCTTCAGTGATATTATCAGTAGCACTGGCAGTATTATTTGCACTATGTTTCAACGTTTCTCCGGTACAGTCCACGTCGCGGCAGCGAGCTTTATTAGGGCATGACCAGATTAATGCTCAAAATGGGTTCAGGGTAATGCTCAAACATGTCGACTCTAGCAAGAACTTGACGTTATTCGAGCGTCTCCAACGTGGAATGAAGAGAGGCCAACACAGGTTGAAAAAGCTCAATTCTATGGTTTTGGCAGCTTCATCAGATGATCAACTTGTTCAATCCCCTATCCATCCGGGAAGCGGCGAGTTTCTGATGCAATTATCAATAGGTACACCACCTGAAACTTACAATGCAATCTTGGATACAGGAAGTGATTTGATATGGACTCAATGCAAGCCTTGCACCGAGTGCTTTAATCAACCTACACCGATTTTCGACCCCAAAAAGTCTTCCTCTTTCTCCAAGTTATCATGTTCTCACTCTCTATGTCAATCTGTGCCTCAATCAACATGTAGTAATGGTTGTGAGTATCTCTACACTTATGGTGATTATTCTTCAACACAAGGTGTTATGGCCACTGAGACCTTCACTTTTGGAAAGGTTTCGGTTCCGAATATCGGGTTCGGTTGTGGAGACGACAATGAAGGTGATATTAAATTTCGATAGCCTTACGACCCAAAAGACTAGTTTATTAGGTTATAACATCTATTAATATATATACCCTTATCTTGTTATATGTGTTTTTAATATGGGATCCATCCCATCTTCTTGAGCTTCACATGTGGTTCTCTAACAGGTGACGGGTTCAGTCAAGGTGGAGGCCTGGTGGGGCTCGGCAGAGGACCTCTGTCTCTAGTTTCACAACTCAACGAGCCTAAATTCTCTTATTGCTTGACTTCAATTGATGACACAAAAACTAGTTCACTTTTAATGGGGTCTCTAGCAAGTGTGAATTCATCATCATCATCAAGTGGTGATCAAGAAATCAAAACAACCGCATTAATCAAAAACTCATTGCAACCATCTTTCTATTATCTTTCTCTTGAAGGAATCTCAGTGGGTGGCAGTCGCTTGCCAATCAAGAAATCTACTTTTGCACTCCAAGATGATGGTACTGGTGGGTTGATCATAGACTCTGGGACAACAATAACTTATCTTGAAAAGTCTGCTTTTGATATTGTCAAAAAGGAGTTCATTTCTCAAATAAAACTTTCTGTTGACGATTCGGGTTCTACGGGGCTTGATCTTTGCTTCCATTTACCATCAGATAATTCAGAGACTGTAGATGTGCCTAAGTTGGTGTTCCATTTTGAAGGAGCAGATTTGGAATTGCCTAGTGAGAATTATATGATTGGTGATTCAAGTATGGGAGTGGTTTGCTTGGCAATTGGGAGTTCAAGTGGTATGTCTATATTTGGAAATGTACAACAACAGAACATGTTGGTGTTGCATGATCTCAACAAGGAAACCATATCTTTTCTTCCTACACAATGTGATCAGTTGTGAATTCATCATATGGATTTGTATCTACTTGTGTGTGTGTGGTTACTTTGAAAATCGATTAATATTATGATTTCTTAGAGTTTGTTTCAATAAAACCAACTTTTTTTTTTCCTTTTAGAATCAGTTTTAATTATCTGCTTATTTGCATCTGCGGATTGGTTGTTAAATAAACTATGACTTATATATATATTATCCAGGCCATTAAATAAAACCAAAAATATATCAGAAATTTTTTCAATAAAAGTGCTCTATGAACATATCGCCGAGAGCTAAGACTAAGAAAAATAAAAGAGTGGTGCCATTCACATTCACATACCCCCGTTGAAATAATGTTAAAGTTCATATAATAATATAAGTTATCACCATCAAAATAATTATCAATTATATACATATTTACCACCATTAGTTAGTTACCAACATACATTCCGTTTTTAGACAAAACAACATTGTCCGACTCAAACACCACACGGAAACCATGCTTGTTCAGCAGCGAACTAGACACTAAATTTTTACGAATCTCTGGCACGCACAATACATTGTTCAACGTCAACTCTTTCCTAGAAGTCATCATCAGGATCACTTGACCTCGACCCTCAATATCAAAAGTAGTCGAGTTTCCTATGAACAGCTTCTACTCATTCTGAATTGGTTCGAAGGCGGTGAATAATTCTCGATCTGAGCAAATGTGTCGAGTAGCACTAGTGTCAATCCATCACTCCTTCAGGTTAGACTTGCCCAGATTCACTTCAGAAACTACTGTAGACATAATAATTTCAAAAACATCTTTAGAGATGTTGTCCACCATGTTCGCCCCATGGTTTTTCTTCTTCGGCAACCTTCACTCTGAAGATTTGTGACTTATTTTGGCACAATTGAAACACTTGCCTTGAAATCGGAAATTCTGCTTCTTGAAAATTCCTCCTTTTAGACCTAACGTGGAACCTTCCCTTAACATGTTCTTCTTGAACTTGGAATTTTGACCAAGCTCCACAATATTTATCCCTTTCTTTTCGGAACCCTTGTTGAGTTCTTCAATATGAAGTCTGACAATCAGTTCTTCAATATTCATTTCCTTTCATTTGTGGTTAAGGTAATTTTTGAAATCTTTCCATGCAGGAGGTAGTTTCTCAATGATAACAGCCACTTGAAAGGTTTCACTTAAAACCATCCCCTCAGCACGAACCTCATGTAGGATCACTTGGATCTCTTTCACTTAACTGATCACTGATTTGGAGTCCGTCTTAAAATCAAGAAACTAGCCCACCATAAATTTCTTGGAAACGACATCCTTGGTTTTGTATTTCTGATCTAGAGACTCCCACAATTCCCTTGCCGTTTTCTTCGTACTGTACACATTGAACAACGAATTTGTCAAACCATTCATGATATAATTTCGGCACAGAAAGTCAGAATGTTTCCAATCATCAATTGCACTTATGACTTGCACATCAAGCTCATCAAAAAATCTTGCAAGATTCAAGATGGCTAGGTAAAACAATATCTTTTGCTACCAACTCTTAAAATTCAACCCACTGAATTTCTTTAATTTCTCTACATGGATCATAGGAACCGAAACTGGTACCATCGGGGCCGTCACTTGAGCCACAAACGGGTTCACCACTGGGATAGTCACTTGAGCCACAATCGGGTTCACAATCGGGTTAGCAGTGGAGTTTGTCATTTCTGAAAACCAAATTAAGTTTTTAGAACCGCAATTATATATACGTATGCATAGAGAGAAAAAAAAATTCAAGTTAGTGCATTGATATAAATTCGTCAGTGCATTGGATATGAACCATTAGATGTACATACTTTGACTCAAAGTGTATTCACTTATCAAAGTTTCTTTATAATCAGTGGTGCACATGCAACACTCTGATAGGAAAACCACTATATATATATATTCAGTCTCATTCTGGTTGGTACACGATGAACTTACATTAATGTATTGTATGTGGACCACTGATTATGGAGAAATTTTGACAAGTGCATACACTTTGAGTCAAAGTATGTAAATCTAATGATTCACATCCAATGCACTGATGAAGTTATATCAATACGTACTGACTTGGAACATATTCCTTTTCTCATTACAAGGATTATGGATAAACAATGCACATATATATATATTTATCGATGCGTACAGAGGAGAAAAGGTATATATATATATATATGAAAATTTTCATATAAATATACACCGATTGAATTATATAAAGATATTGAATATGAATCACTCATTTTATATACTTTGAATTGATATGTATGCACTTGTTAAATCTCTTTTATAAATGAGTGAATCACTTTTAATATTCTTATATAATTCCATCGGTGCGTACCGATAGAAAAATGACTATATATATATATATATATATATATATATATATATATATGTGTGTGTGTATAGTAGTATATATTTATTAAATAGGAATCCAGTTTCTGTACGTGCTTAATGACTATTAATCCGTTTTAAGATTGTTATGCGAATTACAAATATGAACAAAAATGAAATACAGAAGAAATGAAGATAACAGTATGAATTTTACTAGTAAATCTAAACCAGCAACTAGTAAAACTAAACCAAAACCAAATCCCGTGTGGGCTTCACACGGTGTACTTACCGTATGTGTTTGGCAATCTGTCTCGTAAGATTGTAAGATACAACAGTTTTTATAGGTAGATGGTCAACTACTCCGGCGAACTAAATTTTGGTCTGAAAAAATCTCACTAAAACTAGGAATTTCGTACGCAGAGAGAACACCACTCGTTGCCCTAATTTTCATGTATTTGAAGAGTGATTGGAGGAGGCAATATTGAGAAAATTAAGGAAGGAAAGTAATGGATTTCAGTCCATGTCCATTAATCCGTGATTTACTGAATTAATCTCACATTAATTCCATTGCAGTTACCGAATTGAGGCAATTGAATTCAAAATTCAACCATTGATTTGGCAATTGAATTAAAATTTTCAATATGCAGATTTTTTTGACAGAAAAGTATGCAGAATTAATACGTTGTCAATGATTTCGCAATAATCAATATGAATTCAAAAATAATAATGTGCATTAATTCGCACTTATTTGCCGGTTGCAATTCCAACCGAAAAAAATAAACAATAATGGTTAACAATCCAATCGCTTAATTTAAATATCAATTAAAATGATATGATAAATGGTTTTTTCGTTAACCACATCATCTCATGTTGTACGTAGTGATAATAACTCACAGGCCACATCTTTTGGGTTAATTATTTAGATTGTATAACATGTGGATTAATTATTTGGATTGTATAACATTATTCAAAGATAAAATAGCAATAAAACCTAGCTATGTCAACGGGTGCACACCCACAGTTCAAACCAATCTGACATGCACTCGCTCGCTCACAAGGCTGTGGAGTGCCTGTCACATGTTACTTAGAAGACCATGGCAGTTCAACCTATGAATGAGAGCGTACATAATACCTGCGCGGCTTCTATAGAGATGGCGCTAAGATTCTTCTTTCCCCTTTGAAGCATAGAGAAGACCACTGAAGTTACCGGAGGTGAAAAATCGCCTTATTGTATACCAAAGGATATCACAAATTCTGAAGATATTCTTGAAGAGAAGCCGATTATATCAAAATTTACTAATATCGTACTGAAGAATTACCTCAATGATTGCCTTCCTATGAGAGATACTCAACAAATATTGATCTAGTTTCTAAAACAATAATATCTCAAAATAATTTTTGGGAATTTGAAGGTTTTTGGGTAAGTTTTCTTAACAGAAATGGTTAGCAAAGTTCCATGGGCAAATCAAACGATACTACTACAAATTTACAATAGGCAGCATAGTAATAAATACAAACAAGATATGTCCTCTGTCTATTATATGCCAATCCTATTTTTTTCTATGTTTTTTTTGTTCCTTTTTCATATACATCAACATATATAATTAGAGTAATGGGTTAATTTCATCTCAAAATTGATTTAACATGGAAAATGCTCTTATCTTGCTCTCGACAACTGTATTGCTTCTTGGTCGATGCTTGATTCTTCTCCCCAAGCAAAGTTGTGAGAAATGAGCGAGAATTCTTGATGCCTAACTTCTTCAAGCTGCTCCCACTCAGCCCATCTCTCAGCTAGACCATCTCCTATCAGCATTTTGACCACTTCTGCCATCGGTGGCCGATCTTCAGGCGAGTTTTGAGTGCATAGCAATGCAACTTGGATTATAGTCTCAACCTCTTTTGAATCATAGGTAAACAAGTTTCTATCCACAATGTCGACGAGTCTATTTTCCCTTAGTAACTTCTTAATCTGTGAACAGTTATATGATGTTATTCTACATATCACAAAAGCACAATTCATCAAAAAAATTATTAATAAACATGCGACAAGCTACTTCATACTGCAAGGACTATTTTTGACAGAATTCCAATCTCTACAATAAACCTGCTGAAATTAGAAAACAAACTTTTAAGGGATACACTATTTTGTTGACAATTTCAAAACTTTTTGTCATTTGATAGCTGTGAAGATGATTTCCTTGTCATTTTCTATTTTTTTCTATTTTCTTTATGAATTTTTGTACACTCCATGGAATCAACATCATCTGAATAACTAGAGCAAACAATAGAATTTAATGTTTAGAAGTTACAACACTATTTTATTTTTAAAAAGTTGTGTACTTCAAATACGTGAAATCAATGCAATCAATAAAAATAAATCAGCCACAACTTCTCATGAATTTTGGCATTCTCCTTGTTTTAAGGTTAAGATATTATAATTCAATGGCAATTGACTGCAACTCCTCAAACCCACCCAATCTAAAATAAAAGAAAAAATATACTTGAACCTCATCTAAACACTAAAATTTTATAGCAATAACAAAAAAATTAAGCCTACCCCAATATTTAGAGTTTAAAAGATTTAAATAAATCCTAGTTCTTGCATTTAGGTGGAATTTGGAATTATTACAACATACAATAAGGTATTTGAATAAGAGTTTTAAGTATAACTATAGTATCAATTTAAAAGAACAATTATTTTATAACAAAAAAAAGAGAAGACTTGAGTTAAGTAACATAAAATATATCAAAAGCAATAGAGGTAGAACATAAAACCATAAAACGCCAAGATTAAAAATGTAGAAAACATATCAAAATATAGGTAACTTCAAAGATTAACTAGGAGTGAGCAAGGATGTCGATAATCTTACATGATCAAGCAGAAGAACATCCTCTTCCTCTTCAAGGCGAGAAAAATCTATAGCACGTTGACCGGTTACAAGTTCAAGAAGTGTTATACCATATCCAAACACATCCGTCTTCTCTGAAGATCTCCCTGTGGACAAATATTCTGGGGCAATATGGCCCATGGTACCCCGCAATTGAGTGGTAACATGAGTCAGTTTTGTATCAACTAGTTTTGCTAGCCCAAAATCACCAAGAACAGCTTCAAAATTTTCATCTAAGAGGATATTTGCAGCTTTTAAATCACGATGTATTATCTTAGGATTACAGTGCTCATGTAGATACTCTAAACCATGGGCAGCACCAAATGCCACACGTTTCCTTGTTGGCCAATCCAAGACTTTCTCTCCAGGTTTTAAATCTATAGCATGCATAAAATGAAAATCGAATGAACTCAATGTTAATGAACTGAGAGATTGTCATGCTGGCAGAGTAAGCTAGCCTAGTTTATAATGGGAAAGGTGAAGCAGAACAGAAAAACTGAAGACCAAAGTATTATAAAAGGAAAATACCTCTCAAACGGTACGCAACACTAAGATTTTGCATGAAAGGATAAACAAGGATTCTCTCGGATGAGGTTGTACAAAACCCAATCAACTGTAGAAGATTCCTATGAACAGCAACACTTATAAGTTGGACTTCCCTCTGGAATGCAGCTTCTCCACCAGGACTATAATAATCTGCGAGGCGTTTTACCGCAACCTTTGTGTTGTCTAAGAGGACACCTTTATAAACTTTTCCAAAACCTCCTTGTCCAATGATGTTGCTTTCACTAAAATTATCAGTTGCAAGTTGTAATTCACGCCAAGAAAATCTTCTAAGCTGCCCGAGAGAAACTTTGCGGTCATCTTCACCTAAAATCAGAAAAAGAAAATGCCAGATATTGGTTTTTTCAGAATCACATAAAAGGATTTGCTAACCGAAAATGCAATCACCAAGATCAGTGCACATCATTTCGTTTGAGCAATTGAAAACAATAAAGGTAAAATGGAGTTACCTGGAACATCAACAAACATATCCTGTTTGAGTTTGTGCAATTGATGATATCGGTATGCAAAGATAGCCCCAAGGGACAAAAGTACAAAAGCACCACAACTTGCAGAAGTTATAACAACTCTAAGTTTTGATCTGCTGGTTGAAACTGTCAAAATAGTTCAACTTTTGTTAAAGTTTCAGACAGAAGTGGTGTTTGTACTATAAATTAATCCCGAAAAGCATGAGCTATAGAAAATATTATAATAATATTCAGTTTCTAATACAACCCTCTCATGTGTAACTCTAGATTTAATCAACAGGCTATTGTCAAGTAGATCCAAACGCTGGCTCATATTGATTTATGTTGTGATTAATAGAATGATGTTTAAGTTTTCTGGATTTGGACACAGAAACTCAATCAAATGGGCAATGATTTCATATTAAATTACCATTGATCCTAAAAGTCTATGCTATAAAGAAAAAACCTGACAATGGTACTAACGTTTTTAAGTAGAGAAAACAAAAATAATTTGAACCTGGGAGAGGAGAGCTTGACACACAAGGGTGCTCCAACTTAGAGCCACAAATGAGATGTGTTTCGGTGAAGCTGACAATATAACACAGTCAATAACAATCCCTTGAGTATTTGAAGCAAAGCATATGACACTGATATGATTGAAAGGTGTATGATGCAAGCATAGCATTCAAGTGTAGATAAACATAAACATAACTTGATATGCAAAAGACACTTTGGATTGCATAAGCAAATAGCCCAATAAAATTAGAAATTTGGAACTTGATACACTTAAAAAATGGGAATGAGGTCGAAGGAACATAATCACATGACAAATTTATTACTACAAGATTGAATATGTTTAGCTTTAAATTGCTGATTATTGATGAAGTGTAGCATCATTTTTCAGTAATTGCATTCAGTTATTAAAAAATTCCACTACTTTTGGATCATTTTACAAAACTGTTAAAAAATATGTATTGACCATAAGCAAATGCCCAAGCAATTTTAGACGCTAGATATGGCAACAAATCTATTCACTCGAAAACCTTAGGAATACTCATTATCACCAAAAATAATTAGAATGTTCTTTGTAAGCTAATTGGAAACTGATTTGGCTAAATTAATATAAACAGATGTCCACCGTTGAAAAAAGTTTATGTGCATACTAAAAACAGATAAAGAACTAATTGCAGCATCATATTTCAATACTTAAAATTATAAAGAGATAAAGTTTTCGAAGTAGTTTACTTGAATTTTGCAACTGAAAAGAGTTGCATTGGAATTCTTCCAGTTAAATCGTTAGATGAAAGATCACTGTCAAACAGAGATGCATAAGAAAAGATTAGTGTTCAAAAGCATAAAAGCTTATAAGTGGCATAAGTGATTAAACCAAAGCAATAAAGACAACAAAAAGGAGCCTTAGATAGAGGCTTCTTATAGTTGACCTAGGGTAGAAACAGGTTGCAAGCAATTTATTACTCATGTTAGATCGTTCCAAGCACATTTATCCTTCTTCATATAAATGTGAAGAATAAGAAGATTTGAATATTCAAAAAATTTGAAATGGCTCTTTACATGTTCTTTAAATTGAATAGCTGACCCCAAGCCAAAGGTATGGAACCATTGAATTTATTATTTGCAAGATTCAGACTCTGTAGGTGAACCATGCTGCCAAGGAAGTCTGGTAATGCACCTGATAATTCATTGTTCTGTAATTCCCTGCATGAAGTACACTAGTACAGTATTACAACAGAGCACGACTACAATTTACTACCGCGAATAACACAACTCACTCATACGTAAACTAAATTACAAATTTATATGCTGCATTTCTTTTCTTCTCTCTCTCTCTCTCTCTCTCTCTCTCTCTCTCTCACACACACACACACACACACATACGAAACTAAGAATTTTATTGATGAAACAAGAAATATACTGCATGTTATTGATTAATACTAAATTTAGATAAATGAGTGATGGAGAGATATTAACGTACAGAGAGCTAAAATTATTTTCTGTGCCTCCTCTTATTTTCCTTTAAAAAAAAAAAAAAATCTTTTTGATTTTTTCAATATGGTTTGGATATTTGTCATGCCTTCTTTTTGGCTTTTTAAAATATGGTTTGGACATTTGTCATGCCTTCGACTACTCTTATGTTTTTCTTTCAAAAGTAACCGGATTTTAAATTTAAATGTCTCCTATACCCTTAATCTATTAGATTTAACACTGCAAAACCAACAATAGGGTAATTTTTGTTTATTTTTGACAACATTGGTGGGGTTTTTATGTATTTCCAAAAATACAAAGACTAATTTGGCACTATTAAAACTAGATTAGGAAAGTACAGTTGAGCAATACTTATGTATAAGCTATGTTTGGCTGAAAGATTTATTTCATTCCTTTCCTAGTCTAATTCAAGGTCTCCATAAACCATGTAATTTTCTACTAGTGATATACAATTTTCTTCTCTAATTATAGTCTCAAATTTCAATATCTCAACAAAGTTGGGTCCTAAGTCTCTCAAACCAACTCCTTAGTATGTCAGTCACGGATTTCTCAACCTCTCAATCAATTTGATCTTTGATCTTCCAGTCAAGTCAGTCCATATCGCATAAGCTTCTCTTTCAAACTAGTGTTGGTTCTTCATCATCATCTTGAGTTTGAGGGGGATGTTATTATATGTGATACTTTCATATAACAGATTACCTTATATGTTTAATTATATTTGATATATTACTGTATTAGATATTTAGCAGTTTATATTCTAAAGTTATTTAAAAAGAGAGAGAGAGAGAGAGAGAGAGAGAGAGGGAGAGAGAGACTATAAATAGGCTCTTTGTTGGTAATGCAAAAAAATATATATAATATAATACAAAAGAATATATTTGCTAAGGTACTTTCTCTAAGATAGAGATAGATTGGTCAACACAACTCCTATAGTCCAAGACTAGATGCCTTCCTTAAGGTTAGAAAAGTTCGGGATGCTGTTTTAAGTTAACTGTTAAAACTTAAAATAGGTTTTGACAATATAATTTCTCTTTCTACTCCTTTTTATTTGACTAACAAAGTGCAGATCAATTGAGATACTATTGCCAGATAATAAATACCGTATACCACAAATTAACATTAAGAGGTTGTGTTTGTCAATTGCCATCATCTTGTGTTTGATTGAATCTGCCAGTGAAGCACACTCTCAATCTACAAGATGAATCTTACTGCAAATAGTTGACATTAAGCATAAAGAGGATAACTTACAAGCTAACCAAAAACTTCAATTTGGTAATAGATGGTGAAAGATTTCCTGAAAATCCATTTGAACCCAGGGTCCTGCAAGTTAATACAAACTGAAAGACTAACAAATTTGACCATTGAAATTATGGAATATAATTACAAAATGCACTAATCAGACAAATTATTGTAATTCATCATCTTTAATTGCTAATGATTGGACTTACAGGGATATGACAAATCCATTTCTGCAACTGACATGAGACCAGCTAAAGCATGGGCTCACAAAACTATCATCCCAGTCTGTTATTTGACCACCAGTATCATTGAGAGCCGTTAAAATTTCAATCAAAGCTTCACCTGACAATTAGCACAAGTGTTCAACCTAGTTGTTAATCACCAAAGCAACCCTAAAGATGGCAAGTAATGGCTGACAGAAGCAATCAGTAACCCGTATAATTTTTTCCATTAGTATTGTAGTTGACTTACTAATGGTTACACTTCTAGATATATAATGGTAATTGGACCAAATTTTTGGAATGCATTTATTGTGTTCATTTTTTTTATTTTATTTAGAGCACAACTACAGCCCAATTTATATAAGGATTACTATGTCAATATTAACCAGTAAAGCATCAAAAAAATCAAGATCACTTACCATCTCCTGCTCAACTACAATATAAGAGGCAACTTCAAAAAGCAGTACATACCAAGCCTAGAACCATTTTATTTATCTTGAAAGGAAGACAATCAACAAAAAAATGTATAAACATGAAGAAAAAATAGTCAGCAGGAGGGACCAAAATGTAACTAGTATAAATATTGTCAAAGATGATCTTACAGAAAACTCAATGAAAAAATATAGATTAGTTGAGTATGTAATAAACATAAATATATAAAATTAACCTTAATCCAATTTATTTATTTTTGGTTATAAAATAAAAAGGGTAAAAAACATTAAAGGCTGCCTCCTCTACACACTGTCTAGATCACCTACATACCAAAATTGAAAAACCTACAAGACAGTTTGGCTAAATAAAAATAATAATAACATAATAAAAATTACAGACAGAATATAATAATAGTTCATGGTACCTTCAACATCAGGCTCCTTGGATGAAAGACAGAAATTTAAAAAGACGAGGAGGATCAACCATTTTATCATTAATTTTCTAGGACAACAGTTGAGGAATGCTCCAAACACATAACGACTTTGAATGTCCAAGAAAGATTCACATGCCAAATTTTTGCCACCTTTGGAAATTGAGAGCAAAAAAAGAATATCATGGCAATTTACAAAAAAGCAAAAAAAATACAAATAGAGTTCTCAGCTACAATCATCTTACAAATGACTATTAAATGAATTGAAGGATGAAGAATTTAACATTTCAATCACAAAAGAGAAATCATGAAGAGATTGTTAAGAGATTGTTAAGAGATTGTAGCATGATGCATGTTTACAAAAAGAATTATATCTATTTACCAAGTATAGGAGTGAAATTCAACAGAATTAGAGAAAATGAATCAGATTATCCTAACAATAAAAAAGGGGTGTAAATTAGTATATATTATACTTTCCAGTAAACATACCATAAACTTGGTCTTTCATTTGTCTAGAAAATTTACTATTTTAGTACGGTGAGGAGTTTTTCCAATTCTATCTAACAGAAAATAGGATTCTCAGCTCAGCATAGCTTTCGATTCCAACTAACATGATCATCTATTCATACAATATAAGTATGATAAAATTAGTTGGTGCGGATTTGGTCTCTATAAATTGAGGCATACGTTTTATTGTTTAAGGAGATTCCCTCTTTATTTTTTCTCCACTAATTTTTTCTCCTTTCCTCTATTGTTTCTCCCATTTCCTCTATTTCTATCTTTCTCTACACCCTATTTCTGTATCTATTTACTTTCTTTGTGTCAGCTCTACATCAATTTTATACCTCTCGTGCCCAATTATATCCACCTTTCACAAAATGAAAACTTTTGGCTCCATCTCTGGATCAAAACATGTATACGAGAGAACTCTATTTGATTTGTTATTACAACAATTCGCAAATATAGGCCACTGCTGTTTTACGGCTACATGATGCTAAACAATCATCAAATAAAAAGTAAGGTCTTATTTTCATAATATACTATACAATTCTTTTGTTTGAATTTGGAAACATGAGTTTTAGCTGCAATATCCAAAGTGAAGAAGACTATATAACCAGCAATAGTACATGATTCCTGAAACTTAAAAGAGTAAAAGCAAGTTAACTCCATTCCACCAAAATTGTTTAAGGAGCTTACAAAATACAATAGGCTCCATAAAAAATGAGAAATTTATTTCTTGGTCCTATGTTAATATTTAGCGACTCAGAATTCTTCTCTTTTCCTAATTGTTATCTGCAACAAAATAGAACATCCTATTCACATCCAGCAGTTAAAGACTACAATTAAACCCCCCATATGATTATAAATAACTCTAGAAACCACCAAACACATGTCTTCAAAGAACACCAGATATTTGTCGAAACGCCACAGAGAAATTTCCGTTTTAATCCAGCATTAGATGAAAAGCAGTTATGTCAAATAAAAAGACGAACTTGAAAATATGTGCGTTACGTCATATCAAAACAGTTGTAAAACGCCAGAACCAGAAAGCAAACTTAAAACAAATGTAAACAAACCTGATTTAGCCATGGCTGCTGCAACCCCGGCATCAAGCAAAGAAAAGGTGGTGGGAGTGGCACCAGAAACAAATTGAATAATGCGATAACTTTCATGGGGATTGATTGAAGTTGAATGGTTAGTGTCAGGGACCCACCAAGCATTTGATTAAAAAAAAAGAGGCAATTGCAGAGAATATGTGACTGTGAGTGAGAGCCTAATAGTCTACACTCTACAGCTTGTTGGTGTTGGAAATTTGGAATCGGAATGAGAACGAGAATCCCACTGCTTTGCTTAATGAATGGGTCTATTTGCCTTTAAAACATAATGCATTAAAGATATAAATTATTGTAATCACTTTATATCCAACTTTTTTAAGTCTACAGTCTACAGATGCTCAGGCCACAGGGGGAGAGAAAGAGAAACACATCTTTGTTATGTTTCCACTTGCTTTCCTTTCAGGGACAATTGCAAGTAATTCCCGACTTTTGATAAAATATCAAACCACACTCTCTAAGAAAATCAACAAGCTTAAGGTATATATCCTAAAAAATCTTGAAACCCTGGACTCAATCTTATTGAAAAATGTCACTTTTTTACTCCTTAATTGAAATTTCATCAATTTGATCTTTATATAATTAAAAATAACTCCAATTAGTCTTACCTTTAGTTAAAATAACGAAGGTACTAATTTAAGTTATTTTCAATTATATAATGACCAAATTGATGAAATTTCAATAAAGAGTAAAAAAGTTATGTTTTCCAATTGGATTAAGACCAAATTGTAAAAACCTTCAAGTGAGAGATCTTTACTTTAATTTCGGTAAAGATCTTGATGAAATCGTATCGATTTTTATAAATTTTGATATAAAGTTTTTTATAGACGATAAGTTTAATGAAATCTACCTATGAATAAAATTTGAAGAATTTTCAAACATTAGACTATTCATCTCAATTTTGTTAAATATAAAGACATCAGAAAAATAGAAGAAATATAGGAAACTTCAAAAAATAGTTCTAGCACTTGAAAAAAAAAAAAAATGTTATTCATAAGTAGATTTCAATGAACTTATCATCCATAAAAAATTCAGATCAAAATTCATAAAAATCGATAGAATTTTATCAAGGTCCTTACCGAAATTAAAGTAAGGGATCTCTCACTTAAAAATTATTATTATTATTATTATTATTATTATTATTATTATTATTATTACTATTATTACTATTATTATTATTATTATTATTATTATTATTATTATTATATAAGGTTGTAAGTTCAATTTGACTATAAACCTATTAGAATATGATTTTTTGAATGATTTTATGTTAAATTGAATTAAAAACGAATAAAAGTTTTAAATGACAAAATATATATTAGGGGGAAATTTTTAATATATATTTAAAAATTATAAAAAAAAAAGAATTTAAAAATATAAAATAACTTATGGAGAAGAAGTTCATAGATAAATCTTCAAAACCAATATGTGTTCTTCATAGATTTTGTTTTTATATTAAAGCTTTTATATTCATATTACATTTCATTATTTTTTAAGAAATTTATTTTATATTAACTTTATTTTGTTAGATTTATCCAAAGTCAGCTAACAATTGATTAATAACATGAAGTTTTTTTACTGATTTTTAAATTATAGGGTATGCTTTATATTTCATCAAACTTTGGGAGTTATATGTAATTATCCCTTCTTTTTTATAATGGCAACATGTTTACTGAAAGAGTTGTGCAATTGGCTCAATAAAGCTATTAAGGGTGCCAAATGCCAACAATACCACTCTTACTAAATTGTCATGGACAACGGGATAAGTATGTTTTTATAAAATTAAAAAAAAATAAAAAAATTTGGATAAGTATGTTGTTATTACATGTGTTTTGATAAGAATTATATGCTAACAGTAGACAGCAAAAAAGGGGAATGCTATCTTCCTTTCCCATTTGCCTTTCCCCCTTATCAGTAGATGTATATACACTTTTTAATAATAAAAAAAAGAAAAAAAAAATAGATAATGTTACATTTCCTAATAAATTATTCTAAAAATATGTATAATCATATGACAGTCCAGCAAAATAAATAATGAGAGAAAAAATATATCGGTTCATTAAACGAGTAGAATTATCACATTGGATTGTATATATTTTTAGAACAATTTATTAGAAAGAGTAACATTTTCCGTAAAAAGAAATCTCACTTTTTACTGTAAAGCTTGTTTACATTTTTACCCCTTATTAATACCAAACAACTTTCCTGATGGTTGTTTCTATTTTTGTTTTTTTTGTCATTGTCACTTCTTCCGATACCTACCAAACAACAACTCTAACCTATTTACGTCGTTGTTTTTCTCTCAACCAAATTAATAATAACAAAAAAAACAGCCACTCTCTTCTCTCTTCTCTCTTCTCTCTTCTCTCTTTTTCTTTTGTTCAAGTCTCCTTTTTATGTTTCTTTACATTCATAAAATCCTACCTACAAAACCACACCCCAAAACATTTTCTGGAAATCCTATATGTGTATGTTAGAAAATTTCATCATATGGGGGCACACATGTGTATTAATGTGTTGTGCTATCTTTTGGTTAAGTCTAAATTAAAGTGATCTAATTAAGATTTAAAGTATTAAGGCTTAATTGTATAATTGTCATAGAATTAATGTGTAAATACCAGAGTGTTATTTCTAATTTGATGAGGGACCGAATTAGAAATAGCAAAATATATAATATATGATTATTATATATATTTAGGGTTATGGTCCCTAAATTACACGATACTTTTGTTTTGTCTGTATCCCCATCAACAGAGCAAAATAGAACACGGTAGGGTTCATAAAAGTCGTGATAATTTGGAAGATCACAACTCATCCACCAACCTCTGGCAATGGATTCAGGTACGCTTCCGCTTTCTCGATTTACTTCTTTTCTCATGAATCAACATGGGTTATATTATGTATATTAGGGTTTGATTATCATGATATAGAAACATGTTTAGGTTATTGGGATTAATTATGTGTTTTTGCATGTTAGTTTCGTATTAATTGAATCCCTTACAAATGGTATCAAAGCCACCCATGATCGATTCTTGAGAATTGGGATTTGGATATTAAGTTTTAAGAAATTTTTAGATAATTTAGAGTTTTGATCTTCCGTGTTTTAGTTTTGTTTTAAAAAAAACTGAACTGAAAGTTTTTTAAAATTTTGGTTCGTTGATTTTAAAAAAAATATCAGTTTTGTTGTTTTGGGGATGATGGGTTTTCTCACCCATACCATAGTCGATCTCGGGTCAACCGAGCAGCTTCGTCGGCGCACCTGTCCCGTGCGATTTATGGTGAAGATCCAAATCGACGGGTCTCGATCGCACCGCTGGTCCAGATCGAGCGACCTTTCATTGTCACACAGCCGCTCGTTCGATCGGTGTTGATCGATCATCGATCTTCGTCCGATCTGCGTTTACGGGTCGTCTACTGCTTCCCCGCCGTTCATTACGTTCCAGTGACGATCTGGTGGCGGCCACACACGAAGAACTAGGGTTTTCAGTCAATTTTTGCTCAAGCCTTTCTTTTGAAAATTTAAAATTTCTGAGGGACTGTTTTACAATTTATTTGGGTTATTATATGATTTTGATAAACTTTCAAGGTCAATTTATAATTTCCAAAACTTATGGGGTATGTTTGCAATTATGGAAAAGTTTTAGGGTAGATTTATAATTATTAAAAAGTTACGGGGTTATTTTGTAATTTTCAAAAAAATTAGGCCATATTTTAATTACAAAAACTTGAGAGATCTTTCTATAATTTTACAAAATAAGGGTATTTTTGTAATTTTGATAAAATAAAATAAATTTTTATTTATTTTCATTTTATTATAAGGATCAACTCAAATTCAAATATTTAGGTTATACCTTTTATGGTTAATTAAGGTGGTCCATCATTCTAAATGGGCTAATTGAAACAAGATGTCGCCAAAGTGACCTCTCTTGTGTAGATTATTCATAAGGGATGTTGGATGTTAGATGTTTGTGTGTGTGTAAATTCATGAGAGTATAGTCGGCCCAAAGAAAGGTTAATACTTGACCGAATTACACACACACCTGTGGTAATAAATATATGACGATTATAAGGTTTTGCATGTGAATAATAAGTCGATCCAAAGATAGATTTATTATTTGACAATAATTATTGTCAATGTTTGATCACTACAACAAGAGTACCACTTACAATTAATATTAATGTCCAAAAACTTGATATTAATGATGTGCTAGGTATCTTGAGATGAGATTTTCCATTATTTGAATTTGTTGATTATTGTATTTGGTTATTAATGTGAGCATGTTTGTTTGTTTGTTTTGTTCTCTTTACAGCTAGTGTTTCTTCTATATCTGATAATATCAACTCTATACATGTACTTAATGGGACCAAATTTAAGGATTGGAAGGAGAACATTGAAATTGTTCTCGGATGCATGGATCTAGACCTTGCACTTCGGGTTGAGCAACCTGCTTCTCTTACGGATGCAAATTTTCCTGATGATAGAAAGAACTTTGAGAAGTGGGATCGCTCAAATCGCATGAGTCTTATGATCATAAAGCGCGACATTCCGGAGGCATTTAGGGGTGCGATATCTGAAAAGATAACCAAAGCCAAGGAGTTCCTAGCCGAAATTGAAAAGCGTTTTGTAAAAAACGATAAGGCAGAAACAAGCACACATTTACAAAACTTGATTTCTATGAAGTACAAAGGCAAAGAGAACATTAGGGAGTACATTATGAAAATGTCTCACATTGCTTCTAAGCTTAAGGCACTGAAGCTCGAGCTGTCTGACAACTTGCTCGTGCATTTGGTATTAATATCACTTCCTGCACAATATAGTCAGTTTAAGGTCAGTTAAAACTGTCAAAATGAGAAATGGACTCTTAATGAGCTCATTTCTTACTGTGTGTAAGAGGAAGAGAGATTGAAGCGAGACAGGACCAAAAGTGCTCATTTGGCTAGCACCTATAAGGATAAGGGCAAAAAGAGAAAGAATAATGAAGCTGCTAAGGGTCCAGCACAAAAGAAACAACATCAAGACAAAGAGGATTGTTTCTTTTGCAACAAGCCTGGACATGTGAAGAAGGATTGTACCAAGTATCACACTTGGCGTGCAAAGAAAGGTACGTTCCTTACTTTGGTCTGTTCTGAGATAAATTTAGCTTAAGTACCTAGAAACACGTGGTGGTTAGATTCTGGTGCTACTACTCACATCAGTGTTTCTATGCAGGGTTGCCTGAGCTACCGAAAGCCAAGTGATGCTGAAAGAAACATTTTTGTAGGCGATGGCAAATCAGTAGAAGTGGAGACGATAGGGTATTTTAGGTTGTTATTAGGAACTGGTTATTAATTGGATTTATCAGATACTTTTGTTGTACCGTCTTTTAGACGGAATTTGGTTTCAGTTTCTTTATTGGACAAGTCTGGTTATTATTGTTCATTTGGAAACAATCAATTCAGTTTATCTATAAATTCAAATGTTGTTGGAACTGGTTCTCTATGTGTATATGACAACTTATATTTGCTTGATACAATCGTTTCTTATAATGAAACCTTGCATGTGGAATCACAAGGCACTAAACGCAAACAAAGCACAGAAAATTCGGCCACATTATGGCACAAACACTTAGGTCACATCTCTAAGACTAGAGTTGAGCGGCTTGTGTCTGATGGGATTTAGATTCCCTTGACTTTTACAGACTTTGATGTTTGTATTGATTGCATCAAGGGAAAACAGACCAAAATAAAGAAATTAGGTGCCAACAGAACTACAAACGTCTTAGAATTGATACATACGGATATCTGTGGTCCATTCCCTAAGGCTTCCTGGAATGGTCAACAATATTTTATATCATTCATAGACGATTACTCACGTTATGGTTACCTATTTCTCATTCATGAGAAATCACAGTCTGTGGACATGTTCAAAACATTTAAAGCTGAAGTTGAGAACCTGCTCAATAAAAGAATAAAGAGTGTCAGGTCTGACTGTGGTGGTGAATACTACGGTAGATATGACGGTTCAGGTGAACAACGTCTAGGACCATTTGCTAAATTCCTAGAGGAATACGGAATCGTCCCACAGTATACCATGCCAGGGTCACCTAGCATGAATGTTGTAGCTGAAAGATGAAACCGAACTCTTAAGGATATGGTAAGGAGTATGATTTGTCATTCCACCTTACCAGAGTCACTCTAGGGAGAAGCACTCAAAACAGCAGCTTATATTATGAACTGAGTGCCAACTAAAGCAGCTGCAAAAACACCTTATGAGCTTTGGACAGACAGAAAGCCGAGTCTAAGCATTTTCACATTTGGGGATGTCCAGTTGAGGCAAGACCTTACAGGCCACATGAAAAGAAATTGGACTCCAAAACTGTGAGCAACTACTTCATTGGCTTCATTGGCTACACAATTCATCCCAGGGTCACCTAGCATGAATGGTGTAGCTGAAAGACAAAACCGGACTCTTAAGGATATGGTAAGGAGTATGATTTGTCATTCCACCTTACCAGAGTCACTCTGGGGAGAAGCACTCAAAACAACAGGTTATATTCTGAACTGAGTGCCAACTAAAGCAGCTGTAAAAACACCTTATGAGCTTTGGACAGGCAGAAAGCCGAGTCTAAAGCATTTTCACATCATTTGGGGATGTCCAGTTGAGGCAAGACCTTACAGGCCACATGAAAAGAAATTGAACTCCAAAACTGTGAGCAACTACTTCATTGGCTACTCTGAGCGATCAAGGGGTTATAAGTTCTATGATCCTACACTTAGGTCAATTTTTGAAAAGAGCACCACAATATTTTTTGAGGATGTTGAGTTTGGGGGAGAAATAAAGTTAGAGACATTGTCTTTGAGGAAGAATCGGTTTCGATTCCCACTATCGCTTTTGACAATGTGCAGATTTCTATACCTGTCATTGATCAAAAAGCGAATCTGGATCCTCAATCAGACAATATTGAACAACCCCTCATTCAAAATGAGGTAATTGTTCCTGAGGAACAAACTCAACAACCTCAAGAACCAGTGCCATTAAGGCGATCCACTAAAGAAAGAAGAAATGTTATTCCCGACCATTTTTTTGTATTTCTCCGGAGCATGAGGAAGACATTGGAATGATGAAAAATGATACAATCAACTTCCATCAAGCCATGCAGGGTTCCAACTCTCAAAAGTGGATTGATGTCATGAATGAGAAGTATAAGTCTATGCAAGACAATAAGGTTTGGGAACTTGTCCCATTACCAGAAGATGCGAAGCCCATTGGTTGTAAATGGATATTTAAAACCAAAAGGGATTCGAAAGGTAATGTGGAGAGGTATAAGGCTCGTCTTGTAGCTAAAGGCTTTACCCAAAAGGAAGGGATTTACTATAAAGAGACTTTCTCTCCAGTTTCAACGAAAGACTCTTTTAGAACAATCATGACACTTGTTGCACATTTTGACCTTGAGCTTCATAAGATGGATGTCAAGACGGCGTTTCTCAATGGTGACATTGACAAAACAATTTATATGGTGCAACCAGAAAACTTTGAGTCGGGAGACCCAAAGAATATGGTTTGCATATTGACAAAATTCATTTATGGACTCAAGCAAGCTTCCCATCAGTGGTACCATAAGTCATCAAGTGATTATCTTGTTTGGTTTTGAGATAAACGTTGTCAATAATTGTGTGTATCACAAATTCAGTGAGAGTAAGCACATATTCCTGGTTTTATATGTCGATGGCATACTACTTGCCACAAATGATATAGGCATGTTGCATGAAACCAAGAGATTTCTATCAAAGAATTTTGAGATGAAAGATCTTGGTGATGCCTCTTTTGTATTAGGGATTCAGATACATCGAGATCCCTCTTGGGGTATTCTTGGATTATCATAAATGAGCTATATCGATACAATGATCAAAAGGTTTAGCATGCAGGACAACAGACCAGGTGACACCCCTGTCACTAAGGGAGACAAGTTCAGTCTCAATCAGTGCCCTAAAAGTAACCTTGAAGCTAAGGAAATGCAGAAGATTCCCTATGCATCAACTGTAGGGAGTCTAATGTATGCTCATGTGTGTACACGCCCCGATATTGCTTACATTGTTGGTATGTTAGGCAGATATTTAAGAAACCCTGGGATGGATCATTGGATAGCAGCCAAGCGGGTTATGAGGTATTTGAAGAGAACAAAAGATTACATGCTCATATATAGAAGATCAGATCAATTGGAGATCATAGGGTATTTCGACTCCGATTTTACTGGATGCCAAGGCAGTAGGAGATCCACATCAGGCTACATATACCTGTTGGCTGGTGGAGCTATTCTTGGAAGAGAGCCAAACAGACACTCATAGCTTCTTCCACTATGGCAGCAGAGTTTGTAGCCTGCTATGAGGCATCCAACCATGGATTATGGTTACGGAATTTTGTCACTGGGATGTGCATTCTGGAGGGTGTTGAAAGACCACTCAAACTATATTGTGACAATAAGTCAGTAGTGCTATATTCTAACAGTAACAGGAGCTCATCTAGGTCAAAGCATATTGACATTAAATTCCTAATTGTGAAGGAAATAGTGCAGAGTTGACATATATCTATAGAGAACATTGGGACAAACTCCATGATAGTGGATCCGCTTACAAAGGGATTACCACCCAAGGTCTTTCATGAGCACACTGCTCATATGAGTGTTATTTTGTGTGAGGATATCACATTATAGTGGGAGTTTGTATAATTTTGTATTTTGTTGCTCTATATTTGATTTTGGATATACTTATGCATTTATGTATTTGGATATTTTCTGATCAGAAATAAAGTATTCGGTTAATTACACTCTGTTACATTGAGTTAAGTTTTGATCTCACTAAGGAATAAAGTATGACCAGTTGGAATAGACATGTATAGATCACATTACATATAATTTTCATGCTACGCATCCATGATTGATCTATGTCATTTGGTTATGTTGGTATACGTGACCATTAATGGGTTTAGTCAAGCTAAATATGACGAAAACCGCTTTGATCCTATGTCGGCATAATCAATGGACGAGATTGTTCAGATATACCCTAAAATTGTGATAGCAAAATTTTGGAGCTCATAAAGTCATACAAATTTGTAAAGTTGCATATGTGGGCTAGTGGGAGATTGTTGCAAAATTCCATCATATGGGGCCACACATGTGAATATTAATGTGTTGTGCTATCTTTTGGTTAAGCCTAAATTAAAGTGATCTAATTAAGATTTAAAGTATTAAGGCTTAAGGGTATAATTGTCATGGAATTAATGTGTAGATACCGGAGTGATATTTCTAATTTGATGAGGAGCTGAATTAGAAATAGCAAAACATATAATATATGATTATTATATATATTTAGGGTTATGGTTCCCAAATCACACGATACTTTTGTTTTGTCTGTATCCCCATCAACATAGCAAAATAGAACACGGTAGGGTTCATAAAGGTCGTGATAATTTGGAAGATCACAATTTATCCACCAACCTTCGGCAATGGATTCAGGTACGCTTCGGCTTTCTCGATTTACTTCTTTTCTCTTGAATCAACATGGGTTATATTATGTATATTAGGGTTTGATTAATCATGATATAGAAACATGTTTAGGTTATTGGGATTAATTATGTGCCTTTGCATGTTAGTTTTGTATTAATTGAATCCCTTACAGTGTATTACATAAACATGATATTTTTTCTAATGCTCAGTAATATACTTTTTTTGTTCATAGTTTTTATGGTGCAAATCCAACAAATTTTCTGAAAGAAATTTTATTCCAGTATTGTCTGCATATTGCATTTAAGGAAATTCCAAGAACTGCTCCAAATCTAAGATGGTAAAAACAAACATAAGATGTCTAATTTTTGTAGAATAGTACGCAGTGATAATTCCAACAAAAAATCTTATAAAATTGTCATCTTCCATAATTAAGTAATAAGTTTCACAAAACACAACATCAACTATATGTACGTAGCATCCACCACTTGGGCACTCAATCTGAAAGATTGTTGTGGTTCACTTTTGTGATCCTGTACCTTTCAATTAACTACATTTGTTCTCATATGTCCAAACTCCAAATCAACAAAATGTTCTCTTTGTGTGATACAAATTCAACAAATTTTCTAGCTGAAAAATAAATAGAAATACGTAGTATACAATCTAGTTATTAACTTGTATAGGTTTGAAAAATTATATAACACTTTTTTGGGATTGATTTACGCAATTAGTACCACTTTAATAACTCTAGTTTAAATAGCAACAAAGATGAAATATGGATAAAAATACCCCCGCTCTTCTATTCTTTTCTTTTATCTGTCTTTTTTTTTAAAAAAAATCATGGATTGATAGGGTTCATAGCTCAATCAATGGAGTTTCTATTGCCGACCGGTGAGTTGATCGACAAAATCATCGGGAAAATGTTCATCGAGTGTTAATCGTTGTAACGAAGTGTTCGTTTCCACTTTCGAGTTGTGTGGAGAGAAAAACGAAGTCAAACCCGAACCATCATCGAACCTTCATCGTCAGATATGTGACGATACGTCGTGAAGTTGACGAAACCGATAGCGCCAACGAACTCAGTGTCCCCCGATCTTCTAGATCTGACTATCTCCAGAGTCAACAGGTGCCGTCGTCGGCTCGTCACATTCACCACGAACAGACCTCCATCACGTTGAAAAAGAAAACAAAAACAAGTCTCGATTTTTTTCAGATAAGTCTCGAATTTGACCAGTAAGTCTCGAATTTGACCCAATAAGTCTAAAATTTGACCCAATAAGTCTCGAATTTATCCAATAAACCTTGAAATTTCGAAATAAGTTTTGAATTTGTAAAATAAGTCTCGTATTTACAAAATAAGTCTCGGATTTGTTAAATAAGTCTCAAATTTTACCTAATAAGTATCAGAATCGCAAATAAGTCTCGAATTTGCTAGAAAAAAAATACAAAGGAAAAACCTAGGTGGACTTCGATTTTGGTATTGAATTTTACCAACAAAGTGAGAATGAATTAAAACGAAAAATATTCAGAGAAAAGTTTATATGAGTTGTGAAAGGAGAGGAAGAATGAGAGAGAAATATAGAGAAAATTAAAAATGAAAAATAAAAGTAAAAGAATAAGTGGGAGTATTTTGGTCTCACCACCTATGTTGATGCAAGTAAAATAAGAGTTATTAAAGCGGTGATAGTTGCACAAGTCAAAATTGAAAAGTGTTATATACCCCAATTTCCTCAACTTGTAATTATAATCAACTTACCAATTTTTAAAAAAAATCTTATAAAATTCTCATCTTCCATAAGTTGACTAGAGACAATTTCTTGCATCCATCCTTGACCGTTGTGAGAGTTATTGAAAGCTTGATCTAAAGCATATCACTGTAACAAATAATAGGGAAAAAAAAAGTACAAATCCTTAGTTGTAAACAAATAGAAGTATATTATTGAAAGATATATTTTGAAGGATAAAACTACCATTTACAAGGAGTCATCTATCACATGCGTAGCCAATCCAAAATTTGTTTGTTCCTATAATATATGTTGTAAAAACATATCCCTTTAGATTTGAAAAAAGAAAAATATATCAATTTTGATTTTAAAGAGCAAACTTTTTTTAAATTTTAATTCTCTATAGGGTTTTTATCTTTGCAAATACTGCTTCAGCTAATGACCTTTCTAGGTTTGTCCTTTTTTAACAGAACAAATTACACCAAACTCCTAAGGTTTGCTCTTATACACGCGTAAATAATTTTATCATTAATTGACACTCACCTTCTCTATCGTCAGTCAATGAATGTCAGATTTAATTATTGATCTAAAAATAGTGGATTGAGTGCGGTGCATTCCGTGGACGTAGGTATATTACTGAACCACATAAAATCTTTGGTGTCGTCTTTTTCTTCTTATTATTTTCGTATATTTATTTGTGTTTGTATTTGTGTGTGTGCGATTTTTCTCAACAACAAAAGGTTCCCAATCCAGGTTTTCCCAATCTGAGTTTTCCTACTTAGATCGTGGATGAGTGATGCACGATCTGAACGCCGACGATCTTCTCAATTTGAGGAGATCATCGGAATCCACCTCCACCGATTTAGTTTTTTTTTTACTATTTTTTTAGATTTTCTGGGGATCTAGATGAGTAAGTTAATTGTGTCGATGGTTGAATAATTTATATATTAAAAAAAATAGCACAAATTTTGCTTGCTAGGTTTTTGCTTTTTGCTTTTTGCTTTTTGCTTTTGTAAAGATGATAAAATTCATTCTGTATTTTGTTCACACACATATATATATATATATATATATATATGGTGATATATATGGTGTTTACAAGAATTTCTATGTTGATAAGGATTTTGATGATGATTTGAAATGTGTTTGTGTTTATCTCAACCTGATCAAAGATATGTGTTTATCTCAATCTTAGATATGGATGTGTTTATTTTTTTGAAAGGATTTTGTTTTCCAATTGTTCCTTTTTTTGATATTTTTCTTTCTTTTTTTATGTTTTTTCTATATTTTGTTGTGTTTTAATCACCACCATCCGTATCTGAGTTGGATTGTGGAGATCTATGTACTATTTTTTTTATATAAATTAACTTTTTTTCGTTTGATATTATTTATTGTATTATATAAATATGTTTACAAAATTTATTTGTTTTATTGACTTCTGACATGTTTTTGGTTTAAAGATAAAAATAGTTTTGGAAACATTAAACTTTATTAACGGTTGACTCACAGAGGGACCAACTTGAAAGGTTTTTAAAAATATAGGGACAACGACAATGAAAATGGAAAGACAGTTAAAAACGTCATAACTCATAAAAACATCGCGACCAAAATCAGAAAACCAAAAAAGAAAAAAAAAACGATTGTAAATATCAAATGGTCGTTATGTAAGCGTTTTTCATTTGTTATTTTTAGAAAATAAAATTAAAAATGAAAACAGCGTTTTTTATTTCAATTTCAAATTTAAAAACGCGTCTGGTAATATTTACTGAAAATTATATTCTAAAAATGAAAAAGAAAAAAAGGTTCTAGTAGATTAACCTGGAAATATCAAAATCTGTAATTTTTCTATTATTTTTTTCTTTTTTAATTTTTTAATTTGATAAAAAAGTGGGTCAATATATTTGAACCGGGAATGTCTATAATATCACTACAAATCTATTTTATACCTTTTTCTTTAAAAACAAGACGTTTTTAGATTTTTTTTTTCAAAATTTTTTCCTTTCCAAATTTGAACTTGATTTTAGAGTGAGAACATTTTGGAATTTTTTTTATAAAAAAAACAAAAAAAATGGATGGCAAATCATGTATGCCTTTGGAATTTGTTTTATTTTTAAAAAATTGAAGATTTGCCACTGATTATATATATATATATATATATATATATATATACAGATCTCACGTTCCACTTTGCCAACATCTTCAATTATCGATGATTCCACAGTCTCCTGCTGTGAGAGAATAACAAATTTTGCCTAGGCCTCAACGGCCTTTAACTAAAATAAATAAGAAAGCAGAGGATCAGGTGAAAGCAGGGAATCAGGTGTGTGAAGGTATAAGACCTTACATTGGTTTAGCAGTGTGTGAGGTTGATAAAAGTCATACTAACAGGAGAGGAAATCCGCAAAGACTTGATGAAAAGAAAGGTAGCTTGGGTAGTTGAATTGGTGCTAAACGTTGATGCGTCAGTCTATAGGTTATTATTATTAGCAGGTAAGAGGGTTGTTAGAAGTTAGTTTTGTGAGAGTTATAGAGCAAGCAAAGTCTATATTAAAGATAAGAAATCACGTGTAAAGTGTATAGAGAGATAAATGTAATGAATCTTCTTTGTACAAGAAAGTCAAGAGAAGCCATTAATGTAAGATTCAAGATTTCTAAACATTTTCCTCTATATTCTTTCTAGCATTTCATCGAACACCTGAAATTCTTATCAAATTTTTCTTCTCTGTCCCTATTTCACATGGTATCAGAGCTTGAGACAAACGTCAAAAGCTGAAATCTGTCCTTAACTTGTTTTCTTTACTAGTTCTCGCAATCTTACTTTTATTTCCTTAAAATCATGGATTTTTCTTCCTTAGCTAAATCTCTGAGTCTGAATCTTACGTTGAAATTAGATCATAGCAACTTTATTTTCTGGAAAATGCAAGTCTCAACAGCTATAGAAGCCCTGGATCTTAAAGGCTTCGTTAATGGTGAAAAGGTTTCACCTCCAAAAATGGTGACTGTGGAATCTGGTGGTACAGTTGAAGAACGAGAAAATCATGATTTCATCAAGTGGAAGAAAACTGATAAGTTGCTCATGAGTTGGATTCTTTCTACTCTTTTTCCAAGTGTTCTTGGTCAGGTAACTAATTCGAAATCATCTTTTGAAGTTTGGTCAAAGATAGAACGCACATATTCACAGTGATCTTTAGCAAGAATTATGCAGCTCAAACAACAAATGCAATCCATTAAAGATGGATCTGATTCTATTAGTAGCTTTGTTATGAAACTGAAGGTTGTTAGTGATGCTTTGGCTTCAGCAGGAGTGGTAGTTAGTGACAAAGATTTCATTATGTGTCTTTTACATGGAGTTAGACATGAATATGACTCAGTGTTAACTTTGATTTCTTCTTAACAAACTACTATGTCCATTGAAGAAGCTCAATATCTGTTTTTAATGCATGAACAAAGAATTGAGGAACTGAATTCATCTGCTCAGTTAAGTCTGATGAGTCCATCAGCTTAGTTTGTGACAAATAACTCTACTCAAGCGGCTTTCAACAGCAGAGGAAATAATAATAGAAATTTCTCTAACAATTTTAATAACAACTACAGATGAGGAAACAAAGGAAGAAACAAAGGTGGTAGATTTGGTGGAAGGACGAATCAAAGGTTACACTGTCAACTTTGCTCTAAACCTGGACATGGAGCATGACAGTGTTACAAAAGATTCGATCAACAATTTCATGGAGATCCAAGTCAAGCTCAAAATAAACAGCATTCATCTTTCACTCAACAACAAAGTCACAGAGGCCAAACTTTCTTTGCTCAAAACCAGAACTACAATCAGAGTTTTAATCCAAATTTTAGTTAGAGTTATAACACTTTTGATCAGGGAAGCAACTCTAATTTTTCAAACATTGGAAGCTATCAAAATACTACTCATGACAACATGCAATTGCCACCAAGTGGAAATTGTCTAAATGCCAATGCTTACTTTGCATCTCCTGAAATCGTGAATGATCAAGCATGGTATGTTGACTCAGGTGCCACAAATTATGTTACTTCAAATCTCAACAACCTCTTAATGAAAGCAGATTATCGAGGTAATGATATGCTTAAAGATTGCTCATGTTGGTAACACTAGAATTAACTCACAATATCCTTCTCACTGTGATTTATATCTTAAATAAGTTTTACAGGTGCCTACCATTACTAAGAATCTTCTTATTATATCAAAGTTTACTCAGGATAATAATGTCATAGCTGAGTTTTCTTCTCTTGGATATCAAGGATCGAAGAACCAATAAGGTTCTACTTCAAAGACTTCTTAAGAATGGGCTCTCTGAGTTAAAGCTAGTAGAATCTTCTTCTCAAAGGCCAGAATTTCTTGGTTCTACCTTTTGTAATAAGGACAATGTTGTTGTAAATAAGTCTCTCTATGTTATAATTAAGCTAGAGCTCATGTGTTGCCTAGTAGAGCTACCTCGGCTCTTTTTAATGCTCTTGTTGCTGCAAGGTCAAATTCTGATATTTGGCATGCAAAGTTGGGTCATCCAGCTCCTCTCATTCTTCAAAAGGTGTTAAACTCGATACATTTTCCTTTTAATATTCATTCTCTAAGTTTTTGTGATTCTTGTAAGGTTGGAAAGCTGCATAAACTTCCTTTTCAAAGGTCAAATATTTCTGCTAAGTTTCCTTAAGAATAGATTTACAGTGATATTTGGGAACCAACCTCTATGTTATCCTCTGAAGGTTATAGATATTATATAGTTTTTATAGATGCCTATACTAGGCTTACATGGTTGTTCCCTCTCAAGCTAAAGTCTGATGCATTGCAAGCCTTTATTCAATTCAAAAAAGCGGTTGAGTTGCTTTTTGACAAGAAAATTAAGTGTTTTTAGGCTGATATGGGAGGAGATTATCTTCCGTTTGTACCTTATCTTTCTAATCTAGGAGTCAAGATTAGATTTTCTTGTCCTTACACTCATTAGAAAAACAGGATTCCTAAGAGAAATCATAGAACCATAGTGGAAATGGGGTTGACTCTTCTTGCTCATTCAGGTATGCCTCTGAAGTTTTGGGTTGAGGCTTTTTCTACAGTTGTTCTACTCATTAATAATCTTCCCAAAGTTCTTTTGAACTTCATTTCACCATTTGAAAAATTATTTCAAAAGAAACCGAACTATCATTTCTTCAAGGTGTTTGGTTGCTCTTGCTTTCCTTACTTGAGAGATTACAATAAACACAAGTTAGATTTCCATTCTAGTAAGTGTGTTTTCATTGGTTATAGTCTCTCCCATAAATTTTATAGATGTCTTCACTCTTCTGGGAAAGTATTTGTTTCAAGACATGTCTTTTTCAATGAAAAGGAATTTCCTTACAAAGCCTTATTGGGTTCTACTTCAACTGATGACATATCGTATGGTACAAATAGTTCCTATATAGGCAAAAATGCTTTCAACCTTTTTCAAATTTTTGAGAATGCCAATGTGTTTCCTATATCTGATAGCAATGATTCACGTGATGCTAGAGAGGTTGAACCCTCTTCAAAACTTGTTTCTTCTCAGCTTTCTAGGCCTGCACATGTTGACCCTACTCTACCATCCCCAGTTGTCTCTACAAATGTTTCTCAAAACATTCATCCTATGATCACTAGAGGAAAAACTGGTTCTCTAAGGCCTCAAACTTGTCTTGCTAAGTGTAGCCTTCCTTCAAGTTTTTTAATCGAAATTGAGCCTAAATCAGTAAAGGCTGCTATGGCTGATCCAAAGTGGTTTGTAGCAATGAAATTGGAGTTCAATGCTCTTCAACATAATAACATTTGGTCATTAGTGCCAGAAACTTCTGATATGAATGTAATTGGTAGTAAATGGGTATTTAGAACTAAGTTTAATCATGATGGATCTATTCTCAAACATAAGGCTACGTTAGTTGCCAAAGGCTTCAATCAAACTCTTGGTTTAGATTACTTTGACACCTATAGTTCGGTTATTAAGGCTTCCACTATTAGGGTAATTTTTGCTTTGGCAGTTCACTATCATTGGGATATTCAACATGTGGATATAAATAATGCATTTTTGAATGGAAATTTGCATGAAGAGGTGTTTATGAAACAGCTTGAAGGTTTCAAAAATGTCCAGTATCCCTCTCATGTATGCCGACTTAACAAAGTCTTGTATGGCTTAAAACATGCACCTAAATCCTGGTTTACAAAGCTTCGATAAACTCTTTTCTCTTTGGGGTTAATTCAGTTTCGGATACTTTCTTATTTTTCAAGCATGAGAACACAGATGTCTTGTATCTTCTAGTGTATGTTGATGACATACTAATAACATGTACAAGCTCTTCTCAGGTTCAGTTCACAATATCTCAGCTACACAATTCATTTACCTTGAAAGCTCTTGGTTCAGTTCACTATTTCTTGGTTGTATCTCACTCAGTCCAAATATGTTGTTGATTTGCTGAAAAAGCAAAACATGTTTGATTGTAAGCCTTGTTCCACTCCTATCAGTACTAGCTCAAAACTTACCAAACAAGATGGTGAACCTCTTGCGAATCCGACCATATATAGGAGTGCCATAAGTGCTCTTCAATATCTGTGTTACACTCGTCCTGACATATGTTTTAGTGCTAACAAATTAAGTCAATTTCTTACTTCTCCTTCTCTGTTGCACTGGCAGGCGTGTAAGCGTATCATGAGGTATCTTCAAGGAACTCTTCATAAAGGTTTGTGGTTCAGACCTTCACGAATTTTTCATTGGAAGATTATGCGGATATGGATTGGGCCAGCTATTTAAATGATTGTCGGTCTACAAGTGGTCATTGTTTATTTCTTGGTGAAAGTCTGATTTCATGGAGTTCAAGAAAGCAACCTGTTGTTGCTCGTTCAAGTGCTGAAGCAGAATATCACTCCATGGCTCAAATAACTTCAGAAATACTTTGGGTGCAATCTCTTCTTTGTGAGCTTCGTGTTCAGGTTTGTTCTCCAACAGTATCCGGTGTGATAATATAAGTTCCAACACTCTTGCCAAGAACCCTATATTTCACTCACGAACAAACCATATTGACATTGATACTCATTTTATTCAGGAAAAGGTGATTCATGGCTTGGTTGAGCCACACTATATTCCTACAGACTCTCAGGTTGCAGATGTCAATAATTGTTGATAAGTTTAACATTTTTTGTTCCAAGCTAAATCTTGTGTTCTCACCTCAATTTAGCTTGAGGGGGGATGTGAGAGAAGAACAAATTTTACCTAGGCCTCAACGGCCTTTGACTGAAATAAAGAAGAAAGCAGAGGATCAGGTGAAAGCAGGGAATCAAGTGTGTGAAGGTATAAAACCTTACATTGGTCTAGCAGTGTGTGAGGTCGATAAAACTGATAAAGGAGAGGAAATCTGCAAAGACTTGATGAAAAGAAAGTCAACTTGGGTAGATGAATTGGTGATAAAAGTTTATGCGTCAGTCTATCATTTATTATTATTAATAGGTAGGAGGGTTGTTAGAAGTAATGGTGTAAATATGGAGCGAAACTGGCTGGACCGGCCCGCTTGGCCTGCCAAGGAAGGCAGGTCGTGCCTAGCACGACCCAACTGGGGGGCGTGCCGTGCCAGGCACGACCTATATCCATGGACCGTGCCGGACCTTCGATCGAGGCATGTCGTGTCGGCCTGGCCGGCGTGCCATGCCCAACCGTCGGCACGGCGGGCCTACTAAATTATTTAAAAAAAAACACTTTATTTATAAAAATAAAATATTTTAAAAATAAATGATATTGTAGGGTATTGAACCATGGTTCATAACCTTTGTTTAGATAAATAGGTTTTTATTTGTCTTTCTCTCCTTTTTATATTGGTTAGACCTCTCTTCAATGCTCTTATTTATTCGATGTGGGATGTGAGATTGAATACAACTATGGTTATAAGCAATTGCTATGACCAAGATTATAGAAGAATAATATGTAAATGATATTTAATGATATATATATATATATATGTGTGTGTGTGTGTGTGTGTGATTTTTGTTCATTGATGGAAAATATGGAAATTATTGCATAATAATATAATATCAATATATGGCTTATTTGATTTATTAAAATCATTATTTAATTTTAATAGACCTCCCAACTCTCTCTATGTTTTCCATATTTAGAGAAAAAATGGACTTAAGAGAATATCATTATGTTATATACTTATATCAATGAATGAAAATGGAAATTCAATCTCACATTCCACATCGGATAAATAAAAGGAATGAATAGAGGTATAACCTATATAAAAATTAACAAAAAGTAAAGGAAAACATACTTACTTGGACAAGGGTTATGAGTCACATCTCAATATTCTAATGTTTGTACTCTATGATACTATTAAAAAAAATTAATTTTTTTAATAATAGGCCTGACGGGCCATGCCTAAACAGGTTGGGCCATCCCACTTTTACACCTTTAGTTAGAAGTTAGTTTTGTGAGAGTCCTAGAGCAAGCAAAGCCTATATTAAAGATAAGAAATCACGTGTAAAGTGTGTAGATAGATAAATGTAATGAATCTTCTTTGTACAAGAAAGTCAAGAGAAACCATTAATGTAAGATTCAAGATTTCTAAACATTTGACTTTATATTCTTTCTAGCATTTCATCGAACACCTGAAATTCTTATCAAATTCTTCTTCTCTCACTATTTCTCCATCATCAACGAACCAACTGTCGCCAAATGAGATCTTTCCTAAAAATCTTGCCAGATCGGCATTGCCGACGTCTCCACTGGCCTTGCTTTCATGGAGAATAAGAGAAGAAGAAAGAAGATGCAGATGAGGAAGAAGAAAAAAAGAGACGAAAAGAAAATAACTGATGAAGAAGAAGAAAGTTTATGACAAAAAAAATGAAAAAAAAATTGTTAATTTTTTTTTTGAAAAACAAAAACAAGTATTTTGTGTTTTTAAAATATTTCATTGTTAACATTGGTTTTATTTTTCTTTTTCTTTTTCTTTTTTTGAAAATAAAATAAAAAACAGTTAATGATCATAAATTTGTAATCATTTTTAGAAAACAAAAACAAAAACAGACTGAAAAACAGTTACAAGACAGGACAAGTCTCTGAAAATAATAATAATAATAATAACAGGGAGAACTTTAAAAGTAATAAAAAAATTAGTGTGTTTATTGTTTTTAGCCAAGATTAGTAAATTTATTATTTTTACCAATTTTTCCACTTTTGGGACAAAAGTACTCTTCTGTTATAATGACTTGAAAAAACAAAACTGAATAAATAAATAAAAAGAAATTCAAAATCATTGAGTAAAGAATTAAAATAAAATAACAAATTGAAAACATAAAAGACCAAAACCGAGACTTGAGAGTTCATTCTTAGTGTTACTGTGAAACCAGAAAAGTGAAAGCGGAGGTGATGACTTGCGGAGACCAGACCCCGACAACTTGCAGAGACCAAACCCGATGTCTTGCTAGAGACAAAACCCGACGACCACCACCACCATAACGAGACGACAACAACGACACGACGACGATGTGCAGAGGAGAGAGACTAGAGCCGAGGACGAGACGCGACAGATGAGTGGTGACGAGAGGCGACGACTTCGAGAGACCAGCGTTGTCGACGACAACCACCATGAAGAGCCACCGACGACGATGACGCGCAGTCACCAACGGTTTGTACTTCCTCTTCATATTTGACTTTAGGGTTTCAATTTTTTTTGTATTTTTGGTTGATAGAATCCAAAATTGATTTTCATTTATACATTAACAAATTGATTTTGTTAAGTTGTGATAGTTTTCCAAATTTGAACAGGGATTTTAACAAATCGATTTTGTTCACATGTAATAGATTTCGAAATTTGAGTAGGGATATTAAGAAATTGATTTTATTCACTTGTGATTGATTTCAAAGTCTGAACAGGGATTTGAACTTGTGATTTCATAGATACATTAAGAAAGCTTGAAGCCTTTGAGTGCTTTTTATATCTGGTGTTAGCATGATTTGCATGTTAAAATAGTTAGCATGATTTGGGGGTCCAAATTCAAACAACATAAAAGTATATGTATATCTCAGTAGTTGATGACCAGACCCCGTTGTATTTTTTTTTGGATATCTCATTCTCTGAAAGAAGTTGTGTTGACAGTGAGTGTGCCTTTTGTTTCTTTCTTTGACCGTGTATGTGTGTTTTTTATGGTTTAATTATTGATAGAGATAGACTTTGGAAGTAATAGGATTGTTAAAATATTGGTCCAGTCAATGATTTGTTGTGATCTGGTTTGTTTTAATGATGTTAAATTGTGCATTTTTTGTGGTTTAATCAATGATGTGAAATTGGGTATGAATTGGCGTGTTTATTTAGGTATGAACTGTTATGTTTAATTGGATATGATCGGTATGTTTAATTGTTGTAACCGAGTGTGTTTAATTGGGTATGACCTGTGTGTTTAATTGATGTGAACAAGTGTGTTTAATGGGGTATGACTGGTGTGTTTAATTGTGTATGAATTGGTGTGTTTAATTGTTGTGAACGGGTGTGTTTAATTGGGTATGAATTGGTGTGTTTAATTGGGTATGAATGATGTGTTCAATTGGGTATGACTGGTGTGTTTAATTGTTGTGAATGGGTGTGTTTAATCGGGTATGAACTGGTGTGTTTAATCGGGTATGACTGGTGTGTTTAGTGGGTTATTACTGGTTTGTTTAATTGGGTATGAACTGGTGTGTTTAATTGGGCATGTCTGGTTTGTTTAATTGGGAATATGTGAGTTTACTTAATTGAACCCACGTTTTTTATATTTTACAGAAGGAGAACATCGATTATGATCAGTTTCTGAAGGTCCAAAGGAATAAATGGACTCAAGAAGCATTAATCAATGTTAGGTGTCTGTTGAAGTACATATGCAATATAGAGGACATACTACGCAAGAAGGGGATGCACGCTGAATTTATGGCGAGTTGTTTCAAGCAATTCGGTCAGTTCCCTACAAATTGGTTGTTCTCAGCTTAGATCGTACACAGCTTGTTATTGAGGGAAATTAAGATAGATGGTGCATCCGAGAACGATTTGTGGTTTTCAGTTAATGGGAAGAAGGCAAGATTTGGATAGAGAGAATTCTGTTTGGTGATCGGTCTATGGTTTGGGGAAATCTCTGAAATTATTAACATGCCTTATGTGACCAATGAAAACGGCATCCACAAAAGATATTGGCCTGAAGAAGAAGCCGAAGATTTGAAGTTGTCCATTGTGTATGATCGATTTGTAGCGGGCAACTTCTTGGAGGCCGAGGATTCGTTGAATATGACACTATTCTTGATAGCAAACAATGTATTGTTTGGTCAACCATTTGATAAAAAAGTCACCCCTTGGCTTTTTAATTTGGTTGATGATTTGGAGGCATTCAATAGTTTTGCATGGGGACACTATGTGTTCAAGATGACGTTGCACTAAAGTATGGTTTTAGGTCGAGAAACTCTAACAAAGGGTATGGCAAGGTCAGGTACCAATTATACGGTTTCCCGTGGGCTGTTAAGGTTAGTTCATATTATTTATTCTATTATTTCTATCTCTACAGCTTTAAAAAGCTTAAATTAATTATATGTAACAAAATTAGGAACATATAAAGTAATATATATTAATCAACAAAAAGGGAGACTGCTGCATGTATTAATATATATTAACTATTAAGGTTCTTTTCAGGTATGGGCGATGGAGGTTGTGGACAACTTGATCGATGAGTTTGGCATGAGATTACAAGATACCCTGCCTAGGATTAGACGTTGGACGATGCATAAGAGGCTGCAAAATTTTATACAAACCATTTCAGATCTGGAAGCTAATATTCGTAGTGAGAATGTGGGTTATTCGCATACACAATATTTATTTATTAAATTGGTTACAACATTTTAGACCACCAAATATTATCACATTATTATAGACTCATGTAAAGAAGGTTTTGGAGGCAACAGATGATGAGGCGCGAGCAGATTATTGGGTTGGAGTTGATTACAATATGACGGAGGGTCCGCAATTTATACCTTTGGTGGAAATGGAAATGGAAATGAAGGAAAAGCATGAGTTGTTGGATGAGGGGGATGATGGTGACGATGGAGTTGTTGGTAATGGTGATGGTGATGGTGATGGTGAGGCAGCCAACAGTAAAAGGGCATTGAAGAGGAAGGCACAAAAGAAGAAGAGAAAGGCATCGGTGAAGAAGAAGCAGAGAAAAGCAGTTTCAGTCACCAGGCTTGATCGGGAAGAAGACTATACACCTGAATATACACCTACCCCTCATGTAGACTATACACCGGGATATACACATACCCCTCTCCCACCACATCCCTATATCTCATCCCAACAGGAGCCTCGATCTAGGGTAAGTGGACTAGGATGATAGTCGTATAATTTAATGTTATCTTTTTATTATTTTTCCTAAGGCACGTGCATATTTTAAATGTACACTTTAGGGTGGTGATAGAATAACCGAATTGTTGGAGGCAGTGAGAGCACTTCCAGATGTGTTGGATGCTGTGGTAAAACGGGAGGTGTCAAACCTTCCAGGTGTGCTTAGAAACCTCGTGCAGGAGATACAGTCTTCCCAATGTCAAAGCAACCAGGAGGTATATTTGTGTATATATGTTATTTATGTATTATTCATGTGGATATTTGTGAATACGATTATTGGGTGTCGTAGGCACCATTGACCGCTGTTAGAGACCCAAGCTTGCCTAGGGAGGAGTACATACCATTGTTAGAGATCAGGAGATGGTGAATCCCTCAACGGAGAAGGTGGTTGGTAGATCAGTGATGGTAAGTGGAGATATTAGGATGGGTTATAACTATGCTGAGGATGAGGATCGATCGATCTGAGTTAGGCTCCGATCTGCGTACTGCATGTCTCCGTTTATTGACCCGACCCGGGCATCTGTAAAGAAACTACAACAAGACAAGAACAAATATGACCAATTCAAGAGGAAAGCTAAACTAGCCATGTATGTAATTGTAAACCTATCATTTGTACATCTTACTTTTGTAATGAGCAATATTACAACGGTTTTTTTATTTACATTGATTTCAGGCGAAACATCGAAACAGAGGAGTCCGTTGACAAGTCTTTTTTTATGGAATTGGAAGATCCTAAGAAGTGGTTGTCCACTGACGTAAGTGTATATTTTTAAAAAAATTTATAGTTTGTTTATGTATTCGTTATGTATAAATTTTATATATATATTGTATACATTTTCTAGATTTTTATTCATTCATTGGTTTTTCTGAAACAGCATATGGATGCATACATGAGCTACTTGGCAAAAAGACGAGAATCGGACCCCCATAACTACATACATAGCTTAGTTCTACTGTCCTCTGAATTTTATATAAGTATAGTACATACATGTCTAGTTGGCAAAAATATGAGTGCAAATCACATCAACTTATAATTCACGTTTGTTGTAGACAAAACTGAATTTGGGATGGGAAAATATACTTCAGACAGACAACGAAGCTGAATCTTTTTTCGATGCACTCGCCTTTGAATGTCCGCAGGATTGGATTGATTATGGTTATGGTAACAGACCGGGATGGGGACAGCCGTGGTGGTTGTATACATAAGTGAGTTATATTAGTTTTTGTATTCTATAATCTTGTCAAAAAAGATCAACTATTGGTTGTATATATGTGCTATTTTTTAGGGTATTCAAATGTTGTCTTATGTGGTTGTATCAAATACAACCCACACATTTATGGTTCTATTTTGTATTTGTAATGAATGTTTATGTTGGCTGTTTTTTAATGCAGTTGTGTGTTCCCGGCTGTGTTGGGGAACCAGATGGTCACTGGATATTATGCAAGGTTGATTTGCTTGACCATCACATTATCCTATTTGACCCAACCGAAACAAAGACAAAATCAATTCAAGTCGAGCGTTTAAGGTAACTAATGCCTTTGAGGAGACTGCTGCCAAATATTATGAACAAGTGTGGCTTCTTTTCAAATAGGAGCGAAAAACCACGAGGAGTTGTGTTCACTGTTTCGGTGTCCAGCAATCAAATGATCCCTTAAAAGGTTGACAAATGTAGTTGTGGAGTTTTTATTTGTAAGTATGCAGAGACTTCAATTTTTAAGAAGAGTAACTGGAAATGGGGATAGAAGGAAATGAGTGACTTTCGAAAAGAAATTGCATTCCAAATATATAACAATAGTGTACCATACAAGTCTCCTATAGATTTGTAGACGAATTCGCAGGTTCGAATAACCCACTGGTGTGTTTCATGATATGTTCTTTAGTTAGTCAACAAGTAATTGTTTCGTTGTTTGTTTGTTTTGTTTACTGTACAGAGGTGGATTATGCAAGGTTGGAATTTTTGTTTACAACTGGGATAGACAAGAAAGGGTTCAAAGACTGATGGACAACAAATGAAGTACCAGTGGATTTATTTTGTTTGGATGTTTTTTATAAATCAGAACTTTAATTTTGTACATGGTTGTTATGGAGTCCTAGCGAAATACTGATGTGTTATGAATATGTTCAGGTATAAATTTTGTGCCACCAGTGTGTTTCATTTCTTACCACTGGTGTGTTTAATTTTTAATGCACTGGTGTGTTTAATTTTTAGGGCACTGGTTTGTTGAATAGAACTGGTGTGTTTAATTTTTAGGGCACTGGTGTGTTTAATTTTTAATGCATTAGTGTATTTAATTGTTGAATAGAACTGGTGTGTTTAATTGTTGAATATAACTAGTGTGTTTAATTTTTAGGGCACTGGTGTGTTTAATTGTTGAATAACACTGGTGTGTTTAATTTTTAGGGTACTAGTGTGTTTAAATTACAAATACAATATTGTTATTATAAAAGTTAGGAATTAATATTCAATACAAGAAGGTTTATTTTACTTTTTCACCTAAGGTTTCGAATAATTTTGAGTCGGACTTTCTCCTCACACCTATATCAAAAGGTTTGTGGGCTAATTTCGAATCAAATCTCGAGTTATATAAGATTCTTTTTCAGTAAGGATCAAAGAATATTTTTTAGGAAAACAATAAATACAATTTTATTGATCATGTGTGATTTCACTTTGGCACAAGCAAATATGTTTTATGAAAGCTCTTAAAAAAATTAACAATGCATTAATTAATCATATATATTGAGCATATATATCAAGAAGTGCAACAAGTGCTAGCTTCTTAGGAAAATGCATAAAATTGATTCAAACTAAGAGATTCGGATATAGAGTATATATATGCTATCAATCCACTGCAGTGTATATATAAAATGAATCTCACGTGTGTATATATCAATATAATACAAGATTGCTTATTCTATCTTATGTCTTGAATTCAACCAATTATTGATTGATCCATTTTCAACCCACCTTTCCTCGCATGATTGAAACGTGTAATGATTAAAGCAAATGTACAAATATATTAATGCAAGCAATATTGTTCTAATTATGTTGATGGATTGGTTTCTCTACTTGTGTTTGTATGTCTTAAAAAACCAGATATCAGTTGTGCTTGATGAACGTGGACCACACGATACCCATTAATTTAAAAAATATATATATGCTAACTAATGAAATTCATTTCGTAAAATAAAACTACATGAACACAAAAAAAGTTGATAGCAACACAACAAATTTCCAATTGATAGCAGTTGATAGCAGTATACAACCACCAAATTACAAGTCTTGCACAGTAAAACGTAATTGTAGTTTCCAATCCAATTACAAGTCAACAACAAGTACACAAGCATCCATTTGATAGAAGCAACCATCCATTTGAATTATTTGCACGCTTTAACGTGGTTGTAAATAAAGAACCATTTTATTCAAATAGACACTAATATATTATTAAAAAGAACCCAAAAGTTGTTTACTGATATGAAAATTTTATGGGGACATACCTCATTCAACATCATTGTCTGGATCCGTAGGGTTATCATATGGCCGTGTTGGACACGTCCTTATGTTGTATCCTTCTTGTTCACACGACTTGCACTTACGACGTTGGCGCGGTCGTGGATTTGTTTGTGGGTTTGGAACATTGCATTACTGATCGGCCGGAGGGTTTGCACAATTTTATCGGTTGTGCCCAGATTTCTTACATATGGTACAATACATACTCCTACGACCATGATCGCCTGTAGACAGAACCCTATTCTTTCTCGGTCTACCGGCTTGAGGACGCCAGTTTGGTGGAAGAATGACTTCTGCACATACTTCCTCTGGAGTATTCCATTCGCTTGGGTGTCCAATCGGAAATATGAGACCAGAATAGCTTTCCAACCAGATGCTTGTTTTATAGAAATCAGAGCAAAAGTAGACAAATTTTTTTTTTACAGTGCCTACAACGATAATCATTACAAAATAATTAAATATAATCATTAACAAAGAATGCATGTAAGTATTAGTAGAATATATAGCGTATAGCAGCTAATGCATGATTACAAGGCAATAGCTCATTCTGAAATTCTCTACAAGTACAAGTCTTCTCAGAAAGGTTTACTAAGCCATCTTTCTCGCCGTCCTTCACATTGAAATTAACATGATCTATTGGGCGCACCGTGTACTTATGTGATGTTTCATTTTTTTTTTTGTGGTTAATTTCTCAGTAGCCCACCGGGACAATTGTGTTGTATTTCTGGATACAGCATCACGACGTTCATGAAACCATTTATGCATCATATCTCTAACGTACTCAACCAACGTTGTTATTGGCAACTGAAGGGCATACTGTAAACAATTGTTCATGCACTCCACAATATTGGAAGTTATCCCCCCATAACGTCTAACCGGACAGTAGGCACGAGACCATCTATGAGGGCCAACTCTTATCAGATATTCATAAGCTCACATGTTTACACGGCTTAACTCTCGCATCTTTTCCAAGAACTCTGTTTGTCTATGTGCCCTAGAAATTTAATGGAACAATTTGCATACAACATGGCTTTTGAATCTGTCTTCAGGTTCATGTTCATATGAAAACCACAAAGGTCATGTGGTATTTCAGGGTACTCTTTAGCCATAGCTACCTTGATTGCAGGACTGCGATTGAAAATGATGATACAATTCGTAGGACATCCTATTACCTTTTTCAACTCCTTTAAAAACCAAATCCATGAATCCTCGCATTAAACATCACCCCAACCATAAGAAAGAGGAAACACTTGATTGTTTGCATCTTGGCATGCTACAATAAACATGACACCGCCAAACCTACCCTTCAAATGAGTTGCATCAATGCAAATTGCATGACGTATGGTCGTCTGAAACCCGACAAGTGAAGCACTAAAAGCAATAAACAGTTATTCAAAATTTTTATCGGCGTCTGTCTTTATTGTTGTTACAGTACCATGATTGACACATTTCAATTCGTGGTAGTATGCAGGCAACAATTGATATGAAAGATCAGGAGAACCAAAAACGTTTTGTTCAGCAAGTCCTTTTGCCCTCAATGCCTTTGTATACAGCAAACTAAGTCTGTGTTCCACTTGCATATCAGTCATGATTTCTTTGGGTTTCAGAGATCGACCACTAACTGCAAGTTTCAGTGATAGTATTTCACCAATAAGCCATGTGCTTGCTTGTCGATGACGGTTATGCAAGTCATCAATTGTACAACTATGTTCTTCCTCAAATTTTCAAACTGTCCAATAATTCCCACCTTCCATCTTAACCGCACGGAATTGAAATTTACAATCGGGATCCTTGTAACCAACTTTATATCTACCCGTGCATGACCTTGTAACACGGATTTCAAAATTCTCCTTTAGTGCGTACTCCTGCAAAGCTAGCTTCAAAGCTTTTTTTGCTTTCAAACATCCCACATTTGGATAAGCGATTACAGGAACTAGAGTCATCTATTCTAACTAGTTCGAAATTATAGTTTGAAGCTCAAGGAATAATCCAAGGTTAGGAGACTGGAGTTTCGGATCTATCACAAACATTAATGCCACCATCTTCAAATGGATCTTGACTTAAAGCAGCAAAAACCGGTGGAACATACCCCTTGTGACCACCATCTGCTGAATCCGAACTCATTCCATGATGATATATTGCCTCATCATTCACACCCTCAGGGCTTCCACCATCACCAATGTAATCTTCATAAAAATCCTCTAATCTATACTCACTGTGGGAATTGTACTCTGGAATCGAACTCTCATCCTCCTTATAAGGTTCGACCAAAACTTCATTAATTGTTGGGTCCTAAAAAATAACAAGGTTTCCAGTTGGGGTTTGAAATACATGATCAGTTGTTGGTATAGAACCCAAGACGTTGTTACTTCCACCACCGGATTGAATCTGTGCCGTCAATTATTGTACAAAACTTTGATAAACGGGCTGAACGGTAGGAACACCTAAATGACCGGTTTGTACACTAACTTTTTCAATAACACTAACATACACCTCTGGAACATGTTCACCATCGCACAACAACATTTCCACATCGCTGTCATCTTTAATTTTCGGTCGGGCTGGCCTAAGCCTAACCTCGGTATCAACCAAAGTTCTTAACTCAATACTAAACCTTGTTAAGTCAACATTCGCAACACCTTGTACAACCCTGGACAGCTCACTGTACGTTAAATTCCTACAAACTTTCACAAACTCTATTTCACCACCCTCGTAAAAGTTTCCCACCCATTTACCACCATAAGTGATTATCAATTTCATTGGGTTCATTCTTGCATTTCAACAAGTCAAAATCTCACATTTAGAATACAATTTATTAAACAAGTCACACATTATACAAGGTGCAACCTATTAAACATAACATGACAACCTAATTAAACACACATGGGTAAACCAGTTTAAACACACCAGGCCATACCAATTTAAACACACAGGGCCATACCACATTAAGCAAACCACGACAAACCACTTACACACACCATGGCACACTAAATTAAACACACCGAGGTATAACACATTAAACACACCATGACAAACCAATTAAACACACTATACAAACAACATTAAAAATACAATGAAACACCACATTCAACAAACCATGAAAAGCAAATTAAACACACAAGGAAAAACCAATTAAACACATTACGGCAATAAATTAAACACACCAGGGATAATAAATTAAACACACCAAGCGATTTCAATTAAACACACCACGGTTTAACAATAAAACACATCAAAGTTAACCATTTCCTTCAACCTTTATTCATTGTAATCTGCATATGAAACAAAAAAAAATAGGGTTTCTAATACATACCTCTAGAAGAAGGGCCTTGAAAATCTCGATTCATCATAACAACCTCATCCAAAATCCATGAAATACAAAACTCCTAAATTTCAAACCAAATCTATATGATATATATATTGATTTTTAATGACTTATAAAGACATAACAAATGTCTTTGCAACTGTTTCAACAATGGCAGCAATTCAACAACAAATGGAACAGATGATAACTTCAAAAAAATTGAAGAGAGAGAGATGATGCGGAAACTAAAGAGAGATGAGACAAAATTTCAGACAAAAAAATGGGACATTCGTATGTGTGTGACAGTAAAAGAAAGAAGAGACAGTAGAAGAGAGAAGAGAGAAAAGACGGTAGAAGAGAGAATAGACAATGACGTGAGATGTAGAAGAGAGAGAAGATAAAGAAAATATGTATAAATAAATAATTAAACAATAATTGGATAAATGAAAGGTGTTTCAGCCTTCACAACCAAAGACCGGGTAAAAACAATAAATTTATTAATATTTGATAAAAACAATACAAGACCTTAAATTTAGTCTAAAAAAAGGTATTTCCTCGTAATAATAACTTTGATCGGTGGCAATGTTTTAAATACTTTATTAATGGGAGGTTTATTTATAAATTTTGGCCTACAACATTTATATTAAAGTCGGTTTGCTCCAACTGCTTTGTTTAAAACGAAATGAATCGACCTTGTTGTCAGTTGTCAGTTGTCACTCTTCACGCAAAAAAGTTACAAAAAAATGTGGAGCAAAAGTTTCGCTGGATTGAGGAAACACAATTTAATAAGAAATTTAAAAGGGGATTCATGGAGAAGATGGATATCCAGCGAGCTGCCGAGAAAGAGATTTGCTGCTCTGTGGGGTAATGGAGATTACGGGCGTCTGGGTTTAAGCGGCTTGGAGTCTCAGTGGAGGCCCGTTGTTTGCTCCGCCTTTGAAAATCAGAGCCTTAAAGCCATTGCTTGCGGTGGAGCTCATACTCTCTTCTTAACAGGTTTTTTTTTTTTTTTTTTTTATCTACATTACTTCCTTTTTATGATTTTTATGTTTGAATTCTATCCTTTTGTATTTTTTATTATTCAGCGATCCATATTTTATAAATCAAGCATGTTATTGCACCGTTGATTTATTTTAAAATAATTATCTTAAATTGGTGATGAATTGTGAAGATTGTCAGCTGTTGTTCGTGTTCGGATAGAGCCTCATATATAATCCTCCTCCTTTGACAGAAACTGGCCGTGTTTACGCTACCGGTCTTAATGATTTTGGACAGCTAGGAATTCAAAAAAACACAAGTTACACTTTGGTATGATGATCTCAACCTTTTGGTATGATAACAAATTCTAAGCAATTTGTTATGTAAAATTCCATGTTGGGAATGCAAAATTCCATATCAAAGTTTACATTGGTGACTCTGTTCTTGTTCAAGTTCATATCAGGCTGATTACGGTTCTTTATAATGCAGTTTTTAAATTTTTCTATGGAGTAAGGAATTCTTTTCAGATTGTTTATTTACCATCCTGTTTTGCAGGAGCCACTTGAAGTTTCTGGGCTTGGGAAGGAAATTTTGCAAATCTCAGCTGGTTATCATCACTCTTCGGCCATTACAGGTTGTAAAGCTGAAAATATCAATTGGTTTTGGCATTTATTCATAAAAGCTATATTCTTCTTCTTTCTAAGGAAAACAGAAGGGAATGCAGAACCCCGTTGCCATTAAAATAGAACTAGATGAAAGAAGTACTCTAGTACAGCGTCACTTATTTAATAAAAGAGAGAACTTGTTGTATTTCTTCCCTATTGGCACATATAAGGCTGACTAACTGTACCCATCTCTTTTCATATTTCTATATCCCTTTTCTGAGACGTTGGTATATAATTCATGATTCAATACTAATATTCAAAACATTTGGAAATATCCAGCTATCATATATTCTTCCTAAGATAGCCTCCCAATTTTCCAAAGTCTATGTAGTTTTTGTCTTATATTAGTTCAAGAGTGTTAGAAAGCTTAATACTACCTCTAAACTTACGCTTTTAGATCTAGTTGTTACATGATAAGGTATGAGAGTCAATTTTACAAAAAAGTCACGAGTTCCCCCATTTGATATGATTTATTTGTATTTTTATCGGGACAAAGAATATATTCAGAATAGAAGGTTAGAAGGATGAGTGGTCTTCAAAGAAAGTGAGCAAACTAAACGCAAAAAGAAAACTTGGGGAGCTGAACAAAAGGACTTTAAAAAAATAGCTTGAAAAACATAAAAGTAGAAGAAGATCACATTGGTCTATTTTTGAGCTTGATGGGCTTGCATCTGAGGGGATGCGTTAGTGTAATATCTTTGTTTAGGATCTCACCAGTGATGGCTAAATAGTATCTGGGGTCTAAGGCAAAAAATCCGGTTAGGTGATTTTATATTTAATACAAAACATATTAATTTTTATAATATTTTTTATTTCAAAAAAAATATTTTTCTTGTTTTTGAAACAAAAACGTTTAATTACGTTTTATATACTATTTTTCAATACATCTTTTTCAATAAATAATATTAATCTAACTATGAATCTGTGATGTCATAATTTTATATCTAGATTCATATTTTCTAATAGGCATATTTAAAATTGAAAAGTATTTTCATACAAACTAATAAACTTTATAGCAAATAATTATACTAGAAAAACAATAATAATATTATTTTATAGATAAAAATACTTAATCTTTAAATTTATTTTAATTAAAGCAAGATTTATTCTACAACCTTTTAGTTGTATATTCACCTTCTTCAAATCATAGAGATTTTTTTATAGAAAATGAGATGAAAAGGAAGAGATGAGGTTTATTTAAAGTGAAAAATAACGATCAAGTTAAATTTTAAATAACAATATAGAAAGTAAATTTATTAATATAAACAATTTACTTTCAAAGTAAGAAGTAAATGTTAACAATTTTAAAAGAATTTAAATTAAGAAGATATCATAGATTATGTTTTAGAATAGGGAAATTATTGATTTGTAAATTTAAATGTTAAGATACAAGTTTAATTAAAATTTTGATTAAACTTATAACTTCAACATCCATCACCCTTGGATTAAGAGTGAATGGATGGATGAATGTTGAAGTCACAAATTCAAGTCAAACCTTTTACTTGATATATCCTAACCCATAACATAATGTTGATTAAGTTTTAACATTTTTGGGCCTCAATTTGGCAAGGCCTTAGGCAACCGCCTAAATTGCCTAAGACACCAGTCCGCTCTGCTACTTGCAAGTTTAACCTTTTAAATTAACAGTTATTTAGCATTGAAGAGACTTGCTTGGCTAGCTGATTTACCCCACAAGTACGCACCGATGATAATGATTACATGAATTTGTTTTTTTCTTCTATTTGGAAATATTCTTTTCTTTTCTCATTTAGATTTCAGTTCAACACTTTGTTAAAGTTCATCATCCTACAAATATGCCAACTTGTAGATATGCTTTCATACGTGTATTATGTCGTTGTAAATGCATATTCTTCTTTAATGTATTTCCAAAACAATTTTCAATTTCTTGTAGTGGATGGGGAGCTCTACATGTGGGGAAAGAACTCAAATGGACAGCTTGGCCTTGGAAAAAGTAACAGCTAACCATGACTTTTTGTTAGATAATTATGTGATATTTTCTCTAAATTTGGCTTTTGCCCGATGTAAGTCTGTAGGAGTTGAATTGTTATGGTTCGAGAACTTATCATCTTTGTGTTCTTTCTCTACAAGCAATTATTACTTTCTGCAATATTAGTTCCTTAGACAATTATAAAATGTTACATTCAAACTTATTTTTCAGTGAATGGTATGTTGTACACATGCAGAGGCAGCTAAAGTAATTCCTGTACCAACTAAAGTGGAATGCTTGAGTGGAATCTTCATAAAACTGGCAGCTTTGGGTTCTGAACACTCTGTTGCTGTAACTGGTTTGGAACTGAAAAGACACATTCTATTTTATATGCTAGTTAGTAGCTGCGTTTTTTAAGAAAGAAATGCTAGGGGTGTAATCCTATTTTGTCTTGATTGTTGTTCATGTTTTCCACCAGATGGAGGTAGGGTCCTAAGCTGGGGGGAAGGAGGATCTGGAAGACTTGGACATGGTCAAGAATCAAGCATTTTAGGATTTCTAAGAAGCACCAGGTTGCATTTCCTGATTTCATGATCTTTAATTGTTTGATTTTTTCACTAGGCACTATTCTTGTGTGGAGATGAAAGGAAATTTTCTCTCAAATCTATTGTTTGCAAAATCAATACTTTCCTCATTGTTACTTGAAAGCCTGACGCTTGGCTATAACTAATAAAGGCTAGATGTATACAGAAAATTACAATTCAACCATACATTGACAAGATTCTGTACATCTTGGTTGAATTGTAATTTTCTGTTTTGAGTGAGTTTGCCTGTAAAACTTAAGGTATGATGGCTAGCTGATGAGAATTTGAAAATAAGTATAAACTATAGAGAAATTATTAACTCCATCTTGTGTTGCACAAGCTTGGACATGAGTAACTTGTAGTGTCCAAGCTGCTTCCAATTTGTAACTTTATGGTTTTTTGAGTTTAATAAACTCTATAAAATTGTTGACAATTAAGAGGTTCTTGAAATTGTTAAACAGTATCAGGAAGTTATATATTGATTTCTGACTTGCAAATGTCAATTTTCTGGTAGTGTTTGGCAGTGCTTCTTAACCACGACTTTGCACACTTATTCCTTTTTCTCTTTTCTGGTAGGAATACTTCTTTTTATTCTTATTTGTGTATTAACTGATGCATTCTGTGTAGTGAATACACGCCAAGACTTATCAAGAAACTTGAGGGGGTCAAGGTATTTTACTCTTTTGATACTGGAATGGTTGTATTGATTTTTTCAGCACTGAGATTAATGTGTGTCATCCTCATTAACTTCTTGATCTTTTGGCGTCGTTGTTGATGAAAAACCTTAGGTTAAAACTGCAGCTGCTGGGTTGCTGCATTCAGCCTGCATAGATGGTATTTTATTAGTCTTTTCTTTGGTTAACTTCTTCTGTGATAATAGGTTTTCTGGAAAATTTATAAATCCCTTGCATAACATTATTTTTTCTAAACTTTTCAGAAAATGGTTGTGTCTTTATATTTGGTGAGAGAGCAGTGGATAAGGTGGTGAGTTCTAGAATTACTGCTTTGATTGGTTATAGCAGTCAAAATTCATTCTTTACCTTTCTGTACCATTTTATTTTAATTGTTTTATTAAAATAAATATAAACCAAACCCCTTTTCAGCCTGGTGTGAGAAACAATTTATTTACCTATGAATGATAAATTCTTATGAAAATAATTCTAGATTTTGCAAGACAGAAACAATGCAACAACACCATCCTTGGTTAGCAAACTGCCATATTCAGAAGATGTTTCATGTGGTGGCTACCACACATGTATTGTGACAAGTAAGCTTCTACATTTATCTTGGTTATTTTGTTTTATGAATATAGAATTATTACTGATATAGTTGATTAGAGAAGCCCGGAAGCTAATCAATAATGATTCTATGACAGTTTTAACTTTATAATAATTCAGTAAATGCTTCGTACATGAGATTTTCAAACCATGTTGATTTCTTCTGTGGCACCTTTCTTACATATGTCCCATGTACTTGAGTTGTGTACCCATGGGTTGTGTGGGTGGTTGTTGGGGAAGAGGGTGCATGCGGTAACCTAAACTCTGAAAGAGAAAAGTGAGTAAAAGAGGGAGAAAATTAGATGAGAAGAGTGCAATGTTGAGATTAGAGAAAAATGATTTTTGTTTTTGATTTTATTTTCTTACTAATCAGTAGCAGAGGCAGAATCTTAAGCAAGGTGATAATATCGGAAAGGATGTTTCATAGAATGGTCAATGGCAAATAAACTGTAATTCTATTGACAGACTGGTAACTAAAGAGGGTAACATCACAGAAAACAACCAAAAAAATTGAAGAGAAGATTATCAACTATTACAAAAAATTGTATTCATTGTACTCAGATGAAGAGAACGCTTCTAGTGGTCAGAGGTTTAAGTTTGGATCCAAATTTTAGTACAAGAAGTCTACAGGCCATGGCTTTTTACTAACAAGTTAGGAATTTATCAAAGGAGATATCTTGAAGGTTCAAATTTTCTGAGAAGGGGATTATCAACAAAATAGCAGAAATGTGTACGACAAGCAATAGAAAGAATTTCAACTCACAGTATAAAGAAAGATGGGATAGAGTATTGAAAGCTGTTGTGTTTGTGTAAGATGATATTGAAAATTAAAAAGCTTGAATTGATCAGGGGTACAACGAATATTGTTTAATGTTATATGATACTACCTCAAACTAGTAACACCTGGAAGACAAATGTAAGCTAGAGGTATTGATGTCATCTGTAGACAATATGGTAATTGATTAATTTGTTTCTTTATTTAACAGTTGAAAAATTGTCATTTTTTGCTTTAAAATTAAGGGCTGCCCCTATATATCCCATCAACTATGACATTTGTCTTTCAATAATTCCACTATCAAATTTGAACCCATCAAGAACCCAAAATACATATCAAGTTTAAAATTCATTAGATTTCTATAGCTATCTGATCATATCTGCTTTTTTTTTTTTTGCTGAAATGAATATTGATTTTGGGTACCATTTGGTGACATAATCTTCAATCTCCAATCAACTGTTTCTTGTGCAGTAGTTGATATCAAGTTTGCCATTTAATGATGTATTGTATGGTGATCAATTTGAAGAACTCACTGTTGGATATAATGTCCTTTGTATAGTTTTAATGCATGTTTGTGTCTGGGTGGGTGTTCTATATTAATTTTCATTTATGTTATTGTATCCTCCCTTTTCTGTTATGCACATGAAATGTGATCTTATCGTGGGTTTTCGGGTCTTTCTACAATTTACTTCTAGGTGGTGGAGAACTTTATAGTTGGGGTTCCAATGACAATGGTTGCCTTGGTATCGGGTATCTTCTAGTTCAAACTTTATTGAACCCTCAGCTTAGGATAATTACTTCTGGTTATGCATGTTTAGAGTTTCTGTTAATACATGCTGATATACTTTTTGGTTGTATTTTCTGATGTCAGCTCTACTTATGTCTTTAATTCACCTGAAAAAGTTCAAGGTCCTTTCTCAGAATCTACTGTGTACAAGGTTTGTGATTCCATATGTTTTAAAATGTTGTGTTGTTTTATGCCTAATGTAAAACATGAAGAGTAACATTACTTTCCCTGATGCTTTTGCGGCTGCATCCAAGTTTTCTTTTGAGCTATGATGAAAAGACATATCAGATGGATGAAAAGATGTAGGAGCATCAGAATATTGATACACAGATCTAATGTTCATGTCCTTGCATGAATTTCACATTATTTTGTAATCTTTGGTAAATTCATATTCACAGGTATCTTGTGGCTGGAAGCATACAGCGGCAATATCTGGTAAGAATTTGTTTTAAGATTAAATCCATATGATTTGTGGCGTAAATCCTGTGTTGAAAGATTGTTATTTCCCAAAGTAAAGGACATACTTACATCCATCCATGTCCAACACTTGGATTTACATTAAAAAAGGAAATTCATCTTGTTGGATTCTATATTTTTGTTTTTACTTATAGTGTTATGTGGTTTTGGGTTTGGGTTTATTGGGTTATATGGGCCTAAACTAATTTAGTTTTGCTAATATGTCCATTAGGTTTGAAACATATGCCTATAACTATAATTTCAGGAGAGTTGGTAAAGTTTATACCGATTCTTTCTTTCTTGTATTTCTTTTCAACCCATCTCTTCTCCGTTGTTTTTTTTCCTCTATTTATTCTTTAAATTTCAACTTTGTATTTTTCCATATTTTTTAATAATTAGCTTGCTGAGGTTTTGCACTAACTGTTTTGAGGTAAATGGAGAGAGAGTTGCTGGTGTCTGTGTGTTCTAAGATATAGATCTAGGACTAACATGAGATCTGTGGTGAAGTGTTGTTGTTGTCTGAGCAAGAGTTTGGTGGTGAATTGGCTTTAACAAATTTCTTAATTGTCTATGGCCATTTATTATTTGTTTGCTCTCTCCTATGTCGTGGTGGTGAATGCCCAATCTTTCTCTATAGTTTTGTTTTGTTATATTTGGATAACAAATAAGAAATAAAAAGACGGTTGCTGATAAAAATAATAAAAGGAATTGCAGTTGGAAATCAAAAGGAGCTGCAGTTGCTATTTTAGTTTGTGTGGAAATAAACATTCAATTATAGGCTACTATATATGATTACTGATTTAGGATCACACATACATATATACTATGTCCCCATGTCTGATTTCCCAGAGTTGCCTTGTCTGGCACATTGTGTTTATGTCTACAAACCATAGTTAAATCCATATTTAATTTACAAATTCCTTTTGCGCCACTTATTAGAATTATTAACTTATAAATATACATGTTTTGAATGTTTAAGATTTCATTTTTTATTAAACTTTTATGGTGTTATACTTGTCTATATTTTGGCGTTAATGTTGTTCATTACACGTGATTTGATGTTGGATTGTTTCGTTATGATTGCTGGTACTGGGCTCAAATGATGTGTATGTATTGTTGACATTCAGAAGGCAATGTCTTCACCTGGGGCTGGGGTGGCTCTCATGGAACATTCTCTGATGATGGACATTCATCTGGCGGTCAATTGGTTAGTTTCTACCTTTCTTGTACAAAGTTTAATTGTTGTTTGATAATTATTATTATCATTGCTGTAATAGAGATACTTGATTATAGTTAGTTATATTTATGAATGCGTTGCGTTTATGACACTACCTACCAGTACCTTTTATTTCTGTTACAGCCAGTCAACCAGGCATACTTGAATATAATTTGTTTGTGTTATTGGATTTGACTTTCATTAAAAAACAATAGGAAATTCTTGTAATTATTTTAGGTAACATAGTATTGTAGTATTAGTTCTAAACCTGGTTCATACCTATATCATATACAGCTTGGTGAAAGGTTTAATTTACACTTTCCTATGAAAGAAGCAATGTTTAGTAGCAGAACTTGAAAAAAAAAATGTAACTTTTTTAGAAAGGCTGACCTTGAGTCCTCCATTTATGCCACCATGGGTAGCGGTTTAAACAATAGTATTTATCAAATGATTTTGGGTCATAGTTTTCGTGAATTCCAAATTGCTCAAACATGTTGGAATGAATCTTATTCTTGGCTAAGCCAATTCAATTCCTTTATAGCGGAAACATTTCAACATAGCCAACTTTGACAGTGCTTCATGGTTGTCACTTGGAATAGATATTTTTATGAAGGAGAATGACTAAGATATAAAAATGTAGGACGGGAAAAGAGAAATAGGATTAAGAGAGGGATTTAAGTAGTGAAAGTGGAGAAAATAGGGAGGAGTATACAATTTGTTAAACATAGAAAGCTAAGGAATATATTCATCGCATTAGTTTTAATTCATAGGTAGGTGCAAGGCAAGAAGGTACCTCTTTATTTTTAACATGTAAACGTATTCTATAGTTGAGCATTCTTTCTTCCTGTAGTATCTGCGGTTGGAGTAAAAGGGGCGTGTCTTAGAGAATTTAGTGCAACACCTGGTTCTTATTTAGTTCAACCTGCTCAGTATGAAGAAAATTATTGAAATAATATTCTTATTGGGTGGACAAGTTTCTAATTACCCTTAGGGTATGCTTGGTAGGAAGGAAAAGGGAGGGAGAAGAAAATGGGCAAGTGTGTATTTGGTATGGAGTGAAAAATGGGTGGGTGGGACCCATGAATTTTAATCCTCCCAAAAATAAGAGGAAAAGAAGATTGATTTTTGGGTTAACTAAAATTACTAATTTACCCCTTTTTTTTAATTTACTTAAAATTTATTTTTTAAAATAATTTTGTAAAACATAATGTATTAATTTATATATATATAATAGGTTACAAAATTTGAAGTCATTTTGTAAAAAAAAAAGTTGGATTCCATATTATTTAAATTATATTTATTTATTAAATATAAAAATATATAATATATAAACTATAATATAAGAGTAAAATAGTAAAATTAATAAAAAAGATTTTCCATCCAAACTTCTTTCCTTCCTGTTTATCTAACAGTTACAGGGAAAATTATTTTCTTTTCTTTCCCTCATCTTTTCTATCCTTCCTATTTTCTTTCCTTTCTACCAAATATACGTTTAGTGCGCAATATATTACTGAATTAATTGATCGTCTAGTGTCTGTGACTTTCCAGGGTCATGGAAATGATGTTGACTACATACAACCTAACATGGTCAACTTTGGACAGAATGTGAAAGCATTGGAAGTATCATGTGGATTCAATCACACAGGTGCAATTCTTGAATATGTCTAAGATTTGCTGCCTATGGTTCCAGTTACATAAAGATTTCTTGGTTCATCCGTGTACAATAATGTGGTTGGTTCAAAAAATTTCCTCCGCCTTGCTTATCCGGTCTTTGATATCGTCACAAATCAATTTTATTCATTTGTTATAAAATATGCAACAACAGTACATATTTCCGGAGTAGTTTATATTTGTGTGGTAAATACTCTGAAGTTAGAGATAATTGCAGTGGGAGAGCAAGTTTATGTTCATATAGTCAAATCTCTCCTGTTGTTAATTGGATTTCACCTTGTTTGTGGTGAATCTAGTTCAAGCAGTGGAGGCTATCATCGGTCGCCATTGCCCGACTCAGATCTGGTTCACCTTTTTTAAAAAAAATGAAAATAAATAAACTCCATTTAAATGTTATTTTATTTAATGTATTTTCATATAAAAAAAAAACTAAAAAACAAAATTTGATCATTTTTTTGGCATTTTGTTATTTTTAGTAAGTCCATCAAAGTAGGTTGTCGTTCTTCAGAAATGGCAAGGAAGTTCATGTGTATAAATGTAAACTTGCCAGCTCACTGCAATTGCCTCGAACATCCGTGTGAGCAACCGTAAGTGTATTTATCCCTATTTGTATGAATGTAACATATTAGCCATGTAAGTTATACATGAAGAAAATGTATGTATATTTTTGTGATTTTGGGGATGAATACTTTGTTGGTCATTGATGGAAGAACAGAGAAAAGGAAAAATGGTTTGTTGTATAATAACCGATGATCTCTCGATAACGGTTGTATAATAACCGAAGAATGGCTGCTTTAAAAAAAAAAATTAAACTAAACTATTTGGCTCACACTGAGAAGTTACTAAAAAAAGAGACATTTTGAAACAGTATCATGTTGGGATTTTTTTTTCAAGTGAACTTAATTAAATGATTTCTGAATCTTGACCATTCATTTTTTCAATTGCTATATGTAACAGGATCCTTAAAAGTTTGGATAGAGGTCCATTTTGGCATTGTTGTGCTGTAGAAAGAAGTGTTTTTAGAATTGTTGTGGGGGGAATTGTTTTTGGAATTACTATGGGAAGAATCACCTCAGTGTTTAGTAAACTAATTTTTAAAATTGCTGTGAGAATTAAAAGCAATTTCAATATGTTTGGTAAACTGAAGTAAAAAGTGTCATGAGTGTGTAAAATTACTAAAAGGATATAGAGATCTAAATGGTGCTAATATGCTATATTTTACATTTTTTTTATTTATTTGTGTTTTGTGTTATATAATTATGATACTTTATTGAATTAATTAGTCTCATTTCTTTATTTCTTTATATCTTTTTTTATTCTACTTTATTTCTTTTTTATTCTACTTTATTGAATTAATTAACTCCATTTTTTCGTACAATTATAACAACAAATTTTTTTGTAGAGCAATGTAAACCCAATTTTTTTTTATAAATTTCGTTAAAGGTAAGGACAAAGTTGGAAAGTTAGTAAAAATTTATTTAATATCACTGTAACACATTTTCTAAAAGCAGAAGTCAAAATCTAAAAGCATGTATTTTTAGCTTCGCAAAAACTCAATTGGGAGATTCTAAAAGTGACAAGAAACATTTCCCCGTGATTTTATCAAACACCCTGTCTTGGTCCGGAATCACTTTTAGTCCCAAAAACAGTTGAGGAAGCAATATCAAATTGGACCAGAGTTTAGGTTAAGAGAGGGTTTTGATCGGTTGGAAGGATAACCTTGCGTATATTTATAATAGGATTTTGTCCTCAAAAGCAAGGATTTATTTTGAAGTACTATGTATATATTTTGATTTTTGATTTTAAAAATAGGTTATATTTGTCAATTTCATTACAATAAATTCTAAAACCGAATGGTATGGATAATCTTCCGTATATATTTTGAATTATGACTTAAAAAATAGATTATATTTATCTATTTCATCGATAATAAATTCAGAAACCTAATGGTTGGGTAGGTGGTCTCCCTTCAGGACTTATTGATCCAGATATTTACTCCCACAACAACAGGGAGAACTCCCCACATTTATTATATGGTTAATAGAGAGAGAGGAGAGAGAGAGAAAGAGTGATATTAATTGAAAGAAAATAATTTATTTAAGTTAAATAGGTTGAGATGGAATAAGTCGAGTTGTCCAATATTCCAGACTATATAGGTGGTTAGCATTTGTAAAATGAATAAGAGGGTCATTTGGAAATAAGTAATGTGGCAAACTAATTTCTAATACACATCGGTAATGTATAATCTCATAATCAATATGTTGCTATAATTCAGCTCATCATATTATTTGGACAAAAAAATTAGGTAAAATTTTGGATAGTCAATATTATTCTTTATGAGCAAATCACCCATTAGTATAGTCGATAGTGTATATTCCTTCCACATAAATGGTAAGGAGTTCAAATCTCATCATACGCATTTTATAAGTATATATCCGATTGTAGGAGTAGTTATTTCCCGTTATGGAAGTAGATATCCGAACCCCACATATATTGTTTGATCTCAGCAGGTCTAGATAATCTTGTTATAATAGTTTTGTAATAATTTTAAAAATAATTAAAAAAAAAACCATTATTCTTTAGAAATATAACGGTGTCAATGTGTCATATAAATTTTATAAATTAAAATATTTAAAAGGTTTGTATTTTGGAAAAGGTGGGTAAAGAGATAAAAGTGATTTTCAAATAAAAAATCTCAGAAGGTTAACAATGATCTATAACATTCAATGATCTCATAATTTAATACTTTCATGTGTATACACACAAATTAAGGTGCAAACCCTCGGATATAATTAAATTACAACGTGAAAAATTGGGCCATTCATGTGTTGGGTTGCCATTATCACACAATTATTTAATAAGTTTAATATTTCATTTATATTTGTCTTAGGCCATGAAGTTACTAATTGTAATTAATATTATATCTGGCTAGATTCTTAATTTTGATTTACTGTAATGAACTGATTCTTGGGAGGGACCTATTCTTGTTTAATTTATATATTATTAAATATATAATTTGGAAATTATAAATCAAAAAGCGGGGATAGCTCAGTTGGGAGAGCGTCAGACTGAAGATCTGAAGGTCACGTGTTCGATCCACGTTCACCGCAAAACTTCCATTTTTTTAATTGTTGTATTTAACGCTTTCGTGAATTCCTGTGTTCCATGATCTGCAGAGAACTATTTTTTCTGTTCTCTTTCTTTTTTATTTTTTATTTTTTATTTTTTATTTTTTTTAGAATTTATCATTTTAAAATAGGATGAATTCCATTTTCGTCCCTCTAGTTTAACCTAATACACAAACTGATCCCCAGTTTTGAGAATTATCTCGTTAAGTCCTTCTGTTGAATTTTCCATTAAAAAAATGAAATATGATAGGTCAGAGGGTCAAATGACCCTGCTGCCCTTCAATTTTCTTTTAAACAATTAAAATAAAAAATACAAACAATTAAAAAAAAATGAAATATATACACCCAACTTTATCATTTTCTTCTCAACCCAACCTAGAAATTCCAAACACTAAACCTAACCCAGACATTCATCAACCTATCATATTCAACCACTAAACCCAATTTTTTTCTAGAATTCTTCCAAATTGAATCAAACCCAGAAACTAAACAAATCAATCAACACTAATCGAATCAAACAATTTTTTTCAGAATTATGGATTTAAAAAAAAAACCCTAACTGTCTTCATCACTTGCTCGTTCTCAGTCCCTGACGTTGTCAGCCTCGTCCGACCGGTCATCTCGTCCATCCTTCCATAAGCTTTCGGTACCGTCACCGGTTGTTCCGCCGCCGTTCGCTATTAGAAGAAGTGGCATCAAGAAAGACAACTTTAAAATTGGAAATTCAAGAATTTTTTCGCAATCCAAATCAGGAGATGTTAGGAAAAGAAACGAGATGATATTGGTGGTGGGAGGTGTTTCTGGGTTTGATTTTGGTGGTGAGAAGAGTTATCGGAATCGATTTTGATGGTGGGAAGAGTTTCTGGAATTGATTTTGGTGGGAGGTGTTTCGGCGAAGGGTTGGTAAAGAAGGTGAGGTGTGAGTTGGCTAGGGTTTGGGTAAATCAATTTTTATTTTGTTAGTTTAATTTTGCTTTAATATTAATTTATTTAGAAAATACGTTTTTATTTGTTTTTTTCATTTTTTTTAATTATTAATATACCATTAATTTTGTTAGATAATTTAACTTTTTTAAACATTATTTTTTAAAATAAAAATTGTTTTTAATTGATATGTTGGATTTGTTGATTTTTATTTTATTTTATATTTTTTAATGTTTATTTGTTAATTAAATTAATTAATAATTAATTTTTAATCTGATTTTTATATTTATTATGTAAGTTACCATTTTACTCTTATCACTTTGACGGAATCTTTATAAACCCTAACTGAATTGGACGGCAGGGATTGAAATTGATATTTTTTTGAAACTGTAGGGACCTGTAACGATAAAGCTCAAAATCAAAGGACCAATTTATGTATTAGATCAATCTAGAGGGATTAAAAAAGAATTCATCCTTTCAAATATATGATTGAGTGCGTAAAAGGTTTGTATTTATTAAACCCGCATCCAGGGGCGAAGGGAGAAGGGGGCGGGTGGGGGCCATGGCCCCCCCTCCTTCGACAAAATCCTCATAGTTCATTTAAGAAAAATTATAAAATAGTTATAAATTTTTAACTTTTTATCAATTTGGTCCCTATAATTCTTTGTTTCTATATATCGGCCCCTCCAATCTTGAATTTCTGACTTCGCTTCTACCTGCATCGCTATTGCTACCCAACATTGAAAAAGATATAGTGCATAAGAAGGTTTGTTTTTATTAAACCAGCATGGTAGTATCACTGTAGCTATCTATACATTGAATATATATATATATATACTTTGACTTGATATGTATACATTTGTCAAAACTTTTTTATAAATGGATGACTCACATTCAATATTCTTATATAATTCCATCAGTGAACACCGATAGAAAAAAGACTATATATATATATATATATATATATATATATTAGTGAGTCTCTTATGAAAGATCCTTTATTTTAAGTTTGGAAATAACCTTGATGAAAATATATCGAATTTAATGAATTTTTTTCTAAATTTTTTTTGTAGATGATGAGTTCAATAAAATCTACATATTAACAAAATTTGAGTATTTTCTAAGTACTAGAACTATTTATCCAAATTTTATTAAATATGAAGACATCGGAAAATAGCCAAAATATATGAAAATTCAAAAAAAAAAACGAATATTCGAAAATTTCTCAAATTTTGTTCATAGGTAGATTTAAATGAATTCATCATTTTAAAAGCCTTTTTATTTAAAGTGGTGTTAGAAAAACCAACTTATTAAATCTTGATATTAAAAAAAAAACTAGCAAAAAAATTGTTATTCCATTAACCTCCTCGGACATGGAATTGCCCTTAACTAGACAAATAAGGTTGAGATCTCCACCACTTAGAAGAGACAACCTCGTGTAAGGAAGGAAGGGATCTCCTACTGGACTGCGAGGAGAAGATCTCCACCAGTCCACCATGCAAGGGTGTAAAGAGCAACCTCCACATGCATTTTAGAGGTAGTGGCCTCATCCATCTCCAAGGATGATCAAAGATCAATGGAGGTCAGGTGACCTTCAATTTTTGTTCCTCTTTTTCAAAAATGGAAAAATATCTTTCTTATCTTTTTCAATTTTTTTTTTATATTTATTTTCTTTTCCTAACAAAAGGGAGGTCTATCAGGTCACTGATAATATCCTTCAACGTTGTAGGAGTAGATATCAGGACCGTACAAGTTTAATCTCGTCAGATAACGACAAACCTCTGACTTGTTTGGTTCCATAATTTGCACAACATGCCCTAAGTAAATTATGTTGCAACAAACAGAAAATACGATGTGGTATCTCACAATAAATGATAACAGAAATGAGGCTTCAGGAAGCAGCAATAATGGATCATTGGAATGGATTCTGACAAAAACGCAACTCGGGACAGCCCAAATTCTCATTGAAAGTCGTATCATATCTCTACAATCTCTCCTAAGTACACTCGTAATTCTGTGTCATCTCTCTTGTAATTTACAAAAAATCGGCTTGTGGAAACAGAACATATTGGGCAACTGAAGGTGTTGACGATGAGAAGAAAACGTACCAAAATCATGTTAGCTGCTGCATTAGATATTATACGCAATTAACAGACAAACTACGAAAGATGGAGGGCAATCTGCTGGAGTAGAGTTTTCTTTTGAGATGCATTGATAATTCCTTTGCACTCGGCATCCAGTAACACATCTGTCATAATAGCGGCTGCATGCCCTCTCGGTTCCTCTGAGGCCCTCCTCAACATGAACACCTGAACAAACCAGATTGGGCAAAACTCAGCTTCATGTAATAATTGACAAGTTCGGAGAAAGTCATTTCTTGCTCGTCGAATCAATTAGCTCAAATAATTCAATTATAATTTCATCACATTCTAGGTTTAATAATCATAATCAAGTTTTCTACACAGAGAACAAATTATACCATACTAGAATAATGCTTATACCATTTCAAAAATACCTCTGTTTGTCGTCATAATTTCAAGTTTTAGGGCAACATATCAGTTTCTTACAAGTACAAGTAGAAACAAACTTCTATCCATACACAAGTATCCAGATGTGTTCAATGTAATTACTTGGAAGAAAAAAAAAATACCTGTCCATGATGTGTTATTTCTAAGCATCCAGGCTGTTGAATGAATGGTTCCCCATCTATTTGTACTGGGAAAGGACTGGAAGCATGTATTCTTATGACTTTCCCTTGGGCTAGCCTCCGAGCTTGTGAAAGTCCAACCTGCATAGAAAAAAAGCTTTGGTCTCAATTCGTTCAACATCTACACCCCAATTTTAGTTCAAAATAAGTGTCATAAAGTATTTGCATGTAAAATTTCCTATAAACCACAATTTGTTTGTATAAAAGAAAAAGAAGATATTTACAACTTAAAAGGCTCGCCAATTTATTTGCTTGCTGATATCAGCTGCAGGGATTTAATGACACATAAATATCTAATGATACAAGAAGCATCGAAACCATACATTTAATATAAAGTATATAATTCATTTGAAAGAGTAAACTCACAACAGGATATATAATAGACAATATCTGACACTTTTCCTATATGTAATGATATTTTATTTGGCATTTTTCCAATACCAATATCCCAATCATAGGTTAAGAAATTTATGGACTATCTAAGCTGTACAATGTACAAAGTTCTTGACTTTGTAGAACAACACAAGAAATGAGGGTTTATAAAAGTTAATAAATATTCAGAGAACTATCTTTTTTGAGGGAACACGTAAAAGAATTACTTGGACAGATCATATAGAACCCTGCCTATCATCTAAGGGTTGATCACAATCATGTTATTTAAATTGGTTAAAAAATTCAATATGATGTTTGAGAATAGATCTAACAATAATAGATCATCGATAACATAATGCCACCACTTCCAATTTCTGCCACTAGAAGTAGTTGTATGGCACCACCAAAAAATGTTTGGACATGTCATCATAGGTTACCAACAAATGCAACATAAAACATTATAATGCAGACAAATCATAGTTATAGAGAACCACCGAGAGGTTTGAACTGTTAACACTTGGTTGAAAGTTACACCCCTCAACCACTAGGTCAACCTCTTGGGTTCTATCATATAGAGTTAATCCAATTTGTATGATGATAATTGGTTGTTACTGATTACTGCATGAACCGTTTGTTTAAAAACCATAAAACTTTTTGTTAAATGAGTTACGAGTAAAGGAAGAGACCACCTATAAACAAGGAAAGACTACTAATGAACATCAGAGATTCCACAAAAGTGAATTACATAAATGCCACCACCTATATTTTCTGCCACAAATAGTAATTGTATGGCAATATCATGTAAAGGACTAATATCTAATCATACTTTATGAATGAATAAAAATATGTATTAAATATTACAAAATAGAAAGATTAATGATTATATGGGGAGCAGGAAGAATAATTATGAGTTAAAATTATTATTAAACATTCAATGAATCACAATTATGAAGGTAATAGTAACATGTTGAAGATCATCCTGGTAAGGTGGCAATTCCACCCTAAAAATATATAGCATAAGCAAGTCTCAGACCTGTAGTTTGCCAAGATGCCATGCTCCGCAGATACACACAACCTCAAGAACTTTATCATGCATGGACTGAGGTCTAAAATCATCATCATCATGCTCAGAGTCATTCTGCCAAAGATCTACTCCACCCATGTAGCTGCCAATGTTCAGCACAATTAAACCCTCAGAATCCTGGAGGTGAAAATAGAATAAAAGAAGAAAGCATTTAAAATATGGAAAAGAAACATAGCATGCACTTATAGATAAATAACAACAATAATAATAAATAGTCTTTAGAAGCACAAAAGCAATTGGCAACCTAAATGGCTAAATGATTATAAATTATAATTAATCACGTACCTTTGGAATCTGGATATCTTTTCCATCAACTTTAAGCGAAACATGCCGTGGTAAGTCAGCACATGTTCTATCCATTATATCCCTGGCACCTTCTCTTGCATATCGCAGTTTATTCACAAACTGTCCATGAAATTCTAATTAACAAAGTGCCGAAATCACAAATAAAAAATCAAAGATGGCAGGCCTTTTCTTAAAAAAATTATAAGGAAAGAAATACATATTATAAACTAAATAAACTTCTGTATCTAGGACTAATATCTAAATGGAATTAAAATCCCGAAACAGGTGATTGGAAAAAGTTTCCATCGACCGAGTTATGACATTAATGGAATTTAGCCAGAATTGTCTTTGCCAAGGCCCATCAACTACTCCAATGACTTAGTCAAAGAACTAGAAATGTATTGCTTACATATAACTTAAACCATGGAAGCGGGAGGAAAAATTATGCATATGGAAAAACAAGATTGAGTAACCATTCAGAAAAGATTCCAACATAAAACAAATAATTATTTACAACTCAGAATAAAATGTGCAGAGCAGCAGAAATATATATAGCTTACCCGACTAGAAAACTTTTCAGGATTCTCCTGCCTAGTCACATGAAATTCATACGCAACCTTTGCATCACATCCAATACCTATTAAAAAGTAAACTAGAATTGTTAATGGATCCAAACAAGTCACTTACATTTCAAATTCAGATATATACCTAAATAGTTCATCATGAACTTGGATTGTTCTTTTCTTGGATCACACTCTGAGTGTTCTTCTCTTATATTTACCTTCCAGCGATCTAGCATTGTAATTGCTGCTTGATCAATGTCATTCAGAATTGTGCTTAAGCCACCTTGTCCATCAACATTTGAGAAACCTCTTCCCCACCGTAAAACCCTTGACATATCATTTCCTGTGCCAAGCGGAAGAATAGCAACAGGTGGAGGAGAATCAAAATTATGCCTCTCAATTGCATCGAGAACCCATGCAACAGTGCCATCTCCACCACAGACCAAAACTCTAAAATATTGCAAGTTACTAAATAACTCTAAACCAACCTCAGGACCTTGGGAATCACTAAGTTCAAACACCTGCACATTGAAATCATAGAACTCAGCCAAATACTCCTAGAGGAACTTATATGCTATGCAGCACAATATCTGTCAAATATCAACATATGCCTTTGAATCCAAGATTGTAAGTATAGACGATTCATGACAAGGGAAGAGAAGATTGGAATTATCTTCTGTTTTATGATTAAACTCTTTTAGTTCATGACAAAATAGGTTTTAAACATGTGAAACCTGTGATTTAGATTAAAAGCGTTCACAAAACTTTCCAAACATTGCTTAATGCATACAAATGAAAATAATGGGCAAGTGGAAAATCATGAAGATTCAAGCGCCTATTTATACAGTTACCAAATGATGTGATACAAGAGTGCTCTTGTACCATTCAGTGTAAGGCAAGAAGGATCTTAAATCAGTTGATGTCAATAAAAAAGAGAAATAGAAGGGAAAAGAAGGGAGAAAGTGGATTAAACATAAATTTGAAAGAAAAAGAGAAGATGACATAAAGCAGAAGGGCGAGAGGAAGCAGAAAGAAAAACAGAGAAGAGAAAGATAGAAAATTCCTTTAATCTTAAACTCTAAAAAGAAAAGTACAACAAGGATTATGTTATAGTAAATGAAAACCAAATCTAACTCAATTAAGAAACCTAATTACTTCAAGTAAATTTGCATCAAAAAGAGAAACAAAAAAGAAATATATTTTCTTATAGGAAAGAGAAAAGTTTATTCAAAAACAACGAAAAAAAAAAGGCAAAAGTGAACTAGTAGTCCATCGAAACAACAAATTGAACAAAAATCAAAGATACAAGGAATTCGATCAATTAGCGATAGCCTTCCAAACCAGCATGACGAAAAATAGAGAATTTTCGCCAAATTCTTCTTAGGTAGATGCCCATAGACTCATAGAGAAACTAAATAACAAGCTTTATCCCATTAAAAAGGAAGCAAAAAAAAAAAGCCGCAAATTCATTAAAATAAAAACACCAAGAATTGTTTCTAAATATCATTCTCCATCAGGAAAGCACCAGGCAAGTAAAAAGGAATAGTATCACCCAATTTGGGAAAGGTTAGTAACTATAAAAACAATCTCTCCCTAGTTGCATCAACTTTGGGATTAGAACTGGCACTAGGATTGGGGATACCAATTAACTTGAAAAAGTTACTGGCTAGAAACTAGCACGATGTATATCCAAAGATATCAAACAATGCTAATGGGGTCCTCCAATCAAGTAGAGATTTGATTAAGAAGTTTATTTATATTTTTAATAAAACTCTTGCTAATAACAATTTTTAATTAATGTACGCCCTAAGAGCACATGATAACAATAACCATTATTTAAACTTCTAGTAACCACAGCTAGCAACTAGCAAGGACAACCTAGGCATTGTAACAAATAAGCATTAAGCACTAAGAGAGAAGGCAATAATCAAATGTTAGAACTGTAACAGAATAAATTGGTTCAATATAGTTCATATGGTCTACATTACTAGTAACAGATTATCTTCTCACCTGGACAGGATTCAAAAGCATACTCAGTCTCCTCCGAAGATAAGGCCCAAGTTGACCCCCACTCTTAGCATTAATAAAGACCAAGAGAGGCCTCGCATCTTGTGGCAAATCAACCAAAGTATGCTTTTTCACTTGACCACAAATGGCTGTTCCATTTCTTTTTTGCAGTATCCCATTACAGGTGCCTTTTATGCTGAGAACACTACCATCTGTCTTTAAATAATCAAGATTCTTATCACTAGTAGATTTCTTCATGCCAACAAACCCATTGAAGACATTGTCCAATTCTAAATTGGGAGATGATGAATCATGAATCTTTACATTAGCAGTACGAATTTTTCCATTCTTACCCCGATGACGCTTCCTTTTTAACTGCCCACGGACAGAAGGTAAGATAGAACTTAGCATCCCACCTGCAGTGTTTTCTTCAACTTCTTTTACACAAAGCGGAGAAACAATGAGCCTTCTAAGGGAACCCAAATCACAATCATCACCAGATTCTTTTGACATTATAGTATGACATTTGACATGTATAAGGCGTTGACACCATAAGCAATGCCATGTAGGAGAAGCATCGATAAAAGGAACACCACACGGTTCGTCACAATAAAAGCAGAAGGCAGACATCTCAGCATTATCATCTGTATTATCCCATCTCTCAGACCACTGGTGTCGTAAGACATGAGTGGAACCAGATTGAGCCACACATTTGCAATCTTTAGCTGCGTATTGAGAACAATAGAAATGAGCTGCTACACCACAAACAGCACAACGGTGGACAGGAAAATAAGATGCTGATTTTGCAGCTACAGATTGTGGGCACACCAAAGAAGTCAAGCAAACACAGCATGTGGATGGCTGTTCACCATAAGCAAAATCCTCAGTCCATATATGATTAGATATGTGAACTTTTTGTTTCTTCCAGAATTTCTTCTTTGCTATAGCAGCATCTTTAACCCAATTTAGAGATGTTTTTCTCTGCCACTTCAAAAACGCATATATAATAGCTAAAAATCCAAATGATCCAGTTACAGTTACCAGCCATCCAAAAGAGAACAAATAATAAGTATCGGAGGCAATCAGGATCAGCCACCTCAGGAGGGAGGTGCTCAGCTCAATCATTGGGGACCCTAAATCCCTAATATATACCTCCAGACTCCAATTCTGTTAAAAAACAACCACCATTATCATCATTAAAATTGATCAATCAATGCAAGTAATTCTCAGAATTAAAACAATCTAATTGAACACATCAAATTCCAGAAAATTTCCTCTGACATACAGATATTATTATAAACAATAACAATATTCTCTTCTCTCCTCAGATTTCGAAACCTATACGGTTTCCAAAATTGAGTCAAACAAAAGAAATCCTAAATGAAAAACCATGCAATAAGTAAAATCAAAATACAATGGAAAACAAACACCATAAAATTTCACGATACAAGAATTATAAAAAATATATATATATAGATCTTAGAGATTGAAAAATACCTTGACAGGACAAGAGTTGGGATCTAGAAGAAGAAGTCGGCAGAGGAGGAGGAGGAGGAGAGATCAATCAATCAATAAAGGAAGATCGAAGAATGCGTGATATTGGTAATATTATAATGGCATTTATTTGCAATTATTAATAAATATCAGAGAGAGAAGAGTGAGAAAAAGGGCGGGATTTCCCTTGCGCAAGAAACACGGCTTACTTTTTGGAATGATCATACGTTATGGGTAACGCCTCCGACACACCTCCCTCCCTCTTTCTATTTACCAAAATACCCTTTTCTTTTTCTTTTTCTTTTTCCTTTTCTTTTTGAATTCATTTTCATTTGTGACTTTTGGGGATTTGGTCACTGTACCCTACCCACCGTGAAAATGATGGCTGCCCGTGAAAATGATGAAATACTTTAAAGAGTTGTAGAAGTTGGTGGATCATTCCACCATGGGGCATGGATACTCTGCAACAAATTGTGATCGGTATCATACGTGTAGGATGGTGTTGGTGTCACAAACGTCGGTGAAAATTGCAATAAGTGCCCCTTACTTTCTTTGCATATATATTGTATGTGTAAATGTGTAATGTATGAAGAAAAGCCAATCAATAAAGCATCCGACCCCAAGTTTGTTCTCTAGTTTTTATTCATATTATTTCTCTCCTGTTATTTGTACGATTGTTTATACAAATTTAAAAATAAAATAAAAAGCATCAGAATGATGATTTACTAGCAGCTTAATATTGTATCAAAAATTTTAATCTGGTCAGAACTTGAAGTTCACAGTTTCAATCCGGTCACAATTTAAAGTTCTAAATTTCAATAAAGTTCTTGATTTATTTATTATTATTCAATTTATTTATTATTATGTATTTATTTACTTTTATAAAATGTATTTATTATTAGAACAATTTTAATCCGGTCATAATTGGAACTTCTTAATTTCAACCAGAAGTTTCGGATTGATTTATTATTACGTCTTAATTTCAACGTGAACCCGTTTAATAAAAAAAACCCCGTGGGTTCACGGACGGGTGCCAGTTGGAAAAATAAACCAGTGGGTTGGATCTGTGAATCCGTATAAATAAAATACTTGTATATAAACATATATAGATATTTGAATTATTTTTGATCGTTTTATTTTTATGGTTATTATTGTTTTATAATGTATCAAGTGGAATTAGAGATGAAAATTTAACTCAATTAAGTATCAAATAGGTGATTCAATGTGGAAATTTACAAATGACAAATCGGGGGTTCATGGGTTGCGGGTTTGTAGGTATCCCGCGGGTGAAGCATCCACCCATGAACCTGCATTGTTTCGCGGGTGAAGGTATGAGTACAGCCATAACCCGCGGGTTTGGGTGAGGAACATTTTCGTGGGTGAGGGTTTGGATTTTAGAAAACCCACCCGAACCCGACCCACTGTCATCCCTAGTCGGAACCTGCAGTTTTGGATCTATTTATTATGCACTTTATTTATCCACAATTTATGAGATTGGCTTGGCCAACCTACCAAAACCCAACGTTTTTGGATTTATTTATTATGTATTTTATTTATTTGTATTTATTTATTTATCTACAATTTATAAGCTAACCTTGGCTATGGCAACTGATCCAAAACTTGAAGTTTTTGGATTTATGTATTATTTTGATATTTAAGTTAGCATGGTTTTACTAATTGATCAGAACTTGAAGTTATAAATTTTAATTTCATTAAGAACCTAAAGTTCTCGATTCATTGTTATATTATATACATACGTACCATACTTTAATATTTAGAATCTGAAGTTCCGAAGCTTTGGAATTTTGAATCTGAAGTTTTGAATAACAGGGTGATTTAAGTATACGTCGTTGGATCAAAATTTGGCAAATATTGGAAAATGAGGTTACATAGGCCTGAAGCTCTATATATGAATACAAATCTGATTCTAAAGTTCTTCATATTGATTTTGTTAGAACATAATATTCTCAATTTTGAACTAATCACACTTGAAGATCTTAATTCAATTTAAATTGTGATATTAAAATTTTTAATATCAAAGTTTATTAGAACTAGAAGTTTTAAATCTAATCAAGTTATGATGCTTTCATCTAAATAGTCAAATTGTAATTTTTATTCAGAAACTGAAGTTTCTGGATTTTTTTTGTGTACTTATATATAAACCTGTTGTACATGGATGAATCATAAAATTAAAAAATCAATATGATTCATGATTTTATTTTATCTCATATTTATGAAGTGATATATTTACATATCATTCATTTGAGAAAGAAAACTACATACCCAAATAAGATGATATGACTGTCATAAAAATATTTAAGTTCCCAATATCTCGTATAATGAAATTGATAAGGATAGTTTACCTATTCTGTGCATGCTTCTAAAGTAGCATATTTAGAAATTAAATTTGAGCGTATTTTTATCTTAATATCGAAACATACCCCAGAAATGGGTGTTTTTACATGACAATAGAAAAGGTTTATTAAATAAACCTATTGAAAAAATTATCATTTTAGATGAAATATAAAAAGGCATTACTCATAATGCCCATAATATTTCCAGAAAGAAAAATACATGTCTTTGCTAAATAATGTGAAGTTGAACAATGAATTGTTTATCATTGAAACACAATGTGAATATATATGTCTTGCCAATAATGTAAGATCAGAAATTTATCTTGTCAAAAGTTAATATCATATCAGATCCAACAGATCTGATTAGAGGCCTCTGAAGAGCCACAATCTTGTTATTAAATGCTACTAAATTGTGTATCAATGATGTTTTATACTACTTAAACAGATTCAGGAGATATCTATTTGGTTCAAAGTTATACGGTATTATGGATATAATATTGAGACTATAAATGATAAAAATGTTGAATATATGTGAATGATTCAGGCCAGAAGCTCATTATTGATAAGTTGCATGCTTCCTCATCTCAATTATATTATATTGTTATAAAAATGTAGAGATTTATAAAGTCATGAACCAGAAGAACCAGAAATTCTCAAATCCAAAAATACTTATGTTTTGAGATGATCGTTTTTGGTCACCCAAGATCTACGATAATGCGTGTGATCATCAAAATTCCTTATGGCTATCAATTAAAGTACCAAAAGATTCTTTAATTCCATGAGAATATATATACTACATGTTCACATTAGAGATTAGTAATAAGGTCATCTCATTCAAAAGTTAGTTTTGAATTTCCATCATTCAAGGATATATATACACTAATACACGTATTCATCCACCAAGCGAACCGTTTCATTATTTTATGGTTCTAATTAGTAGTGACCGTTTAATGGATCGGTTCATTTTTCAATAGAACCGAACCGATAAAAAATCGATAAAGTTCAGTTTCTGAAAAAAATGAACCGATCCAATAAAATTTACAAATGTCAACCAATCAAAATCCATCAGAGTTGGACTAGTTCGGTCTGGTTCAATTTTTTTCGATTTTAGACCTATTGGACCAAATTATTAGGCTTTAATTATTACACATATTTTCATATTTTAATCATTTTAGGCCTTTGATCAAATTAAAGTATGGGTCTACAATATGGTACCATGTTTGCTTATTATCAAATATCTATATATTATTTGCATATATTATCAGTTTTTCGAACAAAATTTCTGGATTCTCGAATTTACTCAATGCACCTTTGTTGAATTTTCTTCTAAGATATTTGATGAATATTGTAAAACAGTTATGATTGATATTGAACATTCAACTTCATATACGCATACTCTTAAGCTGAGTTGATAATGAATAACGAAGATAATTATTATTTATGAACTAATATTTGTTTTCGGTTTGGGAGTGTCGATATTTTTTTATTTATTTTTTTCAATTTTTCTTTATCACAACACCACCCTCAAGGTCAACAAATAATGTTGGTTTGTAAGGTTCTAACTTCTAAGTAAAAGACAACCACATATCAATTTAGTAAGAAACATAATGAAAACTGAAAAACAAAATTCAAACAAACTGGGATTAAGATAATTAGAATTTATTCATGAAAAATAGATTTATGATAAATCCCAAACCTCTCAAACTCACTAGTTTCATTAAGTATTTTCAAACAAACTACTTCCGAACTCTGAACTATATAAAAACCCAAACCCTAGACTCCACTTGAATGAATTACATCTCTAAAGTACAATCCACTCTACAAAGATGTCAATGTAGATCATAATCCAAACCATAGAAACCACCAAAGTCATTGAAATTCTCAAAACTATAGGAAAAGTTTTGTTTAGGTCTAATAACTGATGTAACCGGTTGTATAGTTTATATAGTATGAGGGGTAGCTGTTATGCAGTGGTTTAAAAAAGGGAAAGTATCATATTCCCTTTTGACCTTTGTCCTATTGTTAAGATGAGGATAAAGTTTGATCATATCGACCGGTCTCCCCCCTCAAATAGAAAAAATGTATTATATGCCCCATCTATTTCCTTTACTCTAAATAATTACCATTTTACCTTCAAAATATTCTTTAAATAAAAAAATATATTTTAAAAATAGAAAACAAAAAATAAAATAAAAAAACAATTAAAAAAGTTGGATCTCCACAGTCCATCTCAAAGATAGGTAAAGATTTTGTTTATATTTAAATATAATAAAAAAATTAAAAATTAAAGAATTAAAAAAATTAAAAATTAAAAAAATTAAAATCATCACCACCATCACTACTACCACACCACCAACATCATCACAAAAATTGCTAACATAAACTTCAGTGAACGAACATCATCAAAATCATCAACACCAAACCAAATCTCTCTGGAGAGATTGATCAAAATCATCAAAATCATCACCAACCATTGACTTGATCCGAACACCAAATCATCACCAAACCGATTTAAGCACCAAATTGATGCGAAACAACATACCCAAACCCAAAACCCAGAAATCCAAACCCAGAATCAACAAATTCCAAACCCATAAATCCCCATTTCTTCAAACCCAAAACCAGAAATCTATGTATCTTCAACCACCATCAAACAAAATCAATCAAAATCAAAATCAAACTAGACAAAACCGAATAAAATCACACCAGGAAACAAAATCTAACAAAATCAAAATCAAACCAATGTTCGGTTGGTTTACATCATCATCAATCATACCTAGAAAAAAAAAATCAACCAAAAAAATTTATACCCAAAAAAATAAAATCAGCCATTCACAAACTTCAGCCACTATCTCTAGATCACAACCATACGCCGCCACTACCATCCATCCAAACCCCACCAATCGACAGTCCTCGAAACACCCCAAATCAATCAAACCAAACCACCCACACCCAAACTCGATCGAACCCAGAAATTTCCCAAACCTAATTAATGAATAAGAAGAATAAGAATAAGAGATCGGTTTAACCCAACCCAATCGATGAAGAAGAAGAATAAGAAGAAGAGATCGGTTTAGGGTTTTATGATGAAGATGATGAAGATGAAGAGATGAGGAGATGAGAGTGAGATGTGAGAATCAAATGAGAGATCATGAGAGATGAGAGAGAACAGTGATCATAATTTGTTTAATTATATTTTTACAATATTGCCCTTTTAAATATAAGGGTCAACGTGATTTTGGACGAAAAAGGTCACGGAAGGGGTATAATATACATTTCTTCCATTTCAAGGGGATTAACGGTCAATATAATCAAACATTGTCCTCATCTTAGCAATAGGGCAAATGTCAGGAGGGAAATGATACTTTCCCTTTAAAAAATCATTGCATCATGCAGTGATGAATAGTGAAGCATTTAGTCTGTTGGATCATTTAAAAATGGATCAAAGGGTATGTATTAATGGCCAACTAAAAAGTAAAATAGAAAAAAAAAACCTAAAAACCCATTCAATAGGTTATGTGGTCACTTTTATACGATATTTTGTTTGAAACACTTTTTATACAATGTTATATAATAAAATCGTGAAATTAAATTTCATTCAATTTTTTTTCTTGGGACAATATAAGATTGGCTCAATAGTTTATCCTTCACGCCTACAAAAGAGTGTGGATATTGCCACTCATTAAATAAATTACAGTACACCCAATTTTATAAATTCACATATGTCTAAATTTTTAAAAATAAATATTACAATAAACATTCATCATAATGTCAACAGTGCCCTTATTTAAATGAATATATTCATTTTAACATATTTTATTTATAAATTCTTATAAATTATTAACACACCCAGTTTATATAAAAAAAATCATACTGTTTTTAGAATCAAATCCTCTTGTAATGAAGGTCCAAAATTTACTTTTGAGAGAGCAAATGTATTACTGGAGTGTATATGAGATTAAGAGATTTTTAATTAGGAATTATCTTATATATGCAACCATCTTTAAAAAAAACATCATTAATATCTACGGATATGGCTATCTTTTAAAAAAAAAATGTTGTTTGTTGATAGAGTTCATAACTAGACATAAAATAATTTATCAGTGTCCTCTGAAAATTCTTTTTCCACTACTTTGTTATATGATAATCATGTGATAATGAAAAAATTTGATACTTGAAATAAAATTATAGTTTAATCAGGGTTTATCAAAAGTTTTTTTTTTCTTAATAAATAGATATAGTTGAAGATATTAGCGTACATAGTATTTGGTTTATTTTAATTAAAGTAATTTGTCTTTTTGGTAGATTTCTGTTGGAATATTTTTTGTAATTAAATTTTTTTATAAAGAGATTGTCTCCTTACAATCCAATTTTTCTTTTTACACTCATTTTCTAAAGATACTATATTCTAAAATTTTAAATTTAAAAAAAATAATGAAGACAATTCATTTTTTTCCAAAATTATATTTTCCACACTTCGTACAAATTATTCCTTTCCAAAATTCTAAAGACAATTAATTAATTAAATTAACCCAAAAATTATAAGATCAAATCATGATATTTCTTGAATTAAAACAATTCACAATTTGGCATTGTATATAAAACCCTAAAACGTAATAATTTCAATTATCCAATTCTTAAAAAAAAAAACAAATCAATCATCTCATTATAATACAAAAAAAATCAAACAATTAATCAAATTCTTAACTTATTGAATATAAGAAGATGAATCAACCGTCATACATCTTATACATAAACATCTAAGAGCATTCAAAATGCATAAGACCCAAACACAAGACTTATTGTGTGTTATATCATCATTTGTTGGGCTAATTATTAAAAAAAAAAAACGGTCTTCCCATTTGGATCCCCTCTAAATAGGTCTTGTATCCCCACAATGAAATTAAACTGGAAAAGATAAATTGGATCCGTTTTTTTTTTACTTTTTTCCAAACAACCAATACTCTTCATTAAAATATATTACTCTCTCTCTCTCCCTCTCTCTCTCTCTCTATATATATATATAGTTAGTGAGTCTCTCATGAGGGGTTCTTTATTTTAATTTCGGTAAGGACTTTAATAAAAGTACTTTGATTTTAATGATTTTTTATCTGATTTTTTTTGTGAATGATGAGTTTATTGAAATCTACCTATGAACAAAATTTTAGAAAATTTCAGATACGATAACTATTTTTCTTGGATTTTCCTATATATCATCTATTTTCTGATAGCTTCATAGTTAACAAAAATTGGATAAATAGTTATGATGTTCGGAAAATTCTCAAATTTTGTTCATTTATAGATTTCATTGAACTCATCATCCACAAACAAATTAGGATCAAAATTTATTAAAATCGATGTATTTTCATCAAGGTCCTTAAAAATTAAAACAAGGGATCTCTCATTAGAGACTTACTATATATACGTATACATATATATATATATATATATATATATGTGTGTGTGTGTGTTAATAAATAAATTATATAATATATTTTAAATATAAACACTATCAATAGTTTTTTAACAAATTATAATTAATTTAAAACAAAATAATTAATGAATTAAAAATCATCACAACTTAATTACAAATAGTAATACAATCCTAATCCAATCAATCTCACACCCTACTAGTGATAAGAATTAGTGAAGTGGTGAAACATGCCATGCCAGCAAGGTGAATCAGTGAAGCGGTGAAGCAGCTATGAAAACAAGGTGAATCAGTGAATCACTGAATCAGTCATGCAAACAAGGTGAATCAACTGAATCAGTGAATCAGTCATGCAAGCAAGGTGAAACAATGAATCAACAACAAGATATTATGAACTTTTTTTAAAAAAAAAATCTTCAAATTCTGAATCGAATACAACATGGATTATCTAACTCATTAAAAAGTCTCAATCCAATACTATTATACTTTTACTTTCCAAAATTGTTTATTAAAATCCCAATCAAATAACACCCCTCTAATTTATATTTTTCGTGATTTTATATATAATTATTTAAATTTATAATTATATATATTATAAAAAGCAAATTCAATAAAAAAAAATTAATGTTTTCATTCAAATGATTTTAATTTCATTAAAATTAATGTTTACTAAAGCCGTAAAATTGGTTAATGGAGCCGTAAAATTGGTTACCGGAGCTGTAAAAATAGTTAACAAAGCTGTGAAAATGGTTTCAAAAATTCAAAAATCGTAAAATGGTTACCAAACCTATAAAAAATGGTTACCGGAGTCGTACAAGTTGTTCTTAAAGCCGTGAAAGTGGCTACAAACCAAAATTTAAAATTGAAAAATGGTTACCGAAGTTGTACCAATGGTTACCAAAACCGTGAAGGTGGATACAAAAACTGTGAAAATGGTTACAAGCCTTAAAAATTGAAAAATGATTACTAGAGCAGTTAAAATTGTTACCATAGCCGAGAAGGTGATTATCAAAGGCGTGAAAATGGTTAAGTCAAAATTTCAAAATTTGAAAAATGGTTACCCAAGTTGTAAACATGGTTACCGGAACCATGATGGTGGTTACTATAGCCGTGAAAATGATTACAAATCAAATTTTCAAAATTATGTGAAAAATGTTATTATTTAATTTATCTTGATTAAATATAATTATTCATTATTTCAATAATAAATGGTTACAAGTCAAAATTTTAAAAATTGAAAAATGGTTACCGAAGCTGTATAAATTGTTACCAGTGCCATGAATGTAGTTATCATAGGTGTGAAAATGATTACAAGTTAAAACTTCAAAATTTACAAAATGGTTATCAAACCGTAAAAATGGTTACTGGATTCGTGAAGGTGGTTACCAAAATTGTGAAAATAGTTACAAGGCAAATTTCAAAAATTGAAAAATGGTTATTGAAGCCATACAAATAGTTATCGAAGTCGTGAATGTGGTTACTATAGCCGTAAAAATGATTACAAATCAAAATTTTAAAATTTGAAGAATGGTTACCAAAGACGTAAAAATGGTTACCGGAGCCGTGAAGGTGGTTACCAAAACCGAAAAATGGTTACAAGCCAAATTTTAAAAATTGAAAAATGATTACCCAAGCCGTACAAATGGTTACCAGAGCCGTGAAAGTGGTTACCAAAACCGTGAAAATTGTTACAAGTCAAATTTAAGAAATTGAAGAATGGTTACCAAAACCGTAAAAATTGTTACTAGAGGCATGAAGGTGGTTACCAAAACCATGAAAATGGTTCCAAATCAAATTTAAAAAATTGAAAAATGATGATTGAAGCCTTGAAGGTTGTTAACATAGCCATGAGAATTGTCACAAGTCAAAATTTCAAAATTTGAAAAATGGTTACCAGAGTTGTACAAATGGTTACTAAAAGCGTGAAAATAGTTGCAAATCAAAATTTTAAAAGTGGTTACGAAATCTGTAAAATGGTTACCGGAACCATTAAGGTGGTTACCAAAACCGTGAAAATGGTAACAAGCTAAATTTCAAAAACTGAAAAATGGTTATCGAAGCCATACAAATTGTTATCGGAGTTGTGAATGTGGTTACCATAGCCGTGAAAATAGTTACAAATCAAAATTTCAAAATTTGAAAAATGGTTATCAAAGTCGTAAACATAGTTACCGAAACCGTGATGGTGGTTACTATAGCTGTCAAAATGGTTACAAATCAAAATTTCTAAATTATGTAAAGTAATATTATTATTTAATTTATCTTAATTAAATATAATTATTTATTAAAGTTTTATTTTCATTTTATAAATTTTATAATTATCAAATTTATATTTTTTTATTTAAAATTATGGAGGGTGGCGGTTGCATCGCCGCATCGGAGGAATGGTAACTATTCATCACTGTACATGCAGTGATTTCATTCCCCTGTATAGCAGCCGCCCCTATAGAATGAATGTCTTTTATCACTTACCCGCGTTTTAGGCATTATGCTGAGTATCGTTTTTGTGCTTTAAATTAGTAATTTGGTGATAATTTGTATGTTATTGTTTGAGACTTTTGGTTCGTTACTTCGTTGGATTCTTTTTTTCGACGTCCATAGGTTGCACAGCAACGATTGGTGGGTACCGTACCCACCACTTTGTCAACAGTATAGCAGTACATCCTGACTTTTTGGTTTTTGTCACGACCCACGAGTTACGACATAAGCAAGTCAGACCATCAACAAACGCGTTGCATCCTCTCCTTTTACACAGAGGCTAATAGTACAAACACCCCTGATTTTAGATCTAAATACAACTATAAGTAAATTTTGTTTGAAATTATAAAATCCTCCCCTACCGTTAATTATCCACAGTTAAATAGAAATGAATGAAGGGAGTTTTTTACAATTTCAAATAAAAAGTTGTGGAAGCAAATCCGAACCGTTAGATTAAAACACTACACCCACCCCTTCCCACTTCCCAATTGGTGTACAAATGGATAATTTTAAGTTTAAATGTACCCCACCTCTCTACACCTTGCCTCGTTAATTTTTAAAAACTTGTCCCCTTTTAAATCCCCACAGTAGATAGAGTAGGGCAAGGCAACGTGGGTAGAACGAGAAATTTTTTCCCCATCTACGCCTCACTTATCCATTTGTCAAGACTGTTAAAATTCTATGAAACAAGACTATTCATTAGCAATATATATAAGCACAATGAATCTCAAAATATATATAAAGTCATATGATAAAGTGTTTAAATCATCTAGATTCTAACAAACATTAAAAATAAATATAAATCTAACAAATAAACAAATAAATTTAATATTTTTAAATAGATATAATCACCTTAATTACAAATCAGCGAAGTAAAAATGTTAGTGATATTTACTTATATGTGGGAAATACGGTACTCTTTTTACATTGAATTTTAAGAGAATCATTAATTTAATAAGTTAAGTTTAAATAGTATATACTCTCATCTCCTTTTATTACGTTTGTACCGTTTTTAGTTTTTAGTTTTTTTTTCAAAAACCAATTATATTTTAAATGGGACCAATTCTGTATTTTACTATATAATCCCATCTTCATCCCCACCCTGTAAGAGTGTCCCTACTTGTTATTTTGTCATACATAATATTATAGATGTAGATGTAATGGGAAAAACATTGGGCCAAATACCAACCTCATCTTGGATGTTCTAACCACTTCCAATTTTCAATGAAATTTTATACTAAATTGAATTGAGATTATGTGATGAGCCTATCTTTGTGACCTTCAAGTATTTCACTCTTTTTTTTTTTAATTGAGATGGAACTAGATTCTTTTATGTGATCGAAAATACTTTGGGTTTGAAACGGTTAAGTGCTCCGGATTGAAGTGTGCCAAGCTGTGTCAGCACAAAATATGCATAGAAAATTAAATTAAATTCAATTCAATTAAACGTCTCTCAAACCTTTTTACAACTTATAAAATGAAAATACTTTGTGGGCAAATTTGTCTGCTAAGGGCAAATTTTATATATTTTCCAAAAATAAACAAACAAATAAATAAACCAGACAAAAAATGAAAATACTTTGTGGGCAAACATTCTTTAAGATTTAGATTGTTATGTAGCTAAGTACCTTTCTCATTAAACAGATAAGTTATCCATATCATGATCACATCGGAATTGACCATTAATTACATCCGTGCTGCACTTTTTTGGGACATTCTGTCCGTCCATTTCAGTGACCGTTTACTACAAGGTAAGCTCTAGGTCATTCGAAATGAATTGGTTTTCCCCTTCAGTTGCCCTAAAGCTCACAACCAAAATCTTGAAATGCCTGTTTTTCGTTAGCTAACTTTGTGATCCAAAAATCTTGTTTCGGGAAAGCAACATCACCTTATAAGTTAGTGCGCTTCAAGTAGATCAATACACCCATGCTTGTCAGAACAACTGCACCTGCCAAGATACCAGAGTTTAAAGATGACCATCCAGGTCGCTGAGCAGTGGTGGTTGTACTCGAAAGTGATCTTGTCTGCTGGATTGAATCCGAGAAGTCCAAATGCAACCTTAAAACCTGAGAGAGAGGGAGAGAGGGGCTTAAGTAAATCCTTTCTGATATAACTTTAAAAGAGTTTTATCTTGATAAATAATGTCCTCTATACAAGAATAACAATTGGCGAAAATGTACGACAACCAAATAATTAAACATATCCACCTAACAAAAAATGTATACAAAACTTTAAAACCATTAACAAATATAAGTTAATTAATCAATTTGACAGCTTCAGTTCAGCACTAATGAAAGTTAGAAACTAAATAACATTGTGATGATACATAAAATAAATAATCAAGGTTTCTAAAACATTTCTTCAACCCTCCAAAGTTCTCCAAAGTTCTTTTATCATAAAAACTCTTACCATAAATGGCAAGCAGGAAACAAAGAACATAAGGAGGCGATATTTTCCTATATTAGGTCAAGAAGACACAATAAAAAGAAAAGGAAAATGAGACGTCTAACTATGCAGGCAAACAAAAAACTATAACCCAAACTTTTAGAAAAGGAAAGGAAAAGTACAATAATTGTGAGAGAACTTTATTCTTTTTTATTTGACACTCGTGAATTCCCGGCCTCTCTTTGTTTAGTGGGTTCTGAACTAGAAATCATACATCTCAAGTAGGTGGCCTCAAGGAGATTTGAACACATGACCTCTCAGTTCCAAGGTGTTTTAGCACTCAGTCCACCCCTTTGGGTAACATTTACGAGGGAATTTTGTTTTAGATCTTTGCCCTTTTGCCCTCCATTGCAAATAGCTTTTGTTTTAAGGCTGTAATGGTAAATAAATGCATAAAAGCTTTTGGTCCTTTCTTCTGCAAGACCAAGGAGACAAAATCCCACTCCCTTAAATCTTTCCCATCCGATTTAGCCATAAGACAATGTGCTTGGAAATTAATCCATGTTAAAAGCAGACCCTATAACTAATGGTTCATCTCATTTGTACCTTAATGCATTCCTTAACTGTCAAATTCAAACAGAACTCCTCTTAACTTGTTGGCTTAATCATTCCATGACAATGGAAAGCTTGGTTCAACAAGGCTCACCAACAAAGATCCAATTCAAGCACTCTTTTTTGTTTGCTTATAGGGTCCATTAAACTAAATTTTTTCATTAATATTCATTTTCTTTTGGAATTACTTTATCTCACCTCAGTCTCGTGTGTACCAGCAGTCCGCTAAAAGGACCTTACAAGTTACAAACCAAAAAGGAGGATCACCTATAACACCAACCCCATATTACAAATTCTATTCTAATTTGGAGTACACACTAATTAACTTCTCCTTTCATCAAAACCATAGAATTCATAAAGGTATTGAACCAGCAGTCCACTAAAAGGACCTTACAAGTTACAAACCAATAAGAGGATCACCTATAACACCAACCCTGTGTTTGGTCGGGCTTTTGAGATTTTCTATTTGAAATTCAGTAGAGGCCAAAAGCCCATGAGGAACTTCTCTAAATAGGCCTTCTTTTTTAAAAGTATACTAACCAAACAACTATATTTTTTTTTTCAAAAACTATGTTTCTAATAGATCTACTACAAGTAGATCTTTTACAAATAGAGTTTTTCAAAAGCCCAACCAAACAAACTTTACAAATTATATTCTAATTCGGAGTACACACTAATTAACTTCTTCTTTCATCAAAACCATAGAAGGTAGTGAACCGGCAGTCCACTAAACGGACCTTAAAGTTACAAACCAAAAGGAGGATCACCTATAAATGTACAATAAAAGCAGAGGAATTGTCTTTCATGTACAGCCACCCCTCAAAAGTCAAAATATTGCAATTTACAGCCACCCGTCACGGGCTTAGATTTTGCACAAACCTGTGCGGCATTTAGGTTTTAGAAAACTTTCCAGCTAAGTACGCCTTACTCGCTCACTCCCACTCACACTTGGAGAGACTAGAGAAGCAAAGTGCTAGAGGAAAGTAATAGAATTGTATTGCTCTCAAAAAGTGTTTATAAGAATACTTGAACCGAATGACTTACAACAAATGAGCCTACCTATTTATAGTGAAGCCATTCCACAATGGATGACTATGATTTATTTACTCTAGGGGTGGAGATTTACCTCCATAAAACTCATACCTACTCCAACTACCACTATCTAGAATCTTCCTACAAAATATTTAGATATTTGCAAGAGAAAGGTTTTAAAGACATTCTTGAAACTGGGCCTACATTGGACATGCCATAGCACCATTGTTGCACCTCTTGACACCAAAGTTGGGTCCTCCCCCGCTTAAGCTCCACCTAAGCTAGCAACGTCATCGTCACGCCTTCGTCATTTCTAGAGATGGTTAATTACAATTGGCGGTTTATCAAAGGCAACTCAGCCAAACCCGCCTCATTGACAAATTTGCTCAAGAAGAATCGTGATACAAAATCTTAAGCGTATTTTGATAGATCTATGGTGCTAGGGCACGTCCAATCTTGTGCTCGATTACTTGGCATGGCCTTGCCCGGTTTCTAGAACTATTCTCTTGCAAATATCTAGATATTTTGAAAGAAGATTCTAGATAGTGGTAGATAAGATAGATAGGAGCATTCATGATGATAAATCTCCACCTTGGATTAAATAAATCCTAGCCATCCATTGAGGAGTCGCTTCGCTATAAATAGGTAGACTACTTTATTGCAAGACATTCAATCCAAGCATTCATATAAATAATTCTTGAATTGGACAAGCCATAGCACCATTGTTGCACCCCTTAGCACCAAAGTTACGCGGGACATTACATCCCCAACCCACCCCAACCCACCTAAGCTCGTGACATGACATCCTCTCCCACCTAAGCTCATGACATGTCATCCTCCCTCACCTAAGCTTAGGATGTCCACATCGCACCTTTGTCCTTTCTAGGGACTAGTTAACATATTTTTGATAACATGACTTGAGAGAACACTAAATGAAACATATTTTACATAATATGAAAAGACTTTTTATGCTCAAACCTCCTGTACCTCTTGTGTCAACACCATCCGCACATTGATAAAATTTAATGAATTTTGATGAAATTATTTGTATGGATGATAAGAAAGATAACATATTTTTTGGGCAATTTGAAAATAAGGACTATTTCTTCTTATTTTCCTATGTTTCCCCATTTTTTTAATACTTAGGACCGTGAAATTTTCTTCTACTTTGGTTTCATTAAGATCATAGCAATGTTATAGGAAGTCTCCCCGTCACATTCAAACCCTGTCCTTATTATTGTTGATTTATTTTTCCAATCATCAAGAGTGCAATCCCAAACTAATCCAAGATCAAGTTATAGAACGAGTTTGAGCTTAGCAATTTTTCCTTAATCAAGCAAAGCAAAGCAAAGCAACAATCAGGAGCATTTTGTCAACAATGGAGCCTTAAGAAAATGCACTGAGATATAAAATTTTAGAGGAAAAAAGTCTGAAATTAGAGAATACAGATGCAAATATATAAATAGGCGTGATTCAATTTTCAGTCTCACTGATCTAGAACGGCTGAATATTTTTTTTGACATCTTGTTCTTTTCCTTGACAAGAAAAAAAAATTGTATTCATACCTTTAGCCCTGCAGATCTAGCATGAGTGATTGCACCAATAAGATCAGCATCACTTGCAAGTAGAACTTTGTCACCCTCATCATCTTCATACTAAAAGAAATGACAAATGAAAATATATGGCCCCAAAATCTTACAGCAATGGAGAAAGAACATCTCATTTAAGTAATATTGAACACCTACCAGAAGATAGGGACGATCTCCATCATCACCGGTACCAATCCTTTGCATGACAGCAGATATCAGCTCATCTATATTCTCAGTACCTGGGGAACACAGTCAAGATAACTTCTAAATCATAAAAAGGAGGACCTTCTGCTTCTTTTACATCTAAATGAGCAAACATATGGTTCTGAATAGCATATCAACCTGTATATCAAAGTTTCAAATCATTGAATTTGTTTCCCCGTCACAAAACGAAAACTTCATAACGATATCATCTTAAAAACTAATTAAAAATAATATCAAAATTTTTTGTTATCACATGTAATGTGGAATATTTTGGCTTCAATACAACACATACAATTTATGAAAATAACATGTAGTTTGCAAGGTGCTTATAACCTGTACTCTATGAAGAAACAATGATTAATATTGTTTAAAAATATATTCAAACTTCAAACATACAAAAAAGTATACAATAATCTGGATAAATATGAGTAAAATTAGCTTGAGTGTCCAGAAGATGGTATAGTTTGGTGGTTTGGTGGCATAACGCATATACGGAATCCTTCCCATCTTAGAATACATTTTAGACAATTAGTGAGGAGCATCTTGTCCATGGACAAGGTTCATGCACCATTTGAGTAAACAATATTGCAATGTATAGTCAATTATCATGAAATAAGATTTTTATGGCAACAAAATCAAGTTTTAACAAAGTCTCTATAATTTTGTGATAAGTTTGTCCAAATGAAAGTGGTAGTTAGGATCATCATACATGATACCCTATCTTTTGGGAATTTGTTGCATATTTTGGGGATTTTTAAACACTGTTTACACTCTTCCAGATATTCACACAAGACAGTTCAGGAAGAAATAGAGCAGATAATAAAAATTCAGGAATCAAGATTCACAACCCACCACAATTAAATCGATGTACACGTCCCTTAAGATCCTCAAATTTGAAGGAAAATGAGTTTCCAAGACCAAGAGATGGATATGTGAACTTCCCTTGTTCTGCCCCATCTAATGTCATTAGCCCAGACAATTCACTGAAAAGAATATCCTACAAGATTAGGCTTGTAATTACCAAGTACTATACAGGAGTGTAATCAAGGCAGCAACAGAAATACCTGTGGGTGTCATAATCCTCCGGCGGCTCTAAAGCAAGCGCTGAATCCCAGAACTTTTGCATCATTGTATTTGCCATATCATTAACAGCTCCAGAGCTATTTTCAACCTAATAAAGAAAATAATCACTCACTCAAAATCAAGAAATCCTTTTTCAACCTTGAATAATTTGGAAAGGAAAAGTTGCTCAAACCATTCAGCTTTTAACTTCGGCAGTGGCTAGAGATCAAATTAACACAAGTGAGGCCATTCAAGACAAAATCCTTCATATTGTACAAACACCTTTTTGAATCATTTGCAAGAAAAGTGACAATGACATGCTTATATATATATATATATATAAATAAAATAAATACAATAAAGAAACTGTTAAAAATGAGATTTAAAATAAGGTGAAAAAATTAGAAGAAAACAATACTTTCTTTAGGAAATCATATATTAATTTTGAAAAGAATTACTAAAATAGTAAAATCGAATTTATAAAGGAGAAAAAGAGTAAAAGCATCCCCTTTATTCTTCAGTTTCATGAACAATTGAGATTGAAAGCAGTGGATGAGTTTGTTAGTTTTGAATTAAAGAAACCAAAGAAAGTCAGCACTTCACTTCCATCTGGAGGGGAGGATTTTACTTCCATGTTAATGTCAAATCTCAGCCGTTGAGTGTAATCTATTCGTTTTAGTTTCAACAGCTTTAATACAGAATAATTTTTTTAACATTTTCTAGCAAATCTTTCTATGAATGATAAGTCTTATAGGATTTTTGAACCAGCAGTTGATAGCTTATGGAACAATTAGTACGTGATACTCCCAAAAAAAAACCCAAGGCTGGTTTATCTCCCTCTTGGTTTGTAATCATGAACAGGATATGGATCATAGTTTTCTTCATTGTCAATGGCTACAAAGTTATACACACAAATTTTCTAGTAAGGGATCACGGAAATTAAGTTAATTTCTAGGATCCATGTTTGGTCGTTGGATCAATCCAACGACCAAAAGCAATTGAAAGCTTTAAAAAAAAAAGTCACAGCTCAAAGCGTCTTGCCGTGTGAGGAAGAAAGAAAAAGAAAGCCGGACTTTCAGACGCTTTGGGCAGTGGAAAATCATTTTTTTAAAAGCTGTCAAATGCTTTTCCAAGATCCCTCACTAGAACATTTATGTCTAGAACATTTATGTATATATATGGGGCAGGATCCGTGACCCTAAGTTTTTACACAATTTCTCAATTTCTTTTATAACTTTTCAGCCTTTATATTAAAGTGTATTGGAAGACTGGGAAAAAATATTGAATATATAGTGAACACAATCCCAACAATAATTCACAATTTCTCTCTCCCTCCTATTTATTTCTCATATTCTCTTATATAACTTCACAAATCACAATTACTCTGACATTTTTCTCCCGTCCTTTCTCTTCACAGCCCCAAATCTCTCTCATTTTTTCTCCTTTATGAAGATATGAACCCAGCAAAAGAAATGACACAAATTTTATTATTTTATTAGTATTTTAATCTCAAATTGCTTCTCGATGAAAGATATGACCTTATATTTTTTTTTATTGAAATGGTGTTGACTTTTTCAGTTTTTCTTTGAATACCCTTAGTGATGTTGCCTTGAGTTTTATAAGATAAAGGCCAACTTTAATTCTTTTAATTCTCTTATTTAATAGTAGAAGAGAGAGTTCTTAAAAAATATTATGAGAGATGGAAGGCAAGAGACGAGAAAAAGGAGGCAGAGAGGGGAGAGGATAGAGAAATTGTGAAGGGTTTTTTTTAAGAGTAACATATAGGAGAGAGAAAGCATGTAGTTATTGGTGGTGGGATTGTGTGATTCACTATGTATTCAATAATAATTAATCTCAGCCTTCCAATACACTTTAATCAAAAGGCTAAAAAGTTGTGTAAGAAATTGTGCAAAAACTTGAGGCCATGGATCATGCCCCTATATATATAATGTTGCATGCTTGAATTGGGTCTCTCACTCTCTCCAAATGTGTGGTTTCTGTTATTAGTGAAAACTCTGAAGCTTTTATTTATTTATTTATTTTTGGTTTTGGGTTGGGATGGGTAGAAAAGCAAAGGTGTTATGGTATTGTAATTCTGTAAGTTATTTGGTTAGATAGTAATAGAATTTTTGCCAAGGCTAAAGAGAGGAATCGATATTCTTAGTTTAGGGATAAGGCTTACTTTTAAGCTCTTTATGGGTGTCTAATTCTAATAAATTCAAGGACATCTATTTTGTCTTTATAAAGGTTGATTACACGGATATAGTTATTTGACTGACTTTCTTGAATTTTTTTATTTTTTTTTACCCAGCTCAGTTTGCTGTCTAGATGGATTGACGGTCCACTATTTGTATCCATTTTCAATTAATAAAATTTTCCACTTCATTATAACAATAAACAAATATATAAACAGCTTCAACAAGTATAAACCTATTACTTTTAACTCAACACTTTCCACCTTCCATGTTAAAGAGAATGACTGAAACTTAGACAATACATTCTGAAATCATAAAACTGTTGCATCATAAATGAAATGACTTTACCATAGAAATTGCTGCATGAGTTATCTGTAGAACATCTACACAAGAAGCTACACATCCATCTGCACAATAGTTTTAAAATATTTAATAACAGTTTCTAGTCAACACGGAACTTAAGAATGTAATGCTCACCTTTGTCTATCACAGGAAGATGTAAAAACTTCCCATCATGCATTATATGCAATGCTTCTAGGATGGTTGTTTCCAGTGTTGCACATTCAGGGTTTGATGTCATTACCTGAGTATCAGAAATATCAAAGTCTGATCATGATAAGCATCAAATTTAAAGTCTTATAGCTTCATATATCATATATGCGCTTACAAGCAACATAATCTAGTATATGAGAAGTGGAAAGTGGGGGTAAAACATGACAGCAGTACCAAGTAAAAAAAATAAAAAATAAAAAGAAGTTAACCCAACATATATATGCCAACTAATGACATGAGTATAAACTACAAGAGAATTAAAGTAGAGAAACTCAAAACTATATCATCGTGTTGCAGCACCTTTTAAAGGGATAAACAGTGCAAAAGCCCTAGAAAAAATTCAATCTAAAAACTGCCAATGAATATTGTTTTGACTTCCAAAAATCCAGGAAGAAAAAATATTATATCGAACCAAAGGAACCCAAGCCCTAGCTGCACTCCAGTTCCAGCCAACAACTTCATTTCAGGTCATAATTGCCTCAAATCTCTCTCACAACATGTACATCTATTTATCTAGCTCTTCCTTCAGTCATTAGAGGCTTAAGATAATTAACACTAAATAGGGTCAAGGTCAAGGAATAAAAGTTACATGGGAGCAGTATTGTCAATAAATACTGGATTTTGATGACAACTTTAAATTTTATAACCAAGCAATATATGCCACCAACACACACACACACACACACACACACACACACACACACACAGAGGAGGCATTAACAATGACTAAGATAACCCATATGTGACTCAAACATAACGGGGTAAAAGGAAAAAAGAAACCAACAGACAAAAAAAAACTCAAGGCTCAAAGGATTAGAGAGCAATAACAACATTTATGTATACATAAAATCATAAATACAACAGAACCAGTATCTTGTAATGAAACTATCAAGGATAATGCATATGTTCTGGCAGTATACATGAAACATTGACACTTACTGCGTATGAGATTATGCATATGTTCGGCAGTATACATGAAACTTACTGTGTATGAGATTATACATGTAGACTAAATCCTCACCACATATGCTTTTATGTGATTAAAGGCTCAAAACCTTATGAAAAGTTGAGCATTTACAATAGTATTGTAGTAAATGTGGTATGGATTTTACTTACATGTACAATCTCTATTCTCTAAATGGTAAGTTCTCATGCATAGAGATAGCTACCAAGGACGTTGCAAGCTTTGTGATGCATAATGTGATGAAATCATATGGCATTGAAAAGTTTATTCGCAGCTCGCAATCATCCCTGCATTTGTAAATGTGAAGGTTGACTCCATATCCAAAACATATTTATCCATGCATATGAAAATGTCATTGGTAAGTCTACATCTCACAATTCAACTTCTAGAAATCAAATGAGCAAAAAGTCTAATACAAACAAAAAAGCCTAAAACACTTCAAAACTCAAGCGGACAGAGGAAAGAAAACATAAATTGAAATTCTTTTGTTTTAGAATCCCACAAGAAAGCAAGAAATCTAATTCTATTCCATCAACCATCTTCTATTTCTCTTACTAAATCACCCAAAAGAGTGTTGAGTGTTGACATTGCACACTTCCAAAGGACTTTAGTTTTGTCCTCTTCCTCAAAATTCACATTGTAGGGGTCTCATGTTTCTCACACAACTTTTTCAACGCCCAAAAGTTTATTCCATATGGTGGAGGCTATAGAGCAATGCTAGAAAAGGTGATCTATGTTACCTCTCTTCTTTTCATATAATTCACCAAAAAGGAAAACGCAAATTTTTGGGTTTCTTAAGGAAACATGATAATGTCCTATTGAGAAAAATTCTCTTAAACGAGAGTGGTCATGCACTATCAACCCAACACAAAAAACCCCAAAACTGGGAAGAATCATCGTATGAAATTATCACATACCTCCTCCACAAGAACATTGCCCACCAAAAACAAGTATATCATAATGTGCAAAGTGCTAATAAAATAATCGTGAATATCAATATGATCAATTTAACCATCCAACACAATTGAAACGAAATGAAATTCAAAGGAACATACTAATTACCAATATAAAGGTTAATTCTCAGAGTGCACCTTTTCAACTGGAGTCAACTCAGGAGAAAGATTTTGGGCCACAACTCGCATAAGGATATCCTTTGAACTGCAGTACATAAGCAAAAGAAACCATAATCAAATATCATGGATATTAAAAGATACAATAAATGTCACTTCAAAGGCACAATAATTCAGCAAAATATTCAAATTGCTTATATAAAGCCTGTCAAGACCAGAACAATACGTTAATATTCCCTGAATTTTGTTTCCTGTCACAATAATAACTGAGTTACACCGCAATTCCCTCATCTTTTTTGCGGCAACATATATAGGATCTGATGGGGATACAATTGCAACCCTGTCAAAAAAAGAAGATAGAAAAGTTGTAAGGAAAAACCAGTCCCAGATCCAAATATTAACTCAATTCCTCAAAAGAAGAAACCAACAAGTAACTTAGTATGAATTTACTTGGCACTGTCAGTAATGATAGTTGACAACGACGGCTTGAACATCCTCTCCCTCAAGGTTTCTATGAATGCATATGGAGCTGAAATAGAAGATGACAAACAAAACAGATATTAAATTCAGTATACAAATTGTGTCACATAATTTTAACTTAGTCTAAAAGAATAACTTAACATTTAAACAAAGCTAAATGGAACAAAGTACTTCTCTAAAGCATGTGGTTCTCAAGTGACTTAGTATATCGAGACATGGCCACATGACTCTCTCAGATATAATATAACTGTTAAACAAAACTAAATGGCACAAATACCACTATATTCATGGAGTTCTCAAGTGATTAAATTTATTGAGGCATAGTTGTAACATTTAAACAAAGCTAAAATGGCACAAATATTCACTAAGAGAATGGAGTTCTCAAGTGATTTAGGGTGTGTTTGGATGGCTTTTCAAGTAGAGTTATGGTAGTAGATCTATTACTAAAATAGAGCTTCTATTGTAGAACTTTTCACAAAAAACTATATGTTGCTTGGTATTCAATTTAAAAAGTAAATTTAGTTTAGTAGATTGTTTGGCAATATGACTATAAAATAGTTGTGATAGCGATGAATTACAACAACTGAGAAAAGGAATAAATAAACTTTCTAAATGTAAAAGGATGTAATGAAATACCTAAAATATTATGAGGGCATTTGAGTCAAAAAGTTTCTTTAAAAAAAAACTCAAAAAGAGTTTCTTAGAGAAACTCAAATTTTTTTTTTCTGGTTTTTCTTCTTTCGTTTTACTTCTTCCTTTTATAGTCTAAAGTGTGCCTCGCTTTGATGAGGCACGCACTTCGCCTTGCGCTTAGGCTCCAAATAGACCTTGGCGCCTTGGTGCGCCTTGCGCTTGTAAAAACTATGAACCACCATCTAACATGAACAAGCAGTTATATTGTTAGTCCAAAGTAAAACTTTTTAACTAACCAGAAAAATTGTTTCCCCACTGGCGTTCCACCCCTTCAACTGCAGCAGCAATAGCACTCCCCTGCTCAGCAGCCTTCTCCATTCTAGATATGGCATCATAGAGGCACTTTGTAATATCCAATATGGCCATAACTTCTCCATTCTCTACAACAGGGAGGTGCCTGAACTTTCCTGTTGAAAGAATAAAATCGGTTAAGATATTGGTCAGTTTTGCAAATTCATTCCATTTCCATATTGCTACTTGAAGTTCACAAGATGACCTCACTATGTTTTCAATCACAATCAACCAATATCTTAAATCATTTTACTTCATTTACATGAAAGCTCACTTAATCATTAAAAGACGTACCATAAGAGTACAAGTTTACGTTTATGTGAACAGGTACAAAATGCAGAAGAACAAAAAGTCCACTGGGATTACAAATATGATGCAATACACAAATTTACAAGCCCAATCTTCAACAAATAACAGTCTTCCAATCTATCTGAATAAAACAAGTAAACATTATCCCTGAATTTATTTAAGCTTAAAGTCCATAAAGAAGCTAAATAATGAGCTTTATTCCAAAAGAAGTTGATGTCCTCCTCTTTACCTCTTCAAAATTATTAAATTCCTTTCTTACCAAATTACCTAAATGGATATGAAAAGGGAAATCAAGCCCTTCAACAATAAATTAAATATGCAATATTACCAACCAAAATCAATAATATTGGAAAGTTTCCTATTTGCTTTCTTCTTTTATTTAGGTTAACTGTAGAGTGCACCAAGTGACCCTACTAATATATTTTGCATCCCTAGAATCTATAAGTTGAGTTCATCACCAACGGCTTGATTTATAATCTCTAAGACAGTCTAGTATTCTTGCTTTAATATCATGAATGACTCAACTAAGCCAATTGGGATGCTGTCGTGTCATGAGGCCTTTCATAAAATAAATAAATAAATAAAAACTATTTGCTGTTTCTTTGAAACTTTTCTGTTGACTGCAAAACTACTCGTTCACCATTTCACAAACCTTTTACCTTTTGTATTTACTAGTAAAACTGTTTTCATATTCCTAAGAAAAATCAATTTGGGTCTTGCCTCCTACATGATGAATAGTTCAGCAAAATCAAACCCTATTCCCTTTCTTGACCCTATTTCTCAGCACTAGAAGAAGCAAGAAAATGAATATTCTAAAGAGCATTGCCATCTTCACTTGGTATAAAACAGACAAAGAAACTACTCTTGGTCAGTGAAGTCCATTAACTACAATTATCGAGTCCAAATAAAAGAAGCAGCAGTGACAGATTACAACAATGAGGTGCCCAGATGCCCAAAGGCAGGTCAAGTCTCATACACTACTCAGACTGTTTAGCAATTTTCAAGGCTATAAGATATATACAGCAATCAAGAGGTATATTTAATGAACCATTTCCTAGCCACATTTACCACGTAATAAAATGGTGACAGAGAAACCTCAATAAGAATCTGAGTGGGAAACCCAACAAGCAACAAACACAAACACAAACATCCTCAAGCACTTCCACCTTCAGCACAAGTGTTTCAATCTTTTTCCGTAATAAAATCCAACGAAGGCTCAAATTATGGGGGGAAAAAAAAAATCTCTTCCACTAATAATTCACAACAGAAAATTAAAGGTTGCTTCTTGTAGAGTATAGGATTACTAAATTACTATTGCTATATAAATAAGACTTGTAAAGTTTTATGTTGACAAAAGAAACATTTATGGGTCAAATCTAAGTTCTGCCTCCATTAATGACAACATTCTTTTGGTTTAGTGGACAGGCCCAAGAACTAGTTTAAGAATTAAATGAAAGAAGCTAACCTTGTACCATCTTCTGTAGAGCTTCAATGGCCAATGAATCCGAAGTTACAAATATAGGATTGCGTGTCATGATCTTCGATACAATAGTCTGCTCTGGTCTCAAACCTTCCGCTATAACTCTTGTGGCAATATCCTTCCAATAAAACATACATACAAAACATTATGATTGTAATAATAATAACAACAATAATAATACTAATTATAATGACAATAATAGTAACCTTATCGGTAACAATTCCAGAGAGCAAAGCATTGGAATCAGTTAATAAAACAGCATCAACCCGGCGAGCTGACATCCGTCTACAAGCATCGGAAACTGTCGTCCCCTCAGGAATCGTGAGGGCTTTCGATAATCTCAATTTCTTAACCGTTCTCTCCCCGCCAACAGACCTTTACAAAAATGTTCAAACAACAACAACCGAATAAGATACAAATACCTAAATCAAAACATGAAACAAGAGAAACTGATGAAACATACGATTGTGCAGGTGGAGGAGGAGGAGGAGGAGAAGAAGGTTTGGAGGCATTTCCGTTTTCGGAGGAAATCGATTTCCTAGCCGTAGAAGGACCTCGCTTCTGGCTCCGATGACGATTACCGACGTTGCTACTCATCTTGTTCTATAAATAGATATAGATATGAAGCGGCCCACTACCCCAAGCCACCACAAGAAAAACCCTAGACTTTTGAGAGAAATAAATAAATTAAGCGAGAAGAGCAAGTCAGGGTTTTGGGAAGACTAAAGGGTGGGTCTTTATTGATATGTTGGCTGAGGAGTGAGAGGAATTGGAGGGTTTAGAGAAAGATGAAAAATCAATCTCTCTTTCCCAAATCCTACCACCTTACCTCTCAAAACCTCATCACCTCAACTCAACTCTGATTTTGAATCTTATTTTAATTTCTAATTGCGAATTTAATTCAAATTTGTGGGGATGGAAATGGATAGCAGCTCTTAACCACTAACAACCTTTTACTTTGGACCCTCTATCTCTTCACGCTACATCTGGCAACTCCCTACTTGTCAACAAAGCCGGACAGAGCCGGGCCAGATGAACAGTGTCGGATCAACCCAAAACTTTAACCTTAAAAGACTGGGTCGGATCCATTCGGATTGGATTTGGGCTTAATAGGCCTTAAGCCAAAACAATTTGGATCGTTAAAATTAAGAGTGATAATATTTACGGATAATTACCCGGGTGGCCATCAACTCTTACTACCACTATCAAAATAGCCACCGGATGGGAAATTGGATTCAAAATGACCAGCTTAGGTAAACAATGTTATATTAATGATCATTTCATCCAATTCCATCAAATGTGTGGTATTTTGGTAAATAAGGGGATGTCATTAATTTATTTTAAATATTTTTTAGAAATCAATTTTTTCTTTTGATTTTTGGAACAAATAATTATATTTCATGTGTATATATACGTATAATATATCCCAAACATATATATATATATATATATATATATATATATATATATATATATATATCTTTTCAACTTATCTCAAATATATTTTTTAGAATTTTTAGATTTTGTAACCTTAATCTTCTCAAAAAAGAAATATATATATATATATATATATATATATATATATATATATATATATATGATATGATATATATGTTATATGTATATAAATACACTAAATATAATTATTTGTTTCAAAAAAACAAAAGAAAAATTGATTTCTAAAAAATATCTAAATTAAATTAATGGCATCTCCTTATTTACCAAAATGTCACTTATTGGATGGAATTAGATGAAAATATATGGAATTTGATGGAATTTGATGGAAATGGCCATCAATGTAACATTATTTACCAAAAATGACAATTTTGAAACTAATTCCCCGTCTGGTGACCATTTTGATAATGGTGGAAAGAGTTGATGGTCACCGGGGTAATTATCCATAATATTTACATCCTTATAAAATTGTAAGTATATCCCAAATTAGTATTTTTTAAAAAAAAATTACAACATTGTCCCTAAATAAGACTAAATTAGTATAAACGCACCTCATATATCAAATAGTTACAATATTTAATATTTTAAACATATATAATAAATATTAACTATTTTTTTACGTAATTAAACTTTAATATTGATTATTTAAATGAAATATTAAATAACTATTATACATAGCTTTAAAATAGAAAAAAAAAATTAACTCAAAATAAGATAAAATAAAGGAGGCTATTCGGTGCCCCTCCCTTCATTTCATTTTCATATTCATTCTTATTTTTAATTATTTTTATTGGACCGAAAGGCATTCTAAGAGGGGATTTCTAACTACTTAAAACAATTAAACATTTTCCTAACCACAATATGCAATTCTCTATCTAGTCTTGGTGTTACCTATTGATTTATAAAAACAAATTAAACACTAAAACCGTTGATTTTAAACAACAAATTAAACACTAAAACCGTTGATAATAACAAAACAAATTAAACATGGTTATGTATCGAAACCATGTAAGCAAGGAGGAGACTTAGTCATAAGTAGAACCCCTTTAAATTGATATTCTTGGGATCCACCCTTAGTATTAATTTAGATAGGTTATTAATTTTGAAAGTTTTTACCTTGCAAAGTGTTATTTTTTCCTAGATGACATGTGGAAGTTGGTTTTCTTATTTATGAAATGTTTCTTTTCGAGATTCCTTGTGTAGCCAGTTTTCTTCTTAGGGAGTTTATTTTTTGGGATTCCTAATCACAATTACAATGCCCATGGAAATCAAAAGGTTTTGTTTCTCCTTGACAATTGCACTTATTATATACCACTTATAGAGAAATATAATCACATTCAACTCAAGAACACCACAGTAAACCATTTGCCACCAAATTTGAAATGAAAGTTACAACCATGTGATGTTAGAACAATTCGAAACTTCAAGTCGTATAATCGTTTGCCTTTTGAAGAAGATTTAGTGCATAATTTTTTCTATCTTTTCTCTCAATTTCAAAACACCATAACTCACTTATTTCTCAATCAAATTGAGTAATTTAAAAAGTGAGAGATTCATATTGAAGCTTTATATCTTCTCCAAGTGATTTGAAAACAAAGTGTTCAAGAAAATTTGGTGTCTAACACCAATTTTGTGGTTGTACATAGTACTTTACAAGGTATTTATTTTTTGATGTCTAAGCTTTTAAATATTTAAATATCTTGGGTCTTCTTTCTATTTTAGTGTATGTGACTTTATTTTTTTTTAGATAGAACTTCAATCATAAGCTAGATCTGTCTAATTAGATATTTAAATGTGATTTAGGTTTTGTTAAATCTAAAACTTCATATGTGTGTGTATTGTATTGTGGCTAGCTTATATTCTAGTGTTATTTGAGTGTTAATTGAATTTATCATGTTAATTGATAGCCTTTACATATAATAGGATCTTTTGGTTGAATATATTTAAGTTTTTCACATTTGATTTTATATGTAAAGCCTTTGAGATTTAATTTATTATTTTGTAGATATGCTCTCTAAATATTTGCTAGAGAAAATTGATTGAACATATTTTGTATTCTAGCATTTTTTTATTTTAGTTCTAAATATTTGAACATGTGTTTAATGAATATGTTATGTTTCAAGCTTTAATTTGCATGAATAAAATCTAGGATTTAAGTGTGATTTGGTTGGATTGCATTTTCTAGGTTTTTGTTCATGCTTAAAGAACTAGAAAATATTTTATGTAAACTTTCTTATCTATTTCTAGTTTTTCAAGAAGTGTACATAATCCATACGTTTCATATGTGATTTACATCAGTTTGTGTGATGACAATTATTTGGATTATAAACTAAAAAAATATACATTGTGTGCATACAACATATTTCTAGTTTCCATTGAATATCTTGATCATATATTCTATATTATATATGTTTGTATTAGCATACCTTTGATCATGTTAGGAAGCCTTGCAAATGTATAAAGTCTCTTTTCGGAACAAGCGGTTCTAGCTTGAGTGAGGGAGTATTGACTAGGATCATACGGATCGGAGATGTTGAGCATGAGAACTCAATTAGAGGCATGAGGCTTTTAAGTAGAGTGCCAACAAGTTTTTTACTAGAAAAATACCCAAAGGTATGATGGAAGGGATATCCAATAAGAAATAGACAATCATACGGATTGGTCACTTTGAGGGTGTACTTTTATCCAACTAATGAAAGATAGTGTTGCTCGGAGGTGGTTGAATGGTTCAAATCATGGATGTTTCCTCTCTAGAGGTTTACCATGTAAAAATGACGTGTCAAATATCTCTATCCCTTACTCTCATATATTTGTTTGTGTTTATGTCATTGTTATATCTTGTTTAAGATCATCAAATCTACATTTTTCTTGTAAACAAGATTGTTGTAAGGAAAGAGTAGCAAACATACTTCTAGATCAATTTTTATATATGTCGTGTATTTGTTAATGGTAGATATAATTGTGTGTGTGTATGTGTGTGTGTGTGTATATATATATATATATAAGTGTGTGATGATTCATACTAAATTTAGAAGAAAGTCACAGGGAATTGTTTATCTTTCTTCGGATCGAAAAAGAATGTATCACAGGTCGGATAGAGTCACCTGAATTGGAACTCTATCTCAATTCACAGTATGTTTTTATCTTACTCTTTGTTTTCTGTTTCTCACTTTTGTATCTCCAGACTATCATCTTCTTATTTCTATATTAATTGCAAGCCTTTTATAGGCCAACAAGAGCAGTTGTTTTCTAGTAACTGCCACTGTAGTTATCTAGATATATTGGATTGGACTTCATTGGCCAATGCCATGGAATTGGGCTTGGACCCATCTTGAGTGTACCCAATTAAAACCAACATCTCCCACTCGCACAAGTGGGTCCAACATAACTCCATTAGAAACAGCACATTTATGATATCATCATAAAATTACAAAAGAGTATTTATACAGATAAATATACCGTGTGACCTATGAACAATCAATATAAATAAGATGAGCTTTGGAATCTCATTTGTAAATCCATTATTTACAAGAGATACAACATTGTTCATTTGTTGTGTCCTAGATTTAATTTCATAAATTTTTATCAGTCCAGAAAACATACATAATCCCTCAAGAAGCTATGCTTGACTTTATCACACTTTTCATGCATTTACAATTGTATCTCCAAATACAATTGGCTAGCCGGTAAATACATAATTAAGATAACAATTTATTAAATATTCTCATTCCATCTTTGTCTTTTAGTCTCCAAAACAGCTGCTACCTTAGACATATCCCATAGACTGGATTATCATAACCATAGAAATAACACGCTAAAGGTGATAACACTATTATGTCACTTCAAGACAAAGTGAATAGTCATAAGGACATCATTTGAAGTTTTTTAATATAACTTCAGTAGAACTTACACAATGAGGAAGCAGAGATTCATTCTCTCATTTTCCATATCGGCCACAAATAGCACACGCGGTATGAAACACGTGTTACAGCGATCTTCATTCTAAATATGAATGGCTATGTCTTTTCTTAAATCACTGTACAGATTCAAGTTCAGTCACACACCCTGCGACTAACCTGAGTTCTTAAAAGCTCGCCACCTTTTAGCGCCATATTAAGATCTCACATCTGGCTTAATCAGGCATCAATGATAGTGGGGTCTATCATGATCGTTTCTAAGATATTTATATGTATATTTGTTAAGAACCTCATATTGACATAGTCAATGCGATATTTTCATATATATTTATACAAGCTTCTTTAAGAATATATTTTGAATATATCCCTTCATATATATGTGTCTCATCTCAGCTTGTTTCTCTAAACAACTGAGGCGACCGCACATGTAAGAATGCTGGTCTCAATCTGATGACATAATTATATGTGAAATATAACATGCTAGTACAATTTCAAACAGAAATCAATTTTATTTATAACTATAATAACATCGTTTAGTACAGTGATTCAATCTATCATTATAATCTGCGCAACCCTAAAGACCTGGCATGTGACTCATAAACATCTATAGTCATAGCTTTAGTGAGAGGATCAGCTACCATCTCATGGGTTGAAATGTATTGAATCATTATTTATTTCTTCAACATGATGTCTCTGACAAAATTATATTTTGTCTCTATGTGTTTGGATTTACTGTGATACTTGGATTTATTATGATACTTGGAGTCTTTAGTATAAGCAATTGCTGCTTGACTATCACAGTAAATGGTTACTGGATTCCCTTTATCCTTAGAGACATCCAAATATTCTATAAATCTTTTGAGCCAGACAGCTTCCTGTACTGCTGCCGAACAAGCCACATATTCGGCCTCCATAGTTGACAGAGCAATACATGTATGTTTCTTGCTACTCCAAGAGATATCACCATCATTGAGTAGGAAAGCATATCCTGATGTTGATTTTCGATCATCCAGATCACCTCCCCAATCGACATCTGTATATCTAATGAGACGTAAATCTCCACCTTGGTAACAAAGGGAGTAATCAGCAGTACCCTTAAGATATGCCAATATTCTCTTCACGGCAACCCAATGTTTCTTTCCAGGATTTGATTGATATCTACTTACGAAACCAACCGCATAGCAGATATCAGGTCTTGTACACATCATAGTATACATGAGACTGCCGATAGCACTGGAATAAGGAACATTTTTCATTTTTTAAATTTCTTAAGTAGTTTTAGAACACATGTCGAGACTAAGAGGTTGTCCCTTTGATATAGGTGTATCCATAGGCTTACAATCAGCCATGTTAAAACGTTCAAGAATTTTCCTTATATAAGGCTCTTGCGACATAACAAGAAGTTTCTTCGAACGATCTCTTGTAAATTGACTTCTAAAATATAGGCAGCCTCACCCATATCTTTCATCTTAAATTTTGAAGATAACCATTTCTTAATGGTCAACACAAACTCTTTACAATTTCCAGCCAACAAAATATCGTCCATATATAAAGATAATATCACATACTTATCTTTATTTCGTTTTATATACACACAATGGTCTTCTTCAGCCATTTTGAACCCATAAGATACAACAACCAGATGGAACCATAGGTACCATTGTCTGGATGATTGTTTCAAACCATATATTGACCTTTTGAGCTTACAAACTTTATGCTCCTGGCCTTTTGAAACAAAATTTACAGGTTGTTCCATGTAAATTTCTTCATCCAGTTCTCCATTGAGAAACACTATTTTTACATCAATTTGATGCAATTATAGGTCCATATGTGCGACGATTGCCAAAATGAGGCGTATTGAAGCAAACCTAACCACTGGGGAAAAAGTTTCTTCATAGTCAATACCCTTTTGTTGAGTATAACCTTTTACGACTAAGTGCGCTTTATGTCTCTCTACTGTGCCATCTGCATTTCTTTTGATACGAAGAACCCATTTATTACCAATGGCTTTTCTTCCAGACGACAAGTCAACCAAGTCCCAGACATGATTACTTTTCATCGAATCCATCTCCTATTGCATAACTTTTATCCATAATTCCTTATCAGGTGAGTTGAGAGCCTCATTAACATTTTTAGGCTCACCAGAATCATGTGAAGCAATCATAAATGCTTCCCCTTCAATCTCAAAACGACGACGAGGAACATTTCCACGATTGCTTCTACGAGTTGGTAAATCCAAAAATGTTGTCTCAACAACTTTATTACTCCCACTAGGATCAGAAGGTCCATGTAGATATGTATTTATTTTAAGTGGAGTATCACTCCCACTAGGGACAGAAGTCCCAAATAGATCCACATTAACTTCTAGTGGAGTATTTAGATTTGATTCATCGTTTTGATTACCCAATTTGTAGAATCGGATATCTCTATCAATTTCACCTCTATTAGGAAATTCACTCTCTAAAAAATTCACATCTCGTGATTCTATCTCAATCACACTTCCATCTGAGTTTTCACCTATGAGTACATATCCCTTTGAATGCTCAGAGTATCTAACAAAGATACATTTCTTTCCTCTTGCACCCAATTTTCCATATTTGTCAAATGGATCATGTACGTAACCCGTGCACCCCCAAGGTCGCAGATATGTGAAGTCAGGTTTTCTACATGTCGATAACTCATAAGGTGTGGAAGTAACCGACTTTGTGGGGACTCAATTAAGTACATATGTGGCAGTTAGCAAAGCATCTCCCCAATAGTGTACTGGTAGATTTGCTTGAGCCATCATAGACCTAACCATTTCAAGTAATGTTTTATTCCTCCTTTCCGCTACACCATTTTGTTGTGGAGTCCTAGGAATAGTTAACTGTCTTTGAATACCTTTTTCATCACACAATTCCTTGAATTGATCTGAAAGGTATTCACGTCCCCTATCAGTACGTAATGTTTTAACTCTTTTATCTAATTGATTCTCTACTAAGTTCAAGTATGATTTGAAACAATTCAATGCTTCAGACTTATGAAAAATCAAGTAGACATAACCAAAACGGGTAAATTCATATATGAATGTAATAAAGTATGAGGCATCATGCCTTGCTTTGACACTCATTGGACCACAAATGTCATAGTGAATTAATTGTAATGGATTTTCAACTCTAGTTCCCTTTCCAAATGGTTTTCTAGTTGTTTTTCCAGCTAGACAATTTTCACAGATAGGTAACTCTATTTTATTAAATGAACCTAAGAGGCCCTCTCTAGCCAATCTGTTGATCCTATCTTGGCCAATATGACCTAGTCTAGCATGCCAAATGTTCACTTCAACATTGACATCATTAGAGGAAGCAATTAATGAAAAACAACCATTATCATAATTAAAACCGTCTAACTCGGTATTTAATACAATAAAACCATTCAACAAATATCCAGTACCAATAAGAACAGAATTATAAATAATATTCATACAACCACCATAAAAGTTAAGTTCGTAACCTAAACTTAAGAGGACAATAACTGAAACTAAATTTCATCGAATCTCATAAGCATATAAAACATCATGGAGATAAAGTATTTGACCACCCTGCAACATTAATTTGCAAGTGCCAATACCCTTCACTTCAACTCTCGAGTTGTTCCCCACGTAAATCAATCTAGTCCGTTGACAGATCCGACAATATTCTACAAATGATGTTCTGTCTCTAGTTACATGGTTTGTGGCTCCTGAGTCTACAGTCCACAAAGAACGAGATTCAGGAAGTAAAACAGAACTAGAAACCAAAGCATAGTTATCAATTATTAAGTTGGGTCGTACCTTTTTCGACTCAGTGCACTCACGAGCAAAATGACTCAGTTTGCCACAATTGAAACACTTCAACTTGGCTTTGTCCTTCTTAACACCAGCACTCTTGCCTCTTTTCTGATTTCCGGTTTTATTCTTGTTGAAATTATGTTTAGGACCCTTCCCTTTTTTGCTTTTGGAAGTTCCCTTTCTTTTCTTTATGCATGAAGCCCTTAGCCTTGCACTTGCTGGACTCAGCCATGTAAAGCTGACCGGAAGCTTTAGCTGCCTCTAGGCGTTCTTCTTCTAGTTCAACATGATGAGATATATCACCAAAAGTCTTGATATTATCATTGTGGGTCATGTTAATCTTCATGTTTTCCCAGCTATTAGGAAGAGACCAGATCATTGCTCATCAGTTAAAGTATGACTTGCAGACTTCAATTCACGTATCATGTTTGACATCTCTCTCAGGTGCTGCCTCATATCATGATTTTTACACTTCCTGTAGGTGTCAAACTTAATTGTAAGTCTCCTAAGTTTGGTAGTAAAAGTACCACCAAACTTGTCCTTCAACGCAATCCACATGTCTTGCGCAATGCCATACTCTTCATATACACACATGAGAGCATCAGTATGCTACTTAGCATCGTTATACGAGCTAGACTGTTTTTCCTTTTCCAGGTCTGATATGTTTCCATATCTCTCCTGTGTTGGGCAGTGCTACCATCTTGTTGTTCTACCATAGTGTTCGTAAGAGTTTCCAAAGCCTCTTGCTCTCAAGGATTAGTTGAATTTTTCGGTGCCACATCTCATAGTTGTCACTGTTCAGTTTCTATCCCTTGTTCAACTCAGCAACAATTGACTTAGATGCAGAAGCCATTTCCTGAAATTTTATGTAACACACAGTCTAATTAATAGTTATTATAGCATGTTTTTCTAATAATTTCACACTTAGCACAAATGATATGCATCAAACTTACACTAAAAAATATAATAAGAGGAATATTGGAGCGAAAATTAAATCAATGGAATTAATAAAAAAAATTGCCGAAAAACCGCTTTAAAAAAAATTGACCTGAAAACTTCACGGGAAAGTGGTCAAAACCCGTCACCGAAAACCGTTGCCGAATACCGTCATCGAAAACTGCTGCTGGAGACCATCACCGGAAACCGTCACCAAAAACCGATGTTGGAAATTGTCACCGGAAACCGCTGCGGTGGCCGGTTACCAAGTAACCACATCAGTGCCACGTGTCCTTTAATTACATGACCACTTGTCAAATTCTTCATAAACCTTGACATGTGTCACAAGGTGGATGGTCCAAATTCAACAAAGCAAATTGAATTGAATTTGCCCACTTTCATCAGGTGTGCGTGTATCCCACGCGCCACATTTCCTTCAAAGTCCGGTCATCGGACCACCATCATTAGATTTCCAAATTTTATTTTAATTCCATTAATGCCCTTATATTTGGAAATGGGATCTGAGGTGAGTCGCACTCTCCGCCTCTAAGGCGCGTGTCACTATTCACTTTCTTCAACCTCATAAACAAATTTCTGGAAATTTTTTGTTTCCAATCCAGTTTTCAATTGTTTCGTTCTCACTCGTTACTAAACCAAATGTTGTGATCCTGGTATCTATATAAAGCTTGGGATCTCTAGTTTCTAACGATACCATTTTGACAATAAATTACTGTCATTTTTACCCTTTACGACTCCCTCAAAGTTTCAGTTTTAAGGCTCTATGCCTTAATGTGTATATGCATAAAATTAAGTCTCATGGCATATTAACATAAATTGAAACTAACTTTATGGAGTCATAATAATTGTATAATAAATTCAAAATGAAATTATATGTTTTACTTGTTCAAAAACAAAAATTCACAGTAAAACATATTGAAATATATATATATATATATATGAATTTATCAAAGGCAGTAAAGAAAATTATCAAATAATTTTCTAACAATGAATTAATTAATGGCATTGCATGTCATAAATATATTCATGGATTACTACTTGAATCCGAAAAAAATAACTATTTACATACTTCCTCATTATCTTAAGCATATAACAGTGATAATATAAGTATGAAAATATTTCAATGTCATCAAAAACCTGAATACATTTAACAATGCTCTGATACAAATGATGATTCGTACAAAATTTAGAAGAAAGTCACAGGGAATTGTTTACCTTTCTTCGGATCGAAAAAAAATGTAACACAGGTCGGATATAGTCACCTTAATTGGAACTCTAACTTAATTCACAGTATGTTTTTATCTTACTCTTTGTTTTCTGTTTCTCACTTTTGTATTATACGTAATACAATCTTCAGACTATCATCTTCTTATTTCTATATTAACTGCAAGCCTTTTTATAGGCCAACAAGAGCAGTTGTTTTCTAGTAACTGCCATTGCAGTTATCTAGATATATTGGGTTGGACTTCATGGGCCAATGTCATGGAATTGGGCTTGGACCCATCTTGGGTGTACCCAATTAAAACCAACAGTTTGAATTGATATATGTTTTATTAAGATATTTTCACTTGTAAGTTATAGACTTTGATTGACATGCTTTATTGAATATGATTTAAATAGTCTATATATACTTTCATGATTAAATGTGTTGTGGTACAAGCTATCTAGAGAGACAAACTTATGTTTGTTTCGAGGGATTGAAAAGAGGTTTAAAACCTATTCACCCCCAAGTTAGTTTTTAGCATCTTAATCGTGCTTGTATATTTCAATTGGTATCAGGGCGATTCGTTATAAAGCAAGTAACGAGAACCAAATACATTCATGACAAATTGGTAAGTTTTGGAGTCATTGTTGTTATTAAGGATGTGATGACCGAAAATGCCTCTAACTTTACGCCGCCTCTAACTTTAGGCCACCTCTACTAAAGAGCGACAACTATGGTTTTTAAAAACTTTGAACGAAGGCATATATACGCTCTATCAATGAGAGAGCATGAATGATGGTTAAAGAGGGTTATTTCCCTCCGAACAATATGCTTGAGAATGGGTTGTTAGTTCCTAAGCCTAGAAGTGAGTGGTCTACTAATGAGTTTGATTTGGCTATGTGGCATTATCGGGCAATGATTACCATATTTGGTGATGTGAATACTCACCAATTTACTTATATCCAAAATTTAAAAATCTCTAAGGAAGCTTGAGATGCTCTTCAAGTAACTAATAACGCAACTCGCATATGAATGTATTTTCTATAGAAAATTGATATGATGAAGAAATACATGACTTTACGTATGTAAAAATTATGTTTTACTTCTACGAATCAATTGCTATAGAAATAAAAACGGTATGGATATGATGAGAACTGACCAAATTCATTTTACCAATTTACTCAAGATTATTATTTAAATATATTTATCATGAAAAATGCAACAGATTCTCTATACAACTTTGATAGTTAGCTTTTCCAAAGGTGCATTGAAATCTGTTTGCCTCCTTATATTATTAAAATGATATACATACATCATAATTCTCTGACACTTGTTTCATTCTTATTTTTGTAAATACTCAAAGGGCATTTACCGCAAACCAAATAACTATGAAAGTTGTCTAGGCACCATTTTTTGACATGATTAGCACGACTGTTATAATGTTCATTAAATTTTTTGCATTATTTATGAAATCATGTTCAATAATAAATAGATAAGAAATTGATTGTATTAACCCAAAACATCCCTGGCGTAGAAAGTCTTAATACACTTCAATGCATGGATCTTTAATGAGGAACTCTAAGCGAATGGACCACCAACAAAATTCCTCGATATAGTAGAGGGTCAAAATAAAATTCATGTTGTTAGTAATAACAATTCTTTAAATTTCCATCAAATCACACGTTGAAAAAAAGATACATGTCAGACTATACTATTTCCTAATAAAACCTTGGGTCTCGGTTCATTTGAGAAGAAGTTTGACTTCCTAAAGCAATGTATCTACGTACGAAAGTTTCCATAACGTAACTTAATCATTCATTACTTAAAATTACCATTATAAATGTACCATAAAAAAAACTATAACCTAAAAATGTTTACGAAATATTACAAATTTGTAAAGTGTCTTTTAGATAGCGATACTCTAAGAACATTTTTAAGAGCTTTTATAACTTGAGGGGGATCATACATAATCATATTGTGTATAAACTGTTGTAAAACATCATAGAATATAAAAGCAAGTTGGATAGTGACATCGAAATTTTCACATAAAAGAGAAGGAAATGTTATAATTCTAAGTAAAATAAACAATTCAAATTTTTTAAAACTAAAGTCTTCGAAATTTATACATTTACTTGATTGTCACACCATCATTAGATTTAAAAATAAATGATTTTGATTCAAAAGGTAATGGTCGTGTTGTATATACAATGTTCTGGCCATCATAAATTCCTTTCTTAATTTTGATGATTGGGGTTTAGGAGTTATAGTCACCTAAAACATAAAAAAACATGAATCACAGTTAATTAGACATAAAGTAACATCATACTTATAATAAATAAATAAATAACAAACTGTATCGTAAAACCCTATTCTTTCAAAAGAAATCAATTTTTTTGCAATATGATAATTAAAGAGAGAAATGCATAGTTACTTCTAAAATTTGCATCAATAAATGATTAGTCTTGATCGAACACTTTTGTCTGGTGTTCGAGCTCTAATCTCATCAAATGATTGCTCACTGTGCAAAACTTAACAGAAACAACCAATGTCGATTTCTAAAGTCAATTTGTATTAATACTTATGGATCTTTATCGTTGCATGCTCCTTCTCTTCCCATAAAAATTCTATTGAATGATGAATATCTATAACATCAATTTTTATTTTATTTTATTTTATTATTGTATGAATTATTATGAGGTAAAGAGTAAGTAGTATACTGAACACAAATACATAATTAGTTATTAAATTGAGTATATAAACGAAACAAATAAATCTTTATAGTGATTATTTATATTAAATATATATTGTTAAACTAAATTGATAAAAACTAATTGATTAGTTAACAAAAATAAAAAGTTTAAAATTATATGAAACTACTTTACTTTGTTACAAGGTCATAACTCACAAGTTGTGAAATAATCTTTCCAATCACTTTTCTATCATGATGATAATAATAATAATTGCATGGTTTTGTCCTATAAATTAAAAAGAAAAAACTCAAGCTTGCTCTTCAAATTAACCATATCTACCACTAAACCTAAACTACTTCGAGAGTACGTAACACTTTTTAAAAAATTTGACCAGATAAAATAAAAATTCGAAAAACTTACAAAGGAATTAGTTGTAGTGGGTGAGCTTTGGTCAAACACGAATGAGGCACAATATAACAATCATCATACCCAACTTAAGCGTCGGCACGATATTGTAGATGACAAAAACGTCGTTAGGGAAGCTCTCAGGATGAAGGGGCGAGAACTCATAGATAAAAATAAAAAGGTCATTCAACCATCCAATAAAGCTGCATTTCAGTTTAAGGAAACCTTTGGAGAGGAATAGAAATGTTTGATTTTTGCATTATTGAGCTTAAACCTAGATGAATGGTTAAGGGGGATTTTAATAGACAAATTTGGGGTAAAAAACTATTAGGATTATATAGACTAGACTTTTAGGATTTTTGAATTTTTAAAAAAGAGTCTTTGGACTTTATTTATAGACTATTATGATTATCTAGACTTTATATATATATATATATATATATATATATTTACTTTTTTAGATATGAGCTTTATAAATTTACTAACTAACACACATGCCTGAATTAAAAACCAAACTGGCTAGCTAGCCTGAGCCAAAACGCTATCATAATCGCCATCCTCATAAGGACACAAACCAATTGCAATAGTCATTCACGAATCCTTATCAAAGTTCATGGCTCATAGAGAAATTTACAATAAACAAGCACAACAACATATACAGTTTTTCAGTGTTAATAAACTCTATTCGGAAATCATATCTAACAATCATGAAATAAACAAAATGCAACCATGTGCACATGCAGACAAAAACTAACATGTATAGAGTTCATTCACAATCAAGAGAAATGGAAAAAGAAAAAGAAAAATGTATATGAAAACAAGAATTGAGAACTTTTGCTCCTTCATTGAAAAAGGAAAAGGTGGAATGCCTTTGAATCTGATGCCCTCCAGGCAACGAAAATTCACGAAGTTTCACTACGAAATGTGAGAGTAACTCACTATTATTAATGAATTGATCTTAAAATGATACTAACACAAGTATAGTAGAACATGCATGGTTTTCAAATAAATTTGTATAATGTTTCAATACGAAAAAAGATAAATTATCCTCATATGGCAGAGGAAAGTACAGTCTCTATGTCAAATTGACATATAGCATGAAGTAGACAAAAACAAAATCATGAATACTAATACAATTATAACAATTTCAAACTCCAAACTAATAAAGCTTTAAAAACAACTCAATAGCGCAATGACAAGACAAATCATATTAAAGAAAATGACTCACATTTCATTGATTTTCCAGACCCCAATTTAAAGACAGTACTCCAACTCTATCGTTTCCAGAGAATTCAAAATCAAAAAAATCAAGAATATGAAGGTCCAATATTAGAAAAGTTTACATAAATCATAAAAAAATTAATAATAAATGCAAAGCAAGAAAATACGTCGTATATGAAAGACAGTAATCGAGAGAAGTTAGAGAAAAAAATTGTTGTTGCTGAGAGATTGATTGAGGAGTGGCTTGTGTGTTTCTCTATCACTCTTTGAAGATGATAAAAGCCTTGAGTGAGAGTGAAAAGTTTTGATGGGAGATGACAAGACAATTTTGGGATCTTAGTATTTATAGTTATCACTAAAAAGTCTGAGAAAATTCATTTTGTCATGAAATCCTACAAATCTAAATCTCAATCCAATATCACCAGACAATTTGTTGCCTCTTGAAAGTCTGGACCCAGTACCACAAGATATTATGGATTTTTTTAAAAAAAATCTTAAAAATCATAATCGAATACCACAAGACTTATATAACTTATTAAAAAGTCACAATCCAATACCACCAGACTTTTACTTTCAAAAATTGTCTATTAAAATCTCAATACAATACACCTCATTAAAACTAAAAGATTATATAAAGACTACTTTTAATAAGAGTATAGTGACTATGGATGTTGGGAGACAAGTCAGGGCCCCTATGACTATAAAGCTGCATTTCTGTTGTTGTTTTTATTGTATTTTTGTAAATAAAAAAAAACTTATCTCAATTAGCTATTTTTTTTTTTTTAAGACTTAGTTCTTTGTTGTTTCCGTGTTAAAGTGATCATGGATGTATGTGATGGTCACTTCTCCTCCATGATTGCATCGTTTAGTTAATCTTTGAAAATTAAGAAATTTTGATCAATGATTTTTTCTCATATTACTTATCTTATAGTATTGCTGTGGAGATAAACATACAATTCCTCACCAAAAAAACAATCAAGATTGAATCTTGGTGAATGTACTTCTCTCTAACATATTAATTTTTTTGTATAAACACGCACCTCATGAACTATTTGTCACCATTATCTTAAGCACCATGGTGCGTAGTTCCAGAATAACGTAATAAATGAATAATAGACAAAACTAGGGTTGAGACAACAAATCCCATCTGCCTTTCTAAAACGAGTCATAAGAATTAGCCTCAAATCCACCCTAGCCTCATTTATTTTGGTAAAGCCTTGCCTTGTATTGGACGGGTCCTTACGATTTCGGTTTTTTTTTTATATCTCTAGACTCTAATCTTAACCTTATGTGACCTTAGGTTCAGGGATGACTACTATACATGGAATGAAAAAAATCTTTTTATTACATAGGGATGGCTAGTAAATTATTTGGACCTAGATCCTCTCATCACCTCATCATCATCTCGCTTAATCTCATGACACATAAGAATTGCAATGAATGAATGGAAAATGTGTGTGAAATGTGAAGAAAAATGTTAGGTGAGGTGATGAGAGGATACCGGTCTAAATTATTTAGTCCATTGGATCATTTTAAAATGGATCCAAGAGCTTGCATTAATTGCCAACTAAAAAAACTCATTTGAAAAAGGAAAAAAAAAACCATTATTTTTGTGAAGCGGTTACTTTTTATACAATGTTTTTTTTAAAAAAAAAAACTTTTTATATAATATTAAACAATACAAGTGTGAAATTAAATTTCATTTACAATATGAGATTCTTTCGATGATAAGCCCTTAGCACTTACATCCAAAAAATTGTGGCTTTAAGTCATGTCTCATTCCCCAATCCTAAAATATTGTAACAGTTAAAAAAAAAAATCAAATACCCTCGAGTTATATTTCATTATTTCCTGTAAAGTGCTACAAGAATAATTGTATACTTGAATAAATAACAGTAGTTGACAATATGAGATTGGTCCGGTAGTATATCTGTCACACCTATACCACAAGGTTGGGGTTCGAGTCCACCCCATAAAAAAAATCCCAAATTTATGTAATATTTCAATAATAAAAAAAACAATAGTAGTTGTATTAAATGTTTACTTAATTTTTTTTTAAAAAAAGAGTATATGTATTCAAATAATGAATATCAAATTTAATTTTAGATTGTTTATCACTTATCTTACAAATATTAACATAATTGTTTCAACCCTCTAGTTTGATATATATTTTAGAATATATACGAAGTGAATACACCAATTTATACCTAGGGATATAACCATGAATAAACGTTAGAAGATACAATAATTGCATTTCTAAATGTTACAAGATTACCTTATCAATTAATTAACATCTGAACACAACGATTACTACTTCTTTATAACGTTACAACATTTGATTGTATTGGATTAGATTGAATTGGATTGTTTTACACATTTGATTGTATTATTTATAGACAATTCCACATTTTGGGATATTTTATATTTGATCGTATTACGATATACAAATGTTGGATGTAAATTTAGTTTATGAAGGTTTGTTAACAAAAAATTGATATATTTTTTTAGAATAAAAAGTGATATTATAAAAATCTATACGTATTGTATTATATATTTTTAAAAATAATAATGTATGGAAATTTACCCTAATGACAACCCATTTGGCCAAGAACTATCAAAATGGTCATTAGATGAAAAATTTGATTTAAAATCACCATTGTAAGCAAACGGTGTAACAAAAATGACCATTCGTAGGGAAAATTACCCTAATGATCACCCATTTGGCCAGACGTTATTCTAATAGTCACCCATTTTAATTTTGTAATTAAAATTAATCTATAAAAAAATTAAACAAATATTTTAAAAATTACAAAAATAAATAAATTGTAATCTGATTTGAAAAAATATATATGATATCCAACTGTCCATCATAGTTGTATTAAAAAAATTGTCTTCTTTTAATTTCGTTCATTTGAATGTTTAATCTTCAACCATCCATGACCAAAGATGAAAGGTTGGAGATAAAAAAAAAAGAGTTTATTTTTATATTTTAATTAAATTTTGCCACGATTTTTTTTTTTACTTTCTATTTCTTAATTATATTTACAAAATTTAAAAAAGTGGCCATTAGGGTAGAGTGTGACCAAATGGGTGATTACCAGGTAATTTTTTATATGAATGACCATTTCTGTCACATTGTTTGCAATTTCTATAAAAGTGGTTACCAAACATGTAAAAATAGTTACAAGTCAAATTTTTAAAAAACGTGAAATGGTTACCAAAATCATAAAAATAGTTGCCGGAGCCACATCCGTTAAAGTGGTAACAAATGTCGTGAAACTGGTTACAAGTCAAAATTTTAAAAATCGTAAAATAGTTACCAAGTCCGTAAAAATAGTTACTAGAGCCATAAAAGTGGTTACCAAAGTCGGTGGTTACAAGTTAAAATTTCAAAAATCTTAAAACTGTTACCATTACCATAAAAATGGCTATTAGGGGCGTAAAAATGTCTACCAAAACCGTGAAAGTGGTTATATATCGAAATTTCAAAAACCGTAAACTGGTTACCAATGCCATAAAAATTGTTATCAGAGCCATAAAAGTGGTTATCAAAGCTGTAAAGGTGGTTACCAAAGTCGTGGAAGTGGTTACAAGTCAAAATTTCAAAAATCGTAAAAATATTTACCAAGTCCGTAAAAATGGTTACGAGAGCCGTAAAAGTGGTTATTAAAGCTGTGAAAGTAGTTACAAGTCAAAATTTAAAAAATCATAAAATGATTACTAAAACATTAAAACGGTTACTAGAGCCGTAAGAGTGGTTACAAAAACCGTAAAAGTGGTTACAAGTCAAAATTTTAAAATTATGTGAAAAAAATATAATTATTTAATTTTGTAAAACAATTTTATTATCATATATTTTTTAAGTTTTATAGTTATTTTATTAAAAGTTTCATTATTAATTTTTTTATATAAAGAATTTAGGAATAACCGGTTGCAAACTGAAAACCGGCTGCTCGCTTACGACAAGAGAATGTATATGATATAGGTATTGCTCCATTCGTAATTAAGAGACGAATTTACCTAATTGAAATTTTTGGGTTCGAAACAGTGATGAGATACATAAGTGATCAAAGAAAAAAAGTGCAAAAAAAGTCACAGATGATAAAGAAAGAATAAAATTACAACATTATTTATTTTAGATTCAATTTGTATTTAATGGCTGAAAGTCGATCTTCAAATTTGATTATTGAAGAGACAATTTGATTATTGATTAAAGCTATTGCTAAATTTTACTGACTATATTGGATGATGTTTTTGGGATAAATAACCAAAATTTGTTTACTTTTATACCATGTTTGGTTTGGTGGAATGGAAAGGAAAGAAATCATTCATATTGTTTGGTTTGCTAAAATGAAATGGAGCGGGGATTTCATTGGAATATTGATTCCACTATTTTGGTGGAATGAACTTTCCATCTAAAAACTAATGGAATGCTCATTCCAATTCCAAACTAAAATTGGTATTCCATAAATACCCCTCCTTTTCAAAAATAATATATTATAATAATTATTATAATATAATATATTATTAAAAAATATATAAAATATTATATTATATAATTATAATATATATAATGATATATATATATATAAGTATTACATATTATAATATATATATATATATATATATATATATTATATAATACATATATAATATATATAATATTTACATATATTATAATATATATATATTAGATATATAATAATATTATTATTATTTCATATTTTATTATTATTATTATCCATAATATGTAATGTTATTATAAATGTTTTGTAATTATGAGTATTTTGATCAAAATATAGTTAATTCCATTACATTCAGCTGTTAATCAAACAAAATAATACTGATTCAGAAACTGATTCTAAAGTCCCAACCAAACAAAGAAATCAATTTTCCATTCCTTTCCATTTCAATTATCATTTTCATTACCATTCTAATTATTATTTCCCCATAGTAACCAAACGCCACCTTAGAGTATCTCCAATGAAAATATATATTTATGGGTTTCTAACTATTGACACATTAGTATATATAGTGAATATGGATCCACTTTGTCAAAAAATGGTAAGAAATACACATTCTTATCTCCAACCTAGTTATCTAAAATCAAATATAGATCCCATTTTTACCAATCATCTTAAAACATTTATTTTACTCTCTTTTTTATTTTATTTTTACGTCAAATCTGTTTCTATTTTTTACCAATCATCTTACAACATTTATCTTATTCTCTCTCATATTTTATTTAACCATTAAATGATGTGTAATATTACTGATGATCTAGGATTTCTAGGAAAGTTTCTAGAATTAAAAACTCAACTCCATATTACCTATTTTTTTTTCTATATTACCTCTGTAATCAAGTTAGATAATCTTATTAGAAGAGTTTTTTCTATCTCAGTATCTATCCTATGTGCAGATGGTAAAGAGGAGCCATGTAAGCCTTTTGTGAACAAAATAATAATAATCAGTTTAATAGTATTTAATTAATTAATACACAACAGATCACTAGAGATTAGAGTTTTTTATTAAGGTTACAACTGCTGAGATCTGACGAGATATGATTCTACTAGCACAGCTCAGACTACTACTCTCATAATAGAGGAGACGAAACCCACACTTGGGGTTGATAACCAAGGAGGGACAAATTATATATATATATATATATACATGCATCATATACGTTAAACCGTAGTGGTGAAGACTCTAAAGGGAGAGTCCAACCACATTGACAAGAGAACTAGTGCAATAGAGATTAGAGATATACACAATAGACAATGTCACATCATTGATCATCCCAATTCTCTCCCACTCTCTCTCTCCCACCGTATCAATTTTTTCACTCTTTTCCCAAGTGTTTTGTGTGTACACTTCAAATTAAAAAATTATATTATTTTAATTATACTACATAACAATATATAAATAAATTATTTAGTTTTATCTTAATTTAATTGTTTTTGAATATATATATATATATATATAAAATATAATTGTTATTCTAACAATATATTAAAAAGGTACTTTTAAACAATTTTCATTAAATAAATATTACATAATTTTTTTAAAATATTGTTTTCAATTATTTCCACTAGATGCGTTTTCAAAGTTTTTCAATTTCTGTCAGAAAACGAAAACAAAAAATATTACCGAACATGCCCTAATTGCCTCAATTACTTTGTTTTTGTTTCTGATTAATGAAATTTTATAGTGCCATTGAATTTTTATTATTATTAATTTTATATTTATATACTTTTTTTAGCCCACTTTATAAAAAAAACTTGGGTACGACCTTGCATAGGGTGGGTAAAAAACCAATGAACCGAACCGAACCGAACCAGTGGATCAAACCGGTCCAATTGGTTTTTTACTGGTTTTGATTGGGTGATCGGTTCGGTTCTAATTTTAAAAAAACCGATTGGATCGGTTTTTGTCCGGTTTAGTTCAAAAAACCGGATAACCGAACTGGTACCCGACTATAAATTAAAAAAAAAAAACTAATTCTAACTTCTACTCTTCTACTCTTCACTCTTCACTCTTCAATTATTAGATATATTTTATTGGATTTTAAAATATAATTTGACTTTGTTTGATATTGATTTTTGTATTAGCTATCAATAAAAAATTTGACTGACATTATTTTGAAATGTATTTACTATTTTGTATGAGATTTTATAGTTTTTTAATATGTTTTTATTATGATGTAAATAAATTTGGCCCAATAGGTTCAAAAAAATGAACGAAATATGTAATAAATGAAATTTAGAATTTTGGCCCATTAGACCCAAAACAAAAAAAACCGAACCGAACCGAACCGGTCCAATTCGGTTGGTTTTTTATCGGTTGGCAAATATCAATTTGATTGGATCGGATCACTTTATTAAAAACCGGATTTTATCGGTTCTATGAAAAACCGAACCGGTCCAATCAACGCCCACCTTTATCCCTACCTATGTGACACTCAATTTTCTTCAAATATATTATAACATTAGTGATGCTCTTATATCGAGGATACCATTAAAGATGCTATAATTTAAATCCTAACTATAACTTGAGTCATCACCTTCGTATGTAAAAAGACGATCTTCGAGGATATTATGTAATTCCTTATTATGGTTTAAAGATAATAATACCCTTAGAACCGTTAAATTTGACTAATATTTGACTCGTAAAAAGACCAAATTGATGTGTTTTTAAAAATATAGGGATAATCCCAGTGAAAAATAGAAAAATAGATAAAAACGTTGTTGTCGATCAAAACATAGGGATCAAAATGATAATATATATTTTTTAAAATAATAATTCCTTGATTTTAACTTTTGGTTTTTCAAAATTCCTTGTTTTTAACTTTTGGTTTTTAAAAATTCTTTGTCATCACCCAAATAATTATACAAGAAAAACTTTTTTTTTTTTTTGAAATAGAGACGAGAATAATTTTATTTTTCGACTTACAACAGTGAATTGATTGAATAGGCGGTGGAAGTATTAGAAAATCCCAGAATATTGGGCGGGAATAACGCCAATCTCCATTTGAAAAATCATAAAAAAAACAAAAAACAAAAAATCCTTTGAATATTTAGCGTCCACGTGGGCCTACCACCATACAACATTACACCTAATTTCCACTCATTATAATTATTTTAATATCTTCATACACAGCTAAAAACCAATATTTGAAAAATCTCGAAAATAATAATAATAATAATAATATTGTCAGATCTCTGCCAAAAAAAATAAAGAATATTGTTTCTGTTTGGAGATATTTTGGTCTGAAACTGGTGATGTGTATTTAGCATTAATTTCATTTGTGGGGTTATTGTTGGGTATTGTTGTGGTCCTCTCTCTTATCGTATGGCGTGAAATTTGGGGGATTGGTTTGGTGACAAGTATGAGAGGTTGATGAGTCGTTGTTTGAGATTTCGTATTCGAAATTGAAGCAAATTTGACGGCTTTGGAAGAAGATTGGACTACTGGCTGCGAAGTAAATTGTAAGCGAAGATTTTACAGTAACAGTCCAGGTTGAGAATGAATTTTCGATTTCGTTTAATGAAGAAGACGAGTGTGATCAGCGAGAGAGACTAATTAGATGGACCGTCGTAGCTGGCTTTGGAGAAGAAAATCTTCAGAGAAGAGTCCCGGTGAAACTGAGAGTTCTGGATCGATTTCTTCTCTCTCTGAAAGATTCTCTGATGATCAGGTCCGCTTATTCTGTCTGAGAATTAATTTTCATCCATATTTCTTGTTCAATTTTGTCAATTTTGTTTGTGTGTAATAATTGTCATGTGTATGTTAGAGGCTTATCGGATCAAATGCAATGTATGTCACTTGTAATTAGAGGCTCTTACTTAACAGAAGCATAAGACCATAGAAATTGAATACATGTGGACAAAACTTGATTAAATTAATTAACGTGTGATTAAATTAATTAACTTTTTAAGGTACATCTTTTTAACTCCTTATCGTCTCTGTCGTGTCTCGTCTGCGTGTCTGTGCTGATTCTCATTGATTACTTAGGGCCACATTCAGGGATTTAGTCCTGCGATAATCTGTTAGTATGGAATTGGAGACTGAAGACTGCACCTGCCCAGTAGATATGTCTAGTGTTAATCTTATTACACGTAAACGAAAGGGAATCTGTGCGGTTGGTGCATCTCTTTCTCCCATCATTTGTTGTAAAGTGCACAGTGGATCAATTGCACATTTGTGCTGAGTGTTCTGAGTCTCTTTATGATTAACTTTTATTGATGGTTTTCTTATTAGAAGGTCCTTTGTGTTGTGTAAAATGGTGGTGATACCCATATAGACCACCAATATGTGTTGCTTTGCCTCGTGTGCTTCTTGTACACTGATGTATTTCCTATAGGCTATGGCATGTCTTTTTCTCCATACGTGTCTTTGTAATTAGTTTTGGTTAGATAAAATCAGATAGTTCTTTGCGGTACAGGCTTATCCAACTCATAGTTCTCAGTCTCCTGAGGTCACATCAAAAGCTGTAACTGCTGATGAAGAAGCCAGTGATAATGTGAAGACTCTAGCCGAGAAACTGTCTGCTGCTCTTTTAAACATTAGTGCCAAGGAAGACCTGGTGAAGCAGCATGCGAAAGTTGCTGAAGAAGCTGTATCAGGTATGAATATATATTTTTCTTGCCTTGTTGTTTGCAAATTCAATTAGAAAGTGTGCTGCTGCTTGATTTTTGTACATTTGAATAAATATGCAATACAAGTTGAAGAAGCAAAATTGGGGTCAGCCTAACGTTCAAAGTTGTCCGGAAATAAATTTTAGAAATAACATGCATGGATGATGGCGTTTTCATGTTCATATAGTGTATGCTTTTATGTTCTGAAATAAGTTCTACACTTCTACTGATGACTTGTATCTCTGGAAATGGATTTTTTTTACTCAAACCACAGAATTATTTGGAAAATTACTTTTGGTTGTAGAGAAAATGTTCATGAGTTTTCTATAACCTTGTCCTGAAAGCTACTCTTGAATCTTGATGAATAGTAATAATGTGGAGTTTGAAATCCTTTGGTGTACCTTGATGTCAATTCTTTTCCGGGGCTAATGTTCATTGAATTATAACATTTTAATTTACGTCAGTTCCTGCGAATTGCCACCTTATGGTTTTCTTGTTCAGCTGAAAGGCAGAAAAAGAAAAAGAAAATCATTTGTTCATCTGTCAATACTTCCATGATTTTCTTGATTCTTAAATAAATAATTAGATAAGCATGTTAATTATGTTTTTATTTTCTATGATAGATTAAATAAACTATCTGTTTGTGGACCGTAGGTTTTGTTCCATGTGTGCAGTGTAGACAAGGGTAAATCGTATTTTAGTCCCTGTAGTTTGCCTTAATTTGCGTTTAGTCCACGGTTTTTTGGAATTGTAATGTTTATTCCATCCTTTATCTGACTATACGTATTCAAGCCCCTATTGTCCAATTCTGTTAGGGTTCCGTCAAGTCAACGATGGTCAACGAGGGCAAAAATGTAAAATGACATAAGACGTTCTAGAATCTTATATAATCAAAGGGTATAATAGTAATTTAAAAATTAATTTAGAAAAAACAAATAAATATTATTGTTAAATTAAATAATAATTATTTTTATCAAAAAATCAAAAAATTAAATAATTAATAAAATAAGTAATACTAAAAGTTAAAACCATCATCATCTCACCAGATCGATCTCTCTCTCCCTTCATTCAAACCAATCTCAAGACCCTTTCTAAAACCCAAGATCCCAAAACAAAAATCTCAAGGCTCTCTTCACTCCTCTCAACCTCATTCTTGAACGCAAAATCGATTCTCACTGTTACTCCTCAACCACCGGTCCCATTCCGATCTCTACGGTTGCGAATCTGAAGCGAAGACCGGCAATTGATCAACACCGATCGAACGAAGAGCAACTGATCGAACCAATGGTGGTGATCGTTTGGGTGTGGGTCGCCGATGGTGGTGATCGTTTGGGTGTAGGTCGCCGATGGTGGTGATCTCTGGTCTCTTCTTCTGCCATATCCCAATTCCAGATATGGGCGTTTGTGTGTGTGTGTGTGTGTGAGAGAGAGAGAGAGAGAGAGAGAGAGAGAGAGAGAGAGAGAGAGAGAGAGATCTGGGTATTCCAGATTTGGGTGTTTGTGTGTGTGTGAGAGAGATTGATCTGGGTATTCCAGAGCTGGGTTGTGTGTTTGTGGGTGTTTTTGTGTGTAAAAGAGTCTAGGTATTCCAGGTAACACAATGTTTTGTATTACCTCGTGTGCAAGATATCAAAGAAACTGGAAAAGGTAATTTCTATTAAACAAACAAAACGTGAAAAATTATATCTAAACCTAGAAAAAAAAATTCTTTCCCTTTCTTGGCATCGACTAAACAAAAGCAAGAAGAAGAAAAAAAAATGCATGTGCAAAATCAGAGGCATCAATGTGGATTTTTGTTTGAGATCTAAAATTGTGAGCTTATGTACATGGAAAATGCCATTCAGTCTCTCCAAATCGTGAGTTGTCCAAATTGTGAATTGCCCAGATTTTGACAAATGTTGCTGCCAACATTTGTGGTGATTGGTGAGTATTTTTGTCGTTATTTTTAATTTTTGTTTTAAAATATAAATAAAAAAAATATTAAAAAGATATATCCACCATCCATCTCAAAGATGGACGGTGGAGATCTATATATATTTTTTGTTTTTTTTTTTTGTGTTTTTTAATACACAATAAGGGTAAATTGGTAATTTCTGGTAAATGCTTCACTCACATAAAAGGACAAAAATAAGGGTAAAATGGTCTTTTTAATGTGGTCAGCAATCAGCACCCATCAGGGGTATTAAGGTCATTTCACACATCTGGCATGCCAGCAAATGTACTTTTAATGGATTATGTTACAGAAAGACTAAAAGTTACAATTCCAAAAAACCGTGGACTAAACGTAGATTAAGACAAACTACGGGGACGAAAATACAATTTACCCTGTAGACAATGCTTTTGTGCTTACATCTTCTTTATTTTCATCACAAATAAGAATGCCATTAAATTGATGTCATAAGAATTAAGAAGGTACTTTGCTTGTTTTTTGTTTTTTGTTTTCCATTTCAAATATAAGGCTGGGAGAAGGCTGAAAATGAAGTGTCTACTTTAAAACAACAACTTGAGGCTGCTGGTCAGAAGAATTCAGCACTAGAAGATCGAGTTGGTCATCTTGATGGAGCACTCAAGGAGTGTGTGAGACAGCTTCGGCAAGCAAGAGAAGAGCAAGAACAGAAGATCCAAGAAGCTGTCACCAAGAAAACTCGCAAATGGGAATCTACAAAGTCTGAGCTTGAGAATCAGTTGGTTGATCTCCAGAAACAACTTCAAACTGCCAAAACTGAGGCTGCTGCTTCAGTTGGTCTAGATCTTAACTCAAAGCTCAAGGCAGCAGAGAAAGATAATTCAGCCCTCAAACTTGAGCTCCTTTCTCGGATTGAGGAACTAGAGATTAGAATCATTGAGAGGGATCTAAGCACCCAAGCAGCCGAAACAGCCAGCAAACAACATTTAGAGAGCGTTAAGAAGTTAGCTAAGCTTGAAGCTGAGTGCCGCAGGTTAAAAGCTGTGGCTCGTAAAGCATCCCCTATGAGTGATCACAAGTCTTTCACTGCCTCCTCAATTTACGTAGAATCTTTCACAGATAGTCAGTCAGATATTGGAGAGAGGCTACAAGCAGTTGAAAATGATACAAACAAGATGAGCGGCTTGGAGACAAATGAATGTGAGCCAAGCCGTTCTGACTCATGGACATCTGCTGTAATCACAGAACTTGATCAATTTAAGAATGAGAAGGCGTTAGTAAGAAATTATATGGTTCCTTCAGTAGAAATCAACCTCATGGATGATTTTCTTGAAATGGAAAAGCTTGCAGCATTGCCGAATACTGAAAGTGGAAGCCTCGAGGTGGGACTGGTATCTGATCAACAGAATGCCGGTGAGAGCACAAGAAAAGATAAGCTTGAAATAATGGTTCACATGAATGCTGAATTGAAGAAGAAGTTAGAAAAGACGGAAACCAATAAAGCGGAACTAGAGACGGCTTTGGCTGAATCCGAGAAGCAGCTTGAGACATTGCAAAATTGGGTAAAGTATTCTGAGCAGAAGTTGTTCGAGCTGAAAACTCAATTGGCTCTTGCAAATGATTCAAAGCAAGCTGTGGAAGAAGAAATGAAAGCAGCGAATGCAGCAAAAGAAGTGGCAGTGTCACAACTCAGAATTGTTGAAGCAGAGAGGAAAACACAGCTAGCTCTTGCAATAAAATCAAGGCAAGCTGTGGAGGAAGAAGTTAAGATTGCAAATGAAAAAAAAGAAGTCGCAGAGTCCCAACTTAGAGTTCTTGAAGCACAGATGAAAACTTTGCATGCAAAAGTTGCTTCCTTAGAAGAAGAGGTTGAAAAGGAGCGCACCTTGTCGGACAAAAATTTTACTGTCTGTCAGAAATTAAAAGAGGAGCTCTCAAAAATGAAACATGAAGCTAAGCTCCAGCATGAGGCCAATCTCCAACGTTTGTCAAACTCTAATGGAGAGTTGAAGCTCAAGCAGGTCAGTTTTTTTTGGTTCCATAACATAATGTCGATGATATAATTTTTGTCAAATGCACAAATGATAATTGAGTCACAAAATAAATGAGCAAATATCTGTTTGGTTGCAAGCTCTAGATGCTATCATATCAGTATGCACAATAACAGTTTTCTCATACCATATTTAGAAAAAAACAGCAACAATGTTTATGGTGCCATGGAAATTGAGATATCCTAGAACAACTTATGGCAGGATATCTCTTAGAAAAGACTTTCAGAATTCTAATATCCTGTATAAACGACTTTCAGAATTCTAACCCTTTATAAATGACTTTCAGAATTCTAATATCTTTTATAAATGACTTACAGAATTCTAATGGCCAGAAGAAAATGGCCACTTTCATGTCTTGAGGGAGGTAAAGGAAGTGCAGTTAGAAAATATAGCACAAGTGACCTAGGTCATATGACTCGTATCATTAAAAAATTAGTAAATTTTTTAGCTTGAATATGATGTAGCCCTGCAGGTACATCACCTATTTGAGGTGAAATATTACTATAAGCCAGTAAGGTTATTGGTTCCATTATATTACCGAACAAAGTCGCAAACAATTGACGTTTCTTGCACTGGTGAGCAAAGTGCAATGGGGAGGACCCTGTCACTGTGCCACACCTTTTGCTATGGTTGCTTTTAGCTGTCCTGATCAATTTTGGGCTATTTTGGTTCTATCAAGTATCACCCGAAAATGGGCATTTAATGGGTTTCTTTTTTCTAAAAAACATAATAATTGAAGACACTAGTGAGAGTAAGTGACACATAGCAGAGAATGTTCAGAGAGAAACGAAGGATCTTTGATAATCTTTATATGAAATAAAAATTTAATGTTTCTCAAAATTGAGGAAAAAGCAACATAGGAGGTTTGGACTTTGAAAAGACAATGAGGTCAGACAAAAGATAAAAACTCAGTGACTAGGCCAACACACCTAAAAAGGGCTTCAGGAATAGGAAGATGATCCAGAATCTGGTCTAACTATTCCTTAAAAGCCGTCCTTGCTATAACATGGGATGAACAGTGACTCTGTGAGTACATAATCAAATTACAGTATTGGTTTCTGGACTTTTATTGTTTTGACCTGGAAAAAACCTTTTTGTTGGCTTTATATTTTATCCATGTGTGTATATGTATGCTAGAAGGTGAATGTTTTTTTTTTTTTTAATTTTTAAATTGTGTACATCTAAAGCTAAATGGTTAAAGTGGTGCAATATCAATAGCTTTCTTTTGGATGAAGAAATTAAAAAAGATTGCTGTAACTATATTATGCCAAATTGGCTGGGCATTCTGCATGACAGACTATGCTATTAGGATCTCCATGATCCTTAAATTCTTGCCATTATAATTCCCGATGTGTATTTTATTTTATTTTTCTTTGTTTTTGGTTTAATGATGAGCTACATAAGTACAGACCTGCTCATTGATTTCTTTTTAGTTTTCTTTTATGAGTGACCAAATTACTACTTTGTCTGAATATGTTTATCATAAATTCTTGTTCACATGCATGAAAGTTATTACGAGATTCTTAACATTTTTGTGCAACTATAAAGTAAAAATCTCTCTCATGTTAGGCAAATAGAGAATTTATTCCCACTGGGATTGTTGGCATGGGACTGTTGGCATGTGTAAATAGTAAATTTTCTATATATCACTGTACCTTTTCAATCATTGGAGAATGGTCTTGAATATATTTGATTATTGCAGGAGAAGGAACTTGCCGGGGCTGCCATTAAATTCGCAGAGTGCCAGAAAACAATTGCTTCGCTTGGGCAGCAGTTGAGATCACTTGCTACACTGGATGATTTCCTGATTGACTCAGACAAGCCATTGGACCTGACTGGAGATGGTTTACAGAGCTCCAAAAATGGAGAACAATGGAACTTGCATTCTAGTGATTCGTGTTTTGTTAAATAGAGATTACGAATCTTCAAAAATACAGGCCGACTGAGTAAGTTCTTCAAAGAATGCCAACGACCCGGAGTCAGCATCGCCTTGAAACCTATTATTACATCATAAAGAAGCTGAACTAGGTTCTAGAGTTAGCGAAATAAGAAGAGGATTTAAAATGAAAATCAGTAAGGATATGAAGAGTGATTGAAGTAAAATAGGTTGGTTGAGTTTTTCACTGTAAAGCAGGCCAATTTATAGTTACTACCACAGCTGATCTGAATCAGGTTTGTACAATACATATTGCCTGGTAAGAACAGAAATTGCAAAAAAGTGGATATACATATAACTGAATTTCATAGTATTATTTTTATTCATGCAATAACACAATTTGGAAGAAACATTTATAGGACATGGTTTTCAATGTTGAATGGAATGACTACTTTATGATTTGTTTTTGTTATAGCCTTTTTGTCCCAAACGCAAAGAAATGGATTAGAGGTAAACGAATGAGAATATGGAGCTGGAGGAAGTAGATACTAGAAGGGTCCCATTTTCAATGGAATTCAATTATCAGAAAGTAGTTGGACAGAGAAAAAAAAAAATATATAAAAGATGATTTTGGAAAAAATAAAAATGTTGGGTGTGAGAGAGGTTCGAACTCGCGGCCTTAAGATAACTAAAAAGCTATGAGACCTACACGCTAGCCAACTGAGACACAACCTCTTGATCGTTTCTTCTACCTCTCTTGAGATAACCAAAGTTTCTTGTTCTTTTTTTCACGGGTAATCTTCATGCTAAGGATTTGCTTAGCTAGAGCCAAATCTTTCATAGCAAAGGAATTACTGAGATCCTTCTTTAATTTCTCTATCTTGCTAGTATCATGACCATCAATCAACATTTCGCCACTTAAAGTAAGAGAATGATAAAATCATCATCAAAGTATTTCTTCACAAAAACAAAGTGGTCAAAAGTAGTTTTACATACCAACAGGTCCCCATGAACTGGTCATACTTTCTATACCACTGCCTAGATCTTCAAGCTCTTTCTCAAGCTGCAAACAAGATATTTCTTTACCTTTAGCCTTAAAGCCGTCAGGTTGCTCAATGTAGATTTCCTCCTTTAAGTAACCATGGAGTAAAGCAGTCTTGATTCAAAATGTTCAATCTCCAGATTCAAATCGGCTGTCAATTGACACGTCTTAAAGAAATGTTACTATTTCGAAATATAAAAATGTAAAAGTAATAAATTAATCGGTAAGATCGGGATCGAACCACAGAGAGATTGTTCATTTGTCTTTATAGAATTAATTATTTAGATTAATTTTTAAAATTATTATAAAAATATATATCAATTAAAATTAAAACCAGAGCTAAAGGATCCACCGTTAGTATTTCAATTATGATCTAATTATTAATATTTAATCCAGATTTATAGGAGACCACTCCACTGATCATCTCTCTGATAGATATGAATAAAATACCCACTGTACCAAACAGTATCTATCTGTCCACAGCAGTGTTGTAAAAGTCCGTGACTTGGGCCGATTAGTCGCCGACTAGTAGCTCAGCGGTGCACTGCTGCCGCGATTCGAAGCCAGTCGGAGTATTATTCATTTTCAGTCAAAATCGATCAAAATCGGACCTTGTCGGACCAAATCGGACCAAGTCGCCGCCTAATCGGCGTGGCGGTCAACGACTGAACAAGTCGACTTTGACTGTCGCCGAATTGACCTAAATCGAACCTGGGTCTCTCTCTTCTTCACCAAATCTTCTCCTCTGTTCTTGTCGCCATCATCTGTCATCGCAGTCGCCCTCGTCATCGTCGTTGTCGTCGTCGGACCTGATCTCCTCTCTTGCCGGTCGAACTGTTCTTCTCTCTCGCTGGATCTTATCACCGACTCACTTTGTGATTTGTAAATTGTAAGTTTTTTATGAAGAAGAATCGAGAAGATGAAGATTGAGAAGAGAAATGAGTGGGAGAGAGAAAGAGAATATTATCTGTAGAAGAAGAATAAGAATCGAGAATGAATGAAGATGAAGATTGAGAATTGAATGGGAGAGAGAAAGAGAGAAACTTTGGGAAACTTTGGAAAATATGTGGGTTGGGAAATAATCCCATGCATTGAGCTCACCATAATAATACTAATAACTGAATTGATTCTCAATAGTCAAGAAATTTTTTGAATTTGATTTTCTCTTTCAGGTTAAATATATGAAAAATATATGAAATATTTTGATATTTACTTAATTATAGAAAAAAAATATTAAAAATAAAAATTCCGATCGACCTCCGGTTTACCATCCGTGGCCAACAACCGACTTCCGACCATAAACCTAGTCCCGACTAATCCCCAATTAATCCCTCTAGGCACTAGGCGGTGGGTTACCGCCCGACTAGCGCCTAGCGACTTTTACAACACTGATCCACAGTGAGTCAAAAGCTCCACAAAAATCAGAGGAAAAAAAGCAAAAATATAAATTTACCAAAATTGGATCATATTCTCTGTGCCAACATTATCACCTTTGACCCAAACTATATTAAATTAGCTAAACATAGTGACTAGAAAATAACTATTTTATTTAAACTGAGAATCTGAGAACAAAAGAGAGAATTTTCCAAATCTGAAAATCGGAAATGGATTCAAGACTTTATGACTTATTACCTAAAATTACACTAGGACACAATACACAAATTACACACTTATGGGCAATGACCCCCAATTTATAGAAAAAATGGATGAAATTTGATCGTCAGATGAATTTAAAATGGAGCGTCTGGATTTCACCACGTCATCTGTGTATAGTGAATAATGAACAATGATCAGTGAATATTAACTGTGTGAGTGAACAGTGAAAGTCAACAGTGAACAGTGCACCGACTTCTAGAATATGATTCCCTGTAGTCGCATGTTCGGTGCACTTGCAATTCGGTTCAATAGAAATTTGCCTCGTTATCAGTCAACCATCAAAGTCAATAGTCTTTTGGTGTTTGCGGATCTACTGTAGAGAGTGTGAGCTCGCATGCGTGGACCAATCAGATGCTGCCACATCATCAAGTCAATATGGGCTCACCATACTATCGTACACCTTTTAGCACTAGATACGAACTTCTTTTATGTAATTGGTGACTGTTTTGACTCCGGTTTTTACTTAAACCAAGGTTTTTGGGTTTTCCGAGTCTGATGGCGATGTCAGTTCTGCAGTCCGGGACTCTGAACACTGTCAAAATTATGAAAATGCCCTTCGTGATCTTCCTAGGGTTTTTGAACGTTCTGAACTTGAAAATGATGTCTGTTTTACCATTTGACCTTTCTATAATTCTGAATTACCCTATAAATAAGAATAAAAATACACTAATTACTACACAACTCATTTATTTAAGTAAGTGAACGAAAATATATCTAAATTGGGGAATTAATAATATTAAAAGTGTAAAATGATGATATTATCCCTTATAAGACATACACTTTTCAGTGTTAATCATACCCCCAACCGGCTTATTGCTAGTCCCTAGTAATTAGAGCGAAAAAAAATTATAATAAAAACTCTAATTCAAATATCCAAACTACCAAATAGATAAACTCTCCCAGACATATTTTCTCACCCTCTATCAATCAGTCATCAATTGTGATATTCATCAAACATTCTTGTGCTCAATGAAGATCACCACAATAACTATGAGATTCAATTAAAATCAAGCAACATTTTCATTCTGAAATCTCATCAGGGCTTCTTCCTTAGGCATCAATTGAAAATGATGTCTGTTTTGCCATCTGAGAGAGTTGTCTATTTGGTAGTTTGGAGGTTTGAATTGGAGTTTTTATTATAATTGCTTTCGCTTTAATTACTAGGGACTAGCAATAAGCTGGTTGAGGGAGGGGAGGGGAGAGGGGGGAAAGTGTATGTCTTATAATGATAATATCATCATTTTACACTTGCAATATTATTAATTCCCTAATTTAGATATATTCTCGTTCACTTACTTAAATAAATGAATTATGTATTAATTAGTGTACTTTTCTTCTTATTTAAGGGGTAATTTAGAATTATGGAAAGTCCAGATGGAAAAACATACATCATTTTCAAGTTTAGAACGTTCGAAAACCCTAGGAAGATCATAGAGGGTATTTTCATAATTTTGACCATGTTCAGAGTCCCGGATTGCAGAACCGATATCTCCATCAGACTCAGAAGACCCAAAAACCTTGTTGTAAGTAAAAACCGGAGTCAAAACAGTCACCGATTACACAAAAGAAGGTCGAATCCAGTGCTAAAAGGTGTATGATAGTATGATGAGCCCACATTGACTTTGATGACGTGGCAACATTTGATTGGTCCACGCATGTGAGCTCACACTCTCTTTAGTAGATCCGTAAACACCAAAAGACTATTGACTTTGATGGTTGACTGATGACGTGACATATTTCTATTAGACCGAATTGCAAGTGCACCGAACACGCGACTGTAGGGAATCATATTCTAGAAGTTGGAGCACTGTTCACTGTTGACTTTCACTGCTCACTCACACGGTCACTCATATAGTTACTATTCACTGATCACTATTCACTATTCACTATTCATCAATGATGTGGTGAAATCTGGATGCTCCATTTTAAATTCATTCGACGATCAAATTTCATCCAGTTTTTCTATAAATAGGGGGTCATTCCACCTCCTTAAGTGTGTAATTTGTGTAATGTGTCCCTGTGTCATTTTAGGTAATAAGTCATAAAGTCTTGAATTCATTTTTGATTTTCAGATTTTCAGATTTGCAAAATTCTCTCTCTTTTGTTATCAGATTCTCAGTTTAAATAAAATAATTATTTTATAGTCACTATATTTAGCTAATTTAATATAGCCGAGGTCAAATGTGATACTGTTGGTGCAGAGAATATGATCCAATTTTGGTAAATTTATATTTATATTTTTTCCCTTCTGATTTTTGTGGAGTCTTTGACTCACTGTGGACAGATAAATACTGTTTGGCACATTGGGTACTTTACCCATATCTATCAGAGAGTAGTCAGTGGAGTGAAATACCCTCCCATAAATCTGAACTAAATGATAATAATTGGATCATATTTGAAATACCAACAGTGAATCCCTTAGCCTTAGTTTTAATTTTAATTGATTTACATTTTTATAATAAGTTTTAAAATTAATTTAGATAATTATTTTTATAAAGACAATTGAACAACCTCCCTGTGGTTCGACCCGGTCTTACCGGTTAATTTATTACTTTGACACTCTTATACTTAGGAGTAAGAACACTTTTTTAGGATGTGTTAAGTTTTTAGCACCGCTGCCGGGGAGGTAAGCCCACATTTTCTTTATAGAGGTAATTTCTTTTTAATTTTATTTTAGTTTTGTTATTTTTTTCTAATATTGTTCTCAATTTGTGTTCAGTTTTGTTTCACTCATCTCAACAAATAATAAACTTCATCCACTAAAAAAAAATCACTTGTAATTAGTAATCATATTTTTGCATTTTAGTCCTTCCACCTTTTGTATTTACATTCTAGCCACTAGATTTATAGGTATTTGCACTTTCACCCCAAACACCTATATATTTGCTTTTACACCCTTAGAATTTTGCATATTAGTTATTTTCACCACTTTTTCTTTTATATTCTTCATTTTTGTGTATTTCACCTCCATGAATCTTACAAGAGACGTTGGTCTCGAACATCTAGCAGCAGGTTAATTAGGAAATCACAATCACCCATATTCACCAACAACATGGCTGAAATCCCGCTTAGACATCCACCAGGAAACCAAGCAAAGAACCTTTTAGACAATCTTGACAACATGTCTCAACACAGCAATAATCCCCCTTATGCTAACCATGACCAACACATTAACCAAAATCCACATAGAACTCTAAGAGACTACATGAAACCCATACACACTGGAGAACCTTCATGCATAACTTTCCCACCAAATATAATAAAATTTAATTTTAAATCGGGAATCATTCCATTTTTATCCAATTTTCATGGTCTTGAATCTAAAAACCCATATTTCCATCTTAGGGAGTTTGAGGAAGTCTGTAACACTTGCACGTTAGCATGGCTATAATCAAGCTTAAGTTTTTTCCTTTTTCTTTAAAAGATAAAGCTAAAACTTGGTTACAAAACCTTAGGTCAGGATCAATCCGAATTTGGAATGATATGCAACAACAGTTCTTAGAGAAAATTTTCCCACCTCATAAAACAAACTCTCTTAAGAGGCAAATCACTTTATTTACCCAAAAACCTGGAGAAACACTTTACCGATGTTGGGATAGGTTTAAAGAGTTGTTAAATGTCTGTCCATATCACGGTTTTGAAACATTGAGAATAATATCATATTTCTATGAGGGACTCATACCCCAAAGTAGACAAGTCATTGAGATGATGTGTAATTGGGAGTTCAGGGACAAGAATCCCGAAAAGGCATTTGACTACCTTGACCACATCATTGAAAATGCTTAAAATTGGGACACCATTGGTTCCTATGAGTCCATGAGCAAACCACAACCATCTCCATCTAGTGGAGGCATTTACAATCTTAGGGAAAACTATGACCTTCAAGCTAGATTTGTATCTCTAGCTAGGAAAGTTGAAGCTTTAGAAATTAAAAAGAGTGAACATGTAAAATTTGTACAAGAAATTGCATGTCATGTATGTGATTCTGATGATCATATCACCCATAGTTGCCCAACTTTACCAGCCTTAAAAGATTGCCTTCAAGAACAAGCCAATGCTTTGCACACTTTCAATAAGCCAAATTCCAACCCATACTCACAAACCTACAATCCCGGTTGGAGAAATCACCCAAACTTTAGTTGGAGAAACAATAATCAAGCCCAGTCTTCACAACCATCAAGTCCATCAAGTCCATCACATCCATAAACACACCAGAATTTCCAAAACCCTCAAGGTTATGCACTTTATGTCCCACCATTTTGGAAAAACCTTGAAGACACTTTACACTCATTCATTGAGAAACAAGAAGTTAACAACCAAACTGCACAAACCTTGACAGATGCTAAAGATACTTTGGCAAAGATTGCTTCTACACTCACCACACACTAAAAGGGTAAGTTTCCGTCTAAACCACAACCAAATCCCAGGATTCAGTCAAGTACATATGACAATAACCAATGCCCAGACCAAGTCAATTCAATTATCACTCTTTGTAGTGGTAAGGTCATCGAAAAACGTATTATTGAATTTGGTAAAAATGATGATGAGTCATTTTCTAAGGGTAAGGAATGGGTTGATAAAACCACTGTTGACGAAGAAATAATTGAATCCCTACCTATACTCCCATTTCCTAAGGCTTTTAAAAATTCACAGAAATCGAAGCATCCCCTAGAGATTTTTAAAATTTTCAAACAGGTAAAGATCAATATCCCTTTGTTGGACACTTTGAAAAGGAAGTACCAGGTTTAAAAGAAGCCTTTATGGTTGAACAGGTAAGTTCCATTCTTTCAAACAAAAATGTTTTGAAATATAAAGATCCTGGTTGTCCCACTATTTCCTACATAATTGGTAACTGTAAAGTTGAACATGCTTTACTTGACCTAGATGCTAGTGTAAATTTTCTCGCATACTCGGTTTATTAGCAACTTAAACTAGGTGAGTTAAAACTGACTTCAACCACACTTTGTCTTGCTGATAGGTCAACTAAAATACCAAAAGAAATAGTGGAAGATGTGTTAGTACAAGTCGATAAATTAATCTACCTAACAGATTTTATTGTCTTGGAAACACAACCTGTTGTTAATAAGCACAAATCAATTCCTGTTACATTGGTCCGATCATTTTTAGCTACTGCTAATGCCTTGATTAATTGTAGGAATGAAATAATGAGCATATCTTTTGGAAATATGGAAATTAAGCTTAATGTTTTCAACATGACTAAGGAGCCAATTAATGATGAAAATGAAGATGAAGATGTAGACATTACTGAAACCATTGTTGAATATCAAGTTGTCGAAGATCAAGTTGTCGAAGACGATGGAGACACTCCAGATTTTGAAGAATTGGAACAGAAAGATGAAGAGTCAAAAGAAACAGCACCTCAACTGAATTTGAAGCCCTTACTAGAAGGACTCAAATATGCGTACATTGGAGACGAGCATACCTACCCAGTGGTAATCTCTTCTAACCTCATAGAAGAGCAAGAAGGTAAGTTGTTACCTGTTTTGAAGAAATATAAGAATTCAATTGGTTGTACTTTGAAAGATTTGAAAGGTATTAACCCCTTGATTTGCTCACATCGAATAAATTTAACTGAAAATGCTAAAACATATCGACAACCCCAAAGAAGACTTAACCCACACATGAAATAAGTTGTCAAGACTGAAGTCCTTCAATTACTTATCATCTATGATAGTAAGTGGGTGAGTCCTACATATGTTGTGCTAAAAAAATCTAGAATCATTGTTGTTAAAAATGAAAAGGGTGAATTAATTCCAACTCGTGTTCTATCTAGTTGGAGCATATGCATTGATTTTAGAAAACTAAATGATGCCACTAGAAATGATCACTTTCCCTTTCCATTCCTTGATCAAATTTTAGAAAGAGTAGCAAGTCATCCATACTACTGCTTTTTTGATGGGTATTCAGGATACTATCAAATTTCCATTATCTTAGAAGACCAAAAAAAGACCACATTCACATATCCTTTTGGAACCTTTGCATTTAAAAGAATGCCATTTGGTTTGTGTAATGCTCCAACCACATTTCAACGATGCATGCTAAGAATTTTTGATGACATGATTGAACATTGTTTAGAGGTTTTTATCGATGATTTAACCGTGTTTTGGAATTCTTTTAATGATTGTCTTATTAACTTGGAAAGAGTCTTGAAACATTGCATAGAAAAAGGACTTGTGCTTAACCGGGAAAAGTGTCATTATATGACAACGTATGGAATTGTTTTGGGTAATGTTGTGTCATCAAAAGGAATAGAGGTTGATAAGGCAAAAATTGAAGTCATTTCGAAGTTATCACCACCACAAACAGTCAAAGATGTGCGGTCATTTTTAGGGCATGTAAGATTTATAGGAGATTTATTAAAGATTTCAGTGTCATATCTAAACCACTTTGTAACATCTTATTAAAAGATGCAAAATTTGAATGGACACAAGAGTGTCGAGAGTCTTTTAAAAAGATAATTGACCTTCTAACATCTACTCCTATCATGCAATCCTCTGATTGGTCATTGTCTTTTGAGTTCATGTGTGATGCGAGTGATTTTGCTGTTGGAGCTGTCTTAGGATATAGAAAAGAATGTAAACCTTTTGTGATTTATTACGCAAGTAAAACTTTGAATATTGCACAAATGAATTACACCACAACTGAGAAAGAATTGCTTGTTGTGATATTCACATTGGATAAATTTCGGTCATACTTGATTGGCGCATCAACCATTGTTTTTACTGATCACGCTGATGTGAAGTACTTAATGTCTAAACAGGATGCGAAGCCAAGACTGATTCATTGGATTTTGTTGCTACAAGAATTCAATCTCACAATCAAGGGCAAAAAGGGTGCTGAAAATGTTGTCGCAGACCATTTATCACGACTCAACGCTGAGTTGTCATTTGATAAAGCACCCAGAAATGATTCTTTTCCTGATGATCTTTTATTCTCTATCACAACTATGCTTTAGTGTGCAGACATTGTTAATTATCTTGTAACAAGAATGATGCCATTTGATTGGAATACACATGATTTTTTTTTGATCGAGGTAAAACGTTTTTACAGGGATGATCCATACTTATTCAAGTATTGTCCTGATTAAATCGTTCGGCGGTGTATTCCAGACAATGAGGTAAGTAGCGTCATTAAATTTTGTCATTCTGAAGCATGTGGTGGTTATTTTTCGTCAAAGAAAACGACTGTAAAAATCTTACAGTGTGGATTTTACTGGCCCACCTTGTTTAAGGATGCATATGCATTCTGTAAAACCTGTGAAAATTATCAAAATTATGATCCATTTCCAAGCGAAAAATGATGCCTTTAAACCCCATTATTGTCATTGAAATATTTGATTGTTGGGGAATTGATTTTATGGGTTCATTTCCACCGTCATTTGGATTTTTGTACATTTTGGTTGCCGTTAATTATGTGTCAAAATGTGTTGAGGCAATTCCTTGTCGAAATAATGACCACATAATAGTGATTAAGTTTTTAGAAGAAAGTCTTTTGAGTCGATTTGGAATCCCTCAAGCCATTATCAGTGATGAAGGCAAACACTTTTGCACCAGACCCTTTGAGTCTTTAATAAAGAAATATGGAGTCACACACAAAATTGCCACACCCTACCACCTTCAAACAAGTGGTTAAGTTGAGTGAGCAAATAAGGAGATAAAACAGATCTTGTAAAAAACAGTTAACCCTAATAAAAAAGATTGGTCTCTTTGACTAAATGATGCACTTTGAACTTACTGCACTGCATTCAAAACATCTTTAGGTATGTCTCCTTATCGTTTAGTTATGGAAAACCTTGCCACTTACCTGTAGAACTTGAGAAAAATGAATATTGGGCCATTAAAGCTTTCAATTCTTACCTAAATGATGTTGGTGAATTTCACAAGTTGCAAATAAATGAACTTGAAGAATTAAGAAATGATGCATATGAAAATGTAAAAATTCTTAAAGAAAAATCTAAAACCTTTCATGACAAACGAAGAAGATCATTTGATGTTGGTCAAAAGGTTTTTCTTTATAATTCTCGACTTCATTTATTTCCTAGCAAATTGAAATCAAAGTGGAGTGGTCCATTCGTTGTGAAACTCGTGTTTTCATATAATGCCGTTGATATTGACAATCCTAAGAATGGTACTGTGTTTAAAGTAAACGGACAACTTGTGAAACTATTATTAGAAAATATAGATTTTCTAAAAGACTCTACCGTCCTTTCTGACCCTTGTTACAACGGTGAGTAAACAAATATCTTGCTTTTGACTTTATTTGTGTTTGCAATTATTATTAATTTTTGTTCGCTTTTATGTTTTGAATTTTTGCAGGATTAATTTCTAGGTTCAATTTTTACTTGATTTGTTTTGCTATATACCTCCTGCTAAGTGGCGGATAACGGTACTCCATGACAATTTAAGTCGGTTTAACTTAGTTTCCCAAATAATTGATTCCCCAAAACAAGGCATGGACGAAATTTTCACAAACCTGCGAAAACATTTTCCATCGTTGCCCCAAAATGCTCTGAAAAAGATTTACAAAGCGTAGTCCGAAAGATTAGGCTTACTGATGATGTATAACATTCCTACTGATGTTCACTGGTTGATCGAAGCTAAGGTATGTCTAGCAGGTGAGTTTTCTGATTCATTTATATCTTACATACCTGGTTTTGGAAGAAGTAACCTTGTAAGAAAATGAAGAGCTAAGAAGTTAGTCGTTATTTGTCACAAATGTGCACGTACAACTTGCAACACATATTGTCGTTCTTTAGGAATGATGTCTAATAATCGGGAGGATAAAATTTTATTCATTAGGCATGGTTTGCGTAAGGAATCATTGGATAATATCCTAAAGACTCTTGATACACATCCTAGTGGATATGTGCAAATGAAAATTTACTAATTATGACCACAATTTCAAAAAGAACATGCACAATATAGTCTTGGGAATCTGACGTTAAAAGACCATATTTGCCAATTTATAAGAAAATTGGATGTGAAGCATATCCTCGACCCATAAATCCCAAGTTACATATCCCAAGAAGTTGTGATTGTGGCTCACATCTTTCTCTGATTTTACGTCCAATAATGGCTTCAACGCCCTCTATAGGTCCGGGATATGCTTCCCTTCTAATTTTCTTATAAATTGATAAACAAGGTCTTTTAAAGTCAGATTTCCAAGACTATATTGTGCATGTTCTTTTTGAAATTGTGGCCATAATTGGTCAATCACCATTTTCACATATCCACTAGGATGTGCATCAAGAGTCGTTAGGATATTATCCAATGAATCCCTACGCAAACTGTAACACTCAGTTTTTCAGGCTCAATTGAAAGGCCCAATTTGAAAAAAAAAATGGGATAAGCGTGAAGCAGAAAAGGCATCAGGTGAGCAAGCCAAGTGAACTGCATGGCTGACAGGCAGCTGTGAGCTTGGTTAATTAGCTCACAACTTCAGCTGTGTCCTTCCATGAGTATATATATATGAGGATAAATGTTGTGAGAGATAGAAAGCAGTAGAATCAAGCGGAAGAAAGGAAAGAGAAGAAAAGAGAAAAGTCAGTGAAGCTCTCGTAATTTCAGATTTCAGTTCTTCTTTGATATCCGGTTTCTAATTGGATCTTGTGATTGTTAGGGAAAGAAGACGAAGGGAATCTAGCATATTCAGTTTGAATTAAGCTTTACTTCTAAGTTGTGAGTGAATTAAGTTTCATTTTTGTTTTTAACTCAAGTTTACAGTTTTATGCTTTAATTGCTGCAAATCATTTAAAGCTTTTTATTGCTTTTTATGATTGATGGTGAGTATACAGAGAACCAAAAATATATATTTATGCTTATATTAGCATTTAGAAACAGTATATTATTTTTATGAATTATCAAGAAGAGATTATGATTTCTATAAAAGCACCATGTACCCTTCCCCAGTTATGATAATGGTTGGCTTTTGGGGCCGTTCTACACATGTGTATGTCATGAGTTGCTCTGCATGTGCATGACCAGAGAAAGAGTAATAGAGTCGCTCTGCACTTGTATGACCAGAGAGTCGCTCTGCCCGAGTATTGACCAGAGAAAGAGTAATTGAGTCGCTCTGCTCGGGTATGACCAGAAGTTATTCATGACTGCGTTTTCCTGAATATATTTCGGCTTACGTATGGAGGATATCCCCGGTATGAATTTGGTGAAGATTAAGATTTTATAAAGTATTTATTCTTGTTCAGCAAAGAGAAGCATTCAGTTTATTCAGTTTATTCATCACGAAAGTAGATATATTATCTTATACCATGTATTGCTTAATGCTTATTGTAAAGTGGTTTAGAAAAGTGTTTTTAAAAGTTTTCATTCACTCACTGGGCGTTAGCGCTCATCCTTTCACTCTTAAAAATTTATCCAGGTAGCTGCTCGGTTGTGCGGACTCAGAAGTTTTGAGGTGGGCCACTCGATGACACCATGAAGCATAAAAGTCATGCATTTTAAATTTTCATGTACATATTTAATTATATGAGGTCGGCATGGTCGGGACAGTAGGCATGGTCGGGACAGTAGGCATGGTCGGGATGGTAGCATGGTCAGAACGCGGTCGGATTTCTACTCGGTCTGTTCGGCCTACTAGGCCCACTTGTCCTACTCGACCCACTTGACCTACTCGGCTTACATGGCCTATTCGGTCTACTTGGCCTACTCGGATTTCTTACTCGGCCTGTTCAGTTTTCCACTCGGGATGGACTGGTTACTTAGATTTTAAAGTGGTCGGTTTTTGGTCCGAACGGTCATTTTTGATAAACTTTGTAACGGACGAAAATTTATGTAAATAAATTATAATTATGTACATTTTGTACTCTCCAGTATTCTCCTCACATTTTATTTGATTCAAACAAGTATTTCCGAATGGAGATTTCAGTAGAAAGTCCTTTTATTATGCTAGAAAATATAGAGCCCATAGGGTTTCCCTTGTACTCAAGAGAGGAGTCGGGGCAGCCCGCAGGGCCTCTCTCGTACTCAAGAGGGAGGAGTCGGGGTGGGTCTTGTCACAAACCATGACTAATGAATAAAATTTTATCCTCCCGATTATAAGACACCATTCCTAAAGAACGACAATATGTGTTTCAAGTTGTACGTGCACGTTTGTGACAAGTAACACCTAACTTTTAACTCTTTGTTTTCTTGTAAGGTTACTGCTTCCAAAACCAGACATGTAAGATATAAATGAATCAGAAGACTCACATACTAGACGTACCTTAGCTTCGATCAACCAGTGAACATCAGCAGGAATGTTGTACATCATCAGTAAGCGCAATCTTTAGGACCGTGCTTTGTAAATCTTTTTCAGAGAATTTTGGCTCAATGATGGAAAAATGTTTTTATAGGTTTGTGAAAATTTTGTCAATGCCTTGTTTTGGGGAATCAACTATTTAGGAAACTGAGTTAAACCGACTTGAATTGTCACGGAGTACCGTTATCCTCCATTTAACCAGGAGTATATAGCGAAACGCACCAAGCAAAAATTAAACCTAGAAATTAATCCTGTAAAAATTCAAAACGTAAAAGCGAACAAAAACAAAAACAATAATTGCAAACACAAATAAAGTCAAAAGCAAGAGATTTGTTTACTCACCGTTGTAACAAGGATCAGAAAAGACAGCAGAGTCTTTTTGAAAATCTGTATTTTCTAAGAATGGTTTCACACGTTGTCCGTTTACTTTAAACACATTAACATTCATAGGATTCTCAATGTCAAAGGCACCATATGGATACACGTGTTTCACAACAAATGGACCACTCCACTTTGATTTCAATTTGCTAAGAAATAAATGAAGTCAAGAATTACAAAGTAAAACTTTTGACCAACTTCAAATGATCTTCTTAAAATTCATTTGTCATGAAAGGTTTTAGATTTTTCTTTAAGAATTTTTACATTTTCATATGCATCATTTCTTAATTCTTCAAGTTCATTTATCTGTAACTTGCGCAATTCACCAGCATCATTTAGGTAAGAATTGAAAGCATTAATGGCCCAATATGCATTTTTCTCAAGTTTTACAGGTAAGTGGCAATGTTTTCCATAACTAAACGATAAGGAGACATACCCAAAGATGTTTTGAATGCAGTGCGGTAAGCCCTAAGTGCATCATTTAGTCAAAGAGACCAATCTTTTCGATTAGGGATAACCGTTTTTTACAAGATCTGTTTTATCTCCCTATTTGCTCACTCAACTTGACCACTTGTTTGAAGGTGGTAGGGTGTGGCAATTTTGTGTGTGACTCCATATTTCTTCATTAAAGGCTCAAAGGGTCTGGTACAAAAGTGTTTGCCTCCATCACTGATAATGGCTTGAGGGATTCCTAATCGATTCAAAAGATTTTCTTCTAAAAACTTAATCACTGTTTTGTGGTCATTATTTCGACAAGGAATTACCTCAATACATTTTGACACATAATCAACGGCAACCAAAATGTACAAAATCCAAATGACAGTGGAAATGAACCCATAAAATCAATTCCCTAACAATAAAATATTTCAATGACAAGAATGGGGTTTAAAGGCATCATGTTTCGCTTGGAAATGGATCCTATTTTTTGACAATTTTCACAGGTTTTACAGAATGCATGTGCATCTTTAAACAAGGTGGGTCAGTAAAATCTACACTGTAAGATTTTTACAGTCATTTTCTTTGACGAAAAATGACCGCCATATGCTTCAGAATGATAAAATTTAATGACGCAACTTACCTCATTGTCTAGAATACACCGCCAAATGATTTGATAAGGACAATACTTGAATAAGTATGGGTCATCCCAGTAAAAACGTTTTACCTCGGTAAAAAAAAACATTATCCTATGTATTCCAATCAAGTGGCATTATTCTGTTGCAAGATAATTAACAATGTCAGCACACTAAAGCATAGTTGCGATAGAGAATAAAAGATCATCAGGAAATGAATCATTGATGGGTGCTTTATCAAATGACGACTCAGCGGTGAGTCGTGATAAATGATCTGCGACAACATTTTCAGCACCCTTTTTGCTCTTGATTGTGAGATTGAATTCTTGTGGCAACAAAATCTAACGAATCAGTCTTGGCTTCGCATCCTATTTAGATATTAAGTACTTCACATCAGCATGATCAGTAAATATAATGGTTGATGCGCCAATCAAGTATGACCGAAATTTATCCAATGCGAATATCACAACAGGTAATTCTCTCTCAATGGTGGTGTAATTCATTTATGCACTATTCAAAGTTTTACTTGCGTAATAAATCACAAAAGGTTTACCTTCTTTTCTCTATCCTAAGACAGCTCCAACAGCAAAATCACTCGCATCACACGTGAACTCAAAAGACAATAACCAATCAGAGGATTGCATGATAGGATTAGATGTTAGAAGGTCAATTATCTTTTTAAAAGACTCTCGACACTCTTGTGTCCTTTCAAATTTTACATCTTTTAATAAGAGGTTACAAAGTGGTTTAGATATGACACTAATTTTTTTAATAAACCTCTTATAAATCATGCATGCCCTAAAAATGAGCGCACATCTTTGACTGTTTGTGGTGGTGATAACTTCAAAATGACTTCAATTTTTCCTTATCAACCTTCATTCCTTTTGATGACACAACATGACCCAAAACAATTCCAAACGTGGTCATATAATGACACTTTTTCCAGTTAAGCACAAGTCCTTTTTCTATGCAACTTTTCAAGACACTTTCCAAGTTAATAAGACAATCCTCAAAAGAATTCCCAAACACGGTTAAATCATCCATAAAAACCTCTAAACAATGTTCAATAATGACACTAAAAATGCTTAGCAGAAAGGGAAAGTGATCATTTCTAGTGGCATCATTTAATTTTCTAAAATCATTGCATATGCTCCAACTAGATGGAGTACGAGTTGGAATTAATTCACTCTTTTCATTTTTAACAACAATGATTCCAGATTGTTTTGGCACAACTTGTGTTGGCCTCACCCACTTACTATCATAGATAGGGTAGATAACTCCCACGACAGGTAATTTTAGGACTTCAATCTTGACAACTTCTTTCATGTGTAGGTTAAGTCTTCTTTGGGGTTGTCGATATGTTTTAGCATTTTCCTTTAAATTTATTCGATGTGAACAAATCAAGGGGTTAATACCTTTCAAAATTTTCAAAGTACAACCAATTGCATTCTTATATTTCTTCAAAACAGGTAACAACTTACCTTCTTGCTCTTCTATGAGGTTAGAAGAGATTACCACTGGGTAGGTATGCTCGTCTCCAATGTACGCATATTTGAGTCCTTATAGTAAGGGCTTCAAATCCAGTTGAGGTGCTGTTTCTTTTGACTCTTCATCTTTTTGTTCCAATTCTTTAAAATCTAGAGTGTCTCCATCGTCTTCGACAACTTGATCTTCAACAATGATTTCAATAATGTCTACATCTTCATCTTTATTTTCATCATCAAATGGCTCCTTAGACATGTTTTCATATTTCCAAAAGACATACTCATTATTTCATTCCTACAATTAATCAAGGCATTAGCAGTAGCTAAAAATGATCGGCCCAATATAACAGGAATTGATTTGTGCTTATTAACAACATGTTGTGTTTCCAAGACAATAAAATCTGCTGGATATATTAATTTATCGATTTGTACTAACACATCTTCCACTATTTCTTTTGGTATTTTAGTTGACCTATCAGCAAGACAAAGTGTGGTTGAAGTCAGTTTTAACTCACCAAGTTTAAAACGCTGATAAACTGAGTATGGGAGCAAATTTACACTAGCACTAAGGTCAAGTAAAGCATGCTGAACTTTACAGTTACCAATTATGCAGGAAATAGTGGGACAACCAGGATCTTTATATTTCAAAACATTTTTATTTGAAAGAATGGACCTTACTTATTTAGATATAAATGCTTCTTTCTAACCTGATGCTTCTTTTTCAAAGTGTCTAACAACGGGATATTGATCTTTACCTGGTTGAAAATTTCAAAAATCTCTAGGGGATGCTTCGATTTCTGTGAATTTTTAAAAGCCTTAAGAAATGAGAGTGTAGGTGGGGATTCAATTATTTTTTCGTCAACAGTGGTTTCATCAACCCCTTCCTTACCCTTGAAAAATGACTCATCATCATTTTTACCAGATTCAAGAGTAGGTTTTTCGATAACATTACCACTACGAAGAGTGATAATTGATTTGACTTGTTCTAAGCATTGGTTATTGTCATAAGAACTTGACTAACTTCTGGGATTTGGTTATGGTTTAGTCGGAAACTTACCTTTTTCGTGTGTGGTGAATGTAGAAGCAATCTTTGCCAAAGTATCTTTAACATTTGTCAAGGTTTGTGCAGTTTGGCTTTTAATGGCTTCTTGTTTCTCAATGAATGAGTGTAAAGTGTCTTCAAGGTTTTTCCTAGATTATGGGACATAAGGTGCATAACCTTGAGGGTTTTGGAAATTCTAGTGTGTTTGTGGATGTGATGGACCTGGTGGTTGTGAAGACTCGGTTTGATTATTGTTTCTCTAACTAAAGTTTGGGTGATTTCTCCAACTAGGATTGTAAGTTTGTGAGTATGGGTTGGAATTTGGCTTGTTGAATGTGTGCAAAGTATTGACTTGTTCATGAAGACAATCTTTTAAGGCTGGTAAAGTAGGGCAACTATGAGTGATATGATAATCAGAATGACATACTTGACATGCAATTTCTTGTACAGGTTTTACATGTTCACTATTTTTAATTTCTAAAGCTTGAACTTTCCTAGCTAGGGATACAAATGTAGCTTGAAGGTTATGTTCTTCCCTAATATTGTAAATGCCTCCACTATATAAAGATGGTTATGGTCTGCTCATGGACTCATATGAACCAATAGTGTCCCAATTTTGAGCATTTTCAGTGATGTGGTCAAGAAAGTCAAGTGCCTCTTTGGGATTCTTGTCCCTAAACAACCCATTACACATCATCTTAATGACTTGTCTACTTTGGGGTGTGAGTCCCTCGTAGAAATATGACACTTTTCTCCATGTTTCAAAATTGTGATGTGGACAGACATTTAACAACTCTTTGAACCTATCCTAACATTGGTAAAGTGTTTTCCCAGTTTTTTTTGGGTAAATGAAGTGATTTGCCTCTTAAGAGAGTTTTTTCTATGAGGTAGGACAAATTTATTTAAGAACTTCTATTTCATATCATTCCAAATTTGGATTGATTCTGACCTAAGGTTTTGTAACCAAGTTTTAGCTTTATCTTTTAACTTAAAAGGGAAAAACTTAAGTCTGCTTATATCCATGCTAACATTTTGGTCAGTGCAAATGTTACATACTTCCTCAAACTCCCTAGGATGCAAATATGGGTTTCAGATTGAAGACCGTGAAAATTGGGTAAAAATTGAATGATTTCCGGTTTAAAATTAAGGTGTGCTGCATTTGGTGGGAAAGTTTTGCATGAAGGTGCTCCAGTGCGTATAGGGTTTATGTAGTCTCTTAGAGTTCTAGGTGGATTTGGGTTAATGTTTTGGTCATGGTCAACATAAGGGAGATGATTGCTTTGTTGAGACATGTTGTCAAGGTTGTCTAAAAGGTTCTCTGATTGGTTTCCTGATGAATATCTAAGTGAGATTTCAGCCATGTTGTTGGTGAATGTGGGTGATTGTGATTTCCTAATTAACCTGCCGCTAGATGTTTGAGACCAACGTCTCATGCAAGTTCATGGAGGTGAAATACACAAAAATGAAGAAAATAAAATAAAAAGTGGTGAAAATAACTAAGTTGCAAAATTCTAAAGGTGTAAATACCTATAAATCTAGGGGCTAGAATGCAATTACTAAAGGTGAAAGGACTAAAATGTAAAAATGTGATTACTAATTACAAGTGATTTTTTTTAGTGGATGAATTTTATGATTTGTGGAGATGAGTGATGCAAAGCTGAACACAAATTGAGAACAAGGAAGATTAGAAAAAAAAATAATAAAACTAAAATAAAATTAAAAAGAAATTACATCTACAAAGAAAATGTGGACTTACCTCTCCGATAGCAGCGCCAAAAACTTGACACGTCTTAAAAAAATGTTCCTATTCCCAAGTATAAGAGTCTCAAGTAATAAATTAATCGGTATGACCGGGTCGAACCGCACGGAGGTTGTTCACTTGTCCTTGTAGAATTAATTGTCCAGATTAATTTTTAAACTTGTTATAAAAATGTAAATGCATTAAAATTAAAACTAGAGCTAAGGGATCCACTGTTGGTATTTCAAATATGATCAAATTATTAACATTTAGTTCAGATTTATGGGAGGGTATTCCACTCCACTGACCACTCTCTGATAGATATGGGTAAAATACCCACTGTGCCAAACAGTATCTGTCTGTCCATAGTGAGTCAAAGACTCCACAATTATCAGAGGGGGAAAAACAAAAATATAAATTTACCAAAATTGAATCATAATCTCCGCACCTACAGTATTACCTTTGACCCCATCTATATTAAATTAGCTAGACATAGTGACTAGAAAATAACTATTTTATTTAAACTGAGATTCTAAGAACAAAAGAGAGAGAATTTTCTAATTCTAAAAATCAAATGGATTCCAGACTTTATGACTTATTACCTAAAATTACACTATGATACATTACACAAATTACACACTTAAGGGGGGAATGACCCCCTTATAGAAAAACTGGATGAAATTTGATCGTCGGATGAATTAAAATAGAGAATCTAAATTGCACAACGTCATCAGTGAATAGTGAACAGTGAACATTGATCAGTGATAAGTTAATAGTAAATGTGTGAGTGACCGCGTGAGTGAACAGTGAAAGTCAACAGTGAATGGTGCACCGACTTCTAGAATATGATTCCCTACAGTCGCATGTTCGGTGCACTTGCAATTCAGTCCAATAGAAATGTGCCACATCATCAGTCAACCATCAAAGTCAATAGTCTTTTGGTGTTTACGGATCTATTGTAGATAGTGTGAGCTCATGTGCATGGACCAATCCGATGCTGCCATGTCATCAAGTCAATGTAGGCTCACAATTCTATCGTACACCTTTTAGCACTGGATCTGAACTTCTTTTGTGTAATCGATGGCTGTTTTGACTTCGGTTTTTGCCTGTCCTAGGGTTTTTGGGTCTTCTGAGTCTGATGGTGATGTTGGTTCTGCTGTCCGGGACTCCGAACATGGTCAAAATTATGAAAATGCCATTCATGATCTTTCTATGGTTTTTGAACGTTCTGAACTTGAAAATGATGTCTGTTTTTCCATCTGACCTTTCCATAATTCTGAATTACCCCTTAAATAAGAAGAAAATTACATTGATTACTATACAACTCATTTATTTAAGTAAGCGAACGAAAATATATCTCAATTGGGGAATTAATAATATTGGATGTGTTAAATGATGATATTATCCTTTACAAGACATACATTTTTCAGTGTTAATCACCAATCCCATAACAACTCGGATATACGACATCTTCACAACAAGTGAGAATATTTCTTCAAAGTCTACGCCCTTTTTCTGACTGAAACCCTTCACAACCAGTCTTTCCTTGTACCTTGACTATGAGCTATTTTTCGGTCTTTAATTTGAACACCCATTTGTTCTTCAGAGCTCTCTTACCTTTAGGTAGCTTCACCAAATCATAATTGTGGTTTTTATGCAAGGAATTTATCTCATCTTGCATGACTTTTCACCATTATTATTTCTTCTCATGTAACATCACCTCCTAGTAAGTCTCTAGCTCTCTCTTATCAGTTAACATCACCTACTCGTATATGGAATACCTGGTATAGGGTTGTCTCTCTCTTGGAGATCTTCTTAACTGAGTCTCAATGACAACCTGGTCATCTACTTCAACATCGTCTGTAGGATCTAGAAGAGCATCATTGGCATATTAGTGATCTTCTTAAACATCTCCTTGAAAATCTCCCATGCATGTAATCAACATACACTGGAAGAGGAGGAATATGTTCTGGAATTAGTTCATCATTTATAGGCTTTGGCTTTTTTGGCTTATCAAAGTCTTCAATGGTTTGGTCTTCAAAGAAAACCATATCTCTGCTTTTGATTACTTTTCTGTCAATTGGTTCCCACAATATGTAGCCATATTCTTTATAGCCATATGGCCCATATCTAGGAAGACACACTGCTTGGTTTTGCTGTCAAGCTTGAATCCCTCATCTCTAGGAACATGTACAGATGCTCTACAAATAAAAACTTTTAAATAATCGTAGGAAACATCTTTCCTTGTCCATACATTGTCTGGTACCTCACAGTTTAGTGGATTTAATGGAGAAAGAATGATCAAGTCCACAACAACTCTCATTGCATCAACCTTAAATGACTTTGGTAGCTTTGCATGAGATAATATACATATGATTCTATTAAGAATTGTGTGGTTTATCGTCGTTGCAACTCTATTATGCTGTGGTTTTTTTGGCATTATCTTCTCAAGCTTGATCTCATGAACCCTAGTGTAATCCTTAATTGGACCTCTATATTCATCACCATTATCTGTACGGACACTTTTTCATATTTCTTATGGTTTCTTTCTCATAGCAACATGGAGGATTTTGAAGTAGTCCAACACCTGGTCTTTTGTTTTTAGATGATAGGCTTATACATTTCTAGAGTGATCATCAATAAATGTCACAAAAATACTGAGCACCACTAAGACTCTTAAAATCCATAAAGCATACATTGGTATGAATCAAATCTAACACACTGTATGATCTTCTAGGAGAAAAACTTTTAAATGCAACTCTATGTTGTTTACCAATCAATCAGTGAGTGCATTAGTATCGTTACCATTCAGGACAGGAAGAAGCTGCTTGTTACATCCCACATCAATAGCGAGTGAGCTCCATGCTTTGTATATAAGTCTTGGTCTCTCCTAACTAAGTATATGCGTTTTGGGCCCTGGGTAAAGGATGCTTGCATTAAGCCCAAGACTCAAAGCAAATCCGTAAGGATGAAGGACGTGTGCATGAAGTCCAAAGCCGATAATATCTACTTGATGGACATGGGATGTTACAAATAGTATCAAAACAGGCTTGCTACTAGATGTGGGTATGGATTTGGATTTGTGATTGTGTTTGGACCCTCAAGAGGATGTGAGGTCCGAAGAGGGTAGATTTTTACATTCCACATTGCTAGCAAGTGAGGCCCATGCAATATATATAAGCATTGCTCTCTCCTAACTAAATAGGATAGTTTTGGGTCATGGGTAAATGATGTTTGTGTGAATCCCATGACTTAAAGCAAATTCATAAGGGTTAAGAACGTGTGCGTGAAGCCCAAAGTGAACAATATCTACTTGGTGGGCCTTGGCTGTTACACTGCTTCTTAGTAAGAATTCACATCCCATTCTTGCTCATGTGACCATGTCTCATATGCCAGAGTCTAGTGGCAGAGTCATCAACAAAATTTACCTCTCATTTGAATGGTGTACCATAAGTCATGTAGAGAGAGCTGTATTTCTTTCCTTTTGCCACCACCAAAAATCCCTTCGTGAGTTTCCATTTTCCTTCACTAAAGTACTTTGAGTGACCTTCATCATCGAAATAACCAATGGGGATCAAATTAAGGCGGATATCAGGAACATGTCTAACATTCTTCGGAAGTAACTTACACCCAAAATCTGTATTGACCTAAACATCTCCCATACCCACAACTTTGCACTCAACATCGTTCCTCATCTTCATATGATCAAACTCATTGCCGATGTAGGATGAGAAGTATTCATGGTGGGAAATGACATGGTATGAAGTACCTGAATCTACAACCCAATGTGAGGTTTACATTATCATGTTCCATGAAAAAACAAACATCAGCATCGGTTGTAGTTTCAACTTGACCGGTTCCCTTTCTTTTCTTCACATTTTTTCATTATTTTGCTCTCTTTTAAATTTCATGTGCCGGAACTTCTTATGCCCTAGCTTGCCATAATAGAAACATGTAATTTCCTTCATCGACTTGGATCTTCCTCATGACCTGTCATCATTATCACAGTTTCTCAGAGTTCCATTTTTGCTTTTATCTCATCTCTCGGTTCTTCTCTTCATTCAACACACCACTTTTGATGTGAGATTATCTCTCGGTGCCGAATGAGAAAGTGCAACAACAATTGTCTCCTAACTCTCTAGCAAGTGGCAAGGAACCCAATAAAACTAGAGCATGCACTGTCACCTAGCTTAATGTCTATAGTCTCCAACTGATTAATCGAATATATTGTTATCTTGTTTGTTATATAATCAATTGTTTTTATAGATGGGAATGCAAATATTCTTGTTGAGCATTTTGTTTTTCAAATTTTATCTTTGTGCATGTTGAGTTGTTGTAAGTATGCCACTACAACATATGTTGGAAGAATTTGCATTTTCTTACCAAAAGAATTGTATTGCCTTGAGAATCAAGATTTTACATAGTTTTGTTGTGAATATATAGCATCTTGAAATGATTAAATATATATTTGGTGATATCATAGGTTATAATCACCATTTACACCCCTTATTTCTCCTCTCTTCTTTATGTGTTATTTAAATATGTAGGGTCACTGAGTATTATTTAAATAGATACTTATTCTTTGGGAAGTATTGTTTTAATTTGAACTAATTGTATTAGAAGTTAACCCAAAGTTTCGCTGTTGTAAAGTTAAGATTTTCATTTGCATAATTTATGTTTGTTCATCTTATATGATTGTTTCAAATTCTTGAGGAAATGACACAGACATGAGATCACGTCAACAACATTACAAAGTGGAAGTTGGATGATAGAGTGAAATGTAAGAGTGCATGCTTTGGCAAATTTTCAAAGATTACATTTCCAGTTTATAGTCTTACCACTTTTTTATCTATAATCTTAAAATTTTATGAATTTAAGGAAAATATTTTTACTTTTAATGAACATAAATCGTATTTTAGCTTATAAGAAGTTTTTTTATTTAACTTGTTCGCCAATAGATGGTAAGACAGTAACCAGCATTGATAGTTTCGACTCTGTTCTTACCATAGTTTTTAAGTCAGAACTTATGTACAAAAAATAAAGGAATGGTTTCCTTAAAAGATATTAGAGAAAAATGTCTAATTGTAAGAAGTGATATAGATGAAAGCTTGGAAGAATTTAAGTAGCATGTATGCGTATATATTTTATTTGTGCTCATTTATTCTTCTAGAGAAGTCGAGAGACAGTTTATGCCCATTACTTGTCTCTGATGGACGACTTAGATGAGTTAGATATCTATACATGTGGGGCTGTTTTTCTGGCTCATTTTTACTCTTCGATGTAGAAGCAAAAGTAGGAGAATCCTAACTCTGGCTTTGGTGGACAACCATTTTTTTTCAATATAAGAATAATTTACCTTTATTTTTATTTCAGTCTTTTTCTAAGCCTGGATTATTTTAATTTTGCTGCTAATTTTTTTACAGTTGTTTATTTTACAGCGCCTTCTAAGTCTCATGAAGGTTCTCGTCGACTCTAATACCCTATCAAAAGATTTTTATCCTATGATCTTTCCACCAATCATAGGATGGTCTAGGAAACTGAGTAGTTATTTGTCAAGCAGTTTCAGAGAGCTCCCTTTAAAGACTTACGTAGCTGCTCTAAATGTTTTAAAACAGAAAAATGTAAGATTCTTTTTTTATTTTCTTATTCTTATTCGTTTTCTTTGTTTTGCTTTCCTTAATTTTGTTTTTTGTTCTTTCCTCATTTTAACTTGATTTATTTGATGTAGATTGAATATGGTGCTTACAAAAGGTTTTGTCGAACTTCTCTCTCTGTAACTGCTCTATATAGAAAAAAATTATTAGCTTGTTTAAAAAATTGGCGCTACATCAACCCAATATCACCCGGAAGCAATTTGGAGCATTATGCATTAATAAAAAGAAGTTGCATAAACTTCCGTAAGTGAAAAAGGAAAATGGGTGGTCTAGGAGTGGAAGAAAAAGTCATATATAGTTTGTAAAGAGCTGAGAGAAAACAACGGTGGAATGCCATGGTTCATCTCTCAGTTTTTGTATCATTGCAAGAACAATGATGCAATGATTTGGAAATATGTCAGTCGGTGTCTCTCAAATCTAGGCAAAGAGCATTAGACTGCAATAAAATGGATTTTCAAGTATCTTAGAGGTATTTACAGACTATGGTTATGTTTTGGTAATGGAAAACCTGTTTTAGACGGTTATATAGATGTAAAAGCCTTTGTTAGATGGTTACATAGATGCAAACATGTCAGGTGCTATTGATTCCAGGAAGACCACTTTAGGGTACTTTTGTTTTTTTGAAAAGCCCAATCAACAAATTTTTTGATTAATATTTACAGTTTAAAACATAGCTCGTCATGGGTATGGGGAAGCTAAGTGTTATGCTTTTCAACGTATACAACATGAATATATCAGTATGAAATACATCTTCAGATGCAAAACAGGTTTATCAACAAAAAAATGAATATTATACTCTTAATAACATATGCTAAAAGTAAAAACACCTCACATAAACCTTTGGAAAATAGGTGCAAACACGATCCCAACAAATGTGCTTCGGCCATTGGTTGCATTGATCCAAAATTCATCTGCTATTATGCGGTGGGAGTAGTGTCATGTCAATCTCGAAACAATACAAAGAAAAGTAGAAGTAACAGAGTTGTTGATATATTGAACAAGATGTTTGATAAAAGATCACACAAAGAAAAGGCTTGAATACACCATTGTTAAAAGCTTTGGATACTTTTCTCTATTTATAATAATATTCTCTCAATCTGATTTCTTCAGGTGAGACAAAGAATTTATATTACAAGAGTATCGGTAAATAATTAATTTCTAACTAATCCCTAAATTCATAACTAATTCTTGCCACATTAGACTCTTAACTATCTAACTAACTTTATATCCAACTTCACGCCTGCTAAGCTTGATGTATTCAGCGGTACCTATTTTTTCAAGCTTGTCAACACTAGCACATAAAGCAAGCCCAACTTGATATGGTACACCATTTCATACTAGATTAAAATTTCCATCTTCATCATTTGAAGTGTTCCGGTGACTTTTGTTACTGACACACTTGGTATTGCTTAAACTGTTGCTGACACGAGCAAAAAGAGCAGATGATGAACTAGCATTATCTACCATATCCCCCCTTAAGCTGAACTATGGTGAGCCAATCAGGTTTAGCTTGGAACAAAAATAGTGAAATTTGTCTTTCGTTAATGCTACTGTAAACGTATAAGCTATCTAAAATTCTGATGGAATATAACGAGGATCCACTACACCGGATGTAATTTTCTCTCGAATAAAATGTGTGTATATGTCAATGTGCTTGGTTCTTGCATGAAAAGTAGGGTTTTGTATGAATTCGCTCTAACATTGTCACACCAAATAATAACAGGTATCGAAACTTGAATATGAAGCTCTTTTAACAAAGATTGCAACCATATAATCTCTGTAGTGATTTGAAACAGTGATCTATACTCCACCTGCTGCATTTTGGCACTCCAAGATATCAAGTTCCCACCTAGAAAAATGCAATTACCACTAGTTAATCTTCTATCGTCCAAACAGTTTGCCCAATCAGCATCAATATAGGTAACAAGGTGAAAAGCCGATGAAGAAGACTTGAATGACATGTAATATCCTGAAAAAAAATGGGGAAAACCGTTCTCAGGTAATTGGTCCCAATTATTATGAATTTGGGCTCAACTTAATTTCTATAAGGTTTGAGGTCCAAAATGATAATGTTGCGGAGATTATAATTGTGACAAGAGAAGTAATGTTTTTGGGCTGGACCCAAATCAATTAGTATTTTGGTTTTTCCTTATTTTAAATGTTAAGGCCTAAGCCTAAGTTGCTAGTTGACCTAAACTGAATTTAGGGTAATTCAAGAGATTATAATGCCCTATGCATTCGATGAGTTGAAAGGAGGAAAAGAAATATATATATATAAAAAGGGATGGAACAATCAAACGAATGGAGGGAGAGAGAGTTGTGTTGGGATTTTTGAGTCACTGTCCAGATTTCTTCTGGTGGTATTTCGGAGGTCAATTTTTGGTCCGATTGAGCTCGAATTTTGTCAGCATGTTCTACTCTGATAGTTCTTGAGTTTAAACGGTGTAGATGTAAATTGGAGTTCCCTGTGAAGAGATTTGTGGCTCCGAACAGAACTAGGCAGAAACATGATACAAACAATAGTTTGAAGATATTGGTGCTAAGTAAGTTGTTCTCTCTTTCCCATGTCAAGAATTTCTTAGATATGTTAGACTGATTTTATGAATCGTTTATGATAATAGACCTATGTAGGATTGATTTATATTCATATCATATTTCATGGTCCATTTCATGATTTTTATAGAATTTTCGAATTTGTATAGAGGTTGCTGAAATCCTCTGTTTTAGTAGACCAGCCACATTTCGTATATCTGTTTTGGGTTTGTTATTAATGTGGGGAAATTATGAAAATTTACATAGATGTAGGTTTATGAGTATATTATCACTTTGCCAAATTTCGTGATCTTTAGATATATAGAAATACTGTTATGAATTTTGGAATAGACATAGGTCAGTATTTGAATCCTGCTGGATAGTTTCAGGAATCCATAAAAGATTGGTATTTTTGTATGATATAATGACTCCGCATTGATCTGAAACTTTTAATGAAGATTACCTTATATGTCTTAGATTACATCTGCAAAGTTTCATAATTTATACTTGTGTAGAAATATTTATATAAATTTCGGAGTGGATTGTGGTTGGCTAAGGTCTTTACTGGACAGATTTGGGACAAACAAGAATGTAATCAATTGTTTGAACATGCTATCAATCCTAGAATAAATTGAAAATTTTACTGTAGTATAACCATAATGTCTAGAAAATCCATGTTAAATTTCGTAATATTTAGAACTGTATAGAAATTATTAAAAATCGGAGATCAGAGGATGGTCAGTTGTATTAGCTAGAAACTTGATTTCTAAGTATAGTTCTATATATGTGAAGCCATGTTGATTTACCTTACTGCGGTGATAAGGTTATGACAGTAAATCAATTTTTAAATTGATAGGTTTGAGTATTGCTTGAGCTTCTAGAGCTAGAGCCGATTCGTTCATATTCGAGGTAAGTAAACTCATCCATGATTTATTATGTTTTTCCAAAATGTTTATAATATGTAACAAGCTATTTCATGTTTTCAAATGTTTATATGACATATTTATGTTCCAAATTATCGAACTATTGTTTCTAATATCCCTACCATTTTATACTATATCGAATTTTGTTAAGGATTTCGCCGATTTTAAGTAAGATTGCTTTTACAAGTATTTAGTATTAATGACTTTGAACTAAATTCCTTATTTACATATTTGGAATACAATTTGACTATTGTTATTTATACTGAAATGGTTATACTAAGAATTCTATTGTTATCTATACCGAGTACTGACATGCTATTGATTTCAAATGTATATGAATTTGTAAAACCGTTTTGGCTCATCGTTCCGTAGTTACTGTTATTGTTACCGACCCAGTTGGGATATTGTGTGCACACATACTGTAGCTGCTTCACTCGGGTAATTGTGACATACTGTTATTGCAGCGTCACACGGGTAGTGGTGTAAAAATGGACTGGCCCGGCCCATTAGGCACTGCCTGGCCAGTCCATTTGTGGAAACAGGCCTGGCACGCGACTGTGTCGAGGGCCGGCTAGGCCCGGCCTGTTTCCTGAGAAGCAGGCCCGGCACTGCACGTCGGCCTGCCTCAGGCGGGCCGTGCCTGGCCGTGCTAGGCCGGCCCGCTGGGCCCCTCTGAAGGGCCAGGCGGGCTATGCGGGCTAGGCCTAACGAGCCTGGTCTGGCGGTTAGTTTTTTGGTCCATTTTTTTTCTTTCTAAATTACGTTTTTTTCGATTTAGGGTTTAGGGTTTAGGGTTTATAGTTTATAGTTAAGGGTTTAGAATTTAAAATGAATGAAGAGAACGAACAATTATTAGGATTTGAAATGAATAAAGAGAACGAACAATTTTTTAATTATTTATTTATTTTTCACTTATGGAATTCAGTAATACATATCTACATGATTGTCTCATTAAAAACCTTACCAAGAAAAACCCAGTGGGCTAAAAACTTGGTAAAGAAAAAAGAGTGCAACCGTTTTACAACTTACAAGTAAATAATAAATACATATGTAAAAGTATAACCTAGTTCTGGCCCTGGCCACTACCTGAAGGATCATCAATATATAGATTGTCAAAATTTAGATTAAGTTCTTTATCTACAGTTAGATTTTGTAACCTTTTTTTAGCATGCTCCCAATCCCGAAGGCATGTTAGTACCTCTACCATCTCTGGAGACAAACAACTTTTTCTTGGTTCAATTATGCGTCCACTGGTGCTGAAAGCTTGTTCTGAAGACACCGTTGACACTGGAATAACCAGTACGTCACGTGCTAAGTGTGACAGAACTGGATACCTGTACGTATAGGTCTTCCACCATAACAACAAATCAAACTCTTCCTTGTCTTCAACAGCATCGAACCGTGCTTCAAGGTACCTGATGAGTTCGGTACAAGAAGATGGGCTAGATCTTTGCCCTGAAGAAGTACTTGCTGATTTGTCTTTTTTTGGTCTTTTCAGAAGGCTCCAACTTGTTTGCTTCAGCTCTGTCTCCGGTCGTGTTGATTGGGGGATGTCAATGTTGCCAAACCTAAATACGAAAAATCTCGAACAACTTGGTTCGAATGTCAGTAATTTGTTCTAAATAATCTATTGACAAATTAATACCAATAAACTCAAGCAAAACTTCTAAACCAGATAATTTAACCTTGGGATCTATTATAGCACTTAAGGCATAAAGTAGGGGAATGTTATCCCAATATTTTTTCAACTTTGTCTCCATGACAACAACTGCAGCACCTATATGTTCATATTCTTTATAACTGTTTAACAGTTCAGACATTTTCACTATCTGATGGATTGCCTGGGAAGATGTGGGGTAATATACCCCGGAAAGAGTTGCAGTGACATTGTAAAAAATCTTTAAAAATTGAAAAAAAATCTTTGCCACATACCAATCGTCTGTGGTAAGTAATTTTAGACTAAGTTGTCCTGTTTCGATCAATTTCATGTTATAAAAACATGTAATGGTTGTATCATATTCCAAACAATTTTGCAACATTAAATAAGTAGAGTTCCACCTTACCGGCATATCAGTTTGAAATCGTCGGGGTTTGAGACCGTTTAATTTACAACGTCTATTGAATTCACTGAATCTAGGATTAGAACTGCAAATCCAAGAAATGACATCTCTGATGCGATCTATTTGGTCGCTTACCTACTTTAAACCAGCCTGTACAACTAAATTTATAATATGGCATGCACAACGTTGATGGAAGAAATAACCTCCATCTTGCGGGATATTTCTTGCAACAAACAATGCAATAGAGCTAGTATTTGCAGATGCATCATCAAATGTGATTGAAAGAATGCGATGCGTGATTTCATAAGTTTCTAAAACTTCCATTATGACATTAAAAATATTTTCTGCGGTATGTGCAAAATCCATAGGACGAAAACCAAAAATTCTTTTTGTTATCCTCTAATCAGAATCTAAATAGTATCTCGTGACACATAAATAGTCCTGTTTGGAACATGCATTCCAAATATCAAAAGTTAATGCAACAGAGACACTTAAATGCTGTATTTCAGCAACTAAGTCATCCCTTTGGGTTTCAAACAATCGTATAAAATCATTTCTAGTGGTGGTTCTAGAAACAGGTTCATATTGGGGGTTATATGCAGATGTGATTAATTCTGTATAAAATGGACTCTCACCAATACTGATCGGTTGATCAGTTTGTGCAATGTATCGTGCCAAGCACTCTCTAGCATGCATGTCGTCGAACTGCCACGTCGTAACGGACCCGTCTGGGTGCCGTTGAAGTTGTGTCTGGGTTGTAGTGTCTGCCTGTCCATGTGCAGGCATACATTTGTGCATATGCTGTCTCAAATGTCCGGTCCCCCCCGTACTTGTAGCATAATCCTTATGACAAAACTTACATTTAGCTCTGAGGCCAGCGTCCCGTTTGGGAGTGTCATTTGGACTATGTTGAAACATTGCCACACATCTGATGTTAATTTTCTGGGACGTGATGTTGGTGTAACACCGGAACCAGAAGGTCCCGCTTGAGTATGGGTCGGTTCTGAAATATCAAATTCATCGTTGAGCATATTCAAACTGTCCGGAAAATAAGGTTGCTGGTTAGGATCCATTATCTGAATAAAAATATGAGCACTATAGTAGTTAATAGTCAAATTAAAAATCAATATTTACTAACAGTAATCTTAATTTACTAACAATAATTACTATAACTAATACGACACTTACAATAATTAATTTACTTAAATAACAAATTAAATAAATAAAAAAATCATAATCTACTAACAAAAAATTTTAAATTCACTAGTTCACTACTACAAATAAAATTGATAAATTTACTAACATAATATACTAACATAAATTTGATGATTTGAACCACTACTTTTAAATTTACTAACATAATCTACAAATGAAAAATTTTAATTTATAAAAAAAACAATATCAAACGTAATTACTACACTTAACATTCATCATTTACTTATTACAAAAATTAATTTCAGTAATACAAATTAACTTTCTAAATTTATTAATAACAAATATTAAAATTACTACTAAACTTAAAAATCTTAATAAACTAAACAAATAATATTAACATTAAAGCCCAAAAATTGATAAACTAACTAACTAAATAGATAATGTTTTCATTAAGTAACTCAAATCTAAACATAAACATATAAATTTACTATGAGAATATGTTAGACCAAAAGTAATAACAAAATTGTACCTTTAAAATTTGGTGTGTTGGTGGAAAATGTAGAGAATTTTGTAGGGAGAGTAATAACCAAATTGAATGAAAAAGTTTAGAGAATTGGAGAATATATTAGAGATTGAGATTTGAGAGAATGAGAGATTGAAAGAATGATAGAGAGAGTTAATGGAAAATGAAATGGATGGAAGTATTTATAGAAAAATTTGATTTGTGGGTCAAAATATAATTTACAAGATTTTAGGGGGGGTTTTGTAATTTTTGTTCCTCCAACGGCTAGAAAAAAATTCCAGCCGTTGGAGAATTTTTGAAAAAAAAAAAAAAAAAATTCAGCCTAACGGACCGGCGGACCGGTCCAACAAGCCGGTCCTATAGGCCTGGCACGCCGGATTGGCGTGCCAGGCGGGCCAGCCAGCCAGCCTGGCCTCCTCCCAGTGGCCCGTCCCGGGCCAGGCCGCTGCCTGGTCCTCTTCCTTCACGGGCCGTTCCCAGCACGACCCGTGAACTTACTGGGTCGGCCGGACCGGCCGGCCCATTTTTACACCACTACACACGGGTAATTGTGACATACTGTTATTGTCGCGTTACACGGGTACTTGTGATACTACGGGACATGAGCTTACTGTTTTCTAAAACTGATTAATGCATACTGTTTATACTGTAAAATAATTTATTTACCGTTTTATAAAGTGAATGATCTGTACCGTTTACTTCCGTAAAATTATAGTATTTTAACTTGGGATTAATAGATGATCTTTTGGTTTAATATTGTATTTCCTCTTTAATGAAATGATTTATGATTTAAGAATATCATTGAAGATGTTTTGAAATATTGCTTCAACCGCTTTAATGACATTAAGTATGCACATTGTATTAAAATGTTAATTCATGTTTTATAATGCGTTTTATTGTTTAAATTCCCTGGAATATTTATTATTAAGATTTTAAAGGTAAAGATTTTACAAATGCTATTTTATTTTTACGTATTATGCATGAATTTACTTACCGAGTTGACGGCTCACCCCTAGTCATCACCATTTTACAGATTGAGTTTTCGGTCATAGAAGTGATGGAGATTACATTAGCATATTGGAGATATGTTTCACCCGAAAGAATTTGATTCTTTGTGTGTATGTATTGTAAGTGTCCGTATTAGTTAATATTGTAATTAAGTTAGACTCTAGAGATTTTAGTGAAATGAATGGTATCAGATATACATGTTGAAATTTGTGGATACATTATTGATGATATAAGTTGTGACTATTGTAAATTAAGGTTTTTGTAAGGTCCGGATCACGTAGCATCCCGATCCTTTGGGTCCCGGATTTGGGGGTTTTACAAATTGGTATCAGAGGAATGTCGATCCTGGAGACTAGGTTATGATTTGGTATTGATTTTAGTTATTAGGTTACGTTTAATTTTATCATACAAATAGTTTGAATATCGAGGTCTACCCAAATTTCGAGGACGAAATTTTTGTAGGTGGAGAGAAATGTAATACCCAAAATTGTCTTTGGAAAAAAAAGGAAAAAAAATGTTTATGTTAATATTAAAGTCGATGCCGAAAGCAATTGAGGGAGTTTACTTGTAAGAAGTTTTTATTAGTTTTCCTGTTTAATTGAATCAGAGTTACAAGCCAGTTGTTATGTATATATACATTTTATATTCGTTAAAGAGAGAAATAGAAGAATAAATAGAGAAAGAGTCGTTTTTCCTAGATACAAAAGAGGATGGATTTTTAAGCTTCAATAATCAGGTTAGTGATTATGTTTTACTTATATGATGTTAGATATTATCCGTAATTGTTTTGAGATTTTTATTGACTATATGTATAAAATTCAGGCGTGACAGTGTAAACATATTTGAAAGTATAGATTTCATTGATGATTTGGTTTTGTTTTTCTAACTATTATAATAGACATCTTTGTAATTATTTTAAAATTCATTTCGTTCCAAATTGTTAAAGCAAAAATTATTTGTGGTAGATTTTCAAAACAACCCTACAATGCTGACATTCCTCTATTTCAGTTGTATAAGATGATTTTGGAAATTATTTGGTATGTTTTAAATCTTTCAAAATTATGAAATTTAACAAAGAGAAAGTTTTATGTTTCTAGTATTTATATCTTAAATTTCGTTATTTGGCGATTTTTTATATAATTAGTTACAGAATTTTGAAGTATGAATGATCATTATTGGAATTTTTCTGACCAATTATAGGACCGAAGATAAATCATTTTTAAAATAGTATTTGATATTCAATGCATTTAAAATAATGATTTTTAGTAGATACATGTGTTTACTGCCAGCTTGCAAAATTATAGATATTTTAATGAAGGGAAATGATTTATTAAAAATCGCCAAATAACGAAATTTAAGATATAAATACTAGAAACATAAAACTTTCTCTTTGTTAAATTTCATAATTTTGAAAGATTTAAAACATACCAAATAATTTTCAAAATCATCTTATACAACTGAAATAGAGGAATTTCAGCATTGTAGGGTTGTTTTGAAAATCTATCACAAATAATTTTTGTTTTAACAATTTAGAACGAAACGAATTTTAAAATACTTGCAAAGATGTCTATTTTAATAGTTAGCAAAACAAAACCAAATCATCAATGAAATCTATACTTTCAAATATGTTTCCATTGCCACGCCTGAATTTCATACATATAGTCAATAAAAATCTCAAAACAATTACGGATAATATCTAACATCATATAAGTAAAACTTAATCACTAACCTGATTGTTGAAGCTTAAAAATCCATCCTCTTTTGTATCTAGGAAAAATGGCTCTTTCTCTATTTATTCTTCTATTTCTCTCTTTAACGAATATAAAATGTATATATACATAACATCAGGTTTGTAACTCTGATTCAATTAGACTGGAAAAATAATAAAAACTTCTTACAAGTAAACTCCCTCAATTGGTTTCGACATCGACTTTAATATTAACATAAACTTTTTTTTTCCTTTTTTTTTTCCAAATACAATTTCGGGTATTACATGACAACTCTTTATACAGGGATCCTATCAGATATCTGAGTACCCTTTTATAAGCTTGACAATGAGATTGAGTTGGTGGCACAAAAAATTGACTTAACTTGTTGACACTAAAAGAAATGTCAGGTCTTATGTAGCATAGATATTGCAAAGCACCATTCATACTGCAGTAAAGTGTGGGGTTCTCAAGTAATGCACCATCTTTCAGTGTTATCTTATAACTTGAATTAGGATTGTCACAAGGTCTAGAGTCAAACATGCTGGTGCAATTGAGGAGATCCACAATATACTTCGCTTGGGTCATAAATGAGCCAGTATCATCTCAGTAGGTTTTAAAACTAAGAAATTTATTGTAACATAAAATGAGCACTTTAGAGTGCATTTGGTCTCGTTTTAATTGAAGATCTTCTTCTTTGTTTTCAAGGAGTTTATTTATAGAGTTTGTATATGCGTTGCGCGCGTATATGCGTTGTACATATTATTATGTATTTTGTTATCCGCATGTGTATATTCCACCAAATGTGGTAAAATATGGGTCCAACAAAATTAACTGACAGACCCCAAAGTCTTCAATGCAAAGGTTGATTTGAGATGATAGATAACTTGTTGGATGAGAGTGTTACTTGTACCTGATAGGCTGATATTAGAATGTCATCCACGTAGACAAGCATGTATAAGACATCAGCACCAGACATATTGATGAAAAAGGAAGAGTCAGACTTATTATTGGTAAAGCCCTAGGCAAGAAGAGCTGATCGAAGCTTGTGAAACCATGATCTTGGGGCTTGTTTAAGCCTGAACAGAGCTTTATTCAGCTGGCAAACAAATGATGGTCGAGAGAAGTCTTTAAAGTCTCCGGGTTGCTTCATAAACACCTTCTTATGAAGATCACCATTAAGAAAGGTGTTATTGATATCCACTTGTTGAATATCCTAATTGAAATGAACCGTAAGAGCAAATAGTACACGGATGGTAGAGGGTTTAACTACTGGACTGAAAGTGTCAAAATAATCAAACCAGACTGTTTGATGAAACCACTTTGCGACCAACATTGCTTTGTGCTTTAAAATGGAACCATTGGGGTTGAACTTGGTCCGAAATACCCATTTACTATCTACCACATTCATGCCATCAGTAGAAGGCACCAGAGTCCTTGTATTGTTCCATTTCAAAGCCTGGAACTCATCATTCAATTCTTCAAGCCATTTTTGATCTTGCATAGCAGATTTGACAGATTTTGGCTCGAACTCAATGAGAAAACCAAAAGGAAAATTACACTATGAGAGGAACACACGAGACTTGAAGATCCCATTTTTGCTCCTAGTGATCATAAGATGCTGAGAGATGACATTTTGCATAAGAGTTTCAGCATCTGGCGTACTAACTGTAGCACTCGAAGAAACATCTATATTTCCTAAAGCTGATGAAGGAACTAAGGTTGTGAGCTCTTGATTATGAGTCAAAGACTTATCGGATAACTGAGGACGATCAACAACAAGAATTATGGTAGTAAAAGGAGAAGAACTAGATAGGAACAACTGAAAAAGTCTTAGAATAACATCAGATGTACATTCATGATTAGAGGAAACTTTGTTCTTACAAAACAAGCTCTTGTAAGGGAATTCCAGTTCAGTGAATATAACATGCCTGGAAACAAAAACTTTTCCTGATGAATGGAGACACCGATAACCTTTGTGAGACATGCTATACCCAATGAAGACACACTTGCTTGAATGAAAGTCCCAGTTGTGTTTAGAGTGATCTCTTAAATAAAGAAAGCATGAGCATCCAAAAACTTTGAAGAAATTGTAATTTGGTTTTCTGCTATACAATTTTTCAAAAGGAGAGGCAAATTGTAGGACTGGTGTTGGCAAATTGTTGATCAAAACCGTGGCTATGGAGAAAGCCTTAAACCAAAACTCAAAGGATGACCACTATGAGCTAGCAAGGTTAAACCCATTTCTACAATACTTCTATGTTTCCTCTCGGGTGTCCCATTCTGTTCATGAGTATAAGGACATGAAAAACAAACTTGGGCACCGATGTTAGACAAGTGAGAGACAAAAGAAAGATATTCCCCACCCATATTAGCTTGGAAAATCTTGATTTTCTTATCAAATAGCAATTCACCCATCTTTTGAAATCTTATAAAGACTGACAATGCATCAGATTTGAGTTTGATTGGGAATATCCAAGTAAACGAGTAAAAGCATTTACAAAAACAATATAGTATCTAAATCCATCAGTGGATAGCATAAGAGCAAGCCGTAAACGTCACTATAGATGTGTTCAAGAGGAGCTTTAACAGTTATACATGCTCTCTTGAATGGCAACTTATGAAGCTTTCCAAGTTTACAAGAATCACATAAATAAGGACTATTTACATTGAAAGAGAAATGTAAAGTTTCTAACACCTTTTTAAGAATCAATGGTGAATGATGTTCTAGCTTTGCATGCCACAAAAGCGAGTTTGTTTTGCCTGCAACAAAAGCATTAAAGACGGGTAATGCACTATTGCTAAGCAACATCTGGTTGCTAGCATTATTTACAACTGACTTACAATTATTCTTATTTACATCAGATGACACTAGGAGCACATACTTGTGTAGAAGTAGGCTACGAAGAAAAGCTTCCACCAACCTTAATTCATAGAGGCTACGATTAAGTATACCTCGAAGAAGAACCCTTTTGATTTTTCGATCCTTGATGACACAACCAGTAGAGTTAAATTCTGCATATGCATCATTGTCTTGAGTAATTTTGTTAAACTAAGTAGATTCTTGGTAATAGCAGACACACATAACACTTGTTTCACGTTTAAATCACAGTGTGGTGTGCAATGTGATATGATCCTATATTTCCAACATGTGAAATCTTTAATTGAGCTTCAGTACCAACAAAAAGTTTATCCTTACCTTTATATTCTGATTTGATTGAAAGATTGTTGAGGTTGGATGTTACATGGTTGGTAGCTCCACTGTCAACGTACCAGGATTGATCCCCAACCGTTTCTGGAGTAGCGAAGTATGTGGAGTTTGAGGCTAACATTTGAGCAGTTTCAGAAGCTTGACTTTCTTCTTAATCAAAAACATTGTTATGGAGTAGTTGTTGAGTGAAGAAAGTTTGATTGCCTTGGCTATTAGTAACTTGATTTCCCTGACCACTCTAAGTTCCTTGAGTTGGTCCATGATATTGTTGACCAAAGCGATGACAATATTGAAGTACCACATGACCTGACTTTCCACAAAGTTGACAATAGACTCTTTGATTTCCTCTGCCACCAGTTCTTCCACCTCCTTTGTTCCTTCTTCTATTTATTCCTCGTGAGTTATGATTATTGAATCCTCCTCTATGATCGAAATTTCCTCTCTTGTTATTCATGGCCTGGCCTCTAGAAACGAAATGAGATGAAGAATTCGCAGTGAGATTAGCAACAGTATTCAAGTGCTCAATTCGTTGTTCATGCATCGAAAATAGGTATTGAGCATCTTCAAGAACCATAGTGTTTTGCTATGAAGAAACCAAAGTGACAACAAAATCATACTCATGACCAACATCTTTTAAGAGGCTCATTATCATATCTCTATCACTAACGATCTCTCCAGCAGTAGCTAAGGTATCACTAATGGCTTTAATTTTCTTGACAAAATCACTTGACAGATTGAAGTTGTTGTTTTAATTACATAATCCTAGCCATATAACATTGAGAAAAGGTTCGTTCAATCTTAGATCGGACTTCAAAAGAGGATTTAGAGTTGGTTACCTGACCAAGAACACTAGGTGTTGATGTTGAGAAGATCTAACTCATTAAGAGTTTATCAGATTTCTTCCAATTAATAAACTCAAGATTCTTTTGTTGTACTTCAATATCGCCAAATCGAACAGTGATGAGCTTTGGCGGAGGAGATTTCTCACCGGTGATGAAACCTTCCAAATTGAGAGCTTCAATAGCTGTGAAAACTTGTGATTTCCAGTAGATATGGTTACTATGATCAAACTTTAGCGTGAGATTGAGACTCAAAGTCTTTGCTAGAGATGAAAAATCTATCGTTTTGATAGATTCAGTTGAGATGTTGAAAGATTCAGTTGAAGAAGAGCTTTTAGATCGATTTTCCTCCATTGATGCAAGTCAGAAGCTCTGATACCATGAAACAATACAAAGAAAACTAGAAGAAACAGAGCTGTTGATATATTGAACAAGATGTTTGATAAAATGTCACATAGAGAAAATGCTTGAATACGCCATTGTTAAAAGCTCTGGATACTTTTCTCTGTTTACAATAATATTCTCTCCATCTGATTTCTTCAGCAGAAACAAAGAATTCATAATACAAGAATATTGGTCAATAAGTAATTTCTAACTAATCCCTAAATTCATAACTAATTCTTACCACGTCAAACTCTTAATTTTCTAACCAACTTTATATCCAACTTCACGCCTGCTAAGCTTGATGTATTCACTAGTACCTATTTTATCAAGCTTGTCAACACTAGCACATAAAGCAAGCCCAGTTTGATATAGTACACCATTTTGTACCAGATTACAAATTACGTCTTCATCATTTGAAGTGTTATGGTGACCTTTGTTATTGATGCACTTGGTATTGCTTGAACTGTTGTTAACATGAGTTAGAAGATCAAATGATGAACTAGCATTATTTGCCATAATCTAAATTTCAAAAGTGTGTTGTAAAGAAGTTTTGTGGATCCAAAAACAAGAAAAGCTTGTCCTATATTGTGATAGTCATAGTGCTATCCATCTCAGTTAAAACTCTATTTTTCATTCCCGGTTTAAACATATTGATGTGAGATTTCATTGGATTCGAGATGTGATGGAGATGAAGTTGTTACAGATTGAGAAAATCCATACCGATAACAATGGATTTGATATGATGACAAAGGCACTTCCGAAAGAGAAACGTGCGGTTTGTAGAGACATTGCAGGTGTGAGGGATCCTTATTATGGCAAAGACACTTCCCAAAGAGAAACTTGCGGTTTGTAGAGATACTGCAGGTGTGAGGGATCCATCCTTACTGTTTGTGAGAGTGAGAGGGGGATTTGTTGTGTGGATCCCTCTCATACTAGTGGGTCCCATCAATTCAAAGAAATAAAACATAATTAAATAAACAAAGTGAAGTATTTAATGTTTGTGGTTCTTTGTGGCCAAATAATTGGAAAAATATAAAACACTAGGCAGAAGTAAGTTCTGGCGAAGTGTGATGTGTGAGCCGAGAGAACGAAGAAAATAGAGAGGGAAAGAAAGAATTAGGGGTTTGTATGGCTTTGGGTTTCCAAAAATCAGACATTGCTGTTCATCCTATCTTTACGAAATGTCTGTATCATGTTGATATCGATCTGAACTATGTATCTATCGGTTCCAAGATGAGAAGAAATCATTTGGGTACCATATGTAGAAAGTATACTTAATAGCATAGTTTTGAGGAAACGTAGTATTTTTTTTTTCTATATAGGTTCGGACTTAATGGGGAAAAACAATGATTGGCCTCAATGGGGAAAAACAATGATGCAGAACATTGTTTATACCGCCTCTTCCTCCATAGTTAATGAAAAGAAAAACAAAAATAAAAGAGGTCAAAATTACGTAAGATTCATCATCATAGCGACACTACAACCAGTGATGTTCTGCATAGAGCATTTACAAGGAGATTGATTTTTCGGAAGTCGTTCCTCTTCTTCCAGAGTTTGATTTTCCTGCAAAGCTTCCACTTCCTATACGAGTTTGGATTCTTTCCTTGATTTTGTTTTCCTTTTTTTTTTTCCAAGTGTAAATGAAACATTCTCTTGCATAAGATATAAAGAAACCAATAATCTTGACCATGTATTTTCATTTATGGGAAAAAAAAGGACATGAGAGAATCCTGATCTTTCCTGTACATGTATAGTTTACAACTTTCTCAAATTAAACAAAAGGAAAAAGAAAAGAAAAATTGAAAAGTTGAAGAGCACTTGATTGCATGGCGACATCTGAAAAGCTCATCTCCAGTCCTTCCAATACTAGTTGATTTGTATTTTTTATCATTATCTCCAAAAGATGAAGACAACTAGCACTTTCCCGTATAGAAGCTAATTCACCCTCATGTTCTAAAAGAAACACTTAATGAATATTAGTAACTTAAAAGAAATGAAAAAAAGAAAATGCAGTAGTAGTGAGGTGGTGACATGACTTCATTACCATAGGCTCCAAGAATTTCATAACCATCGTCCTGATGTGGTGATGATGCTTCATTTGTTTGACACAAGAAAACAACATTTTTTAAAAATACATAAAGGAAAAGAAAATTTAACAGAAATTAGAAAAGAAAGGAGTGAACATTCGTCATACATGTCTTCCGGCTTAACTGAAACCTTCATGTACATTCACTGCGGCTGAAATGTAGGCATCCTCTTCTATATGATCAACTGATCGATGCAGGTGAACTGCAGAAGCATATAGTATATCCTCTTCCTCTTCCAATACTGTCTTTTATTTATCTTTTACACATCAAATTATCAGAAAAATGAATTCATATATGTTAATAGGTTTAAATGAATCTATAGTGAACAATAAAAGAGATAAGTTTTAAATGAATCTTCACCCTCTGCATGTCTTCCAATTGAACCACATAGTCCCAAATCCTCTTCCACAACATTCGGTGCAGCTGAACCAAGAAACATCATAAAGTCAATAATCAAAAATTACTATCGGTTTATTAGCTCTAAAAGAGATATCACCTTGCTTCTTCGGAGGTCCATGCAAAGTCCTGGGAGGGAACCTATTATTCCATGCTGCAAGATATTCGGGATAATTTGAGTTTCTTTTTACATCTACATGTGCATGAAGGTCAAATTGTCTTCATGGTCCATTCCTTGGAACCTTCACCACATTAGGCAGTTCAGAAATCGATCTTGGATCTATTTCCCCCAAATGTTGAAAGTGGAAATTGTGAGAAATGTCAAATGTCACCCTTTTTTTTGTACATTGCACTGACGTCACTGTTTTAATAAGTTAAGTTTAAAAGACATATTACGGTGAACTATCTAAATTGCCCTTAAATAATCAATTTTTAATTTTCTTTGTCCTTCCATCTCCACACTTTGATAACTGAAAGCAGTAAATCCTCTCTCTCCAATAAACTTGTCTGAAAATCGATCTACAACTTGTCTGAAAATCGATCTACAACTTGTCTAAAAATCGATCTACAACTTGTCTGAAAATCGATCTACAACTTATCTGAAAATCGACGTGTTTTAGCATAATAAGGTATTTTGAGTCTTGTAACAATTTATCCATTCTTTATGATTTGTTGTCCGAGTCTTTACGTGAACATGAAGCTAGTATTGTGAAGTTTGAACATTTGAATTTTGAATCTCCGAACCTTTTTAAGCTTTATTTATAGCATCCGAGCCTTTGTGTAAATTATCCGAAATTTTATGTAAAGTCTTTGAGCTTTTTTGTAATTGCTCCGAGCTTTTTTGTAATGACTCCGTGCTATTTTATAATGTAAGTTATCTGAGACTTTGTGTAAAATCTTCGAGCATTTTTGTAAAGGTTCCGTGCTTTTTTTGCAATGTCTCCAAACTTTTTTGTAATGTAAATTATCTGAAACTTTGTGTAAAATCTTCGAGTTTTTTTATAAAGGCTCAGAGCTTTTTCGTAAAGCTCCAAGTTTTTTTGTATCGTAAATTATCTGAAACTTTGTGTAAAGTCTTCGAGCGTTTTATAAAGTCTTCCATCTTTTTTGTAAAGGCTCCGAGCTTTTTTATAAAGTCTCCGAGCTTTTTTGCAATAGTTGCGAGCTTTTTTGTAATGTAAATTATCTAAGACTTTGTGTAAAGTCTTCGAGTTTTTTCGTAATGGTTCTGAACTCTTGTAATATAAATTTTCTGAGACTTTGTGTAAAAGCTTCGAGCTTTTTCGTAAAGGTTCCGAGCTTTTTCGTAAAGGTTCCGAGCTTTTTCGTAATTACTCCAAGCTTTTTTGTAAAGGCTCCGAGTTTTTTTGTAATGTCTCCGAGTATTTTTTGTAATGTAAATTATCTGAAACTTTGTGTAAAATCTTCGAGCTTTTTGTAAAGTCTTCGAGCTTTTCTGTAAAGGCTTCGAGCATTTTTGTAATGTAAATTATCAAAGACTTTGTGTAAAGACTTCGAGTTTTTTTATAAAGGCTCCGAGTTTTTTTGTAATGGCTCCGAGCTTTTTGTAATGGCTCCGAGCTTTTTTATAATGGCTCCGAGTTTTTAATAAGGGCTCCGAGACTTTTACTAAAGGCTCCGAGACTTTTACTAAAGGCTCCGAGACTTTTACTAAAGGCTCCGAGACTTTTACTAAAGGCTCCGAGTCTTTTGTAATTATATTTCGAGTTTTTTAAGTACTGACGAGAAAAAAAATAGAAAAACTTCGGGTGTGCTACCCTCTACCCCCCCGTGAGCTCGGTGGGGAGCTTGACCCTCGAATGCGTGTGTGTAGCGTCACTTTGTCACCGTTTGAGTGATTGTTTGGGTTTCGACAGGACTTTCTCTCTACTTCACAACTCTGTCACTTTAAAATGAATGAAAGAAATTTAATGTGGAACAACTATTAGAGGTTGTTAATAGCCAAATTTGGCTAGGGGAGCAAAGAGAAATTTTTCACTCTCCTAGCTCAAATCAAAGCCCGAGTTCACTATTCATTGAACCCCAGGCGAGCTATAAAGCTACCCCGTAGAAGCGAGGAAGGGTCTTCGGGCTTCAAAATTATCAGGAATGGAGCTTGACACGATCCCCTCACACCTACCTTGGAATTTGGATAAAGCCCGATACGTGGTTATCCAAGCTTCCAGAGATCACCTATCATAGAACCCCGGTTCCTGGGGTCGGGCTCCAAAAGCATCTCGTAAAAGCAAGAAAAGGTCACCGAGTTCATGAAGCATTTGAAGTGAAGCCTGACACAAACAAAGTGAGTTCCTTCGATCAAGGCTTTCCGAGGTCAAAACTAACTTATAGCCTAAACCAGAAGCCCGCCAACCTTTTCAGAAGCCCGTTGTCCTCTTCAGATACAAAAAGAGAGCCTTTAATAGGATCATATTCACGCTATAGCACCGCTTTACTTTGCCAAAGAAAGAAGCCAATCCATCTAGTTAGAGGAAGCTCGCAGAAGCCTTGCCATCACTTACCGGCGTACTGCCCAACCTGAGAGTGGACAGTTAATGCATTCCACTTATTGGGCAGGGTTCTATGGTTGGTGCATGGTCATTTCGAGCTCAAAAAAGGACCTATAAAGGTTAGATCGAGCTCCTTACATTAAGACCATTGAGCTCCTAACATTAAGATCTGTGTCTGGATTTACCTCGTTCTACGAACACCATACTCAACGACCTTTATGAGGCATCACACCATAAAGGCACATGAGATCACATCTACACTTCAATGAACATTGAAACACTGCATACGTGTAGGGCAAGAGGTTGAATCCAAAGAGGAAAGAAACTTATCTCCTAAGATATTCTTGAATCCGTTATTAATTCAAAGTCAATGACTTTTAAATACAAGATTCCGCCCCGATAAGGTGGGAATGGATTGAGAGAATCAGGACGGGAGATCCACAGGTTTAAACCATTCGAGCCATGTATAAATATGCCCAAGCATGATCGACACAAAGAGGGGACACGAATCAACATAGAAAAAGAGAGATTTGACTTCGGCCTAATTTCTATAATCAGAACACGGCCTCCACCATTATCTACTATTCTACAAGCACGAAGTTGCCACCCTACTATATCTTAGAGAGTTTAAGATTGTTTAAGAGTCCTTTTGTACGATATTTATTGTTGATAATAAAACCATTACATTCCCATTTCCATTGCACTTATATTCATACATCCATCTCTATTATATAAGGTTAGGTATCCAATGAACCAACCCCGGTCACCGCCTACGTGGTAGTGGTATCGAGGGTGTTAACTGGAATTTCTCATCTTGAGCAAATTCTCCTTCAACATTTTCTGGTACAGTCTGTGAGAACACCCACACCGTAATCTCCACACTTACAAGTTTGTTGTTTTGCAGTAATCATGAGGCTTCGCTTCTCTCAAGGACAGTCCGAAACCTCGGGACATCCATCTGCTCCCTCCACCCAAAAAGGGTAGAAAAAAGGAAAGAAATCCAAGCATCATAATCTAGCCTCTCATCAGCCAGGTGCAGAGCGGGCTCCAACACCTCTGGCGATGGACCCAACTGTGATCAATCAACATGCAGCAACCATTGTGGAAAATGTCCGCCTCCGTCTTGCTGCAGAAGGGATTGATCCTCAACTGGTAGATCTGGGAATCCATGGAGAAGCAAGCTGACCAGCTGCTAGGCAGTCTGCTTTCGATCGGTTGGGACCCCCCTACCGATCTCTGCCTACCATAGGACAGGGTCTACAACCTCCATCAGAGAAAGGCTAGGGCCAATGCCCTTGATCCCGGATAGGCCGACCAACTATCGGCTTAGACAGGTTAAGTCGTCAGCCGACACTCCACCAATGGCATCTCACAACCCTCATTGACCGGTGACTTTTAGAAGGGAACCTCGAGCTGAAGCCGAAGGTAGTCAACAAACCACACAAGCGGACCCCGTCTCTGAGGACGACAAAATGGAAAAATCTAGCTCGTCGGGGGGATCTGACAGCGAGAGCTCTGAGGTCGACTCCAGAAATAAGCGTTTGAGGAACTAGCTAGCCAAGATGCAGAAGAATATCCAGCAGTTGAAAAGAGGGAACGGTAAGGAGGTCAAAAAAGACCCCCTGAGCGAGATGAATGCCCCATTTACCAGAAAAATCTAGGAGGCAGAGCTCCTTCCAAAGTTTAAGATGCCATCAGACAATTTCTCCGGTACAGAAGATCATTTGAGCCATTTGGAAAGCTTCGTCCAATAGATGGAAGTCCAAAACACAACCAGAACTGCCATGTGTAGAATGTTCCCTACCACCCTGACCGATTACGCCAAGACCTGGTTATGAAACCTACCTACGGGTAGTATGGACTCCTTCAAAAAGTTATCAACTAATTTTTGCTCATAATTCCAGGGAATCAAACTCCGGATGAAAGATCCCATCCATTTACAGTATGTGATCCAGGAGCGAGGGGAAACCTTCCATGCTTACGTGGAGCTGTACCACAAGGAGGTCATCAAGATGGGGGTCTTCATTGAGAAAGGGACCCTCGCCAATTTAAGACGGAATCTATAGTCGAGTAAGCTTTTCCGTTCCTTTGCCAAACGACCTCCAGAGACCTACTAAAAGGCCTATGATCGGGCTCTAGAGTAAGTCAAAGTCAATGAACAACACAAGGTCAAAATGGAGCATGACGATATGAAAACAACAAAACGATAGAAGAAGGAAACTCTAAAACCTAAACCAGTTCAGAAAAACCAGAACAAACCTCCCAACAGGTTAACCTTTCGTTTTCCCGTTTCTCAACCCAAGCAAGAAAGGTACCTAGCAAGGCGAACCCCTCTACGGGTTTCGCCTCCTCCAAGGACAGTAGCCCCCATAACACGAGATGAGAGAGGTTACAATCACAACACCCCCTTAAATGTATCCTGTGAAATGATCTACCACGTCATCCGGGATAATGTGCTACTATAGATGCCCGCGCCCATGAAAGCCCCAATCGATAGGAGGAATCGGTATAAGTACTGCGACTTTCATGAAGACGTGGGCCACAACACTTCAGAGTGCTATAACCTACGCAACCAGATCAAGGCCCTGATTAGGGGAGGATGCTTGATAGAATTCTTGTAGCAAGATAGAGACAATATTCATAATGGGAGGGAAGTACAAGCGGAGATCCACAAGCATGTCGAGAAGAGAAAAGGGGAACAAACGGATCTAATGCAACAAATCCAGGTGATACATACCATTAGCGGAGGTCCTACATTGGCTGGCACCTCTAATAATTTTAGAAAAAACCATATGTTAACGTCAAATTTGCTCAAGATGAGAAATTCCAACTAACACCCTCAAGACCACTACCACGGAGGTGGTGGTCAGGGTCAGTACCTCAGATATCTGACCTGTTAAAATAGAAACGAATATTTGAATGATAATGTGATAGCAAATGAGAGCTTTATTATTGATCACTCGTGGTATACAGAAATCTCTCACATACACTCACAATCTCTATAGGGCATAGAAGGGTGGCAACCTTGTGCCAGTTGAATAGTAGAAATAATGGTGGCCTTGTTCTAATTACATAATTTTGGCCATTCTCATTCTTTTTTTTCTCCTCATTTTTCTCCTCCCCCTTTTCATGGGAATGCTTGGGCATATTTATACATGACCGATATAATTTGAACATGTGTATCTCCTGCCTTGATTCTCTGAACCTGTTCTCTCCTTATTGGGCGAGATCCTCTATTTAAAATTCGTTGACTTCGAGTGAATAATGGACTCAGGATTATCATTAGTGGAGATAAGTTTGTTTCCTCTTTGGGAACAAATTCTTACCTTACACGTATGCAGAATTTAATGTTCGTTATAACGTAGATATGATCCTATGTGTATTCACGACATGATTCTTCATGGAGGTCATCGAGTTAGCTGCTAGTTGTTTCGTAGAGCGAGGTAGATCTATGATTTAGTTCTGGTCTCTAAAGATTGGGACAACTTTGTGGGCACTTACTAGGGATAGTGTAGATTAGGTGAGATTTTTCTTTCATGTTTAGGTAGGTTATAGGCGTCCCTAAGAAAATTAGTGAATCTGATCTACCTAGAGGCTCTCTCTTCATATCTGACAGGGACAACGGGCTTCTGGAGAGGTAGGTAGGCTTCCGGGTTAGGCTGTGAATTAAATCTGACCTCGAGAAGCCTTGGTCTGGAAGGAGCTCACTCTTGTTTGTGTTGGGCTTCACTTCGAGTGCTTCTTGAGCTCGGTGATCCTTTCTTGCTTTTATTGGGTGGTTTTGGAGCCTAACCCCAAGAACCGAGGTTCCGGGATAGGTGATCTTGAGTAGCCCAGATTTCAGTGTTCGCGTGAGGGCTCGACCTGGTCGTTCCTAGCTTCATCCTTGATAATTTTGAAGCCCAATGATCCTTCCCTGCTTCTACGGGGTGGATTTATGGTTCACCCGAGGTCCCATGGATGGCAAATTCGGGTTAGGAGAGTGGAAAATTTCTCTTTGATCCCCTTACAAAATTTTACTATTAACACCATACGAGGAAGGTCCATCGTGTAGATGAAGAGCGAGCTATCTTCAAGGTCAACCAAAGCCCAGCTGACCCCTCCCAATTCGTGCATATTATCTTTACTGAAGCGGATGTCTACAACACTGTGCAACCTCATGATGATCCCATGGTGGTCACAGTACAAATTGCCAATTGCAAGGTCCATCTCGTGCTTGTTGACACAGGCAATAACGTCGACATCCTTTTCAAAGGTACATTGGAAAAACTGAATTTGAAACAATGGTGTTACAATATCTGCACAACCCCGTTGTATGGATTTACTGGGGACTATATCATACCTTTGGGGTCGAAGATCCTTTCAGTAATCACCGGAACAACCCCGATTCAGTAAAATATCATGACGGACTTCGTGGTAGTAGATACCTCATTGGCCTACAATACGATATTAGGAAGACCTTTCTTGTTATCCTTGAAAGGGGTATTTTCTATTTACCACAACGTTCTAAAGTTTCCAGTAGGAGACAAGGTGGGGGAAATACGTTGTGACCAACAAGCAGCTAGTAAGTGTTATGCAGTGTCTGCCAATCTGACAGCCATAGCGAAACAGTTTGCTCAGGTTACGACGATACAGGATGGGGTAACCCCCAAGATGACCCTGGAGGATGTAGAGTTTGTAAACTACCCAGAAGATAATCCTGAGACTCCAGACGGAGAGGAACAGAACAGAACAGAACAGAACAGGGAATGGGCCAACGGGCATCCAGTGGATGAGCTAGAAGAGGTACCTATTCAGATGGATGGCCGGTTGTTAAGAAGCGACCCTCAAACCGAGAGTGAATAAAGGTCTGATCGGGCTCCTAAAAGAATTTAACGATATTTTCACTTGGAGTCACGATGAGATGTCCAGGATCCCGATATCATTGGCCGCTCACCGTTTGGCAGTCAATCCAACCTTCAAGCCTGTCAAGTAAAAAAGGCGTCATTTTAACGCCAAAAGAAATACCACGATTCAGGAAGAGGTGGACAAGTTGATCAGAGAAAGCTTCATCAGAGAGGCACGTAACCCTGAATGGATCTCCAACGTGGTCATGGTCACGAAGGCGAATGAGAAGTGGTGTATGTGTGTTGACTACAACAACCTTAACCGGACGTGTCCAAAAGACAGTTTTCCTCTAACAAAGATCGATCAATTGGTTGACTCCAAATCCGGGAACAAGCTCCTAAGCTTCATGGATGCATTCTCGAGTTACAACCAGATCATGATACACCTTGCTGACCAAGACAAGACTGGCTTCATCATCGGGCAGGGTCTGTACTGCTATAAGGTGATGTCGTTCGGGCTTAAGAATGCGGGAGATACATATCAACGGTTGGTTAATTGACTATTAAAGCTTGAGAATGGAAGGTCAATGGAAGTGTATATCAACGACATGATTACCAAGTCACCGACTATAGGAGGACACCAGGATGACCTTCGCAGAACTTTCATGATCCTAAGGGAAAACTAGATGAGATTGAACCCTTCTAAATGTGCCTTCGGGGTAACTGTAGGAAAGTTTATTGGTTTCATGGTCCATGAGAGAGGAATAGAGGCTAACCTAGAAAAGATCCAGGCCATCCTGGATCTTGAATCCCCCATATCACTCAAATAGGTTCAAGTCCGGATAGGAGAGATAACAACGCTCAACCGATTCATTTCTCGATCCACCGATAAATGTTTCCCTTTCTTCAAAGCGATCAAGCAGGGAAGGAACATGAAATGGGATCAGGAGAGTGAGCAAGCTTTCCAATCTCTGAAGAAGTATTTGTCAAGCCCTCCGTTACTAGTTAAGCCAGGTCTGGGAGAGGAGCTGCAGATATACTTGGCCGTTTCAGAAACTGCAGTGAGTGGGGCCTTGGTCAATGAGTGTGGAGATAGGGTCCAACGACCTATCTACTACGTAAGTCCTGCCCTGACCAAGCCAGAAAATAATTATACCCTATTGAAGAAGCTCGCTTATGCCCTGGTAACCTCGCCCAGGAAGCTCTGTCCCTACTTTCAAGCTCACTCAATAGCAATAGTAACAGACCAACCTCTCCGTCAATTCCTACAAAGGTCGGAAGTGTCCAGAAGCCTGGTTTTATGGGCCATGGAACTCACCCAATTTGATTTAAGATATAAACCCAGGACCACAATTAAAGTCCAAGCTTTGGCAGACTTTGTGGCAGAGCTCTCAATGCCCCCAGGCCAAGCGACCTCCACAGCAACAAATATAACTCCTGTGAAGAATTCAGAATCCAACAACTGGTCGGAAGGCTGCAAGTCATGTATCCTTTACACTGATGGAGCATCCAGACAAGCCGGGGGAGGAACGATCATAGTCCTGATAGACCCAGAGGGGGCCGAGTGTTGCCACTGTTTCAGGTTCAAATTTAAGGCCACTAATAATGAAGCAGAGTATGAAGACCTCCTAGCTGGGATGAGGGCAGCCACCGAGCTCGGGGTTGATTACCTTCTAGTCAAGAGTGACTCATTACTCATAGTCAATCAGGTTTCTGGTGACTATCAGGCCAAAGGGGATATCATGATTGCCTACTTGAAGTTAGTTCAGCTGCTTAGGAGTAAATTCAGAGGATTCAAGATCGAGCAGGTGCCTCGACAACAGAATCACCGAGTTGATGTCCTAGCCAAGATAGTTACGAATGGTGGTCAGGCCTTACCATAAGGAGTCCCTTTCCAAGTGATCTCCCTACCAAACACAGTAGCGAGCAATGAGTCCTATACCTTGGATCGACAACCATGTTGGATGGACTCGATAGTGGTTTATCTCCAAGAAGGAAGAATTCCCGATGAGCCCGACCAAGCCAGAAGAATTAAGAGGCTCTCAATCAGATATTGCCTAGTAGATGGATACCTTTACAATAAGGGTAAGTCTCTTCCCCTACTGCAATGTTTGCACCCGGATGATGCCAAATCAGCAATAAGAAAGGTTCATTCTGGGGAATGCGGGAACCACATTGGTGGTAAAGCTCTGGCATATCAGGTACTCTGCATGGGGTACTACTGGCCCACCATTCATCAAGATGCAAAGAGCTTTGTTCAATCCTGTGAACCATGCCAGAAGACCTCCAACTTGAGCCACCTCTCACTAGAGCGTCTATCATCTCTCAGCTGGCCTTACTCTTTTGCTATGTAGGGGGTCGACTTCATTGGTCCACTTCCAACCGCTCATGGATAAGCCAAACATGATATTGTGGCAATCGACTACTTCACAAGATGGGTCGAAGCCGAACCATTCTCCCAGATATCGAAAGAGAATACAATGAGGTTAATAAAAAAATAACGTGGTCTATACGTTCGCCCCTCTTATCATTATAGCTGACCTCAGAAAGCAGTTTTATAACAGTCGATTCAAGGACTTTTGCAACCGCCTGGGAATCGACCTTAGATTCACCTTAGTAGCCCATCCTCAGACCAACGGGTTGGTGGAATCCACCAATAAGACTATCAAGAAACTGTTGAAAAAGAAGTTACATCAAAGGAAAGGCAGATGGGCTGAAGGGCTTCCCGCACTATAAGGAGAATGGCCACCGGAGAAACGCCCAATTCTTTAACCTTCGGGGTTGAAACAGTTCTTCCCATCGAGCATAAACTAACCTCCTTTAGAGTTCAACATTTCGAGCTTGGAAGCAATAAGAATAAGCTCCGGGCTAGCCTAGATCTCTTGGAAGATAAGCAAGACTGGGCAGCTGAGAAAGTAGCAATTTACCATAGCAAGATTGCTAGGTACTTTAATAGGAGAGTTAAAGCTCGAAACTTTAAGGAAGAAGACCTAGTTCTTAGGAAGGTAACCTTGATTACGAGGAAGAAGTCAGATGGGGTCCTGGGGCCCAATTGGGAAGGACTTTAGTTGGTGAAGGCAGTGATCCATAACTGAGTACATGCTTCAGGACATGGATGGTCGATCCATCGACCACATCTGGAATGCAGATCATCTGAGGAAGTATTACCCTTAGACATGGGACTCGTGAGTAGACTACCTCCAGTTAAGATTCAATAAAATTTCCAATAACAATGTACTACCTTACTTATCAATAAAGTCTGTTTTCTCCATCTTTGATTGTATTCTACCATAATTTCTTCGTATCAAATTAGGATTTACGTGGATAAGTCTGACAAAATCATCTCAAGACCAAGGATTAGCCGGGGGAAGCCCCCTCGCTATCCTTAATGCCTCTACCGGGCATCATCCCTCCACCAAGAAGGATCTGAGTGTAAGAGCATAGTTGCAATCCAGATCTCGAGACCAAGAAATAGCTAGATAGCCCTCCTGATACCTTGTTCGGGCTACTACCCCCAAGAAGGATCTGAGAGTAAGAGCATAGTTGTCATCCAGATCACAAGACTAGGAAATAACTAGAAAGCCCTCTTAATGCCTTTGTCGGGCTACCACCCCCAAGAAGGATCTGAGTGTAAGAGCATAGTTGTCATCCAGATCACAAAACCAGGAAATAGCCAGATAGCTCTCCTGATGCCTTGGTCGGGCGTAACCCCCAAGAAGGATCTGGGTGTAAGAGCATAATTGCCATCCAGATCACAAGACCAAGAAATAGCTAGATAGCCCTCCTGATGCATTGGTCGGGCTACCACCCCCAAGAAGGATATGAGTGTAAGAGCTTAGTTTCCATCAAGACTACAAGTCTAGGATGAAGCTAGATAGCCTTCCTGCTGCCTCGATCGGGCTATAGCCCCTAAAAGAGCCCATGAGTGGAAAGCTCTCATGTTTTAACTCCAATGCTCTAGTTATTACTGGCTACTAATCTTCCATGTGTATATGGTTGCTTGCTGTGACAGGTACAAACTAACTTATAATCACATAAGGGGACTACCTACTAAAGTCATCAAACTACAAGTTTCCTCTGAGAGTTGGGAGATCGAGCAAGTTGTCTACTTCAACACTTAAACAAAATTTTACATCTTGCCAAAGTTTGAATAATTCGAGTTGTTTGAGAGGTCACATCTAGCTCGAGAAGGGGAATGAAGCAACAAGATGTCAATCAAATCAAAATTCATTGAAGAAAGCATGAACGAGATCTAAAGTCAGTTTTCATTAATGAAATGGGAGTCTATCCCTTGGAAAGTCTACAGTTAGCAAACAGGGAGACCAACCCCCGGTCCTGGGCTGTAAAAAAAATGATGATGATGATCAAGTATGAATGAAGTTGGGGTGCCTACCCCCCTTTTCCGGGCTGTAAAGGCAAGCTGTGAATAAAGTGTATCAGGCTCCTGCTTCTTCTTGATTTCTTTCTGCTGCTCCCCCTTCTTGGTGGATCTTACATTCTACTCCTCATTCCGATGGTTGCTAATTTGGATGGCCATTTCTGCTATCCCTTCTACCGGAGGATTCCTGATTGTTTGCTGCTCAACGAGGTCTTCTTCCAAGACCTCATTAACCACCGCCATAACCTTAGGAGGGATGGCTGCGTCATGAAGGTTTGCCAAAGATTCTGCCCGGCTTGCTCAACATCAAGTTCTTCCTTAGAGGCTTCATCCGGACTATTGTGGGTCTCTTCTCGGGCTTCTTCAAGGTCCTTATCGAGTTGTGATAACCGAACCCCACTAGAGGTCTCCCAGGGATCCGAGACTGGAAGGATTGAAGGAGGAAGAGGAGGACCTGTTACAGCTGCTTTCTTCCCAGCTCCAGCCCCAGCCAAAGCCCCAGCCCAGCCAGCCCCTTTACCCTCAAGATGAGACATTTTTGCAACCTTCAACATAATCTCAACTCTATCCCAATTGGCTATAACTGATAGGTCGAAAGGGGAATGAAGGGCTTCGGTAACCTAGTAGGAATCATAGAAGTATCCTTAGCTGAAGGAGGCGTCTGCCTCAACCTGAAGCTTGGCAACTTGGGCTTGCAAACCTTGGTTTTCAATGTCAAGTCCTTTTGTTTCTTCCTTCTAAGAATCCCACTGATTGACTCGACGTTGAGAATGAAGGGTTTCTTGATTAAAGGATCGCTTCAACCTTTCGTGGTCACACCAAAGCTCAGCTAACTCCGCCTCCATCCCTCTCTAGCTAGAGGCCATTTCTTACACTAAGTCTTGAGCCAGCGCCAACAATTCCATGGCCCGTTCAGCTTCAGCTTCAGCCCTGGTTACCCGGTTGTGGAGAGAAGCCACTTGGTGACCTATGACAACTTGGAATTTGAAGGCCTGTAAAGAATTCAAGTTAGGAAACAACAAATCAAATTATTGCATGAGAAAATAAAAATGATGACTACCTCGGCCAAGAAGGCAGAACCCTTGGTAATCAGAATGTCTATAGGCATTAAAGCCATCATAGAAAGACTGCCCCCGGGGAAGGAAGTGACGAACTGCCCTATGACTTTGTCTTGAAAGGTAGAGCCAGACTGATTTGACTGGTGAACAAGGGAAACCCCCTCAACACTAGCTTCGGGGTCCATTACAGTTCGGGAGGCTGGGAATGTAGATGGAAGGGTAGAAGCGTCAAGTAAGCTAGGAGCAGGGGCAACAAGAGCAGGAGAAGAAGCAGGTGTAGGGGTAACTAGAGCATGAGTTGATGCTGCTGCATCAGCGGCTTGAGAAGCGGATGCTCCTTTACCCCCCGTCTTGGCAGCCTGAGATATGAGGAGTGACAACTTGGACCTGTGCTAGGAAGGGAACAGAGGAAGAGCAAATGAAGCCCCAGCTGGAACTGTAGGCCCCCATTTTTCTAAGGAAGCCAGAGGAATTTTCCGATTCGATTTGGTGGAAGGGGGAGGAGTACGAGCTTGGGGGGCTTCATGGGAATCTGGAGCAACAACAAAAACTGTTAAAAGAAGAAGAATAAGGATGTCAGAAGCGAGCCAGCTAACGGAATGAAGCATAACGACTTGGTGTTACTTACGAGGGGTAGCATCGGAGATCCGTAGGTATCGATTCACCCTATGGGAATCGAAAGGATCATCCGTTTGATACTTCAAGTTCAAATAATTCCTGGCGAGGATAGTCTTCAGCACAACCTCAGACTCGGGAAGCAAGGAATCTCAATCCCATGAGGATTTATCGTTGAAAGCGGTAGGAACCGTGAACTCATGCCCGTCTATAAATACAGAGCTTCCCCAATCACCCCCGCCTGTATCCACTATTCCTTCCAGGCTGGGTTCTTCCTCAAAGCGCCAGGGATGATGAAGTTGAGTTTGTTCTTAGCCTTCGTATAGAACTGATACCTTGTAACTCTAGACAAAATCTAGATTTGAAAGAGGTAGGCCAACTCTTCTGCTCTGAGCTCCTGGGTGACCTTGGTCAGCTCGTACTATTCCTTCCCTAGCACGAGGAAGCCAATCAGATGCCTCCAAAAGCTGGGCGTTAGTTGGAGGGGAGCTAGTTGTAGGGCGTTAAGAGCCCGCCGGATAGTAGGGTGAAGAGGGAGCCGAACCCCATTCTCGAAGGCCGCCACGTGGATGGGGATCATGCATTTGGGCGGATTGAAGACTTCGAAGTTCTTCTGGGGAACTATGAGGGTGACACCATCAGGAATTCCATATTTATTCCTTAGGCAGATGATCGATTATGGATCAACAATAGAGTCAGGGATGACCCTAAAGTCATAAGGAAAAGGGCCTCACTGAAGGAGGTCCAACCTCCCCAATGGTGTCGGCCCTTTCTCCCATGTCAGAATCCTCATCGACCAAGTTCAGAGGGTTGTTGGGTTGATTGGAGAAGCCAGAGCCAAATGAAACATTCCTACCTAAGCGTCGGCGCTGACAAAGTGGGGTAGCGCCCTTGTCGCTCAAATTTTCTCGCGTCCGCTTCCTAGGAACCAAGCTGGGGACTCCAGTCCCTTCTACCATAGCCTCAATACTGTTTACTGAGTTCGACATTATCAGATAAAGGATTTTGAAGAACAAGAGAAAGAACAAAAGAGCTTTTCAAAGGTAGCAAAAGAGAAGGATTTCTGAAAACTTGAAATTTAAAAGAAAGCGTGAGGAAACTGATGAGGAAGCTAGGTTTAAATAGAGCTGGGAGGGACAGTGACGTCAACGAAAGCTTCAGATGGATCGTCTCAAATCACGGAGTGTCCGTAATATAGCCGGATTATTTTGGGGAACACACCGGTCTTTTCCTGCCACGTCACTGACATAATTAATGAGAAGATTTCTACCCAGGTTTGGTAACGGTAAAGAGGAAAAATTTCCCAATTAAAAAGTGAAATCTGACTCCAACCCCAACTCAATCGCCGGTGTTCAAGTCAGAGGGGACTTCAGTTAATAACAAAATTTGGCCAGGGGATCAAAGAGAAATTTTCCACTCTCCTAGCTCAAATCAAAGCCCGATTTCACCATTCATTGAACCTCGGACGAGCCATAAAGCTACCCCGCAGAAGCGAGGAAGGGTCTTCGGGCATCAGAATTATCAAGAATGGAGCCCGACAGGATCAGATCAAACCTCTCACGCCTACCTTGGAATTTGGACATAGCCCGATACGTGGTTATCCAAGCTTCCTGAGACCACTTATCCTAGAACCACCCCGGTTCCTAGGGTAGGGCTCCAAAACCATCTCGTAAAAGGAAGAAAAGGTCACCGAGCTCAGGAAGCCCGACATAAACAAAGTGAGTTCCTTTCTGATCAAGGCTTTCTTGAGGTCAAAATTAACTTGTAGCTTAAACCAGAAGCCTGCCAACCTTTCCAGAAGCCCGTTTTCCTCTCCAGATACAAAAAGAGGGTCTTTAAGAGGATAAATTCACGTTATAGCACCGCTCCACTTCGCCAAAGGAAGAAGCCAATCCACCTAGTTAGAGGAAGCTCGCAGAAGCCCTGCCATCACTCACCGGCGTTAACGCGGTCATTTCAAGGTCAAAAAGGGATCTGAAAAGGTTAGATTGAGCTCCTTACATTAAGACCAGCGAGCTCCTAACATTAAGATCCGGGTATGGATCTACCTCGTTCTACGAACACTATACTTAACGACCTCCATGAGGCATCACACCATGAAGGCACAAGAGATCAAATCTACACTTCAGCAAACATTGAAACACTGCATATGTGTAGGGAAAGAGGTTGAATCCAAAGAGGAAACAAACTTATCTCCTAAGATATTCTTGAATCCGTTATTAATTCAAAGTCAATGACTTTTAAATAAAAGATCTCGCCCGATAAGGAGGGAAATGATTGAGAGAATCAGAGCGGGAGATCCATAAGTTTAAACCATTCGGGTAATGTATAAATATGCCCACGCTCGATCGACACAAGAAGGGGACAAGAATCGACATAGAAAAAAGAGAGATTTGACTTCGACCTAAATTCTGTAATCAGAACATGGCCTCCACCATTATCTAATATTCTACAGGCACGAAGTTGCCACCCTACTGAATCCTGGAGAGTTTAAGAGTGTTTAAGAGTCCTTTTGTACGATATTTACAGTTGATAATCAAACCATTACATTCCCATTTCCATTCACATCCATCTCCATTCAATCAGGTTAGGTATCCAAGATACCAACCATGACCACCGCCTACGTGGTAGTGGTCTCGAGAGTGTTAACCGGAATTTCTCATCTTGAGCAAATTCTCCGTTAATAGAGGTATTTTTGTTCGTTCACTATAATATATACCTTTTAAATATAAATTATTAAAGCAGTGACAGTGTTGAAATGCCACATCCAAAAAATGTCATTTAATTTTTGAACCCAATATAGAAATCCAATATGCCTTAGACTTTTAGTTGGGTTGTAAGGGATGTAGGTGTTGAAATTAATTAATATTGTCAAAGAATATACCTTTACAATTTAGACAACATCAAACTCCGAAACTTCCGCCAACCTCTTATAAGGGTCCTATATGAACTATAAAAGAGCATACATACATAAATATACATATGTATAAAGTATTTACATAAGAAAAATAGAAGAGAAATGAGAAAAGATTTACATCATCTTCATTGACTGCGGCTAAAATTGCTTCATAATTTTCTAAATGATTAGTATGATTGGATTGTAAGGAATAGTGTATAGCATGGGTCCAACCTACTATCAAAGGGAAGGTTACAGGATAACCATGCTCAACTTGCTTCAGATGAACAAGCTTGCTTTTGAGTAGAGCAAAAAGTGGTGGTACACGCTTATAGGCAAACATCTGCAGAGGAAAATAATAGACTCTTTAAATGTGAATTGAATAAAAACAAATTAAAATTACAAAAAATTATGAAAACATTTTGAAATAGAGAATGGGTATAGACAAGTTCATCAATAATGGCTTGCCATCTACCAACAAGCTAGTTATATACCAAATATCCTTCAAAGTAAATATAAATTTCGCATTTTCTCGATGTGAAAACATTTATTCACATCATTATATTTTTGGACTATAAGATTCATCGGTCAAGGTCGTGTCTCATGGAAACAAATTGCATTAATATACCTCAAATAAAGGCCCATTGTGTTAATTGGATATTAACAGTTATGATCCAAATCAAGTACACCCGTTATTCATAATTGTTAATAGCTATTTTATTTTATGAATGATCAAAGAGAAATTTTTCATCTGCCTAATATCTGATAGAACCTATCTGGTAGGACTATATCGGACCGGTTTCCACAAGACTATCAGAATTCATGCAGAGCCGGTATCATGGTACCTGCTACCTGATACCAAGGTACCAGGACATCTATCTGGTACATGTGCATCTCGACAATAGTTCGTGACCTATCTGTGGGAACCGGTATATCAGGGTACCACGCCGTCAGGAAAGCATCAAAATTCTCCTCCAAGTAACGCAGGATTATAGGGTTGACCCCTTCGCCATTAAAGCGCTATAATGAGACAAAACAAGTCAACAGATTCACCATTTATTTGTATTCATATTCAAACAGAAACATGATGTAATCAACAGGCGCAATTACCAGGCGCAATTACCGCGTAAATTGACACCCTCCATCAACGCCAATCAATTTTTATAACACGACCAATCAATTGGTCTCATAGTTGTCAAAATTGTGCCTAGGCTCTAGGCGAGGTAGGCCGAGTGGTTGTCACCCAGAGTGTGGCCAGGCGCAGCTTCTTTGATGAGGCGAGCGCTTTTTGCACTTAAGCGTAGAGGCGACGGGGTGCCAAAAAGCGAGCTTAAGCGTGCATGTTTCAACCTTTTTTTAAATGTCGTTTTGATAGTTTCTCTTAAACAAAAACAGAAAAACTCATTTTTTAAAACAAAAAAAAAACCCTAGAAACAACAGAAGCAGTCGACAGCTGATTCTCTCCTCCAATCCTCTCCAATCGGTTGATTCTCATTTCCTCCTCTCCATTCGAAGTGAAGAATGTCGAGGAAGTTGAAGACTTGAAGACTTCCACTCTTGATTCTTGAAGACCAGCCGACCACAACCAGGTATGATTTTTCAATATTTTTTGTTTTTTTTTAATTCAATTTTTCTCACCATTCTCTCATTCTCTATCCTTCTAGTCCCCAAATATAAGCCATTATGCTTCCCAATTTTTTATTTTTATTATCTATTTAGTTTTGTTGAAAAATTGATAAGTTCATGAGTTGATGTTGGTTGTGTTGAAGTTTATTAATTATCTATATAATTAATATTTTACTTGATGAGTCGAAGTTTACAAAATTGGTTGATGACTTGATGTTGGCTGTGTTGATGAAGTTGAATATTGATGTTTATGAAATGTTGTGAATTCTGATGTTGCCTAATTGTTGTAGTGTTGTCAACTTGTCATGCTTGGTTCAATGTTAGTGTTTATTTTTAAGCAAAAATTGCCATGTTTGTTAATTGTTACTGCACTTATTAGTTAATAGTTAATTAGTTATTAGCCATTAGCAAATTAATTTTGCTTGTACTTTTTGTGATTATAGGTTACAAATTCTGAATGTCGACATTAGATGCAAGCCAAACATCAAACCTAAAGAAGGATTCCGCATGGCGCTATTTCAGTTGCCCTAACCCTAGTGACACAAATACCACAAAATGCAATTGTTGTGGTAAACAATCAAAATGAGGTATTTTTCGGGGCAAACAACATTTAACTGCATGTTCTAAGAATGTCACAGCTTGTGCCAAAGTTCCAGCACAAGTCAAAGAGGAGATCTTAAATTATATGCAGAGGAAAAAGAATGAAAAAGAATATAAAAATTTGGCACCTGAAGATGATTTTGATTATGGCGAAGAAGATGATGATTTGCCGATGCTTTCTAGTACTCAAAAATGACCAAGTGGAACTGGAAGTGGAAGCAATAATGAAAGCATCAACCTATTTAAAAAGCCAAAACAGAAGGGTCCACTTGATTTGTTCTACAACAAGACCCCTTCAAGTTCAAGGCAATCGAAGTTAGGTGAAAGTGATGCGGTAAAACAGGAATTAAGGGGTCATGTTTGTAAGACTTTTGCTAGATAGATGTATGAGGTAGGGAACCTATTCAATACTGTGAAGTACTATAGCTTCAATGCATTTTCTAAGCAGTTGGACAATTTGGTTCGGGTGTTAAACCGCCAACTTATCATGAAGTCAGGGTTCCCCTTCTAAAGAATGAGGTGAAGGCTACCCGTGAAACTTTGAAGATTCATGTAGAGGAATGGAAGACTTATGGATGTTCCATTCTGTCGGATGGTTGGAAAGACAGAAAAGAAAGGACATTGATTAATTTCCTAGTCAATAGTCCGACATGAAGTGTGTTTATTGAGTCAGTTGATGCTTCAGGATATGCTAAGACTGGTGAGAAGACGTTTGACTTACTGAGTCAATTCGTGGAAAAGATATTTTTACGTTGATTGATGCTAGATGGAATATTCAACTTCATCGCCCTCTACATGGAGCCGGGTGGTTCTTGAACCCAGAATTCTTCTACAATACTAGGAATGTAGATGATGAAGTGGCAAATGGTTTATATACATGCATAGAAAGGTTGGTCCCAAATGTAGAGACTCGATGTGCGATTGATCTTGAGCTCTCCAAGTATAAGAAAGATGAAGGTAGCCTAATGGGCGTTAGAATAAGAGGAAAGAAATCACCAGGTATATATTTTTTAAGTAAAACATGTATTCTATTTTTAAAAATTATATAACAAATATTTATTAATGATTTTTCATTTTTAATTAACAACTGAATGGTGGGATTCATATGGCACTTCTACACCTGCTTTGCAAAAAATTGCTATAAAGATTCTTAGCCACACTTAGTGGTGTAAAAATGGACTGGCCCGACCCATTAGGGACAGCCTGGTTAGTCCATTTCTGAAAACAGGCCTGGGTGGGCCTGACACGCGATGGTGTCGCGGGCCAGCCCGCCCCGACCTGTTTCCAGAGAAGCAGGCCGGGCACGGCACGCCGGTCTGCCTCAGGAGGGTCGTGCCAGGCCGACCCGTCAGTCCCCTCTGGCGGGCCTGGCGGGCCTGGCCTAACGGGCCTGGTCCGTCGGGTTGGTTTTTTGGTCCAATTTTTTTTCCAAATTACGTTTTTTGGATTTAGGGTATAGGGTTTAGGATTTATAGTTTATGGTTAAGGGTTAAGGGTTTAGGATTTATAGTTTATTTATAGGATTTAAAATGAATGAAGAGAACAAACAATTATTAGGATTTGAAATGAATAAAGAGAACGAACAATTTTTTAATTATTTATTTATTTTTCACTTATGGAATTCAGTAATACATATCTACATGATTGCCTCATTATAAACCTTACCAAGAAAAACCTAGTGGGATAAAAACTTGGTAAGGGAAAAAGAGTGCAACCGTTTTACAACTTACAAGTAAATAATAAATACATATGTAAAAGTATAACCTAGTTCTGGCCCTGGCCACTACCTGAAGGGTCATCAATATATAGATTGTCGAAATTTAGATTAAGTTCTTTATCTACAGTTAGATTTTGTAACCTTTTTTTAGCATGCTCCCAATCCCGAAGGCATGTTAATACCTCCACCATCTCTGGAGACAAACAGCTTCTTCTTGGTTCAATTATGCGTCCACTGGTGCTGAAAGCTTGTTCTGAAGACACCGTTGACACTGGAATAACCAGTACGTCACGTGCTAAGTGTGACAAAACTGGATACCTGTACGTATAGGTCTTCCACCATAACAACAAATCAAACTCTTCCTTGTCTTCAACAGCATCGAACTGTGCTTCAAGGTACCTAATAAGTTCGGTACAAGAAGATGGGCTAGATCTTTACCCTGAAGAAGTACTTGCTGATTTGTCTTTTTTTCTTCGTTTCAGAAGGCTCCAACTTGTTTGGTTCTGCTCTGTCTCCGGTCGTGTTGATTGGGGGATGTCAATGTTGCCAAACTTGGTCTCATAAATATGAAAAATCTCGAACAACTTGGTTCGAATGTCAGTAATTTGTTCTGAATAATCTATTGACAAATTAATACCAATAAACTCAAGCAAAAATTCTAAACCAGATAATTTAACATTGGGATCTATTATAGCACTTAAGGTATAAAGTAGGGGAATGTTAGCCCAATATTTTTTCAACTTTGTCTCCATGACAACAACTGCAGCGCCTAGATGTTCATCTTCTCTATAACTGTTTAACAGTTCAGACATTTTCACTATCTGATGGATTGCCTGGGAAGATGTGGGGTAATATACCCCGGAAAGAGTTACAGTGGCATTGTAAAAAATCTTTAAAAATTGAACAAAAATCTTTGCCATATACCAATCGTCCGTGGAAAGTAATTTTGGACTAAGTTGTCCTGTTTCGGTCAATTTCATGTTATAAAAACATGTAATGGTTGTATCATATTCCAAACAATTTTGCAACATTAAATAAGTAGAGTTCCACCTTACCGGCATATCAGTTTGGAATCGTCGGGGTTTGAGACCGTTTAATTTACAATGTCTCTTGAATTCACTGAATCTAGGATTAGAACTGTAAATCCAAGAAATGGCATCTCTCATGCGATCTATTTGGTCGTTTACCTGCTTTAAACCAGCCTGTACAACTAAATTTATAATATGGCATGCACACCGTTGATGGAAGAAATAACCTCCATCTTGCGGGATATTTCTTGCAACAAACAATGCAATAGAGCTAGTATTTGCAGATGCATTATCAAATGTGATTGAAAGAATGCGATGCGTGATTTCATAAGTTTCTAAAACTTCAATTATAACATTAAAAATGTTTTCTGCGGTATGTGCAAAATCCATAGGACGAAAACCAAAAATTCTTTTTGTTATCCTCTAATCAGAATCTAAATAGTGTCCCGTGACACATAAATAGTCCTGTTTGGAACATGCATTCCAAATATCAGAAGTTAATGCAACAGAGACACTTAAATACTGTATTTCAGCAACTAAGTCATCCCTTTCGGTTTCAAACAATCGTATCAAATCATTTCTAGTAGTGGTTCTAGAAACAGGTTCATATTGGGGGTTATATGCAGATGTGATTAATTCTTTATAAAATGGACTCTCACCAATACTGATCGGTTGATCAGTTTGTGCAATGTATCGTGTCAAGCACTCTCTAGCGTGCATGGCGTCGAACTGCCACGACGTAACGGACCCGTCTGGGTGCCGTTGAAGCTGTGTCTGGGTTGTAGTATCTACCGGTCCATGTGCAGGCATACATTTGTGCATATGCCATCTCAAATGTCCGGTTCCCCCCGTACTTGTAGCATAATTCTTATGGCAAAACTTACATTTATCTCTGAGGCCAGACGCTCCATTTGGGAGTGTCATTTGGACTATGTTGAAACATTGCCACACATCTGATGTTAATTTTCTAGGACGTGATGTTGGTGTAACGCCGAAACCAGAAGGTCCCGCTTGAGTATGGGTCGATTCTGAAATATCAAATTCATCGTTGAGAATATTCAAACCGTCCGGAAAATAAGGCTGCTGGTTAGGACCCATTATCTGAATAAAAATATGAGCACTATAGTAGTTAATAGTCAAATTAAAAATCAATATTTACTAACAGTAATCTTAATTTACTAACAATAGTTACTATAACTAATATGACACTTACAATAATTAATTTACTTAAATAACAAATTAAATAAATAACAAAATCATAATCTACTAACAAAAATTTTTAAATTCACTAGTTCACTACTACAAATAAAATTGATAAATTTACTAACATAATATACTAACATAAAATTGATGATTTGAACCACTACTCTTAAATTTACTATCATAATCTACATATGAAAAAATTTAATTTATGAAAAAAACAATATCAAACGTAATTACTACACTTAACATTCATCATTTACTTATTACAAAAAGTAATTTCAGTAATACAAATTAACTTTCTAAATTTATTAATAACAAATATTAAAATTACTACTAAACTTAAAAATCTTAATAAACTAAACAAATAATATTAACATTAAAGCCCAAAAATTGATAAACTAACTAACTAAATAGATAATGTTTTCATTAAGTAACTCAAATCTAAACATAAACATATAAATTTACTATGAGAATATGTTAGACCAAAAATATTAACAAAATTGTACCTTTAAAATTTGGTGTGTTGGTAGAAAAAATAGAGAATTTTGTAGAGAGAGTAATAACCAAAATGATTGAAAAAGTTTAGAGAATTGGAGAATATATTAGAGATTGAGATTTGAGAGTATAAGAGATTGAAAGAATGATAGAGAGAGTTAATGTAAAATGAAATGGATGGAAGTATTTATAGAAAAATTTGATTTGTGGGTCAAAATGTAATTTAAAAGATTGTAGGGGGGTTTTGGTAAATTTAATTTCCTCCAACGGCTAGAAATCAATTCCAGCCGTTGGAGGTTTTTTGAAAATAAATAAATAAATAAAAAATCGGCCTAACGGACCGGCTGATCGGTCCGCTGGGCCGATCCGACAGGCCTGGCAAGCCGGATTGGCGTACCAGGCGGCCCGGCACGAGGCCTGGCCCTCTTCCTTCACTGGCCGTTCCCAGAACGGCCCGTGAACTTCCTGGGCCGGCCGGCCCATTTTTACACTACTAGCCACACTTACAGTTCATTTGGGTGAACGTAATTGGAGTGTATTTAAAAATGTAAGTCCGTGTTTTTACTTTTACAAGTATTTTTAATTACATTTTACATTATAATATAAATATTCTTATTTTGTATGTATAATTATTGGCTTATTGCAGCTTTATATCAAAAGAAGAAATAAACTTGATCAAATTCGTTTAAATGACTTGGTGTTCATAAAATACAATAGAGCATTGAAGCATCGATAAGCTGTGCGTGACACCATTGATCCCATTTATTTGAATGAAATTGATGAAAGCAATGAATCGTTGACTGGGAGGTTGGATGATGAGAATGATAGAGATGATGAACTTGTTTTTACAGAAGAAAATAATTTGACATGGAATGCTGTTGCTACAACTGCTGGTGTTGGGGAGCCTAGTTATCTAGAGAGAGAGAAGCTTCTTCGTCAAGGGTACCTCAAGTTCGACCAATGAATTAATTATTAGATGAGGAGGAAAGTGAAGAAGAGATTGAAGGGCAAGATGAGGGAGAACGACTTCAACAAGAAAAATTGCAAGAGGTAGGGATGGAAAAATTACCCACGGGGTCAGGGCACCGTGGGGACCCACACTTTTGGGGTGGGACGGGGTTTCAATTTAGTGGAGATGGGGCGGGGATGGAGATAGATAGTCTAACCCGTAATGGGTATAAGGCGGGAATGGGTTTTATACTCCCCACCCCGCCCTGCCCCGCTTAAAATAATATTTAGTTAAACTACGTAGTTTCAAAGAAAATAAATATATATAAAAAAAGGAAATATATATAAATACATTAACCCTAAATTTACATCTATTTGCCGCTATTTAACATAAAGTGACAATACAAAATATAATTAAAAAAACCCTAGCAGCTAACTGCAACTCTAAGTCTTTATTCCACAAATAACTCAAAGTTCACCATTCAAGCTTCAATCTCAAATACAGTAAGTTTTTTATCTTATAATTAGCTTCATGTTCTTCTACTACAACTGAGCGTTCCACATGTCTTGAAGAACCAGATTTTAATGATGTAAACTAAATCATGCATATTAAATCAAATTAAGTTATTAATATTCAAATCAGATTGAATACACTTTTTTTTGTTGGTTCAGAATGTTGCAGAAACCATGTGAATGTCAACATCTTGAGGAAATGCCAGATAAAGTTGATATTACAAAGAGCGAACAAGAGAAATAGATGCAACTATTAGATTATTAACAATACGATTTTCGAACATTTTGACTTCATACTTTATGTTTATGTTTAAGAATGATAGAATTTACTTGTGAGAATTATGTTTACGAGATGTTTTTTTTAATAGTTTAATCGAATTATTTACTACTTTATATATTTTATCATATTCAATGGTTATATATTTGTAATTTTAATAAATAAATAAATTATAAATGGGGTAAATGGGTGGGGATAGAGAAAACACTCTCTGTTGTAACCCGTTCCGCCCCAACCCACTCCATCTAAGGTGGGGGTTTATGAGGGTATGAGTTTTCAAAAAATAAATGAGGTGGGGTGTGGGGAAGGCCACCCTGTCCCGAACTGGCCCCATTGTCATCGCTAGCAAGAGGGGATTGGATGAGATGATGATTTAGAATTTGATTTCGATGCATGATCTTGTTTTTATTAGAATTGTGATGATTTTACTTTCTTTCTTTTTTGCAACTTTAAGTTTATTTCGAACTATGGATTATGATGGTAATTGCTTTTTATTTAATTATCATGTGTTGTGGTCCTTGGGGTAGTTTTTAAAGTAGTCACTTAAAAAAATGTTGATAAATTAGGTATACTGGTTTTTATAAAATAGGTTCGCCTTGCTTCAGTCAGGCGTGCGCCTCGCCCATGTCGCCTTGAGTCGCCTAACGCTTCTGACAACTATGATTGGTCTAAATTATAGGGATTCGATCGGTGGGAAAGAGAGGGTACAAATACAACATCCAAGTCTAGAGAAAAGGCATAGAAAAATCTAGGATCAAGAATATAGAATTTTTGCCATTACAGAGAGTTTTTCAACATAGAGGAAGTAGTCACTTATCGGCATGAACGAATTCGCTATCTCCATAGTGTGTGAGAGAGTGATTGAGTGGAATACATCATTGTCACTATTGTACAACTTGATATTCAATAAAACAATATTTCCTTCGATTTAGGATATCTCTCCCTTGTATTTCTCCTTCTCTGCTATTACTCTTCCATCTTTCATCTCTCTTATTCACCTAAGTATGAGGTACCTACCCCGACCGTGACCTACCAAGTAGCGGTCCTGAAGGTGTTACATGAGATTCCTCATATTGAGTGAATTTTCGACTAACAATAATATTTAGGGTTATTATTGTTTTCATCCCTATGGTTTTCTATATTAGCCATTTTGGTCCCTATCATTCCAGTATTGTTCATTTTGGTCCCCGTTGTTACAATTAATTCCTATTTTGGTACCTACCGTCCAAATCCGTTAGATTTAAAAAAATATATATGTTAAGTGAACAAGGGTAAAATGGTCTAAGCATCAAACATTCTTTTATAATTTGTTTTTAAGAAGGGCAGAATGGTAACTTGATTTACAAATAACTGGAAAATATAGATAAAATAATATAAAATAAAATAAACAAACCCTAACATTTCTCTCACTCTTTTCTCCCTCTTTCTCACCGTCCCTCTCTTCTCCCTTTCTTCTCTCTCGATTCATCTTTCTCCCTCTGTTCTTGCTCATGATAAAATGGGCATATATGAATTAATGAGCTTGAGAAAAACATACGTAAGCAATAGTAACTTGTGAGGGCAAAGGTGTCATTGCAAGCCCCTAAGACATTTTAAGGGTATAACGGTCATTTCACCATATGACCATCTCTTTTAATAAAAAATTTAACAGAATGACTAAACGGGTCAATACTGAAACAAAAAGGACCAAAATGACTAATATGGTAAACCACAGGGATGAAAACAATAATAACCCTAATATTTATTATGGCAATATTGGAAAACATTGCGAGAAAGTTGACCAATTTGGTTGGACATACTCTTTGGCCCTGTTTGGCTAAGCTTATTGAGAGCTTAAAAGCTATTTTGAAGCCCAAAAGCAACTTTCAGGTCTGTTTGGATGTTCCGTGATAAGTGCTTATCAAAATTAGAAGTTCTTTTAACAAAATCCAAGTCCAACTAGCTTGGGCTAAAAGAGCTTTTAGAAAAATAGGAAAGCTGAAATGGGGTTTAATAAAAAAAATGACGGATTTACCCTTTGTAGGTATAAATAACAAATCAATAATTCCAATTGTATCCTATCTCACTGCTCTAACACATCCAAGCATGATTTTTCCCTTTTTTCAGATGAACCCTAACTGTGATATTTATCTAAAATCTCTTCAAATCCTTTCAGATGGTTTGCGTTTTTAAAATAATCAACCAAATTTCCTTGGAAACCTACAAACTCTCACCGTGTAAACTCCATCATTGATAGGATTTTGAAGAACTAAGCCTCAACTCTTCTCTTTTGCTCCGAAAAATCCATTCAACCAAGTAAGTATTTGATGATCATCTCTGCTTCTAGCTTTTATAGTTTATTTTGTTTGAAACTTGAAACATGAAATCTTACCTAAAAACATGAAATCTTAAAACTCGAAATCTTGACAAAATTAGAATGTTGAAACTTGAAATGGTCTAAATTTCTAGGTTTTTCGTTTTATCTTGAAACTTGAAATCTTGAATAATTAAAATGTTGAAACTTGAAATCTTGACCAAATTGAAATGTTAAAACTTGAAATGTTCAGGGTATCTAGATTTTTTGTTTTCTTCCCCTTTTTTCTACAGATCACATCACTAGCGGAGGGGGAGCACGACATCACTGTTAGACGGTCGTGAAGCCAAGGCGACCGTCCAACAAAAGGGTAAAAGGATATAAATAGAATAAAAAATGTTGAAAAGTGAATTTTGAGAATGAGATATGGTTCTCTAAAGAAATTTCTTGGAGACAACATTTTGGAGTATGGTGGGAGCTACTCATACTCTAAAATTTCTTAGAGACATAATTTTAAAGTATGGATGGAAGATGCTCTAACATTTTTTTTTTAAAAAAAACTGGTTGTTGGAAGCCTTTTCTGGTGAATCATCCACCAACAAAGTGTTTTGTACGATCAAAGCAGAATGGTGAGAAGGATATTGCAGTCTTGTCTAAGCTGAGTAATGGAGGTGATTGTCTCAGTTCTTATAGGGTAGATTGTGGTGGAATTGGAACCTTTTCTGAGGTGGTAAAGAAGGACCAGATGTGCGACGTCTTTGAAGGATTATATGAGACAAAGAAGGTGTGGGAGATGTCATGGAACAACAAAGATAATGAAGACAATTGGTTATCGAAATGTGTTATTGGTGTTTTAAAGGAATTTGCTAACGTATATAGTGTGAACCATCGGTTAAGCACAAGGGGTCTCTCTTTTTCTTCCAAGTATCTAGGAGACAAACGGATTCTTTGGATTTTTGATTCTGAAGTGGAAAGGGATGGATTTGTTCATAGACGATTTCTATGGGATGACAAATTTAGTTCAATGGTTAAAGGAACCGACCCTTCTACGCCTTGTTCTCGTCTTGTGTGGATTAATTACGAGGGAGTCCCTTTGAGATACTGGAAATTGGAGTTCTTTATGAAGTTGAGTTGGTTATTAGGAGAACCAGTGATGATTGAGCAAGAAACCTTACAAAATGAGTGGTTTAATAGAGGCAGATTTCTTGTTTTACTCCCTTTATATCAGTCCTGCCCTGGTATGATTAAGGTGTCAGTCGAAGAAGGCTCATTTTTTATCAAGATTGTTGAAGATGCAGTTCCAGTGGAACTTGCATGGACAGAGAGCTTCTTAGGATTGTCTATGGTGCCTTCTCAGGATGATTAGAGTCCTCTGCTGATTTTCGAAGAGAAGGGGTCTCCTCTTGTCGCGAACCAAGGTTATGAGGCTTTAAGAAGAAGAAATGGCATTATGCAGTGTGTTTGTGCAGATAACACTTTAGAAAAAGGTTTGGATCACTAGCCAAAGCTAAATTTGGTCAATGACAAGGACTTGAAGGAAGGAAAAGCTGTCATCTCTAACCTTTTTGAGGGCTTTCGAGATAAGGTGGTTGGGGAGAATCTTGATAAAGTAAAACTAACTGTTGCGTCGATTTTTGGATTATGCCAAAAATGCCAACAAGGATTGGATTTCAGCTATTGAATTAAAGAGAAAGAGATGCAGAGAGAGTAACAAAGACAAGTTTTACGTGGTAAAACTCCGATGGCTGGAGAAACATCCACGGGTGGTTGAAGGATCAACCAAGCCAAAATCCACTAAGAGAATAAAATGTTTACAAGCTCTCGATCTCTCTTTTTTCTCTCTGTATTTACTATAATTGTTGTATGCTATATTGCCTATCTCTTTTGGAAGCAGGTTATGAGTCTATTTATATGCTTATAGAACCCTAATCTGCTTTGTACAAGTAATACAAGATCTTTGTATTTAATTGTGATTCGGTTACTTGCTTGAGGCTGATTTGTCTTCTTTCCAGTTTCGGAGTCTTTTATGGAAATCGAGTGGGATTCTAGTAGTGCTATTCAATTTGGACTTGTTTCCTTATAAGAATGTAGTCTTCGTAAAGTAATCAAGTTATTTCCTGATTGGGGACTCTTCTAACTTAATGTTCCATTTTATTTGGGATTCCTTCCTGATGGATATCTTCGCGTATTTAATGACTTAATCCGTGTGAAATAAGCACCAAGTTCTTACTCGAATCGTATTTATTCCAGAGTAAGAGCAATACCTGATGGTCCCGAGTAGCGTCGTTTGAGCCCGAGTGGAAACATTGTTTTAACCAGTCCCAAGTGTTGTTAACTGATCCCGAGTAGGTTTTATTCAATATGTGCTTACTCGGGCTTTCTTCTCTTTAATGATGCCTTATAGGATATTTCCCGAATGCACATTTGGGCGTCCACCTGGACATTTTCTCCTTCCTGTCAATGACGTGTATGCTTGGTAAAATTCACATACGACAATACCCCTTTAAAATATTTTTGCCGAGTAAATTTCATTTCGGGCAAGAGTATTTTAATCGTCTTAATTTTCACTTGTCAGAATAGCCGCCTTGTCATAATGGCGCGACTTAATGGTGACTCTGTAATTTCGATTCGCTCCATCACGCGAGATCTTAAATGATAGCGACGTTTTAAAGTTCTGACGGTTGAGGGCTACTTCCTGTTTTGACATGCGTTCCTTGTCTCCTCGTTTTTCAATATCATTTATGAAAAATGATTTTTTGTGTTTCCCTAAACGCCGCCTACGTCATCGAGTTTCGTCATAAACTTTTTTCCGCTTTGAAGTCCTAGGGTTTCGTGCGGTCTCATCTTTAAATTCTTCGCTGAGAGATATTGTTGGTTTATTCTTAAAAATTCAGCAGAAATTTCTTTAAACTCAGATTTCTTTATCCAGAAGTTCACGATTCTCCGCTTGAAGATCTTGCATCCATCTCAATTCAAGGTTAGTTTTAATGGGGCCAGCTGAGATAGAAAAATATCGCTCCCGATTCGACTTGCCCGACTCAGTCACTTTGGTTCCTGCGGGGGATAGAGCCGTATGGAATCCTCTTGAGGGCATGGTCGCGATTTACGGATTGATGCTTTGCTGCGTTGTCACACTTCCCCTTCAGCCTTTTATTGCCTGGTTTTTGGCTGAAGCAGGGATAGCCCCAGCTCAGTTGGCCCCGAATAGTTACAAAGCCTTGATGTGTATGTGGCACATGTTCAGTTGAATGAACCTTTCACCGCCTTCCCCGAATGAAATCAGGCATTTCTTTACGCTGAGGAAGGTTAGCAGAAAGTGGACCTATTTTCTTGCGTCTACTTCTTCAGATGGTTGGGTCACCAAAGAAGCACAGACGAATCGGGGGGTCGATGCTTCTGATGACCCAAAAAAAGGGTTTCATATGGGGATTCCCTACATCCAACAAATTTTGGAAGAACTGTTGGTTTTTTGCTGGAGAGGCTCTCGGGCTTGATATCACTGTTCAATCTGGGGATTCCCAAATGGTGTTGAGTGTTCCCCGTTTTTTTTGTTCCTCTAAAGTGTGGAACAAGAAAACAATTGACTATAGTGATTCAGAGCTGAAGAGGCTGACTCGGGCAGCAGTTCGTACTCTGGAAAAGAGGAGCAAGAGCTATCTATTCAAAGAGGATGACTTGATAAAGCTCAGCTTCTTCAAACAGATTTCGGGTCATCGCAGGCGATGTAAGTAACCCGGTGCCCATTCTGTTGTATTTCTCTGTTTTTTTTTTTTTAAACATAATTAATATTTTTTTTTAGTGTTTGATACGAACGTTGTCAGCGATCTTCAGGCTCGCCAGGTGAAGGCGATTCTACAAGCTAGTAGAAAGGAGGCTTCCCGTCAGGGTGATGAGGGTATTGCTCCACCCGAGCCTGATGAGAAAACTGATATTGCTGAGCAATTTCCCGAGTGCGTTGATTGGGAAACTCAGCCTTCTACTCAGGATTTTGCTGGTCCAAGTGGCCAAGGTGAATCGACTGACACCCAACTACCTGAAAATAGGGAGAGGCAGTATGAGGATCCAGGTGAAGAGCCTGTCGGACAGTTTGAAGCTAGCGACTGTGGTAACGTCTCGACGGATCAAGTGCCTGCTAGTGCCGAATTCTTTGAGTCTTTTCAAGACGATCAGCAGGAAGATCCTGCTGCTGATCTTAACTTCCACCATTCTCGGGGTGAGAAGCGAAAGGCAGTTGGTTCGCCGTCTCGTCCTCTCAAAGTTCCTCGGGTAATCTCATTCATTGACTCCAGCGACGAAGATGTTACGGATGAGATTGCCCCGAGTGTTGGTGCTGGAGCATCAGTAGATGCAGTCACTTCAGAGCCGAGTAGGGCTTCTTCTACCCTCGAAGTTGGAGATATGGGGGCTGAACCTTAGGGGGTTCCTTCTCCATCCTTAGAGCCGAATAGAGCTTCTTCTGCCCCCGAGTCTGGAAATCTGGGAGCTGAACCCTCGGGGGTTCCTTTATTCCTTTCTCCCCAAGATATGCTACAGGATATGTCCTCTGATCGGGGCTTATATCGGGGAGGACCGCTAGAGCGGTTTTAGAGATGGTTCACTGACCGAACGTCTCCAAAAAGTTTTCAATGGCTCATCTTATGTAAGTTAAATCTAACTCAGTTATTTCTAACTCTTTTATTGTTTTGCTTCTGCCGGATTTCTAAGTATATTCCTTTACAGATGGTGGCCGAATTTGCTGATCTTGTTCAGACGCAACAATGTCAAACTGATCGGATAAGGCGTCTGGAGGCTCAGCTGAAGGTGAGTGAGGAGGGTCGTGCTCGAGCTGAGCAGGCTTATCAGCAGAAGGTCGGCTATGTACAGATATTTGCTGACCACAGCCTGGCGAAGCAGGTTAAAGCCGAGGACAAGGCATCTCTGGCAGAGCAGAAAGTTGCATCGCTTTAAAATCTTCTTTCTTCTGCTGAAGAATCCATGCTTAAGGCGGAGCAGAAGGCGGAGCAGGCGAAGTCGACGTATGACCAAAATTGAAGATCTGGAGCGTTAAGTGCTGACAGTTGAATCCCTTTCCTGAGAGGCCAGGTTGGAACTGGAAGTCCAATGGGTGGATCGTTTTAAAAGATCCCCTGCTTACGATGCCCTACTTCTTCGGGAATTTCAACATGGACTAGTTTCGGTCGGTGAGTTCTTCAAAGTCAAGAATAGGGTGACCGAGAAAGCCTGTGCTAATTGGGAGCTGTCAATCAAACACCATGTGGACCGGTCCTTGGAATCTCTTCAGATTCAGATGAAGGAATGAAGAGCCTACTGTCGTATTCAAGGCAAAGAGCCCCATCCGATGCATTTAGAGATTCCGTCCGAGCATTCTCTCTCGACTTTTTACACGAGTCAAGAGTCGTTTGAGGGTGTAGTCCCGGATGTCAGACCAGTCCCGGGTGAAGATTACAGCCAGTGGAGGGATGATACTGTCGACGATATTACTTGGCCGTCTAATGAAAGCCTGCTTCGTGAATACGAGATGGTGCCAAATCCGAGTATTGGCAAAGGCTCGAAATCCTCGCAACCTTAATTTTGTAGATTTGTAGAAGATTCTGATTCTTTATTTTTTACTTATAAAGAACCATTCTTTGAACTGTAACAATTCTTTTAAGAGCAATAAAATTCAATTTTGTTCTGAGTTGAATGGTTTTGGTCTATTTTTTGCTGATTGTTGCCGAGTGTTGTATTAAACTGGCTGATGGTCGGGTAACTTAACCGAGTATCTTATTAAACCGGTTGTTCCCCGAATAACTTTAATTGCCAAGTATCGTATTAAACTGGCTTCACGTTTGGGTAACTTAACCGAGTATCTTATTAAACCGGTTGTTACCCGAATGTCTTCAATTGCTAAGTATCTTATTAAACTTGCTTCTTCGATGTTCAGGTAACTTAACCGAGTATCTTATTAAACCGATTGTTACCCAAATGTCTTCAATTGCCAAGTATCTTATTAAACTGGCTTTTTCGATGTTCGGGTAACTTAACCGAGTATCTTATTAAACCGGTCGTTACCCGAATGACTTCAATTGCCAAGTATCTTATAAAAACTAGCTTCTTCGATGTTCGGGTAACTTAATCGAGTATCTTATTAAACCGGTCGTTACCAGAATGACTTCAATTGCCAAGTATCTTATTAAACTGGCTTCTTCGATGTTCGGGTAACTTAACCGAGTATCTTATTAAACCGGTCGTTACCCGAATGACTTCGATTGCCAAGTATCTTATTAAACTAGCTCTTTATTATTAACCGAGTCATCTTGAAACAGGCAAGTTTGCACTTTGTGTTTCATACCCGATTGCTACCCGAACATTACATCAAGGCTCACCATGATCATACGTTCGAGTCCTTACGCAATACCAAGGACGTCTCCATAGTATTTATGCGTAAGGTTTTGCCGAATCATTGAGCTCCTTTTTTTTAAAAAAAAGTTGCTTCAACACAGCTACGCATTTCACGGGAATTTCTCCCGATAGCGTCCTGAGCATTTTTCCAAAGTCTGGTGCATCGGGTTTGCCTTTTTACGAAGGTTATTTTGATCCTGCTCGGCTGGCATACTCCTACGAGCTTCTCCTCCCATTCGGGATTTGATGGTCCCGAGAATTCTATTTGCATGTTCTTATTATCATGCTCTGCTTCCATATGTTCTTATTATCATATGCCTTTTTTTAAAATCCCGAACTAGGTGCTATCCTTTCGAAAATTCTGAGTAATATTATTTATTACTGTAAAAAATTGACAGATTTAAATTACAGTTTAATATTTATCCTACCAATAAAAGAATAAAATATTCAATATATATATATATATATATATATATATATATATATATATATATATATATATTGGGCATTGCATGGTCGAGGTAACACCCCTCCATTGGGTCGAGCAATCCAATAAGCTCCAAGGTCAGCTATCCCCTCGATCTTGTATGGACCTTCCCATTTGTCAGCCAGGGATCCCGCGACTCTATTTTTTGTGTTTAGTGACACCTTCCTGAGCACCAGGTCTCCTAACTGAAATTTTCTGATCCGAACACGAGAGTTGTAGTGGCGATCCACTCTTTATTGATATGCTGTATTTCTTATTCGGAACTTTTCCCTTTTTTCTTCTAGCTCATCCAAACTTTGTAGCAGCGTATCAACATTTTGTTATTCATCGTATAGCCTGACCCGGGGGGACGCATACGATGTTTCTATGGGGATGACAACTTCTATTCCGAACGCTAGGGTGAACGGAGTTTCTCCTGTTGAAGTCCTTGCTGTCGTCTGATATGCCCATAATACTTCATGAAGCTTTTCAACCCAGTTTCTTTTTTTGTCATCTAACTTTGCTTTAATGGTGTGCTTGATAATTTTATTTACTGCTTCTACTTGCCCGTTTGTTTGTGGATGAGTTGGTCGCATAGTAGTTAGCAATATGATACTTCTCGCACAACTGTCTGAACTTTTGGTTATCAAACTGAGTGTCATTGTCAGTGATTATAGTGTCCGGAACTCCAAACCTATAAAGTATGTTTTTCTTTACAAAATTTATGGTGTTGGCTTCCATGATATGCACCAACGCTTCAGCTTCTGCCTATTTTGTGAAATAATCGACAGCTACTATGGCGTGCTTCGCTCCACCCCCTATCCCAGCTGGCATTGGCCCGATCAGGTCTAGGCCCCACATGGCGAATGGCCATGGGGCAGTGAGATTTCTGAACTTTTCTGGGGGTTGTCGGATATCGTTGGCAATTCTTTGACAGGTGTTGCAACTTTCTGACCATTGTAGTGCATCTGAGAAAAGTGTAGGCCAATAATAGTCTTGCCTGAGTACCTTATGCGCCAGACTCCTACCCCCAGTGTGGTTCCTGCAAACTCCTCCGTGGATCTCTTGAAGTATTCGATATGCATCTTCTTTCGGTATAAATCTCTGGAGAGCTCGAGAAAACCCCCTTCTGTACAATTCTCCTCCGATCATGGTATACCTAGTCGATCGATACTTGATGCGCTTTGCTAATACCAGATCTTCCAGGAGCACACCTTCTTCCAGGAACCTTCTCAGCTGGACCATCCAACTGTCTTACGGTGTTCGGATTTTTTAAATTTCCAAATGCTTAGGTTCAGCTGTACTCGGTTTAAGGAGGTGTGCGACTGGAATGGTTTTAGGTCTGATTAAGGTTGTTGCTGATGCTAATTTAGATAAAGCGTCTGCCTTTTCATTTTCTTCTCTGGGGATCTGAGCAATCTTGTATTCTTTAAATTTTTGGAGGAGCTGTTTTGCGATGTCACGGTAGGCAATCATTCCTTCATCTTTGGCCTGGTATTCGTCCATAACTTGGTTGACAACTACCTGTGAATCGCTGAATATCTCAACTTCATCTGCCCCAAGAGCTATGTAGACTCTGAGTCCAGCTAACAATGCCTCGTATTCGGCTTGATTATTGGTTGCTTTGAAATCAAATCTCATGGCACATTCAACATCATCTCCTTCTGAGGTGCGAACTACAATCCCTGCCCCGCTGCCATGAGTGTTTGAAGAACCATCAACATATAGTTTCCATGGGAATCTTTTATCCAACAGTCTTTTTGTTTCCAGGTTTGGTTCTGTGAACTCGGCTATGAAGTCTGCCACCGCTTGTCCTTTGAGGGAGGTTCTAGGGACATAATGAATATTGAATTCACTTAACTCGATTGCCCATTTAATAAGTCTTCCTGATATCTCTAGCTTTTGTAAGATTTGCCTTAATGGGCAATTGGTGAGAACCTGGATCGTATGGGCCTGAAAATATGGTCTCAGCTTTTTGCTGCTGAAACCAATGCTAAGACTATCTTCTCTGCCTGTGAGTACATGGTAGGAGTGCCTTGCTAGTATAATACACTGGTTTCTGTACTTCATCTTCTATTCTGACTAAGACTAAACTTGCTGCAAGCTCGGTTATTGACAGATACAGCTGAAGTATTTCCCTTTTTTGCGGTTTTGAGAGGATGAGAGCTTGCCCCAAGTACTCTTTTATTTTTAAGAATGCCTGCTCACACTCTTTATTCCACTCCAGGTCTTTCCCTTTTTTGATTATCTTGAAGAAAGGTGTGCACCTGTCTATAGCCCTTGAGATGAATCTTCCCAAGGAGGCTAAAAACCCTGTTAAGCGCTGTACCTCTTTCAATCTTTTAGGTGAAGTCATTTCTTGCAAAGCCTGGATCTTCTCGGGATTAACTTTGATTCCTCTTTGATGGACTTGAAAACCCAAGAATCTTCCCGAATGGACTCCGAATAAACATTTGTTTGGGTTTAATTTCATCTGGTATCTTCTCAAAACATCAAATGTCTCTCGGAGGTCGCGGGCATGCTCATCTGCTGAGACGCTTTTAGTCAACATGTCATCAATGTACACTTCCATGTTCCTTCCTATTTACCGAGTGAAGATTTTGTTGACCAACCTTTGGTACGTAGCTCCTGCATTTTTTAAACCGAAGGGTATTACTGTGTAGCAATATAAACCCTGATCCGTGTGAAGGCTGTTTTTTCTTCATCAGCTTTGTTCATCCGGATCTGATTATATCCTGAGTAAGCGTCCATGAAGCTGAGTAATTCATGACCTGTTGTGGCATCCACCAGCTGATCTATCCATGGAAGTGGAAAGCTATCCTTTGGACATGCCTTGTTTAGATCCGTGAAATCTTCGCACATCCTTCATTGCCCATTTTTCTTCGGGACGAGGACTACATTGGGTAGCTGACTTCTCTGATTGCTTGACTTCTTTCAGGATTGAACGATCTTCTCTTTTGTATTACCGGTTTTGCATTAGGGCTTACTGCGAGATGGTGGGATATTACTCGAGCATCTATCCCGATCATATCTTCATGACTCCAGGCGAATACATCTTTGTATTCTCTAAGCAGATTGGTTAAGTCTTGCTTGACTTTTCCATCCAAGTTGGCCTCTATCTTGATTTTCTTGTCCGGTTTGTCTTTTTCAAGTACCACTTCAACCAATTCTGTTTTGTATTCATTTGAGCCCTCCCTTGGATCCAGTTCGAATGACAAGGATTTTTTTACACTGATTTGGCTGCATTATGGTGCACACTTGTTCAGCATCATGCTTGTCTCTGTATACTGACAGATTTGCTCTTCGGGCCATCTTTTGGGATCCCTTGACTATCCCAACCCCTTGTTCTGTTGGGAACTTGATCATTAATGCATAAGTGACCGTCACGGCCTTTGTTTTATTTAGGAATGGCCGGCCCAATAATGCATTATACGACCAATTATCCAAGTCAACTACCACGAAGTCGAGCAGGACAGTCCTCTGGCATGGTGTCTTTCTGATATTCACAAGTAGTTTTACCGTCCCGAGTGACCTGACCTCTATTCCCCCAAATCCTCTTAATGGAGTATGGAAAGACTGTAAATCTTTTCGGTCTAGTCTTAGCTGGTCGTATACGGCCACACTTAGGATGTCTGCTGAGCTCCCATTATCTATTAAAATTCTTCAGACTTCCTTATGGCCAATCCAGGCACTTATAACTAAAGCGTCATTAGGTCGAACATCGACGCCATGGGAATCTGCCTTTATAAAGACTATTGGGTCCCATCCTTCCTTTACCCTTTTCGGGTCTGGTTCAACCGAGTTTACGTCGAAGTTATTCCTTGCTTCTACTGCTGCTCTGATATCCTGAGTTCGTTTTCGGTTGCTTCTCCCAGTAGAAGGTCCTCCGAAAATTGTATGTATTACTTGATTGGCTTTGGGGCTGGTTCTTTGATTTTGACTAGGGTTGTGATCAACCTTGACTTTCTTGGTTTCTGATCTCTCGTCTTTTTTCAAGATTACATCCCGCAGGTGCCCTTCCCGAATAAGAGTCTCTATGTAATCTCTGAGCTGAAAACACTTTGAAGTTTCATGCCCGGTTTCTTTATGAAACCTGCAATACTTGGTTGTATCTCTCCGGGTGAACTGTGATTGTCGCCGCGGTTCTTGCACCATATTCTTTTCTTCCAAGATGGCTAGAATTTCTTCTTGTTTCTTCCGAAGAGGGGTGTAATTGGTATTTCTGCCTTGGTATTTCTCTGTGGACCATTCGGCGTTGAGCCGATTACCCCCATCCTTGTTTTTCTCCTTGATGTTCCCTTTCCGTTTTTCCTTTTGATTCTGCCCCTTGGATTCGGTATTCTTCTGTTCGGGCTTTCCTCCATGCATATAGCTTCCTCCTGTAGCTAACTCTTCTTCCTCAGTTAGAGCGTATCCTCCCGCCATATCCATCATGTCGGCATACCTAGTCAGTCGTGCTCTTCTCAAATCGAAGGATAATCGTCCATTCTGCAAGTTATTGGTGCAGGCAGCAATAATTGCTTCATCATTAGCGCTGTCAATTTCTGATACTGCTTGACCGAACAGGTCCAAGTATTTTTTTAATGACTCGTCCTTCCCTGTTTTATTTGAGAGAGGTATGCCACCGACTTCTTTCTGTGAACGTTGCTCAGGAATTACCTTGAAAAGCTCCTGCTCAACTCGCTGAAATTTCCAATGCTTGCCGGGGGTAGTCTTCTGAACCATCTTGAGCCTGTGTCCCTCAGTGTTTGCGGAAAGTTGAGACACAATAGGGGGTCACTGCGGGCATATTGAGCCATGGCAACTTTTATAGCGTCTAACGTGCTCCTTTGGATCTGTATCTTTTTTGAATTGCTCCACTTGCGGCATCCTGAATCTTTCTGGGAAAGGGGTCCGTAAAATCTCCCTGGTGAATGAACTGTCGGAGTCATCGTCGGATAGATCTTTACAGCCGTAACGTTTGACTAGTGCCTCCATCTGTCGCCTGTTATTCTCTACTTCTCGAGTTAGACTCTGGATTGTGACATCTCTGTCCCCCACCGGGCTTCCTTGAAGGTTGAACCGTTGGGTAACTGTCATTCTTTCCTCAGACTCTTCACTCTGATGCCGGAACCCTCGTGTGACTCCATGATGACGTTTACGATGGTGTTGATCACTGTCTTCTGATGATGACCGTTCTCTGTGCCGATCGTATTTACGATGTCTGGCACGTATTGTTTGATTGTGATCCAGCCTCTGATGATTTTCCTCTTCTAGTGTTTTCTGTCCAGCTGGATTGATTGGGAAAGAGTTCCTTCTGGTTTCTGACTTCTGGCATAGTTATTTCTGGCCCCACCACCATCGAACAGAGCCTTACGGGTGGAGGATTGGGAGTATGTGCTCCTGCGGCCAGTAGATCAATCCCTTCCCTTGCTGCTTCCGTCACCAATTGCTATAGGGCCTCTTGAAAACGCAGCGTAAGATCTCTGCTGGTTGGAGGAACTTGCTGGATCTCTGCCAGGTGAGCAGGCTGGTTTTCCGTGTTTGCTGCAGGATCTTGTGACGTATTGCCAATATGGAAATCGCCTGGTGATTTTTGGCCATTCCCTGAACTACTTCTGCTTCCTGCCATTGTTTTTTAACAAGTTCGGAGGTTCAGCCCCTCCTTCTAGCGCCAATTGTTGACGTCGATTTTTGGATTATGCCAAAAATGCCAACAAGGATTGGATTTCGGCTATTGAATTAAAGAGAAAGAGATGCAGAGAGAGTAACAAAGATAAGTTTTACGTGGTAAAACTCCGATGGCCGGAGAAACATCCACGGGTGGTTGAAGGATTAACCAAGCCAAAATCCACTAAGAGAATAAAATGTTTACAAGCTCTCGATCTCTCTTTTTTCTCTCTGTATTTACTATAATTGTTGTATGCTATATTGCCTATCTCTTTTGGAAGCAGGTTATGAGTCTATTTATATGCTTATAGAACCCTAATCTGCTTTGTACAAGTAATACAAGATCTTTGTATTTAATTGTGATTCGGTTACTTGCTTGAGGCTGATTTGTCTTCTTTCCAGTTTCGGAGTCTTTTATGGAAATCGAGTGGGATTCTAGTAGTGCTATTCAATTTGGACTTGTTTCCTTATAAGAATGTAGTCTTCGTAAAGTAATCAAGTTATTTCCTGATTGGGGACTCTTCTAACTTAATGTTCCATTTTATTTGGGATTCCTTCTTGATGGATATCTTCGCGTATTTAATGACTTAATCCGTGTGAAATAAGCACCAAGTTCTTACTCGAATCGTATTTATTCCAGAGTAAGAGCAATACCTGATGGTCCCGAGTAGCGTCGTTTGAGCCCGAGTGGAAACATTGTTTTAACCAGTCCCAAGTGTTGTTAACTGATCCCGAGTAGGTTTTATTCAATATGTGCTTACTCGGGCTTTCTTCTCTTTAATGATGCCTTATAGGATATTTCCCGAATGCACATTTGGGCGTCCACCTGGCTATTTTCTCCTTCCTGTCAATGACGTGTATACTTGGTAAAATTCACGTACGACACTAACCAATGACAAAGTTTCTCATGTCTCTTTAACCAAGTTGGCGTTGGTTGTTAGGAAGGAAAATGTGGTGAGTTGTCTCAATCAAATTAATTCTTAGAAGGGGGGTTGTTGGCTTAATTTCAAAAATTTCAAGAATGGGTGTTATAGAGAAGGCTTTGCTAGACCAAGTAGAAATTGGAAGAGTAAGTGGAGAAATAAGGACCGAAAGAAATGGAAAGTTAGGGATTCGAGTGTGTCAGTCAAGAAACAAGTAATGAAGACTAGGTATTCCAAGGATAATTTCAAGATTTCGAGGAACCTTGAGGAGGGAATTTCTAAGATTATTGAGACCGGTGTGAAATTGGATTTTGATTTCAAAGGAAAGAAAGTGAAGATGGTTGATATCTTGGCTGTCTTGTGGAAGAAGATGATGCCTAATGGGGTTCTCGGTCTCGTTTCCCAACTTAGTTTTGGGTTGTTATATTTTGCTTTTAGGTTGGTGGGCTGTGGAGTTGTGGGCTGTTGTTTTTTGTTTGGTGTTTCGATTGGCTGTTCTTTGTTGTGAGCTGTTGGGCTTGTCCTCAGCTAGTTTGGGTCTTATGGGTTGGGCTTTTGGACTTGCTTTGTACTCTGTCTTTGGGTGTGATTTGTTACGCTTCGTTTTGTTTGTAGCTCCTTATAGCTTTTTGTGGCCTGTTTGAATAAAATTTCCGCTGTTAAAAAAACAAAACATTTTTCAATTTAATTAGATGCATTCCAGCTACTAATTTTCAAGTTCAAGCAGCCGCTATATCAGCTCCTCATTAGAAGGAAATTAAAAGCTAGCTAAAATTATATTTTTCCGATGAGATCAGCAATTATATACATAAGTATTATATTTTTCAATAAATATCAATAAAAAGTGATATTTTTTCAATCAAATGGTAAAATATATACAGAAGTATCAGCAATCTTTCTATGAGATCAGCAATTATATACATAAGTATCAGCAATCTTTGAAAACAACGACAAATTAAAAAATGAATTACCCAAATAAACTTAAAAATAAGTTAACACTTTTTTTTAAGATCCCCCATGAGAAGGGTGAGTATCGGATATAAAATAGGAAAATACTTAGGTACTGATCATTTATTTTAATTGGTGGAAAAAACTATTTATAGTGTTTGATATTAAATACATGGGTTGGTGGTGAATTTCAATAAAAACAAAATAGTCAACACCTTGGGTACTGACTAGTCAGTATCCAAGTATTTTCCTATTAAATATGCCTACAAGAAATTAAGATGCATTTTTGTGGGTATTTATAAAAAGAGGAAAAACTAAAATAAGTCATAGAAGGAATAATACATTTGTTTGGATCTCCAAATTCCAAAACTGTTTAAACTCTTTGCAGTGGTGCCTCACAAATAAAGTTGGGTTGGAGGAAACTATGCCATAGTTTCCTCAAAACTACAAAAGCATTAAGTATACATAAAGTTGAAGTAAACATATATTTAGAAGCTTGGATATTGATGAAATAATATGAAGATTAATTGGGTTTGTGGATGTTATTATAGAGTACACCTCTGAGATTCCGAGGACGGTTATGGAATGTTCTCACCGTTTCCACATTAGCTTAATTAGAGTGTGTTCCACACTTCCATCTGTAAAAACAAAAAGGAAATTGGGGTGAGAGAGGCTCGAACTCTCGACCTCAGGATAACTCAGAAGCTATGAGACCTACGCGCTAGCCAACTGCGCCACCACCCCTTGATGTTATATTCTTCGATATATATATATAATATTATATTTGGAATAGTAAATTGGCTGCCTTTTATTGTTCTTTTTTTTAATACTAATATAAATATAAAAGTAAATTTACTTTTTTTCTTGACACCCATTTTTATTAATTTTATTAACGATGAGGTTAGTCCAGCGAAAACCTCTCACACCTACACCAGGATGTAGTGGGTTTGAGTGCTTTTCCTCCACCCTAAGAGTATATTTGGTAGGGAAGAAGGAAAATATGAATGATGGAAAGATTTGGAGGGATAGAAAAGAAGAGTGAAAGAATGAAAATACTTTTCTCTTTAACAGTTTAGTAAATAGGAAGAAAAGAAGATTGGATGGAAAATCATTTTTATTAATTTTACTATTTTACCCTTAAATTATTATTTATATATTATATATTTTTATATTTAATAAATATATATAATTTAAATAATATTGAATCAAATTTTTTTTTTTACAAAATGGCTTCAAATTTTGTAATTTATTATATATATAAATTGATACAATATGTTTTTTTTTTAAATAAGTAAATTAAATAAAGGGAAATTTTGTAATTTTCATAAAGTCAAAAGCCTTCACACATTTCTCTCCACTTTTCCTCCCACTTTTGGGAGGATTAAAATGAATGGGTCTCACACTCTCACCCATCAATTTTTCCTCCCACTTTTCCCTTTCTCCCTTTTTTCCCTCCATACCAAACACACACTTCCCCATTTTCTTCTCCATTTCCCTTCACCCTTTTCTTTCCTCTCCCTTTTCCTTCCTACCAAACATACCCTAAAATTATGTATTAGTGTAATATTTTTTAAAAAAAATTGTTATTATTTTTATATTAATATACACATAAACTAAATTTACTCTTTTTTTTAACATTGCCTGGCTTATGCTCTCTTTCCACGAGCCGCATTGGACGGTTCAAGTAAATTTATGGGGTGTTTGTTTTTTTGTCTGGACTCTGAATAGATCTAAACTTTACTGAAATCTGATTTTGGGTAATATGTTTATTTTTTATATTCGAGATCTGAATATCAATATCTGAAAAGTGATATAAAGACACTTATACCCTTAATGATTATTAATTTGATGTATTTGTATTTAAAATAAAGTTAATGAAATTATTATTACAAATAAAAATAAAATTAAGTAAGAAACAAAATATGTGAAGCAAGTCTTGTAATAAAAAAAACTAATTTTATTAAAGTAAATAAAAAAATATGGAGACAAATCTACAGAGTCAAACTCCTCCAATTTCATAATAATTTTTTTTTTAAGTATTTTTTTTTTAAATGGGGATTCGTCTCCAGATTGATGTTTCAACAATTTTTTTTTTTAATTTGATTTGGGTGGAGGTTGGCGACCTCCACCTCCATATCCATTTTTAATTTTTGTTTATTTTTCTTATCTTATTTTGTAATATTGTGAAGATTTTGGGATATTTTTTTAAAAAAATGAGTTAAAATTAGATATGATTTTCAAACTTTAGATATAAGTCAGAATTTCTAACTTTTTAGATTTCAAACGTTTTTCAAACAATTTCAGACTTTTTCTACTGTTCACTTTAATTAATTTGCTGCTTGGTGATGTTTGAACTGTATCAAGAAACTAATTTTGAATACAATTCCATCGAAAAGTAAACAAAGTCGTCATTTAATATCAGTTTAAACTATTATATCAAATGTATTTTCAAATAAATTTGCTTTTACAAGTATACAATTTAAGTTTTTGGATTGTATTAATATTTTTGAATAACAAGTCGAACGTTAAGTAAGGTTTTGAGAATATTTGAGGTGGAAATATAAGAAATACATTGTGATGACAGTCGTTCTTCTATTTGAGTACCAATGTGATAACAACACCTTTACAAACCAATTTGTTCAGTCTCACTTTGGATACATTTGTTGAATAATTGAGTATAAATACAATGTTTACATTGGTAGTTTCATCAAGAGACATACAAACACCATGACAAGAAAACAAGTCCCAGCGGTGGATTAACCTTGATGATATCTTGTGGAACTTTCAGGACTAGTTTCTATTCATTCCTCCTTATTCAACAAATCATAGAAAACCTTTGGCTTCCTGCACTCCGAGATTCGCAAGGCCTGTACGCAAAGTAGCTTACATGTTAGCAAATAGCAGCCTTAGATATATGTTTTGTTCCGACAATATCTGTAAATATCAACCAGTTGAGTTCAAAACAACGTGTGTAAAAATCTACCTGCATTGCAATTGCTATATGGATTAATGTGGCTTCTGACCAAGGCTTCCCGATAAATTGAACGCCAATAGGCATGCCTGCCTTGTCATATCCAACCTATTGAGAACAATTTTGGTCAATACAAGACAACAGCTCATATATTAGACATTTTTCACTAGCAAGGGACAACGTGCTAAAGAAAGGAATCACAAGTACCGGAACAGTCACTGCAGGCAATCCTAGAAAATTTCCTGCTATCTGATACCGGACAAGTGCAGCTGAAATAATATGGTCAAATTCCGTTATGATACTGTATTATGTTCAGCTACTTATATAGAGACCAATCTAAAATGTAGGCAAGATTCTGTCTCATACCTCCATTTATGTAATCAAGTTCACCGGTCTCGAGAACATCATTCTTAATTGGGTATGCGGTTACACTGTCATGAATCAAAAAAAGAATTTTTTACCCAAATGTTTGAGAAGGGAAGGAAAGTTCTCTGTTATGTTTAGAAAATTGGCTAAAAACCACAAATTTGCTCAAAATGATTGCCTTAACTTTAGAACTGAACCATTATGGGGAAAGGAGAGCTTACCCTGTTGTAGGAACAACAATGACATCAGCCTTTGCAAATATATTCCTGTGAAACTTCATCTGGCGGTTCCTGTGGATATGCAGAGTAGGTTAAATCATAATAGGAACAACTGAACAAATGAATATTGTACGAGTATTAGCCAGGAAGGTTACCAAGTTCTGACTTAAGAGGTCATTATGAAAGTTGCTAGGATACACTACACAAAGAAGTTTTCTTTTAAAGTGAATACAAGAGCTGATAAAATATTCAGGCATCTCAAACTTTTGGAAAATTTTGGAAAATAATATGGAACTAGAAAAACAATTGTGAAGTAGTGGAGGAAAGAGGAAAAAAAAACAATATGCAGCTCTTGAAAACATGCAAGACCAGCATATTAAAGTAAATCATCTCCATCCACTTGACCACCGTTGAAAAATACACGCTATCATCTAAGTTGTATAGAATTTTCTAAAAAGAACTTATAAGGAGAATACTAACTTACTGAACTGAGGTGCTGAGGTTTCAAAATTTTAATATATTGTTCAGTGAAGTCATCTTAAAATTTCAGCACTTATCTATGAAGGCAATTTGAATCAGCCTTCCTGGTTATGGTTGGCAGTGTTTTTCAGTTCGTTCTCACTATATTCAGTAACTCATATATAATTTGCAAAATCAATTCAACAAAGTAAATCTTGGGTATGATATACCTAATTTGCTGGGCCTTTATATAATCTTTGCCGCTAAAAGCACCATAGACACTAAGTGCTACCCTTGCATCCCATCCTAATTCTGCAAAATTCCTATTTCAATGCGTTTGAAATATCAGCACCAATCCTGGTTTATTAATTGAAGTAGAAAGTCAGTGATGAAAATGTTGAGGTTGAAATCAACATACAGCTTTTGAAGATAAGAACTAAGAGAAGTGCTACACTCAGATCCAATTGTCACATAATGTGCCAGGCGCATCACTTCTATCTCTGGTATAGTAACCTCTACAATCTTCACAAAAAAAAGGCCTCGAAAAGTTAGCAGACAATTGTTGAAATGAATATCAAACACTATTCAACATAGAAACAGTGACAGAAAAAATCAAGATAATCTTCTGTTGGTGTATATTATATTTTTTTTTTCTGTCTTGAAAAATTCACCATAACATTGCCTTGACATTAACTGGGTTTTGTACACACAAGATGTTTATATTGTCAAGTAACCAGTAAATCTAAGAAAATTAATATCATAGGTTTGAGCCAACAAAATAATTTAAGATCTAGCACACCAATCACAAGCAAGGTCATACTCAATTTATGAGCTCAGCACAAGATAGTTAAACCAATAGGATACAAATGTCTACATTTGTGTTTGTACTTGATTCATGTGACAAGTTTATAAATTAAAGCCAGCCTCGCATGTAAGGGATTATGTTAGACCCTAAATACTATTGTTAAGCCCTAATCTATAAGCTTAAGGTTTGTGGTTTAATGGGAACTTAAGGTCAATAAAACAGTAATGTGGCATCATACATAGATTAATTAGTACATCAAGTTTAAAAGGACATCAAATTTAAAAGGAAACATTCTATATCTTATACCTTCCAACCGTAATGCTCACATAGCTGCTCCACAGATGAAGAACAACATATTTTAACGTCATCACTGCAATCATTAAACCACTAATTGACCCCAATCAGTGGTTTGAGAATTAAATAAGAGATTAGAAAATTCCTATAATCAAGTGACACTTAAATTGATCATACAAAGTAAATTACTAACCTCTCCATACTTAGCCAATTTGACATCTGTTATTGGTTTTGTTGACTTCAGCAGAGGAAAATATTCTTTGGGCGGCTGGTGTATTATCACCAAAAAAAAAAAGATCCAAATTGAGATTAGATTGTGATTGTATATGATCTAGCAGTTAAGGAGTTGAAACACACACACACACACACAAATTCATAATGGTAAGGTTTTGTTCCATGTTTTATCAATTGGGTATCCGAAGAGTGAAGTATATCAATGCTTTGTATGTTCTTACTTAGTCATTTTTTTGCTCTTCACACTGAAGACTATTCAACATCAAACATATACCAAGATGTTTTTCTACAGTTTCTTAGTTTAGTACATAACGTTAGTGATTTAGTGATTTGGAGTTTTTCTAATAACGCTCGAGTGATTTGGAGTTCTAATATTCATTCTTTATCACTTAACCATTAATTCGTGTTTCTTTCATGTCATCTTTATTGTTAATTTATTTTTCTAGCCATACAAATGAGAACACTTTTCTTGTCCCAATTATTATGCAAACTTGTTACAAAAATTCTCTCTTTTTCTGTTTGCGCTTCTACTTATACACACTTCCATGCTCTATAGGAAGGAAGTTCTTACTGGTAAAATAGTGGACTGTTGAGATGGAAGCTGGCCATTGGTAGCTGCATAACTGAAAATGGTAAACTGGTTTCAATAATACCTCAAACTTACAAAGCTACAAGTATTCATACTGATAAGAAGAAAGGGGGAAATAGAAAGAAAGACAGAACACTTACACAATAAATGCATCTTCAACGGTGCCAGCTAGTACTCCAACCATCCCTACTGTCCAGTTCAAAGGAAGAACACTGAAAACAGTGATCAATGTATCTTAAAAAGGTTCTCAAACCATCCAACAATTGTAACTTGTTAGGTAACACTAAACCTAAAAGATTAGGTTTGTAGGTAAGGGCCTCAAATAAGAGTATTCAAGCACTCTAACACACATCCCCTCATACAAGACCAATAAACTTGTCTGGTGGACCTAGCCCAAAAAATTCAAATTCAAAACACACAAACACAAACACAAGTTCAAAACAAACACATGCACAAATAACAAATACAAACACAATCATGGGGTAAAAATTAGCTTTGATATCATCTTAGTAACCATAAACCTTTGGATCCGGAAGTTACTTAACAAAGAGAATTGAAATAAAATTTATTTACAAATGCGAATGATTAATTCTCACCCGGCATGAGGTATACGCCCAAAAGTTGGTTTGAAACCAACAACTCCACAAAGAGACGCAGGCAATCGTACAGATCCTAAAAATCCATTAAATGAAAAAATAGTTTCTGTTATATTAATTTCAGGACATGGTAGAAAAAGTTGCAGATTTTTATTTTACTACACAGTATGCATCTTATTTTTACTATTGCACAAATTAACATAACCTTTATGAAAATCCTAAAACAATTACTTGCACAAATAAGTAAATGATTCAATAACTGGATATTGCTGTAACTATACAAGTTGCCACAAGTATTTTAAATAGTATCCCCTCACAGTAACTCCAAGCCTCCAGTATCTATGTAAATTTCTCTAACTAAGATGTTTTAGGGTGGTTTTTTTTTTTTATAAGATGTTTTAGGGTGTTATGCGTGCACACAAATTGTGTCTTCCACTTTCCAACAGCATCCATAGAGAAATTGCTATGATTTATTGTGTCTCCTAATATTAAGGACACCAGAAAAACCTCAATAATGAAATTTTCCTGTCTGAGGGGAAGCTAGTTCTTTAGGATGGGTCATCCAGAACGTCTTGTTAAAATAATGTCAATGTAAACTCACATAAGCAAAGGATCTAAATAGTTTCAAAATATGCTGAATTAAACATCTGAGTTTCATACATATGTTATACACACAATAACAACTACTACAAAATTTCAATTAATTGTTGTCAATAATGCAAAACAAAAAGGTTTATTTATTATAGTTTTTATTCAAAGTATTATAAAGTTAAAAATGATCAAATTCGACCTTTCAAGTAAGAATTGGTGTATTTCAAAATGAGAAAATCATTTGAATTACCTCCACCATCAACACCAAGGGCTACAGGGCACAGCCCTGCTGATACCAGGGCAGCAGATCCACTAGAAGAACCTCCAGATATTCTACCGGTATCATATGGATTTCTAGTAACCCTGTTCAGTACACCCATAAGATGAACATATTCATTTTCAATGATTTAAATGGGAATGACATAATTAAATGATGAAAAGATAATTATAGGAATTTATGAAGATCAGATGTATAAAGAGCACCATATAATCCAAATAAGGCAATTTCAAGCTTATGAAGATATGAGTAGATCTGAAAACTTCTCACCCGTAGTGAGGATTTATCCCACTTGTTCCGGCCCCAAGCTCATGCATATTAGTCTTCCCAACAAGTATTGCACCACATAATCTGAGACGCATCACACAGCATGCATCACCTGTACAAGTTCTAAGTTTGTGCAACCACTTTGTCCCTCCTACATGAAACAATGTAAAAAATTCACAATCAATTGACATAAAGAGGAGATTGCTTTCACTAAACAAACCCTGTCAACTGAAAACCAAACATTAGGTTACCGGTAGTTGGATAGGGAGAACAATCTATTTCATCCTTGATTGCAATTGGGACTCCATCTAGAACAGATATCGGTTCTCCTGGAGAGGACATTAAAGAGAATCAGATGAACGTCTAGATGCATGATTCCTTGTTGGAGATAAACCCCGATAAAAGCATTACAATAACAAATGGACAAGCTAAATTACATAATGCTGATCATAAACAATGGATATGAAGATAGACGTTCAATAGCACAATACGAAAAATAATGACTGTCAAATGTATTTTCTTCCATCAATCCCCAGGCATTCACAAGTACTATTTCTAAATTGTAAAGAAATGTGATGGTCTTAGTCAAGGCTAGACAAAGGAGAAAATCATGGAGCTAAAAAATATCAATTTCTAATTGCTCCAGACATTCAATACCTAAGCTCAGGTTTATCTTAATATACCTTTCTCATGTCGATGACTTGACTCTGTAGCTTGCCTCCGAATATCTTCAACATCGTAATTAATGAAAAATGACATTTGCAGTGGAGGATTAGAAGATTCTATGACTGCAGCTATAAACCGCTCAGCAACCTGCACAAAGTCACCTTTTTATAAAGGATGCTGAAGCCATAACAATGAGAGACAGACAAAATCAATTGGATGAGTTTTGAGGCAACAGTGCAGGTTATTATAGTTAGTTAACCAAGCATAAACAGGAAAACAAACCAACAACATGTCATTAACAATGCATCCCGAAGATTACCATGTGAGGAGTTATTTTTCCTGAGGTATAGGCTCTTGAATAATCCAGTATTGTCCAGCGATGGAACTGGGACTTTAAATCATCTAGTGTTCTTTGTGAAGGCAGACAATCTACTGCCCGTTGAACTTTCTCCGGTGGAGATAAATCAGAATCTATATGTTCAACTTCTTGTTCTTTAATATCTGCATAGATAAACTGGACTTAGAAACAACAAAAGCTATTAAATTTTTATAAGCAAAACCTAGTTTGAGTTATTAATACATGTGATTTGATGTGGATTTTAGATATCTCAATTGATAAGTGCAAGAGAGTAAAAGACGAAACTCAGAATTCAGATAATTGTAACCAATATGCAGATCAAAATAAAGACTCAAAATTATATCACATATGGAGTCAATTTGTTGTATATATATATATTTTTTCTAGTTCAAACCGATCAGTCCTTTGCATGTAGGCAATTGGATTTAAAAGATGTTTTGACAAGTATATACAGCCTAGTCAAAGCATTTAAATCCAATGATCCATATGCAAATAACTGATATATCTCAAACCGACAATAGAATATATATATAATTATCAAAATCCTTTTTGTAGAGACGATATTGTGCTACTGTGACTTTTCTCAGAAACATCATGATATCTTCAAATGTATCACTAATAAAATATCCCAAGCAATTCATAACAACAATAGTAAATTTTCTATTCCATTAGACTTTAGAGTATAGAATTGATCCGGCCACAACATATAACGAAAATATAGAATTATCTTCCGGTTTCTTTCTTCAAGTTAAAACAAGTAGTAACATTGAGAACTTCCAGAGGAAGCAAAATGGTAGCAGAATAAATGAGAATGAAGAAAACGAACCTTGGTAGGGATGCAAGGGCTCAAATAGAGGCTCTTCTTCCAGCTCTGCATGTGTAACAAGCTGCCAAAATTGAACATAACATATTAACATGGAAGATAAAAACAATGAAAGTTGATGCACATATAATGAAAAGGGTCTAACAAGCCTTTTGTCATCCATTTGGTGTGCATTTCCGTCTGTTGGAAGTATAAAGCCATTTTGTTGGCTTTACTATGTGTCATCATCTTGTGCTGTGTGGCAATGCATGAGGTGAATGTCAAGATGTGGCAATGCATGACGTGAGGTGTAAAGTGACGGCAACAAGTGGCTTCCTTTGTTGACACATAGAGCTTACATGTCATCCATTAAAGGCCATTGCTTGCCTATCAATAGAAAAATCATCTCATAATCTCATTCCTAAAATTCCTCTAATTTCTATAGTTCAAGTTATTCTTGAAGTATTTTTTCCTATATTGAGAGAGATTCTGTTGTTCTCTCATTGTTATAAAGAGATATTATTGTAAGTAGTTTTCTCACAGCGAAACCTTTTATATTTGTCTATAAATGTTTTCCAGTTTTACCATGTAAATATCGTTTCAATTTTTCATTTTTATTCTCTATTTCAAATTATGAAAATCGTGAGAAATGTCATATTTTGTTTTGTGAGTCGTAGCCATATCACCGGTTTAATAAGTTAAGTTTAAAAAACATATATTATGGTGAACTACCCATATTGTCCTTAAATAATCAATTTTTAATTCTTTTTGTATTCTATTTTCACACTTTGATTATTGAAAATAATAATTCCTCTCTCTTTCCAAAAAAACTTATCTAAAAATGGATCTACAATTTGTCTGAACATGATCCAGTTTTTTTGATAAGTTTACAACCTGTTGTATATGTGTCAGAGATTTTGTTACATTGGTTCTAGTTTTTTTTATATGTTTATAAGCTATTTTGTAATTGGTTTGGGTAATTTTTTGTTAATTTGTTTGAGTTTTTTTACATTGGTACAAGCATTTTTAAACTCCTACAAACAAGTTTATAATCTTTGGTAAAAAAGCTCAAACAGAAAAAAGCTCGAGCCCCTTAAGAAAAAAAACCGACCCCTTACAAAAAAGCTCGATCATATAAAAAAAGCTCGATCATATAAAAAAAAGCTCGATCCTTAATAAAAAAAAGCTCGATCCCTTTAAAAAAAGCTCGATCCCTTTAAAAAAACTCGATCATGTAAAAAAAGTTAGATCATTAACAAGAAAAGCTCGATCATTCACAAGAAAAACTCGATTCCTTACAAAATAAGCTCAATCATGTAAAAAAAACTCGATCCTTAACAAAAAAAACTCAATCCCTTTCGAAAAAAGCTCAATCATGTACAAAAAAAACTTGATCATGTATAAAAAAAGCTCAATCATGTATAAAAAAGTTCGATCCCTCACAAAAAAAACTCGATCTCTTATAAAATAAGCTCGATCATGTAAAAAAAAAAAAAAACTCGATCCTTAATAAAAAAAAGTTTGATCCCTTATAAAAAAAACTCGATCATGTATAAAAAAGTTCGATCCCTTTAAAAAAAGCTCGATTCCTTACCAAAAAAGCTCGATCCCTTATAAAAAAAAAAACTCGACCCTTAACAAAAAAAACTAGACCATGTACAAAAAAAAGTTCGATCCCTTACAAAAAAAAAAAAAAACTCGATCTCTTTAAAAAAAAACTCGAAAATATTTTAAAAAGTTTTAAAAACCAAAATATTCATTTTCGTCAACACACAACAGATCAAATTTAAAAAAAAAACTCCGGGGGCGCTGCACCCTGCCCCCTGTGAGCTGATTGGCCAGCTCAACTCTCAAATGCGTCTGTGTAGCGCCACTTTGCTGTCGTTCAAATAATTGTCTGGGTTTCAAAGAGATTTTTTCTCTCTACTTCACAATTCTGTGACTATAAAATGAATGAAAGAAATCTGATGTGAAACAACTATTGAGGGTATTTTTATCCGTTCACTATAATTGGTGTAAACATAAATTATTAAAACAGCGACAGTGTTGAAATGTCACCACAAAAAAGTGTTATTTGTTTTTTGAACCACTTTAAATTTACAATGGGAAATTGAAACTCAACAATTTCCTAACGTTGGTTTCATAACTCATGTACAGTTGGTCGATTACTGGATATGGAAATACAAGTCTAGAAAAGTTCTGCCTAAGGAAATGGGTTTTGAAGTGTGTCCATTATCACCTTCCACTTTTTCCTCTAAACTTTTGACAGATATCTACACTATTCCAGTATACATTATTTATCGAACGTCATGTGTGAATTTCCCAAAGATGGGAACGAAATTTGAATTTCAAAAATTCAATTGGAGTAATTTTTTGTCATGGCAAAATAAGATAAAAACAATATTGAGGAAATATAATTGCTTGGCAGCAATTGAAGATAGGCCAACACAAATCACTTACAAGGATAAATAGAAAGAAATTGATGGCAATACAGTCGATAATCATCATTTAACACTTGTTGATGGAGTATTATCAAGCGTTGTAAAGAAGAAGACAGCAAAAGCATGGTAAAAAAAAGACAATAAAAGAGATACCAGATACTGCGATTAAATTGTATTGAGGCCAAAATGGAAGAAGCCATTTATTGCCAGCACTAGACACTTCACCTTATTGTATTCATTGTCACCTCTTGACATCTCATATCATGTATTCATGTATTGTCAAACATCACAGGATGATGTACCATCATCGTGCATATCAAACAAACAAAAATGACTTTAAGTTGGAGAATGTGGGAAAGATAAACCATTTTTGGTCACATGACATGCACAAGATGATGACACATCATCTTGTGATATATGATATAGGATGAGGTGAGATGCCAATAGGTTGCAATGCATGAGGTGTCAACCGGTAGCAATAGGTGGTTTCCTTTACAAGAAGATCAAGAGCTGTGGCAATTTTGGTATTGTATAATTTTGTCAAAGTACCTCGTATCTCCTTTGTTCTCTTCTTCTTTGCCACGTTTGATAATATTCCATCGATAAGTGTTAAATCGGCAAGTGTTAGAAGATGATTAGTGATTGTATTGCCATCAATCTTGTTCCATTTGTTTTCATTAGTGATTTCTTATGGTCTTTCTTTAACTACCACTACGCAATTATCTTTCCCTTATATTACTTTTATTTTCATTTTCCACGACAAAAGAAATTACTCTCGTTGAAATTCTAATTTCTACCGGAAGTGAAACCTCATCAATTTCCTAACATCCTCTAACAACATAAAAATAATTGAATGAATGATAAATCATTCTTCATTACACATATTTTCTCTTTCTAAATATGTCATATATGCAATTGCAGTTGTAAACTACAAAACAAACAAAGGACGTCAGCTTCTATCCATTCCTATATTTTTGAATTTTATAATCCAGTGTTCTAGTTAACGTTAGCGCTAGTCGGACGGACATCCAACACCTAGCGTCTAGATAAATTAGTCGGTGATTAATCGGTTGACGAATTTTTTATATTTTTATTTTTCCTTCATAAAAAATTAAAATCATGTGAAAAGATATATGTTAAAAAATCGACACTTAAAATCGTTTTAGCCAATAAATAAGATTATTCCCTAAGTTCATAGTCGATTAGAGCTATCCCACGCCAGTTTTTAGCCAAAGCCAAATAGTAAAACAAAACATTGTTTTTGACTTGACTCAGTCTCAATGGTACACTCATATGCAATTCTTGCAGTAATATCACCACACACGATACAACCCTCTACCTATTTCAAGTTTCAACGCCTTTATTTTTACGTTCTTTTCTCCTCTAACAAAACTATTCTCCACTGCAAATCACCTACGCCTCTTTTGCTAACCTTCGTCGTGCCTTCTATCTTTTCTCACTACCTTCACGTTTCTTGTCACCATATCATCTTCTTGTCCTAAGCTGCCACTTGAAATCTCTAAAATCAAGAATCCTCTCATCTATGAACTAACAAATTCAAACCAAAGGAGTAACGATCGTGGACGGCGGACGACAGATCTGGTTCGTTTGGTCGAAGATGGAGACAATTTTGGTTCGTTTGGTGGGCGGATCTGGTTCCGCCTACGCCGACGTGACCGATTAATCGGCGAATAACGCCGACTACACGTTGGCCGTTTAATATGGCCGACTTTTGGCTTTTCGCCACGGCAGGAGGCCGCCTAGCGGCTTACCGGCGATTAATCAGCCGATTTAGCCGATTTCTCGAACACTGATCCTAGGTTCAAATAAGTAATTCATTTTATTTTATTTTTATAAATTTTTTTTAATATTTACTTAAAATATCAATTTAAAATAAAATTTGCAGCAAATTGTAAAGGAGTATCTGATAGATGTAATTGAAGCTAGATTACTCTTTTGTTTAAATAACAGATTAGTACCATCGATCAAACGGTTCACTGTTAGAATTAACCGGTCTTCTAAAAATTAACAAGTTTTTATATCAAAAGGTAACGAGATCATTTTCTCTTTAAAAGAAATTGAAAAAAAAAATACTTTTATAAAAATATAAATGAAATTCCGGTATCAAATATTTTTCAAGGAAAAAAAATAATCTGGATCCTCATACCTTCTTCATGAAGACGATCTCCATATGGTTAGGGATATTTCTAAGAAGAAATATTTGATTTTTTTTTTTTTTAAGATATGATTCGTCACATCTCCTCAAATAGAAATCCAAGCCCAAAAAACCATCCATTCCATGATAATAATTATTTAAAAAAAAAATGCGACTCTTCTGCACATTTCAGTGGTGTAAAAACATTCTTAAAGAGAATCTCAGGTATGATATCTGAAAGGTAAAATTATACGAATTTTTCATAAGTTTAACCAATATTGTCTTCCGATGTAACTTTTATTAAAATTACTCATACTTTCTCTTCTTTTTTTATTGATAAATTGTTTGACTAACCTTAAAAGTTAAAATAATTAAATTACCCTTAAATTAATTATTTTATTATAATAATTATTATATTTAAAGATTTTATCATAATAAAATTAATTAACTATTAGATATTTAATTATAAATAGAATCTATTTAATTAATTAACCATTTTTTGTATTTTTTTAATTTTAAAATGTTTTTATTTTTCCTTAAAAAATATATTTTCTTAAATAAAAAAAATGGTTTAGTTAATTAATTAGGTTTTGTTTGTAATAAAATTTTTAATCGTTTAAATAAAGAAATGGTTAGTTAATTGATTTTATTATAATGAAATCCTCAAATATGATAATTATTATAATAAATAATTAGTCGATGAAAAGTAGGACAAGTATTTACGGTTTTAATAAACATCACATATGAGTACGGTATTAGTTAATCTCAAAGGATTTTGTGCAAATTTTCCTATTTCTAAATGCCCAACCTTACCCCACAGTCGCTTTCTCCGACGACTATTCTTCTTGGTGGTCCGCACTACCACAGTACCACCACACCAAGAAGACCCACTTCTTTAAAGTTGAAACAATCAGCCACAAACACTCTCTCTCTGTCTTGTACTTGTTGCCTCCATGAAAGGGAAGGCCAAATCACAAGTTACAATATAAGCGGGCATTGGGCGATTGGGCCTAATCTAACCTTTCAACCAAAACAATCCACTACCAAAATCACCAAACAAACACAAGAGAGGAAACTGGGAACCAATTTGGAACTAGTTACCTCAGATAATTTTTTTATCTGACATTTAATTAAAAATAAAATTATTATAATAATTGATAAATAGGTTTCTTAGGGGTAATTTAGACATTTCATAATATTGGACCGGTCAACCATTTAATCAAAGCTATTAATATATCATTTGGGTAAAAGTGTAATCTAATTACAATTATAAATATTAAGAATAATAAATAAATAAAATTATATTACATCGTAATGTTTAAAAAATATTTTGTAATCCAAAATCAGTATTTAATTCAATGCAAACCCATTTTTACCATGACAAAAAAAAAAAAGAGGGAATATTATTAATAAATATAAAATAATATACAGCTGGTAATATAGAGCTGAGAAGTAATAATTTTGGTCCAGCCAACTCTAAGTCAATAATGTTGCAGCTATGAGCTATCAATTATTTAATTACGCACTCATAATAGGTATTCAAACAATTATTGGATCCCTTTATGGAAAAAAAAAACAATTATTGAATCGCAATTACATAATTCCAACTCATTTTGAGCCACAAATTTAGAATAAAAAATCTTAAATCTACCGAGAACTTACCGTATTCTTTTTTATCAGTAATGTTAAGAGGAGATTTTATAACCACTCGTGGTCTGTTAAAAAGTTATATATATATATAATCGATGACACCCTACCAAAAAGCCTATGCTCGAAAAATTTCAGTTCAACTGAAATTTTTTGCAAAAACGAAATGCGTCGAAAGTGACTCATGAGTTATGAGCAACCTTAAAATGTTATAGAGGCATAATTGACGCGTGTTAATGATCCCATAATATACTCTGATATACAATGGTTGTTGAAAGTCAAAAGGACTGATAAGGCATATTTTTATTATGTTTTAATTAATTATTTTAGCCAAATTCAGGTATATATCTTTTCTTTTTCTGAACTAGTCTGCATTTCTTTATTTTCTTTGTCAGTAACATTTGTACGTATGGCAGATTTATTATTAGTTAGATGCTTTCTCTGAAATTAGTTTGGAATATTCTCTTCTTTTGCCGTGGGTCCCTTGTTCTCACTCTATTGGTTTTTATTTTTTGGCCATGTTAATATGAATTTAATATCCAAATTTTTTCAAATACATTAATGCCTAACTTTTTTATATCTCGCAAGAACATATCTAAAATTGTAAAAGCACATGTTAACGTTTTCATAAAAAAAAAAAAAAATTGACAAATTAGCCACAAAATTCATAATACACCGTTGGATTAATAAGTTTTAATTGTTAAAAATTTATAATAACTCTATATACCTCATTTTTATATTCCATTTACATCTCAATTCATGATACGACGGTTAGTCTCATATAATATGTGACAAGTATGATAAATCACTATTAATATATATCTATTTATATACATTTTATATATATATATATATATATATATCGAGTCTCTCGTAAAGGATCTCTTATTTTAATTTCGATAATAACCTTAATGAAAATATCGATTATTTTAACTTTTGTTTTGATTTTTTTTTTCAAATGATAAGTTCAAATTGTAGATTTCATTGAAATTATCGTTCATAAAAAATTCATAAAAAACGACATGATTTCATCAAAGCCCCTACTGAAATTAAAAGAAGAGATCCTTTAGAAGAGAATCACTCGCTTATATATATACGAAAATTTTGTCTTCAATGCGTTTTGATAAATATACATCGGTGTATCTTGAATGTGAACCATTACATTCAATTGCTTTGATCCAGTGTGTATGCACTTGTCTGTACTTATTCATAATTTATGGTCCACTTGCAATACATCAATCAATGTATTTTATATCATACACATCGAGAAGAAAATAACTATATATATAATTTCACAGATAATATATATTAGCTATTAGGTGAGATAACCGACAGAATTCCTTACCATAAATTTTAGAACATCAAATTGAAACACTTTCAACATAGAATAAGTAAGATTGTATTATCATGCATGCATAATTAAATAAAATGTGGCTATGGTTGACATTGACAATGAGGATAATAAAGAAGGCAAAAATAGTGTGTACCTTTTGAATAAGATTGTTTTTCTTCAAAAAGTAGAGCAAGAGAGCGCCGAATATCCGTGATTCCAGACACCAAACAAACACTTTGACCAGAAATCCAGCCATCCTTGGAGCTACAGCACAGTACATCCATTTCTCATTTTAACAACCATCACATTCAATTTTTCGACTTTCACCGTCACAACTCACAACGCACTTATTATTACCTTTGTTCATCATTGTACTTGGAAATTTCACCAACCGACCAATATCATCCAAATTCCAAAACCAATCGTTCATTTGATATCATTAAAGCTTTTCTTAAATAATAATTAATGTTTTTTTTTCTTGAAAAGATAAATTATTTTTTTACTTTTTATAATAATATTACAAGTTTACAACATGCAGCTGCAGGCCTGCAGCTTTAGAATTAAATAATTAAAAAAAAACCTCAACTGGAGATTTTTAGAAATTTCAAAATCTAGCTTATAAGTGTTTTTGATTTTGATCAAACTTTAAGATTTGAAATTCCGCAACGAGAGAGAGTCGTGAATCAAATAAATCTCAAATGCAAAAAAATTTTAAAAATATATATATATATATATATCAAAGTAATTGATTGAATTGAGAAGAAGTGTATCTGGAGAGGAGTGAGTGATGATTGAATTTGAAGAAAGAAAAAGTGGCGAAGAGAGCGAATTGAGAAGGATGAAATGGAACGAACCTTTAACATTGGCTGGGAGATATGGTTGATCGGATTGAGGACCGAGATCCACCTCCTCCGCAGCCTTATAAACCACGCCTGAGTCTCTCAATAATCCCATTTTCGACGCTTCTGCTGCTGCTGATCAACTCACTCTCGCTCGAGAAGAGGAAGAAGAACCAAACAGATATTTGTTCATATATAGATAGAAACCCAGGCCAATCAAAGAAAGTAATATTTAAATAAATAATAATAATAATAATAATATAGAGTTAGGAAGAGAGTAGGGTGGGTGTTGTGGGCGGATATAGCAACGAGTGAGTGAAACTAACATCGAATTTGTTTCTTTCTTTTATGATTTCTTTTTGTTGCAGTTAGCATCCCAACAATTTCTTTTTCTTTTCGTAGTACATCATTTCGGATGAGATAATCTGCTCTGTTGTAAGCCTCTCACATCCGTACAATAAAATTATGAGATCGAGTTTTTTCTTTTCTAAAAAAAATCTAAAATTATATAATAGTGTAATATTTTTATATGTATATATACATAAATTTGAGGTTCTTTAGAATTCAAACTCAACGCTCGTTATATAGGTGTGAGAAGTATACTACCGGATTAATCTCATCTCATCCGTCTTTATATATATATATATATATACTTTTCATACACCTTTCCTCCTTTGCTCATATAAATCATCACACAACACATAATCCATTACAATTACATTGATCAAGTTGTAAACGCCTCAAATCAACATCATTCGTGGATTTGGTGTATATTTCCTTCCCTCAACTCCAAATTATCAAGTTGTAATAAGCCCTTCAAATCCATGTCGTATAGGGTCTAGGCTTTGGATTCGATTTATGTTTCTTCCCTTAAAGACAAACTACGATAGTTAAGGAAAAACAACAAATTATGATAGATCGTAAAAAAAGTACTATATTATCACAAGAAAAAAAAAACCATTAAATTTTCATAAGTATATTACCCATATAAAATAAATTAGGGGAGTTTCTTTTACAATCCAAAATTTTCTTTTTACACTTATTTTTTTAAGACATTTCATTCTTAAAATTTAAATTTTAAAAAAATTTAAAAACACTTCCTTTTATTTCAAGATTATCATTTTTCTCTTTTGACAGTTCTATTATAAAAACACTATTTAAAAAAAATCTAAAGATACTTGTCGTATGTGAATTTTACCAAGCATACACGTCATTGACAGGAAGGAGAAAATAGCCAGGTGGACGCCCAAATGGGCACTCAAGAAATATCATACGAGGCATCATTAGAGAGACGAAAAGCCCGAGTAAGCATATATAGAATGAAACCTACTCGGGATCAGTTAACAACACTCGAGACTGGTTAAAACAACGCTTCCACTCGGGCTCAAACGGCGCTACTCGGGACCATCAGGTATTGCTCTTACTCGGGAATAAATACGACTCGAGTAAGAACTTGGTGCTTATTTCACACGGATTAAGTCATTAAATACGCGAAGATATCCATCAGGAAGGAATCCCAAATAAAATGGAACATTAAGTTAGAAGAGTCCACAATCAGGAAATAACTTGATTTCTTTACGAAGACTACATTCTTATAAGGAAACAAGTTCAAAATTGAACTACACTACTAGAATCCCACTCGATTTTCATAAGAGACTCCAAAACAGGAAAAAAAACAAATGAACCTCAAGCAAGTAATCAAATCACAATTAAATACAAAGATCTTGTATTACTTGTACAAAGCAGATTAGGGTTCTATAAGCATATAAATAGACCCATAATCTGGCTCCAAAAGAGATAGGAAATACAACATACAACAATTATAGTAAATACAGAGAGAAAAAAGAGAGATCGAGAGCTTGTAAACATCTTATTCTCTTAGTGGATTTTGGCTTGGTTGATCATTTAACCACCCGTGGATGTTTCTCCTGTCATCGGAGTTTTACCACGTAAAACTTGTCTTTGTTACTCTCTCTGCATCTCTTTCTCTTTAATTCATAGCCAAAATCCGATCATTGTTGGCTTTTTTGGCATAATCCAAAAATCGACGTCAACAATTGGAGCTAGAATGAGGGGTTAAACCTCCGAACTTGTTAAAAAGCAATGGCAGGAGGCAGAAGTAGTTCAGGGAATGGTCAAAAATCACCAGGCGATTTCCATATTGGCAATACGTCACAAGATCCTGCAACAAACACAGAAAACCAGCTTGCGCACCTGGCGGGGATCCATCAAGTTCCTCCAACCAGCAGAGATCTTACGCTGCATTTCCAAGGGGCCCTGCAGCAATTGGTGACGGACGCAGCAAGGAAAGGGATTGATCTACTTGCCGTAGGAGCACATACTCCCAATCCTCCACCGGTAAGGCTCCGTTCGATGGTGGTGGGGCCAGGAATAACTATACCAGAAACCAGAAAGAACTCTTCCCCAATCAATCCAGCTGGACAGAAAACACTAGAAGAGGAAAATCACCAGAGGCTGGATCGTAATCAAACAATACGTGACAGACATCGTAAATACGATCGGCGCAGAGGACGGTCATCATCAGAAGACAGTGATCAACACCATCGTAAACGTCATCATGGAGTCACACGAGGGTTCTGGCATCAGAGTGAAGAATCTGAGGAAAGAATGACAGTTACCCAACGGTTCAACCTTCAAGGAAGCCCGGTGGGGGACAGATATGTCACAATCCAGAGCCTAACTCGAGAAGTAGAGAATAACAGGCGACAGATGGAGGCACTAGTCAGACGTTACGGCTGTAACGATCTATCCGACGATGACTCCGACAGTCCATTCACCAGGGAGATTTTGTGGACCCCTTTCCCAGAAAGATTCAGGATGCCGTATGTGGAGCAATTAAAAAAAGATAGAGATTCAAAGAAGCACGTTAGACGCTATAAAAGTGTCATGGCTCAATATACCCGCAGTGACCCCTATTGTGTCTCAACTTTCTGCAAACATTGGGGGACACAGGCTCAAGATGGTTCGAAAGACTACCCCTGGCAAGCATTGAAAATTTCAGAGAGTTGAGCAGGAGCTTTTCAAGGCAATTCCTGAGCAACGTTCACAGAAAGAAGTCGGTGGCCTACCTCTCTCAAATAAAATAGGGGAAGGACGAGTCATTAAAAAAATACTTGGGCCGGTTCGGCCAAGCAGTATCAGAAATTGGCAACGCTAATGATGAAGCAAATATTGCTGCCTTCACCAATAACTTGCAGAATAGACGACTATCCTTCGATTTATGAAGAGCACGACTGACTAGGTATACCGACATGATGGATATGGTGGGAGGATACGCTATGGTCGAGAAAGAAGAGTTAGCTACAGGAGAAAGCTACATGTATGGAGGAAAGCCCGAACAGAAGAATACCGAATCCAATGGGCAGAATCAAAAGGAAAAACAAAAAGGGAACAACAAGGAGAAAAACAAGGATGAGGGTAATGGGCTCAACGCCGAACGGTCCACAGAGAAATACCAAGGCAGATATACCAATTACACCCCTTTTCGGAAGAAACAAGATGAAATTCTAGCCATCTTGGAAGAAAAGAATATGGTGCAAGAACCGCGGTGACAATCACAGTTCGCCCGGAGAGATACAACCAAGTATTGCAGATTCATAAAGAAACCGGGCATGAGACTTCAAAGTGTTTTCAGCTCAGAGATTACATAGAGACTCTTATTCGGGAAGGACACCTGCGGGATGTAATCTTAAAAAAGACGAGAGACCAGAAATCAAGAAAGTCAAGGTTGATCACAACCCTGGTCAAAACCAAAGAACCAGCCCCGAAGCCAACCAAGTAATACATACAATTTTCGGAGGACCTTCTATTGGGAGAAGTAACCGAGAACGAACTCAGGAAATCAAAGAAACAGTAGAAGCAAGGAATAACTTCGACGTAAACTCGGTTGAACCAGACTCGAAAAGGGTAAAGGAATGATGGGACCCAATAGTCTTTACAGAGGCAGATTCTCATGGCGTCGATGTTCGACCTAATGACGCTTTGGTTATAAGTGCCCGGATTGGCCATAGGGAAGTCCGGAGAATTTTAATAGATAATGGGAGCTCAGTAGACATCCTAAGGGTGGACGTATACGACCAGCTAAGACTAGACCGAAAATATTTACAGCCTTTCCATACTCCATTAAGAGGATTTGGGGGAATAGAGTTCAGGGCACTCGGGACGGTAAAACTACCTGTGAAGATCGGAACGGCACCATGCCAGAGGACTGTCCTGCTTGACTTCGTGGTAGTTGACTTGAATAATTGGCCATGTAATGCATTATTGGGTCAGCCATTCCTGAATAAAACAAGGGCCGTGCGGCCACTTATGCATTAATGATCAAGTTCCCAACAGAACAAGGGGTTGGGATAATCAAGGGATCCCAAGAGATGGCCCGAAGAGAAAATCTGTCAGTATACAAAGACAAGCATGATGCTGAACAAGTGTGCACCATAATGCAGCCAAATCAGTGTAAAAAATCCTTGTCATTCGAACTGGACCCAAGGGAGGGCTCGAATGAATACAAAACAGAATTGGTTGAAATGGTGCTTGAAGAAGACAAACCGGACAAGAAAATCAAGATAGGGGCCAACTTGGATGGAAAAGTCAAGCAAGACTAAACCAATCTGCTTAGAAAATACAAAGATGTATTCGCCTGGAGTCACGAAGATATGATCGGGATAGATGCCAGAGTGATATCCCACCATCTCGCAGTAAGCCCGAATGCAAAACAGGTAATACAAAAGAGAAGATCGTTCAATCCTGAAAGAAGTCAAGCAATCAAAAAAGAGGTGGAAAAGTTACTAGCGACTGGATCAATCAGAGAAGTCAGCTACCCCCAGTGGGTAGCCAACGTAGTCCTCGTCCAGAAGAAAAATGGACAATGGAGGATGTGCGTAGATTTCACGGATCTAAACAAGGCATGTCCAAAGGATAACTTCCCACTTCCAAGGATAGATCAGCTGGTGGATGCCACAGCAGGTCATGAATTACTCAGCTTCATGGATGCTTACTCAAGATATAATCAGATCCGGATGAACAAAGCTGATGAAGAAAAAACAGCCTTCACAACGCATCATGGTTTATATTGCTACACATAATGCCCTTCAGTTTAAAAAATACAGGAGCTACGTACCAAAGGTTGGTCAACAAAATCTTCACTCGACAAATATGAAGGAACATGGAAGTGTACATTGATGACATGTTGACTACAAGTGTCTCAGCAGATGAGCATGCCCGCGACCTCCGAGAGACATTTGATGTTTTGAGAAGATACCAGATGAAATTAAACCCAAACAAATGTTTATTCGGAGTCCATTCGGGAAGATTCTTGGGTTTTCAAGTCCATCAAAGAGGAATCGAAGTTAATCCCGAGAAGATCCAGGCTTTGCAAGAAATGACTTCACCTAAAACATTGAAAGAGGTACAACGCTTAACAGGGTGTTTAGCCTCCTTGGGAAGATTCATCTCAAGGGCTACAGACAGGTGCGCACCTTTCTTCAAGATAATCAAAAAAGGGAAATGCCTGGAGTGGAATAAAGAGTGTGAGCAGGCATTCTTAAAAATAAAATAGTACTTGGGGCAAGCTCTCATCCTCTCAAAACCGCAAAAAGGGGAAATACTTCAGCTGTATTTGTTAATAACCGAGCTTGCAGCAAGTTCAGTCTTAGTCAGAACAGAAGATGGAGTGCAGAAACCAGTGTATTATACTAGCAAGGCACTCATACCGGCCGAGACCAGGTACTCACAGGCAGAGAAGATAGCCTTAGCATTGGTTTCAGCAACAAAAAAGATGAGACCATATTTTCAGGCCCATACGATCCAGGTTCTCACCAATTGTCCATTAAGGTAAATCTTACAAAAGCCAGAGATATTAGGAAGACTTACTAAATGGGCAATCGAGTTAAGTGAATTCGATATTCATTATGTCCCCAGAATCTCCCTCAAAGGACAAGCGGTGGCAGACTTCATAGCCTAGTTCACATAACCAAACCTGTAAACAAAAAGACTGTTGGATAAAAGTTTCCCATGGAAATTATATGTTGATGGTTCTTCAAACACTCATGGCAGCGGGGCAGGGATCGTAGTTCGCACCTCAGAAGGAGATGATGTTGAATGTGCCATGAGATTTGATTTCAAAGCAACCAATAATCAAGCCGAATACTCGGCATTTTTAGCTGGACTCAGAGTCTGCATAGCTCTTGGGGCAGATGAAGGTAAGATATTCAACGATTCACAGGTAGTTGTCAACCAAGTTATGGATGAATACCAGGCCAAAGATGAAGGAATGATTGCCTACCGTGACATCGCAAAACAGCTCATCCAGAAATTTAAAGAATACAAGATCGCTCAGATCCCTAGAGAAGAAAATGAAAAGGCAGACGCTTTATCTAAATTAGCGTCAGCAACAACCTTAATCAGACCTAAAACCATTCCAGTTGCACACTTCCTTAAACCGAGTACAGCTGAACCTAAGCATTTGGAAATTTTAGAAATCTGAACACCGCAAGACGGTTGGATAGTCCAGCTGAGAAGGTTCCTGGAAGAAGGTGTGCTTCTGAAAGATCCGGTATTAGCAAAGCGCATCAGGTATCGATCGGCTAGGTATACCATGATCGGAGGATAATTATACAGAAGGGGGTTTTCTCGAGCTCTCCAGAGATGTATACCGGAAGAAGATGCACATCGCATACTTCAAGAGATCCACTGAGGAGTTTACAGGAACCACAATGGGGGTAGGAGTTTGGCGCATAAGGTACTCAGGCAAGGCTATTATTGGCCTACATTTTTCTCATATGCACTGCAATGGTCGAAAAGTTGCAACACCTGTCAAATAATTGCCAACGATATCCGATAACCCCTAGAAAATCTCAGAAATCTCACTGCCCCATGGCCATTCTCCATATGGGGCCTAGACCTGATCGGGCCAATGCCAGCTGGGATAAGGGGTGGAGCGAAGCACGCCATAGTATCTGTTGATTATTTCATAAAATGGGCAGAACCTGAAGCGCTTGTGCATATCATGGAAGCCAACACCATAAATTTTGTAAAGAAAAACATACTTTATAGGTTTGGAGTTTCGGACACTATAATCACCGACGATGGCACTCAGTTTGATAACCAAAAGTTCAGACAGTTGTGCGAGAAGTATCATATTGCTAACTACTATACGACACCAGCTCATCCACAAACAAACGGGCAAGTAGAAGTAGTAAATAAAATTATCAAGCACACCATTAAAGCAAAGTTAGATGACAAAAAAGGAAACTGGGTTGAAAAGCTTCCTGAAGTATTATGGGCATATCGAACGACAGCAAGGACTTCAACAGGAAAAACTCCTTTCACCCTAGCGTTCGGAACAAAAGCTGTCATCCCCGTAGAAACATTGTATGCGTCCCCCCGGGTCAGGCTATACGATGAAGAACAAAATGTTGATACACTACTACAAAGTTTGGATGAGCTAGAAGAAAAAGGGGGAAAGTCACGAATAAGAAATACAGCCTATTAACAAAGAGTGGCTCGCCACTACAACTCTCGTGTTCGGATCAGGAAATTTCAGCTAGGAGACCTGGTGCTCAGGAAAGTGTCATTGAATACAAAAAATAGAGCCGCAGGATCCCTGGCTGACAAATGGGAAGGTCCATACAAGATCGAGGGGATAGCTGGCCATGGAGCTTATTGGATTGCTCGATCCAATAGAGGGGTGTTACCCGACCATGCAATGCCCAATATCTGAAGATTTTTTATCCTTAATATATATATATATATATATATATATATATTGAATATTTTGTTCTTTTATTGGTAGGATAAATATTAAACTGTAATTTAAATCTGTCGATTTTTTACAGTAATAAATAAAATTACTCAGAATTTTTGAAAGGATAGCATCTAGTGCGGGATTTCAAAAAAAGGCATATGATAATAAGAACATATGGAAGCAGAGCATGATAATAAGAACATGCAAATAGAATTCTCGGGAACATCAAATCCCGAATGGGCGGAGAAGCTCTTAGGAGCATGCCAGCCGAGCAGGGTCAAAATGACTTTCGCAAAAAGGCAAACCCGATGCACCAGACTTTGGAAAAATGCACGGGAAGCTATCGGAAGAAATTTCGGTGAAATGGGTAGCTGTGTTGAAGCAACTTTTTTAAAAAAAGAGCTCAACGATTCGGCAAAACCTTACGCATAAAAACTAGGGAGACGTCCTTGGTATTACGTAAGGACTCGAACGTATGATCATGGAAAGCCTTGATGTAATGTTCGGGTAGCAATCGGGTATGAAACACAAGTGCAAACTTTCCTGTTTCAAGATGACTCGGTTAATAATAAAGAGCCAGTTTAATAAGATACTTGGCAATCGAAGTCATTCGGTTAATAACCGGTTTAATAAGATACTCGGTTAAGTTACCCGAACATGAAGCCAGTTTAATAAGATACTTGGCAATTGAAGTCATTCGGGTAACAACCGGTTTAATAAGATTCTCGGTTAAGTTATCCGAACATCGAAAGAGCCATTTTAATAAGATACTTGGCAATTGAAGTCATTCGGGTAACGACCGGTTTAATAAGATACTCGGTTAAGTTACCCAAACATCGAAGAAGCCAGTTTAATAAGATACTTGGCAATTGAAGTCATTCGGGTAACGAACGGTTTAATAAGATACTCGGTTAAGTTACCCGAACATCGTAGAAGCCAGTTTAATAAGATACTTGGCAATTGAAGTCATTCGGGTAACAACCGGTTTAATAAGATACTCGGTTAAGTTACCCGAACATGAAGCCAGTTTAATACGATACTTGACAATTGAAGTTATTCGGGTAACAACCGGTTTAATAAGATACTCGGTTAAGTTACCCGACCATCAGTCAGTTTAATACAACACTCGGTAACAATCAGTAAAACATAGACCAAAACCATTCAACTTAGAACAAAATTGAATTTTATTGCTCTTAAAAGAATTGTTACAGTTCAAAGAATGGTTCTTTACAAGTAAAAAATAAAGAATACGAATCTTCTACAAATCTACAAAATTAAGGTTGCAAGGATTTCGAGCCTTTGCCAATACTCGGATCTGGAACCATCTCGTATTCATGAAACAGGCTCTCATTAGACGGCCAAGTAATATCGTCGACAGTATCATCCATCCACTGGCTGTAATCTTCACCCGGGACTGGCCTGACATTCAGGACTACACCCTCAACCGACTCTTGACTCGCGTAAAAAGTCGAGAGAGAATGCTCAGACGGAATCTCTAAATGCATAGGGTGGGTCTCTTTGCGTTGACTACGACAGTAGGCTCTCCATTCCTTCATCTGAATCCGAAGAGATTCCAAGGACCGATCCACGTGGTGTTTGATTGACAACTCCCAATTAGCACGGGCTTTCTCGGTCGCCCTATTCTTGACTTTGAAGAACTCGCCGACAGAAACTAGCCCACGTTGAAATTCCTAAAGAAGTAGGGCATCGTAAGCAGGGGATCTTTTAAAATGATCCACCCCTTGGACTTCCAGTTCTAACCTAGCCTCTCGGGAAAGGGATTCAACTGTCAGCACTTGGCGCTCCAGATCTTTAATTTTTTTGTCATACGCCAACTTCGCCTGCTCCGCCTCCTGCTCGGCCTTAAGCATGGATTCTTCATCAGAAGAAAGAAGATTTTGAAGCGATGCAACATTCTCCTCTGCCAGAGATGCCTTGTCCTCAGCTTCAACCTGCTTCGACAGGCAGTGGTCGGTAAATATCTGTACAGAGCAGACCTCCTGCTGATAAGCCTGCTCAGCTCGAGCACAACCCTCCTCACTCGCCTTCAACTGAGCCTCTAGACGCCTTATATGATCGGCTTGACATTGTTACATCTGAACAAGCTCAACAAATTCGGCCACCATTTGCAAAGTAATATACTTAGAAATGCGGCAGAAGCAAAACAATAAAGGAGTCAGAATTAACTGAGTTAGATTTAACTTACATAAGATACGCCGTTGAAAATGTTTTAGAGACGTTCGGTCAGTGAACCATCTTTAAAAACGCTCCAGCGGTCCTCTCCGATATAAGCCCGACCGGAAGACATCCCTTGTAGCATATCTTGGGGAGAAAGGAATAAAGGAACCCCCGAGGGTTCAACTCCCAGATTTTCAAACTTGGGGGCAGGAGAAGCCCTATTCGGCTCTAAGGATGGAGAAGGAACCCCTGACGGTTCAGCCCCCATATCACCAACTTCGGGGGTTGAAGAAGCCCTACTCGGTTCTGAAGTGGCTGCATCTACTGATGCTCCAGCACCAACACTCAGGGCAATCTCATCCGTAACATCTTCATCGCTGGAGTCAATGAATGAGATTACCCGAGGAACTTTGAGAGGACGAGACGGTGAACTAACCGCCTTTCGCTTCTCACCCCGAGAACGGTGGAAGTTAAGATCAGCGGCAGGATCTTCCTGCTGATCGTCCCGAAAAGACTCAAAGAATTCTGCACCAACAGGCACTTGATCCGTCGAGACATTACCACCATCGCCAGCTTCAAACCGTCCAACAGGCTCTTCACCTGGATCCTCATATTGCCTCTCCCTATTTTCAGGTAGTTGGGTGTCAATCGACTCACCTTGGCCACTTGGACCAGCAAAATCCTGAGTAGAAGGCTGAGCTTCCCGATCAACTCACTTGGAAAATTGCTCAGCAATATCAGTATCCTCATCAGGCTCGGATGGAGCAATACCCTCATCACCCTGACGGGAAGCTTCCTTTCTACTCTCTTGTATAATCGCCTTCACATGGCGAGCCTGAAGATCGCTGACAACGTCCGTATCAAACACTAAAAAAAAATTAATTAATTATGTTTAAAAAAAAAGTAGAGAAATACAACAGAATGGGCACCGGGTTACTTTCATCGCCTGCGATGGCCCAAAATCTGTCTGAAGAAGCCGAGCTTTATCAAGTCATCCTTTTTGAAAAGATAGCTCTTGCTCCTCTTTGAAAAGATAGTTCTTGCTCCTCTTTTCCAGAATACGAACTGCTGCCCGAGTTAACCTCTTCAGCTCTGAATCACTATATTCAATTGTTTTCTTGTTCCACACTTCGAGAGAACAAAAGAAGCGGGGAACACTCAACACCATTTGGGAATCCCCAGATCGAACAATGATATCAAGCCCGATAGCCCCTCTAGCAAAAAACCAACTGTTCTTCCAAAATTTATTGGATGTAGGGAATCCCCATATGAAACCCTTCTTTTTTGGGTCATCAGAAACATCGACTTCCCGATTCGCCTTTGCTTCTTTGGGGACCCAACTGTCCAAAGAAGTAGACGCAAGAAAATATGTCCCCGTTCTGCTAACCTGCCTCAGCGTAAAGAAATGCATGATTACATTCGGGGAAGGCAGCAAAAGGTTCATTCGATTGAACATGTGCCACATACACATCAAGGCTTTGTAACTATTCGGGGCCAACTGAGCTGGGGCTATCCCTGCTTCAGCCAAAAACCAGGCAATAAAAGGCTGAAGGGGAAGTGTGACACCGCAGCAAAGCATCGATCCATAAATAGCGATCGTGCCCTCAGGAGGACTCCATATGGCTCTATCCCCCGCAGGAACCAAAGTGACTGAGTCGGGCAAGTCGAATTTGGAGCGATATTTTTCTATCTCAGCTGGCCAGACCACATTCGGCTCAGTATCAAAGCCACTCGGGCGAGTATCAGAAAATAAAAAACGAGACGCCCTGTACACTTCATTAACATCACCCTCGTTAACAGTCTGTTCCCTGGTCTGAACGCCGCTCGAGCCGTGCTTGTATACCTTACTTCTGCTCTGATGTTTACCCATCCTTCGAAAAGATACCCTGTGATCAGAAATATCAGAATCAGAACTAGATGGAGAACTTGATACAGGGCTGAAAGGGACATCAGGGTGAAGCCCAGAAACATCAACATCTAAGAATGGAGGTTCATCTATTGGGATATCCCCCAGTAATCGTTTAATGCAAGATACCTGGAAATCCCCACGTTCTAATGCATCAAAAGCGATTTTAAAGAGACGATGACGGGAAAATGGCCCCATTAAAAATAACCTTGAATTGAGATGGATGCGAGATCTTCAAGTGGAGAATCGCAAACTTCTGGATAAAGAAATCTGAGTCTAAAGGAATTTCTGCTGAAATTTTGAGAATAAACCAACAATGTCTCTCAGCGAGGAATTTAAAGATGAGACGGCACGAAACCTTAGGATTTCAAAGTGGGAAATTTTTTATGACAAAACAAGATGACGTAGACGGCGTTTGGGGAAACGCAAAAAATCATTTTTCATAAATGATATTGAAAAATGAAGAGACAAGGGACGCGTGTCAAAACAGGAAGTAGCCCTTAACCGTCAGAACTTCAAAACGTCACTATCATTTAAAATCTCGCATGATGAAGCGAATCGAAATTACAGGGTCACCATTAAGACGCACCATTATGACAAGACGACTATTCTGACAAGTGAAAATTAAGACGATTAAAATACTCTTACCCGAAATGAAATTTACTCGGCAAAAATATTTTAAGGGGGTATTGTCGTATGTGAATTTTACCAAGCATACACGTCATTGACAGGAAGGAGAAAATAGCCAGGTGGACGCCCAAATGGGCACTCTAGAAATATCCTACGAGGCCTCATTAGAGAGAAGAAAAGCCCGACTAAGCATATATAGAATGAAACCTACTCGGGATCAGTTAACAACACTCGGGACTGGTTAAAACAACGCATCCACTCGGGCTAAAACAGCGCTACTCGGGACCATCATGTATTACTCTTACTCGGGAATAAATATGACTCGAGTAAGAACTTGGTGCTTATTTCACACGGATTAAGTCATTAAATACGTGAAGATATCCATCAGGAAGGAATCCCAAATAAAATGGAACATTAAGTTAGAAGAGTCCCCAATCAGGAAATAACTTGATTTCTTTACGAAGACTACATTCTTATAAGGAAACAAGTCCAAATTGAACTACACTACTAGAATCCCACTCGATTTCCATAAGAGACTCCGAAACAGGAAAGAAGACAAATCAACCTCAAGCAATTAATCGAATCACAATTAAATACAAAGATCTTGTATTACTTGTACAAAGCAGATTAGGGTTCTATTAACATATAAATAGACCCATAATCTGGCTCCAAAAGAGATAGGCAATACAGCATACAGAAATTATAGTAAATACAGAGAGAAAAAAGAGAGATCGAGAGCTTGTAAACATCTTATTCTCTTAGTGGATTTTGGCTTGGTTGATCCTTCAACCACCCGTGGATGTTTCTCGGGCCATCGGAGTTTTACCACGTAAAACTTGTCTTTGTTACTCTCTCTGCATCTCTTTCTCTTTAATTCAATAGCCGAAATCCGATCCTGTTGGCTTTTTTGGTATAATCCAAAAATCGACGTCAACAATACTCAATTTTATTTTAATAAAAGTTATAACGAACCATCGTAACATTTGGATTCATACAATAAGTAATCTTTTTTGAATTAAATTATTAAAAAAGAAATTATCTCTCCTAAATCATTAAATTAAATATTACATATTAAACATTCTCTCCTAAAATTTTAATTACCATATTAAAAACTCACTCTCCTCCAATACATATCTCTTATTTTCTATTGTCATTCTTTCTTAAGCAAGACTAACGGTTAAGAAAACAAAAACTTATGAATAAGTTTGATTTTTAGGAACTATATATATATAAACTCAAATAAAAACTTAACAAGTACTTTTTTTTAAAAAAAATCGAAATATGAAAATGTTTTTAATAGAATCTAGTTACAATAAATCAAGTTTTCATATATCTATTTTTTTTAAAAAAAAAAACCAGGTATTTATATTGAATTTTTAATATATATATATATATATATATATATATTATTGTTAGTAAAAACCAAAATATTTATAAGTTTTTTTTTTCTTTAACTATTAATCAGAGATTGATCGAGAAAGTATGGAAATAAGATTTATTTATTTTTTTGAAAAAAGGACAGATTTATATTTAGGAGAGATTGTTTAATAGTGTAATAATAGAATTAGGAAAGAGAGTTTAATATGTAATATTTAGGCCCCATTTGATTTTTTTATCTGAAGAATGAACAATGGTGAATGTTACTAAATAATGAATAGTAACTGAAGACCGAAACCTAAAAAACATGTTTGTTATTTTTCACTAAAAACTGAATGTAAGTGATAAGTTGTTTGTTATAAATATCTGAAAATTAATACTTTTACATCTATGCCCTTCTAACTATTTGTTATATATTTACATTTTAATAAATTAAGGATAACTATAATAAGTAATTTAATAATTGTAAAACAAAATTATTTAGTTATTAATAATATTATTTAGAAGCAATCAAACTCTAAAATAAAACTAATAAAACTAACTATCAAATTATAAGGAAGAAAAAGAATGAGTCCTTATCGAAAGCCGGAATATGGTAGGAAAATCAGTCTCTAATTATTTGAGTTTTGAAGCAATTAAGTTTTGTGATATTGTAGTTGTTTATGGTGAGAAGAAAAAGAAATTATTAATATGAATAACAGTTTGATAGAAGATAAAATTGAGAATTAGTTAGATTGGTGAGAATAGTTTTGAAAGTAAAATATTGAATTAAATTCTAATGAACTTTTTTTAAGTGAAAAGTGAATTTTTTTTACTTTTCTAAACAAGTGATTTTAAGGGTTCTTTGCGTGATTTTATCACTTAAAAAAATAAACAAAATAACTCAGTGGCGCACATTAAGTGGTCGTTTGTTTTTTTTCACTTAAAACTTAATGGGTCTGAATCATAATTATTAAGTTGTTTTGTTTGTTTTTCTAAGTAGTCAAACAACTTAAAAATCCTAAAAAACAACTTAAAATAAAAAGTAAAAGATCTTGATTTTTCACTTAATTGCAACATTAAATGCAATCCAAAATCTTTTCTTCCGATACTATCCCCCATATATAACATGTTTCCAATTTCATCATAATTATATATGGTATATAAATCTTTTATTTTAATATATTACTTATTTCAAATAGCTTTAAAAATAAAAAAATAAATCATAATCACTTCTCATATCGGTGTTTAATATCAATACTTTATTTTAATATTAGGGTGATATATATATATATATATATATATATATATATATATATATATATATATATATATATATAGTGTTTTGTGTGAGTTTTTACTGCTACCCCTTTCATTTTTTGAAAGAAAAAAATATATTTTCTTTTCTTAGTAAAAATGAAATTTATTTATAATCGAAGAAAAAGATCATGATCACATGTGTTTATATATAATTAATTTTTTTGGATTGTTTTTATTTCATATAATATGTATAATTGTTTAACATAGGTATAAATGTAAAATTACTTATTTTTTGACAATTTTAATTTTAAAAAAATGTGTTGACAATACATTCGGATGTGAGGAAAAAAACAAACAAACATGTCATTTAGGTTCAGATTTCAGTCTCTATTCAGTCTTCAGAAAAATTCAAGACTATTTAGTATTTAGACAAAAAAATAAACGACCCCTAAGTGTCATTAAGTATTAAGTGAAAAAATCAAACAGGACCTTAATCTAATGATTTAGGAGAGATAAATCTTTTTGATACTTTAAGTAGTTTGGAATGTCTTTAGAATTTTTTTTGTCTTGTTTAGTAATTTTAATTCAGGTTTAAATTGTCATTAACAAAAAAAAATGTAAATAGATAATTTGTAGATTGTAAGGAAAATCTCACTTAATTAATATCTTCAAATTATTAGATAAATTACTACAAACACCCCAAAATAAAATACCAAAACTAGCCTTGTAATGATGGATTTCTTTACAAACCCTTTCCCTATCATTGTTAGCAATTCATAGGGAAGAAAAAGGCAGAATCCATCTGTGACTCACCAATGTTTTTTTACTCATCTACTGAGAAACTTAAGGTATGTTTGGTAGGAAGGAAAAAGGGAAATAAAAGAAAAGGGTGGAGGGAAAAGGGAGAAGAAAATGGAGAAGTGTGTGTTTGGCATGGAAAGAAAAATGGAAAGAAAGGAAAAGTGGAAGAAAAAATTGATGCATGAGACCCATTCATTTTAATCCTCCCAAAAGTAGGAGGAAAAATGGAGAGAAAAATGTTAAGTTTAAGGCTTTAAATGAAATTTCAAATTTACTATTTTTTAAATTTACTTAGAATTTATCTTTTCAAATAAATTTGCAAAACATAATGTATTAATTTATATATATAATTGGTTACAAAGTTTGAAGTCATTTTGTAAAAAAAAAAATAGATTCAATATTATTTAAAATATATTTATATATTAAATATAAAAATATATAATATATAAACTATAATGTAAGGGTAAAATAGTAAAATTGATAAAAAATTCCATCAAATCTTCTTTCCTTTCTGTTAACCAAACAGTTCAAGAAAAATTTTCATTTCTTTCCCTCATCTTTTCTATCCCTCCAAATCTTTATTTCCATCATATTTTCTTTTCTCCCTAACAAACATACCCTTAGGGCGCGTTTGGTATCGTTTTTAAAATGGTATTTTTAAAAAACTATTTTAAAAAAATGAAAATCATGTTTAAAAATAATGTTTTTAATAGTGCAATGTGTTTGGAATGTTTTTTAAAATTAGTTTTAAAACGGAAAACGAAGTAAATATGTTTGTTGTTGTTTTTAAAATTGGTAAAGTAGTTGTTTGGAGAGAAAAGTTGTCGTTTGTTTTGAAATGATGTTTTGAAAATGGAGAAAAATAATGAAAAATTATTTTGAACTTTTTAGTTATAACTTTTAAAAAATTGTTTTTTTGTTTTTAAAAACAATTTTGTAAAATGTGTAGGCAAACAACATTCAAATTGTTTTTTTAAAAAACAAAAAACAAAAAACAGTTTTTAAAAATAAATCCAAACACCCCCTTATTATTATTTTTTTCTCTTCAGAGGCAGAGCAATGGAAGCTTCATATTTCATTTATTTTAAGTTTTTGTTTTTCGCATTTTGACCAGTTTCATTTACACAACTTTTAATGTTCGTTTGGTTAAGTTCGTTTGGTTAAGTTTTTTACTGCCGTAAAAGGTTTATAAACGTTTATTTGAGTTTTTTAAAGTTGTTTGATTGAGCTTTTGAGATTGTCTATTTTAAATTGAGTAGAGACTAGTAGAATTTTTATTCCTTTATTAGGTAAAAACTCATGAAGAGGTGCTTCTTAAAATAGACCTTTTAAAAGAAAAAAATCTACAAACCAAACAATTAGACTTTTTTTTTTTATAAAATAAACTTTATTTCTAATAGACCTTCTATAAGTAACCGATATAAGTTTTTTAAAAGCCCAACCAAACAAGTTCTTAGATACCTATTGAACCATTATGTTGCTTCGATATATAACTCCCACACTTTACATAACAACTTAAATCTCATGCCAGCATACTTCTCTACAATATTAATCATTGAATTTACCACCGCTCAACATGGTTTGATGCACCGATATTAAAGAACACTTATTCAATCCGATAATGTCATAGGTTTGAATCATCATACCTATGTGTGTTATATCATTGAACTTAAACTTAATCATGCAAATTTTAGTTTTACAACTTGATACACATTTCACCACTGTTCATTATGATTTAATGGTGAAAAAACATTTATTTATCACGATAATATCGTGATATGAATCGTAGTATGATATTTATAATATATATATATATATAATTAATACACGTTTCACATATTCATAGAAACTTCATACTACATTAATTTTTGTATAAGAAATTATTTTCAATCACAATGAAGTCAAATCAACCTAGTAATCTAGTTGTACCCACCACAGAAAAAAAATGCAATTTTATAAATATTTTATATAACCGTAAATAATGTTAATTTTCTATTACACTAAGGAAAGTTGCAAATTTTATATACCAATCCTGTTAGTTTATTTTTTAACAATGTTATGTTGACTTTTGCAAATGTTGCAAATTGAAATATTTTATTCATTGTTGTTTAATTAAGTGATATTCAGGTTCATTATATATATATATATATATAGTTTGGTTTGACTGATTTTTCATTTTTCCTCCGAAGTTCTTGTTACGGGTCGGGTGGCGAATTCATATTTAGGTCATGTAGATCACACAAAACAGAGCTGAACTTTATAGACCTCTAAAAAGGGTAAAGAATCGTTATTATAATATGTTTTCGGAAATCTCCAGACAGCCCTACATAGACATGACCACGGTTCGGTTCGAACCGTGGAACTTAACCGTAACCGTATTAAATGAATTGTAACCGGGACCGTGGAACTGGTTTTGGAATCGGAATCGTAACCGTAACCGTGGGGTTTAAGGTTTGGTTACGGTTCTCCTCCGAAAAAAACCGGTCTGGAACCGACGGTTTGGATCCGGTTTTGGATCCGCCAGTTTTTATCTCTTTCTTTATCTCTTTCTCTTTCTTCAAATCTCATACACATCCCTCTCTCTCTTGTTTTTTTTTTCTTTCTTAGATCTCCCTCTCTAAATTTCTGACAACTCTCTTTCTCCTTTTCTGCTTTCTTCTTTTTAGAATACCCATATCCATCCTCGATCCACAGATCGAGCATCCACCAATTTCATCCACATGCATATATTCCTTCCACCAATTTCATCCACAAATCCATCGATCTCTCTCTCTCTCTCTCTCTCTCTTTCACAGATCAACATCAATTACATCAAAGATTGATCGATCCACGGACGAAGAAGAAAGAAGAAGAATAAAAAAGAAGAAGAATAAAAAAGAAGATGATGGCTGGATGATGATGGTGGTGATGGTGGATCGGTGGATCGGTGAATCGGTGATGAATGATTTGTGTGTGTGAGAGAGAGAGAGAGTGAGAGAGAGAGAGAGATACTACGAAGATTTGAGAAAATTTGGGGGAGATTTAGGGTTGAACGTTTATAATTTGAGATTTTGAGATTTGGGTACATATGGAAAAATCTGGGTTAGGTAGGTTGATTGTTGATATGATATTTGGTTAAAAAAATCGAACCGTCGGGACCGGGGAACCGAAATCGTCAAGTCCCTCTGGAACCGGAATTGAAACCAGCGGTTCGGGACCAAAACCAGACCGGACCGGACCGGAACCGTGGACATGTCTAGCCCTACACAGGTTACAATATTTTTTTCACTCGTAACAGATCGTAGCAGGCCTAAATTCGACAATTTAGTTTGTTCTTAGGAGACTTTTAGTTTCTTACACCATTCAAGAATTGTTTTCCTTTTTCGTTTAGGATTTTTTTTTTTGGTTTTTGGCTTGGGATTCTTTTCCCGATTTGGTTTAAAAGTTTTAGAGTTTTTTCTTGTTTAGGAATTCAGGAGATATCGAATCCTAGTGGTTCGAGTTACTTTCGTTATTTAAGTAGCTTGCATTAGGGTTCTTGATTTTAGTTTTTGATGAATAAAATTTAATTTGAGTTTTTACTTAATTATCTCTCTTTTTTCCTAGCATTCTGCGGACTCAATTGGGACTAAGAATGCTTGTTGTTTGTTCGTGTGTGATTTGCATTTCCGCCTACATTAGTTTGGTATCAGAGCAAGGTCAAGTTTTTCTGTCATGCCACCAAGAAGACGTCTGAACACACCAAATCCTCGCGAGAACACATTTAATGAAGTCTACGAACGTGATGAGATTGCACAGCTACGACAACAAGTAGAAGTGCTGACACAGCAGTTGGCTGCGATTGTGGCACAACAGAGGGCTTCGAATCTATCGAACACGACAAAGGAATCCGATGGTGACAAGAATTCGTTCGCTCCTCTTTAACCTAGGCTGATGAGGCTAACATGTAATTAATCGAGGCGCTGGGATTCGAGCCTTAAGATTGACTTTCTTGAGTTTCATGGGGGCTTGTAACCAGATAGGTACCTAGAATGGATCAATATAGTGGAAGAGGTTATGGAGTTCAAACAAGTTTTAGAAGACGTGTGTGTCGTCGTTACGAGTCTTTAAGGACAGGCTAGAGCTTGGTGGCAACAATCAAAACAAACTAGGGACATACAAGGCAAAGCCAAAATCATGTCCTGAGAAAAGATGAAAAAACACATGCGAGCAGCATTATTACCATATAACTATTCACGAATGATATTCCAACGGCTACAGAACATGAAGCAAGGAAACAACTCAATTGACAATTACACTGTAGAATTCTATAGGTTAATTCCACATAGTACGATTGCGAAGGCAAATGATCGATAGGTTTCACGGTATATAAGAGGAATACATACTCAATTCTAGGATGTCCTTAATATGTTCGACGTGGTGAGTGTGTTTGAAACCTATCAACTAGCAATACAACTAGAAACATAACTTATGCATATACGTATATGTGGAGTGAGTTTCAAGAGTTCTAGACCAAGTAGCAACATCGAACATATAATAGTACCACCACTTACCACCGTAAAGCCTGCCATACCTTTACCGATAGTGGCACCAACTTTTGGTTTTCTTTGTTTCAATTATGGAGAGCAAGGACACTAGTTTACGAGCTGTACGAAAAGACCGTATAAGAGGTTATTCGTAGAGTCCAATGAGATCATGCAGGAACAAGATAATGATTTCGAGTCCGAACTAATCTATGATAACACTGAGGTAATCGAAGAGGATCGCCTACGGGGGGGACTCTGGTCCATTTATTGATGATCCAAAGTAGCTATTTTACACACCACAGAATGGATAATGTCTGGTTACACACCAACATTTTCAGTCCACTTGCACAATTGATGGAAAGGTTTGTCAATTTATTGTTGACTAAGGGAGATGTGAGAATGTGATTTCGGAGGAGGTGGTCCGTAAATTACAGCTGTCAATAGAAGCTCGTCCACGACAGTATAAATTGAAATGGCTATAAAAGAAGAATGATGTGATAGTGACTCGACAAAGCCATCTTTCCTTTTCAATCGGTGCAACCAATAAGGATCAATCATGGTGTGACGTGGTCGATATGGATGCATGTCATTTATTGTTGGGGAGGTCGTGATTATATGACCTGAGGGTAATGTAAGATGGTTTCTTGAACACGTGTACCTTTTGTTTAATTCAACAAAGATCGTTTTGTTGCCAAAGAAAGAAGCTACATTAGACAATTGACAAGGGGAGAACAACAATCTATTGTTTATGAAATTTGAGGCAGAGGTAAATGAACCAAGGGTTGTGTATGTGCTGATCGAAAAGGTTAGGGATAGAATCCAATAACACCCCTACTATTATAGAGCCTCTATTGCTTGAGTTTAAATATTTGTTACAAAGTAAACTCATTGACAACCTACCTCAATTTCTGGATATTTAGCATAAAATCGATCAGATTCCAGAGGTAACCTTGCCAAATAAGTCTCATTGTCGAATGATCCCAAAGAGCATGAGAAACTATAACGCTAAATAGAAGAGTTGTTGTTGAATGAGCATATTTGTGAGAGCCTTAGTCTTTATACAGTACTAGCTCTCTTGACCCCAAAAATGATGGGTCTTGGAGCATATTGTCGACAGTAGAGCAATAAACTAGATCATTGTTCGCTGCAGGTTCTCCATCTCACGATTGGACAATATTCTAAATCAATTAAGTGGTGTTGTGATATTACATAATTGGATTTGAAGAACGAATACCACCAAATCCGCATTCGTCCAGACGATGAGTGGAAAACGGCCTTTAAGACTCGATAAGGACTTTTTGTGTGGCTGGTTATGCCTTTCAGGTTATCAAACGTCTTAAGCACATTTGAACAGGTGATGAATCAAACCTTACGACCATATATTAGTAAATTTATGGTGGTTTACTTTGACGACATTATGATGTACAACACTAGTCATGAGGTGCACCTACAACATCTTTGAGAAGTTTTGGTTGTTTTGCACGGAGAAAAGTTCTATGCAGCAACTAACAAGTGTGTTTTTTTGATAGGTCGGGTCTTGTTCCTAGGGTACATTGTGTCGTTAGAGGGGCTATCCTTAGATGTGTCAAAAATTGAGGTGATCAAACAGTGGCCACAACTGTGAATAGTGATTGATGTACGCAACTTCCAAGGTGTGAAGTCGTTTTATGATCGTTTCATTCCTAAATTTAGCAGCATTATAGGTCATGTGACTGACTGTATGAAATCCGATAGCAAATTTTTATGGACAACAGAGGCTGAGCAAGCGTTACAGGAAATCAATAGGCAGTTAACAACATCCCATATTCTTGTCCTGCTATATTTTTTGAGTCTGTTTGAGTTGCACTGCAATGCCCTTTGGAGATTTGAGCTATTTTGAGTCAGAATGGAAGGCCGATGGCTTATTTCAGTGAGAAACAATCAGAAGCAAAGTTACGGTACAATATGTATGACGTCGAGTTTTATACGATAGTACAAGCAATTCGACATTGTCGGCATTACCTCTTCCTACAAGATTTTTTTATTGTACACAGACCATGTTGCACTCAAACACATTGGCAGCCAAGATAATGTATCTCGTCAACTTGGTTTCTAGGTTGCGTATCTACAATAGTTCACTTTTGTCATCAAGCACAAAGTGGATATGCTGAATAGAGTTGTTGGTGCACTTAGTCATCGTCGAAATTTAATTTCGATATATGTGTAAAGGTACTGGGCTTCGATTCTTTTCAAAACTTGTATTTGATTGATCCTTTCTTTACTATTGTATTGGAAAAAGTCAAAGGAAATCAACAATTCAAGTTTATTCTATAAGATGGGTTTATTTTTAAAGGAAATAGGTTGTGTATACCTGAGTGCAACCCTTAAGTCCAGATTATTCAAGAACTTCATGGGGAGGGACATGTGGGGCATGGCCAAACTTTTCAGTTAGTTGCTGTGTCTTACTTCTAGCCATTTATGCAAAAAGAGGTAGGCAGATTCATGGAGTTGTAATGGACCTATTAGATGTCTAAAGGAAAGGCCACAAATGATGGACTATACATGCCACTTCCTGTTCCGACCCAACCTTGTATGTTATTAGTATGGATTTTGTTATATGTCTTCCACTAACACAACGAGGATTTGACTCTATTTTTCTAGTCGTGGATCGATATTCCAAGATTGTGCATGTCATTCCCTGCAGGAAGACCACATATGTATTCAATGTTGCCTAACTATTCTTTCGAGAGGTCTACTGACTTCATGGGTTGCATGTGTCCACTGTCTCGGATAAGCACACACATTTTCTCAGCCACTTTTGGTGTAGCCCGTGGAAGATGGTGAAAACCTAAATGAGCTTCAGTAGTGTTTACCACCCCTAGACCGATGAACAAATTGAGACGATAAACTAGGGGTGGCCACGGTTTAGTTAAACTGGCTGTTAAAATCAAAACCATAACCGAAACCGTTGATTTTAAAACAGGTTAGAAACGGTTCGTTTACGGTTTGTCTCCTTCAAAAACTGGGAAAAATCGATGATTAAACCGGCGATTATACCGCCATTTTTAACCAACGGCTATTATTATTATTATTTTTAATTTCGAACCAATTAGATGCCAGTATCTTTAGAAAAAAATTGACAGTTAGAGCGTATTAACGTTGATGACACATGACACGATTTCATTGGACTATATATATATATTAAATAAATAATACAATCAATTATAGGCAGCCACATGGCAGCCTGCTTGAAAAAATTGACCGTTGGTCATGTTACCGTTGCAGACACGTGGCAATCTCTTATTGGGTCATTCAAAATGTTACAAAAAAAAAACCACCAATAAGAGAATGTCATGTGGCTGCCTCTTTGAAAAAAAGTGGCCGTTGGCGCACTGGTCTCCCAACGGCAACAACTCAAACTCTCATATAGTTACATTTATACCCCTAACTATAATTCTATAAATACTCACCACTTTTCATTTTTCTTCACACCAACATCTCTCAATCTCTCTCAATCTCAAATTTTTAGTTGTCAATTCTCTCAGCAATTTTATTTTATTCTCATTTCTTATTTAAATTAGTGCATATATATTTCTTATTTTTTTAATCATTTTTCTTACAATCATCCTCTATTATTTTCTTAAAATCATTTTTTTACTATTAGTATTTTTAATTTATTTGTTAATGGCAAATAGGGAAAAAGGTTCAAGTCCAACAAATATGGACAAAGGAAAGGGTCCAATGCAAGATTTTTTGGAACATGAAGGTATTGATGTCAGTTCTGATGACCGACTTCACCACAAGTTCCTTTAATCTCAATTTGGATCCGATCTCCCTCGTAATCCTAATCCCCTATAATAATTTCTGACCCAAATCCCAATACCTCATTCAGTAATGAAAATCTTTCAACCCATTCTACCATGCCACCACCCCTTTCAGATGAATTTGATGCAGGATTAGAAGAAAAGTCGGTGAAGTCTGATCTCGTCAAGTTACGTATGAAAAAAAATCTAGTTAGCTAATAAATGATCAAAATCACATACAACTATTACTCCAAAACATATACGATAGGTAAATCCTTCGGATATGGCACCTACTGGTATCATATTAGGAAAAGTCACTCGGTCGAATCAGTGAGGTCTTCTAGTAACCAAACTCAAATCTCAAGGTACGGAACCCCTACAAATCAATTATTTCATTATACGTCTGAAAAAAATAAGGAAGAATTAGAAGTAATGGTTGCAGTACAACATTTACCTTTTAGTTTTGATGAGAAAATGGGTTTTGTTAATTATTGTCAAACTGCATTAAATCCTGCAATGCAATGTGTTCCTAGAGCCATTCTCACACGTGCATTGTATTCCCTTTACAAAAAACAAAAACACAAATTGAATTTTTTTTCTCAATTTCAAGGTCGCGTTTCTATATGTATCGACATATGGACCGATAATTTTCTCACCCACCATTACATGGGTGTGACATGTCATTATATTGATAATGATTGGGTCATGCAAAAAAGAATTATTGCATTTCAGGTTTTCGATGAATCACACACAACTCAAAATATTTTCCGAGTCCTTAAAATTATTTTTGAAGAGTTTCATATCCATAACAAAATTTTTACAATTGGTTTTGACAATACTGCAAACAATACCACATCTATTTCTATGTTACAAGAATTGTGCAATCCCTATTTTTGAGGTAAATTATTTCATCAAAGATGTGCATGCCATGTTTTAAATTTATGTGTTCAAGCTAGATTACAAAGTCTTTCTGTCCATATTAGACCAAATAGAGATAATATTAACTATATCTGACATCATAACAAAATTCAGAAACTACGGTTAAAATATTGTGTTCAAAATGGTAGGCATCCCATTAAATTTTATAAAGATATTAATACTCGTTGGAATTCTAGTTATAAGTTGCTTAATGAAAGTATTGAATATAATGATTTATTAGTTTCGTTTATTAATTATAATGTCCCTTCAATTGAACCATTGAGATACATGTATAAAAATTATTGAATTGTTACGTGTTTTTGATGATGCTACCAAAGCTCTATCCGGTATTTATTATCTCACTACTCAATTATTTCTTATTCAAAGTGTTAATGTTGTTGGTGCATTCAGTGAGTGTTAATTCTATGTTCAATTGAGTCCATGTGTTGCTGCAATGAAAACAAAATGATACAGTATTATGAGGAGATTCTAAGGATTATTTAACTCATTACTACACACATTTAAGAATAAAAGTTGATATTCTTAGTTATTGTAATTCTGTTAAGGCAATACTATATGAATTATATGCTGAATATCTCAGAATATATGGTTCGTCTTTGAATATTTTGGTTTCACAATCCCAACCCATATCTGATGGTATTTTTACTTCCTCAAAATTTCAATTAAAGGGTTTAGGAGATCAATTGTTTTTCGAAAGAGCTAAAAAATTACGAACATCTTCTTCTTCATCCTCATATAGCTCAATTTCTAAGCTTGACCGGTATTTGATAACCCCTTATGAGTTTTTAGAAGATACAAAATTTGATATCTTGGTTTGGTGGAAGGATCATGAAAAGATATATCCAAATTTTGCTATTATTACCAAACAAATTCTTGAAACACCGGTTTCTATTGTTTCTGTGAACAAGAGTTTAGTGCATATGGAAATATTTTGGACCAAACACCGTCGGTTCTGTGTCCACAATTACTTGAAGCTCAAGCGTGTTTTGATGATTGGACGAAGGCAAAATTCACACAACAGGAACTCGAGCTGGAGATAGTGAATGATTTCGTGGAAGATAACCAAACCACGGGAACGGAAGGCAACGACTAAATTCCGTTCCAACTTCTAACCTCCAACATAGAGTCACAGACCATCTAATTAAAGGTAAAAGAACTACGTGACTTTTGATTCCTCTACATTGGTAGAGGATACGTAGGCAACTTAATTGTGGTGAAAATTAAGTACAAGGTCAATATTTTTTACTTTTTAAAATTTAAACTTTGTTAGATTGTATAATGTATACCGTAAACTTTATTAGTGTCAATTGTAAATTTAGCTGCAATAGTGAAATTGAAAATTTTTATTTATTAATGTCAATTTCTTTTATTTTACATATTAATAATTAATCGTAAAATAATTCAATTGTAACTTTTTATTTATTAATCAATGTCAATTTTTTTTTAAAAAATGATTGTTAATTGTTAAATACTTCAATAATTCAATATTTTTTTTCCATGAACCTTTCCAATTATTACTTTTTCACATTTTTTTCCACATCAAATTTAATTAAGTTTAGTTTAAAATGTTTTTAGTTTCAATGTTTCATTTTGTAAAAAAAAAAAAAAACCAGCCAAAACCTAAACCGAACCGAACCGAAACTGAAACCGAAACCAAAATCGCCTAACTGACGGTTTCAAACAGGTACAACCGGTTTTGTCGGTTTCGGTTATGGTTTCTCACCTAAACCAAATCGTAACCGCCGGTTTCTAACCGAAACCGAAACCGAACAAAATCGAATTGAACCGAACCTTGGTCACCCCTACGGTAAACCGATCTTTGGAAAATCTTTTACTCCGTATAGTTGGTGACCAATTAAAGTCATGAGATTAGAAGCTCGGCCAAGCAAAATTAGCTAACAACCATGATGTCAATCGTAGAACCAAATTCAGTCTGTTCGAAGTCGTATATGGCCTATTCCCTCGTTGCCCACTTGACTTAGTTTCTATACCGAGCAACGCGAAGTTCCATCGTAAGGCTGAAGATTTCATCACCCAATTGCATGATATTCATGAACGAACTTGCCAGAACTTGTTGGAGGCCACCGCTAAATATAACCATGTTGTGATCAGAAGTGATGTCTGGTCAACTTTAATGTTGACGACTTTGTTTGGGCCGTGCTAACTAAGGATCGCTTCTCTATGGGTGAATACAAAAAATTGTCCGCATGTAAGAATGAGCCCGTCGAGATTGTTAAGAAGATAGATCAACTCTAATGCCTACCGACTGAAGCTGTCTAGCCATATTCGCACAACCAACCAATGTGTTTAATGTGAAGCACCTCATTCCTTATCATGGGGATTCGTCGTCTGAGGATGACGAGCTGTCGAATTCTTTTCAGCATGGGAAGGATGATGCGGATTGAGTGACGAATTCATATTTAGGATTGCGTGGAGCACCTAAAACAGGGTTGAACTTGGATTGTAGATGGCCCAAATTCGGCCATCTAGTTTGTTGTTCGGAGACTTTTAGTTTCTTGTGCAACTTAGGAGTTTTTTTCCTTTTTTTTTTCTCGTTTAGTACTTTTTTTAATTTTTGGTTTGGGATTCTTTTATCGATTTGGTTTAGAAGTTTTAGAGTTCTTTCCTTAGGAGTTTATGATATATCGAATCCTAGTGGTTCTAGGTTCTTTCATTATTTAAGTAGCTTGTATTAGGGTTCTTGATTTTAGTTTTTGATAAATTAAATTTATTTTGAGTTTTTACTCAATCATCTTCCTTTTTTTTTTGTATGGTGCAAAATCAACGGGGACTACGAACATTTGTTGTTTTTCATGTGTGATTCACGTTTCCGCCTACATCAGTTCTCCTCTTTAATAAACTTAAGGTATTTTCATAAAAACATTTCAATAGTCTTTCTTGGCTAAAAAAAAAAAAACTTGTTTTAGACGTGTACATCCCTCTCCACAGTTGTGATGGGAAGACCCAAATCTCATCTTACACATTTATTAGTAAGCATGGGGGGACCTCTCATTTGGGTTGTTTGAATTGATATATAGATTGTGTATCTCGATAAGCCCTTAACTTATTCATTTCATGCATGGATTTCATTCATAACTAGATAGATTACATTTAATGAACTAAACATTGTCTAAGTTCCTTATAAATAGAGTTGAGAATTAAGTTTAACGTATCACGTATGAGAGAACTTTTTTTAGACCTCCACAGACTAGAGGAGATCTTCTCCTTCAAGAGATCTTCTTCGATCATGATCTCCTCTTGAGGGAGAAGATCCGTGGAGGAGATCGTCATTGCTCTCCTTGAATCTTCAAGTCAAGGAGGATTGGATGTGACGCTCCATCGGCAATGGAGAGTGCATCACCAATGGAGTTGTTGTTTCTTAATTATTGTTTTTTGGTATATTAATTAAAATTTAATTATTCTTAGTACTTTCTCTTTTGGTGTAAAAGCTCATTTAGCCAACCAATGGTCAATGGTTTTTAAGGGATGTCCAGGCGATTAATGAATTCATTATTTTCTAAAGGGGGGTACAATTTCTATTTTGCATATATAAAAAGGGAAGTTAGTGTTATTTTCCCTTGAGAAAATGTAAAAGTTGTTGCTATTACTTGCAAGTTGCAAAGGTATCGTAAAACAGAGGTATCTCCATTGCTTCGTGTAGTTTGAGAGAAAAACTTGGATGCAATGGATGCATCATGCTAAAATTTGATGGTGGTGTATCAGTTGTTTTCAACGAGTGTGACACACAACATTCTCTTACAGTAATTTTTTTTTTTTAAAAAAAAGAATCTATCTTCATCTTCATTTTTAGTTGTCGTCTAATTCCTCCGTCTCTCTCTTTGTTCTCGTATTTTGACATTAAATTAATGTGATCGTCATGGTTTCCGGTCTCGCCATTGTCCGATGACTGGCGTCGTTTGATTCTCACCATCTCCTGGTGACCTTTGTTGTCCAATTCTCGTTACCCCTAATACTTGATTAATAACCTCAGAATTTATTCAGTCATCCCATCAAAGAAAGCTGGTATGTGTTTTTTTATATATATATATATTATTTTTATTATTTTTAAGGAAACCAAAATAAAGTATCAAAAATCACATCATTAATAGCTAAGTATCAGAAATTATACAAATCAATCAACTAAGAGTAGAATCATCCTAAAAAACTGGAGAATCTAACCTGTTGTCTCTCTTTTTTCCCACAATTTTTTTTTTTTTTTAAAATTATTATAGTGAGAGTTGGGTGATTATAGGCCACAACAGAAGGAAATTGAGTGACGATGGTCACCGACAGATGAGAGGACGAAGAGAGAAACATGGGAATTAGGCAATTAAGCAATTAGGCTTGGGTTAAAACAAAGATGATGAGAAATATATATACTTTAAATGAGCGACATGTCACATGTGTCATGAACCGCGGTTGAAACCTATTCACCAGAATCAAATTACAGCGTAGTGCATTGGTTCCACTCAAGTTTTTCTCTTAGTCTGGGGTCGCATTTAATGCATTTTAAAAAAACCGTAAGTATGTCGGCTTGAAAGTCACTATTACCAGCTGCCATCCTAATTATTATTTTCTTATATATATATATATATATTTTAACCTTAATAAAAATATAGGATTCACGAATCACGTCCCAGCGTTCATGGTATTCTTATTCATTTACGATTTGCTCCTTTCCATTGCCAGCTGGGTGTAGTTACACCTGTCCAATAACTGCACGTGGTTTCGGCTTTGGGGTCTAGAGAATTCATTAATTAAAAGATAAAGATATATCGTATATCGTATATCATATATGTCTACTGCTCTACCCTACAATTACAAATATATAACACTAACTATGATATAAATTTAAATATCCTCACATTCTCTCTCTTTGATATCATTATTATTTTTTGACCTAAGGTAGAAAGTTTCAAAATACCCCTCCCTTCTACTCCTGCTATAAGGAAGGAGTTTTTCCACATTTTGCAAATTAACAAATAAATATGGAAGTCGAACCCTCATCACGTGGAATTGAACGATCATTTTCTTAAAAGCCCTGAATGTTCTATCGTCCATCTTTAATAACATTGATGATAATCTTTTCAAGCCTAAAACCGATAAAACTTGTTACGAATGACGAGTCCAAATACCGAATATTTATAACGGATAATCGACAACACGTTAGGAAAGATAAATGTGGAAGCTATCTCTACTTAAAGGAAATATACAACTAAAAAGGCACAAAATACAAATATATACATATGTATATATTATTGCCCATAATCTGAAGCAAATTCAGATGAGAATGGGGAAACCGTAATGAAATTTATTTGGCATTTTCAGAGTTTGGTTTGTCTAGAATTTTCTTTGTCTTTTCATGTCATGAATTTGCTTTATAAAAAATTGCAAACTTAATTATTGGGTCTCCATTTCAAAGAATAAGGATTTGGCAGATTATCAGAGCTGGGATATTTTATGATCAGATGAAATTATGATATTGTTTTTTGAAGATGTTCATTTTGATAAAAGTATCAAATAAGACAATAAAATATAGTTTCTTTTTTATTAAATAAGATCACAAATTAAGATTATTTTAATTATACATTTATTAAATACAGGGTCCTTTTGTGACGAATCCTTATATTCAAGAGATTAGTCAGAATTTTGTTGAAATTTAAAGAATTACTTCAATGAATTTTATGTGATCTAAATACTTAATAGATTATAAGAATAATACAATATATAATTTTTTTTTATTTTTTTTTACTGTTATGAACTTTTTCTTAAAAAAAATCCAAATTTATTTTCTACCTACACAGCTACACCCATATGAATATACCCTTGTATACAATTTTATTTTTATTAATTAAATGAAACTAAAAATTATAAACATTTAAATCAAAATTTCAAATAATAATTGAATAACAAAAGAATTACAACGTGATTAAGTTTTCATCGTACACCTTAGGCAAAGAAAATTAAAAATAGATGGTGAGAAAGAGTTCGAACAAAAATAAAATAAGAACCGGGCATGACTAAACTCTAAACTTGCCGTTGAAATTCTGTCTATGGATTCTTCTTCCGTATTCCTTTGTGACATTTGGAAATTGGTGGACCCTAAACTATGTAACTTGTGGGTTATTATGGGCTGATTTGAATTGATGATCCAACTCTCCACTTCTACATGGCTAGTAGCATGGCCCAAGCTTTCATTCCACTACCTTCCTGTTTTCCCACAAATTAAAGTTTAATTAAAACCAAAACCAAGTAACAAACTAAATTTTAAATGTCTAATAAAATATGAGTAATACCAAGCTTCCATTCTTTTTTTCAAATAGTATTGACACGTGAGATATCAACATCACATCACTTACCATATAATCTCATGATTTATAAGATATCGATACCTCATATGTCAACACTATTTGAGAAAAAAATTTAAAAACTTGACATTACTTATGATATATTGTGCTGATAAAATAGCATGGGAAAGCTATCTATTCTCGTAACGATATAAGATATGTATTTTACAGCTCAAAGCTCAATTACGATCAACTAAGAAAGATTAAATAAGTATTGAGTGATTATATCTTAAAAATGGTGTCGATTGGAATTGGACAATCTAAATACGATCCAAAAAGTCGGACAAGAAAAAGTCTGAATCTAATTATGTCCAAATCTGATTTTTCATATATAGAAGAGTGGAAATGTTGTGCGGATCGGATCTGAATCCGAATCCAATCACAATAATATCCGATATAATCCATTCCCAAACCTTATCCCAATAAATCTCAAAATAAAATGAAATTAATAAAAAAAAATATTTATTCAAATAAATAATTTATCAAAACACCTTTTTACGTTGATCTACATACTTAGTACATACATGATACACCAATGATCAAATTCATCTTCAATTTTTTTTTTTTTAACACTAGGTTTGGAGGCACATGCAGCTATGCAAGGCATGTGCTTTTCAATATGTGTTTGTCAAATTACGTTTTGTGTAGATGATAATTTTTTAGTGAAAATTATTAAAAATGATCACATCCAACTGTAAAATTTGTTTTTAACCACATATAAAAATTTATTCGTTAATAACCACTTTAAAAAAATATTTTCAGTGTATATCCATAAACTACCAAAATACCCCTCAATGTTAATTTTTTTTTCTCATTTTTTCCACCGTCCTCTTCTCCATCTTCATCTTTAACAGAAGACAGTGGATTGTTGTATCCATACCAATCTTTTTCTTGTGCAAATTGAAGACAGTGGATTGTTGTTGCCTACGAATCGACGAGAAGCCCACCATGGTTTAAGATTTGAAGCACAACATTGTTATATGTTTAGAAGTTTTGAACAAGTTCTCCGATTTGTCCTAAATCGGTTGAATGTGTGTAAAAATCTTCCATTTCTATTAGTTTGAGTTCGAAACAATTAGTGTAACATGATTTTAACGTTATTGCATTACTGTTGTGTGGTTTTGTGAAGAATTTGATAAATTTAAGTTTCACATTTTTTTTCCAGAACATTTCAAGTTTCAGTTGTTCGTAAACTTGAAATATTCTATAAAAACTGAAAATAGAACTTGAAATCTGCTAAAAAAATTCGAAATGTTGATAAACTTGAAATGTAGAGATGTTTACAGAGATTTAAAGTATGATTTCAAGTTTATACCCCAGAAAACATGAAATATTTATAGCAGATGTGTTCACATCTTCCATTTGTGTTAGTTTGAGTTCGAAACAGTTAGTATTACATCATTTAACTTTATTTCATTACTGTTGTGTGGTTTTATGAAAAATTTGAAGAATTTGAAGAATTTGAAGAATTTAGAGAATTTAAGTTTAACGTTTTTTTTTCAGAACATTTCAAGTTTAAGTTGTTCGTAAACTTGAAATGTGCTATAAAAACTCAAAACAGAACTTGAAATGTGCTATAAAAATTCGAAATGTTGATAAAACTTGAAATGTAGAGATGTTTACAGAGATTTAAAGGGAGAAAACGTGAAATGTAATTGTTCTAATTGCAGCGATCAAGGTCACAATAGGATGGGATTCTCCAACCCAAGACGGAGACCAAATAATGGATAGTTAAACACATCCATAACTGCTGAGCAGCTGACATAACCGACACCGTCGACACGTAGACAACGTGGTTGTAGTGTATGCCACGTACTTGGCCATAATAGCAAGACATGCCCGTTAGTTGAACACTCCCTGCCTACGACGGGTACTCTCACTGATGGCGATACTACTCAGTTGTAATTTCTATTTATGTTTATGTTCTATTACTAACTTGAGTTAAGTAAGAACTTTTTGTTATAGTATGAACTTATTTCATGTATGAACACTATTTTTTAAGTTTATTTTATGTATGAACTCTAGTTTGTAAGTTTATTCCATGTTTTATTATTGTAACTAAGAATGTCCTGATATGAAGTTCTAAAAATATTACAAGTTGTAATTTGAAGTTAAAGTTTAGGGTCTCTGTTATTTAAAGCATGATTTCAAGTTTGGGCAAATCCAATTCAAAATATCTAACTGTCAACGCAACAATACATGTTTAAAGCATGATTTCAAGTTTGATTCCTACGATTTAAAGCATAATTTCAAGTTTCCTACGTACGATTTAAAGAGTGATTTCAAGTTTGGGTAAATCCAATTCAAAATGTCTGTCAACACAGACCCGTTTAAAAGATGATTTCAAGTATGGTTCCTGCGATTTAAAGCATGATTTAAAGTTTCCTACGTACGATTTAAAGAGTGATTTCAAGTTTGGAAAAATCAATTTCAAAATGTCTAACTGTCAACGAACAAGATTTCAAGTTTGGTTTCTATGATTTAAAACATGATTTCAAGTTTAGTTCATGCGATTTAAAGCCTGATTTCAAGTTTGGTTCTTGCGATTTAAAGCATGATTTCAAGTTTGGTTCCTGCAATTTAAAGAGTGATTTCAAGTTTGGGAAAATCAATTTCAAAATGTCTGTCAACACAGCAGTACTTGTTTAAAACTTTTTTCATGGCTATTTCATGGCTATTCTACTAAACAAGACCACCCTTAATCCCTTATTTCCATTTGCACTATGTTATGAGAATGAGTTGTTTTTCCAAATCAATTGTCGAGAATTGATAAAAGCTTAGCTTTCATCTTCTATATAACTTTAAAATATATGCTCAATTGTACAAACTTGAGAATCAAATATATGAAAAAGAAATAGAAAACAACAATCAATCATCCAATTCTTGCAACCAAAAAGCTCATATGTCCCTTGGTAAGTTCATGATATAAGTGACAAAATATGCAAAATAAAAAATGAGTCCATCATAATCATATTGATCAGTTGTACAGTGTTGTGCACAACAAAGGTGTGCGATATATGTGAGTTCCTTGAATAGGAATATCACTCATGTATCTGATGGGCTATTATGAAATGCGTAAAGTTTCCAGAAAACTTGTTTTTCCTCTCCTCTTAATTCTGATTGAAACCATTGAAACCATTACTGCTTGCATTCCATGCTTAACCAACAAGCTAGCAGGGTAGCCATGATAATCCAGAAATATGACAATCATTTATGAACTTCTGAACTTGTCTTTGTCGCCTCAAATGGTTAAAAACCCAATAGGGGATGACTAAGGAGCACGTTCACACCCAAATAATCCTCTCCCATACTGCTCCGACAATAAAAAGACCCTCATCCATCTCCTCTTTGAAACCCATCAACTCATTTATACTTCTTTCCATTTTTTTCAAATTTGCTTCCTTCCATTTCTCAGCAACCAAAGTGAAAAACACATCCTATTTTAATTCTGTCATATTTTAACCAAAGAATATGTAGAAAACCAATAAGGACAGCTAAGAAATTAACATAATCAGTTCACAAAATAAAATCAATTTCTCAATACAACATAAAACAATTCAATTCTCTCAAAATCACAAAACCCACAATTCGAATCCATCAAACCAAAAAATGAAATCGTTTATACCAGTTCATTGTCAAATAAATCACAACAAATCAATATTGATATTCAAATGTTCACAAGAAATTTCTTTATTTCAGTTCAGTGTCAAATCAACCAAACCATAAAAAATGAAATCAACATTTTCTTAAAATGAAATCCATACCAAAAAATCAAACGTTCTTAACAATCTCAACAAATAATTTAAATAAAAATGAAATTGGGAAGAGCAAAATCAAACCTTCAAACCGAAAAACACTGTTCGGCAGCCACTGCTACTGTTGACTTTAAATGTTGGGTAGCTGCGTTAGGTTTTCCATTACTCATGTGCTTAATTGAACAATCAATCAATGGAGTTTTTAAACTTTTTTCAATAAAGAGAAAGTGTTCATGTTCCTCTCCATATACACAATCTAAAACAACAACAAAGTAACAATTGGCACAAACATGATTTATTCTTAAAACCTAATACTCATCAAGCACTTAAACATCCAACACAAACCATCAAAGCCACATCTCATAGCTTGAATAACACAGTCTCCTAAATAGTTCTAAAGCAACCTACGATAATATTCAACATAAAACCAAGGCAAGAATCAACTAATAACACTTATTATAATAATGTTCGACATGTATCTAAGGTGTAAATCCACATACAATTACATAAACCCTAAAAATTACCGTATTTGTTCTTTCCTCTATATAAGATTCTTAACTGTCTAACATTTTTTATTTGTTGTTTTGCAATTGAGAGAAACAATCGGTGCTTTCATTTGATTCATCTAGTTTTATTTCATTATTGCTCATTGTTATTTTTTTTTCCTGTATAATTATCTGTGATAAGTTTGTTAGAATATTTGTCATTAATGTAGAGGATTTGCATAGTTGACTATCCTAATTATAGGGGATTTAAATTGATTGTAAATTATTTGTAGTGATGATAGATTTGTATGAGATTGGTAGCTTGATTGTTGGAGATCATTGTATTGATTATAAGAGATCATTTCCTTGATTCTCACATACGTATTTCCCTGTAAATTGCCTCATTATGTAGAAGAATAAATCAACAAACATTCTTGATTTGTTCATGGTATTAGAGCCTAAACAAATTGTTTAGGGTTCTTTTGCTACTTTCTAAATCCTCATTTTCTGTATTTTTTTATTGCTAATAAGCAATAGTACATATTGCTTTTATTTTCAGTAAGCCTTACCTCCAGAATCTCTACCACCAGCATCTTACGTCATCGGTATTCTTCCGGTCATCCTAACCCTATCTAGCGACATGCATCGCTTCTGCTTGCGAAACTTCTTCATGACCCGACCTGACCAATGCTGGTTTCCTATTCTCCAACAGCGATTTGCGTCGCTAATCCTTCCAACTGTCGCTGCTCGCCGACCTTCTCACACCGCTATCAAACTTGACCTATTGTTGGTTTGCCTCTTGAATCGATTTAGGTTTACATATGTTTGAACTCAATTTACTTTTGTTTGAACTCAATTCATTTTGAACCGATTTAAATAAAAGTTCATTTTTTTTACTTCTTTGCTTCCGCTTCTACTGCTGTTGCTGCTGTTACTACTGCTACTACTACTATGGCAAATCCAAATGTAGAAGAATCACATGTGTCAAGCCACATGACACCACCACCACCACCAACACTCCCTCTAGGGGTCGTTTGGTATGGTGGTATCTTTGCATGGGAATGAGAATCTCAGAGCATTCCCATGTTTGGTAACAGATTTGGGTTTTTGTTTCCCGGGAAAGTAAATCCCATAGGAATCAAATTACCCTCTAGAGGGGTAATGTGATTCCCATCAAAATAGGTGGGTTTCAGATTACCCCATCTGATTCCCACCTTGGGTCCCACCATCATTAATTTTTTTTTCTTCTTATCTGTTCCTCACAATCCTTCTCCACAATCCTTCTCCACGTTAATAACAAAATCCTCAATTACATTTTTGAAATCCCTAATCAAAACACAATAATAACTCAAATAATCTTCTATTAAATCTTTTCCCACAAATCTATTTCTCAAACATCATCAGCAGCAGAAAAAGGAAAAAAAAAATTACAACAACTATAAATCTGGGTTGCTCGATGATGAGGTTCGATGATGACGAAGACGAAAACGACGATGGCGACGGGGAACGAAGACGACGACGGTGAACGAAGACGAAGACGATGACAACAAGCTTCGATGACGACAACGACGATGATGGTGAGCTTCGATGCAGACGTGGCGGGGAGCTTCGATGAAGACGGCGATGAAGACAAGACCGACAGAAGGCGGCGGCGACGACGACGTGGAGATGATTTGGAGAGAAAGACAGAGAGAGATGGAAAGAAAGAGATGATGGTGATGATGTTTGAGAAATGGATCTGGTTATTTTTTTAACCATATAAGTTGATTTTTTTTTTTAGTTTTTAATAATAAAAAAATAAATTCCCATGTACAACCAAACATGGTTAATTGATATTCCTAGGAATCCTACGAAATATTTCCATACACAACCAAACACACGTGTACAAGTTTTCCAGGAATCACATTCCTGTGTTTAACTTTCCTGGGAATCACATTATTTTGATTACCTCATACCAAACGGCCCCCTAATTTATTTTCATTATAACTCATCTAAAATTGAAATTAAACTAGATAGGTCAAACTATCCCTTATGGTGCAAGTTCGTCGGGTTGGAAAAGACAAACATGGCGTTCCTATATGGGAAAATGCTAAACCTCCAACTACCAGTCCTACCTATAGACGATGGTTGGCAGACAATGCTCTTGTGCAAGGATGGCTTCTTGGATCTATGACTCCTAAAATTATGGAAATTTTTATTCAATTACCTACGGCTCGGACTATTTAGGAAGTAGTTGCTCGTACCTACTATGATGGTATAAATCAGTCCATCATCTATAAACTGGATAGCAAAACCGTTCATATGCATCAATCTAGATGCCCTATTTTTGAGTATTACGAGGAATTGAACGCAATTTGGCAAGAGTTAGAACAATGATATCCGAATGATATGACTTATGCTACAAATGTGGTTTGACTTAATGATCACATTAAGAAACAAAGAGTGTACACTCTGCGAAGAATTTGATAAAGTGCGACTGTGCGAGCTGATATTTTATGTATGGATCCATTTCATGGTGTTGAATAAGCATTTGCTTATGTTCGTCGTGAAGCACAACGTCAAGCCACTCTGCTAGCCTCACCACAAGTAAGTGACAGTTCTGCTCTACTAATCAATAAAGGGAATTCAGGGTATATTAAATGTACTCACTATGGACAGAAGAATCATAACCCAGATGCCTACTAGAGATTACATAGGTATCCTAAGTGGTACTTGAAGAAAAAGAAAATGAGGCCTCCATAGATTGGAACTGTCTCTCTTACATTAGCATCCTCCTCGTGTAGTTCCTCATTCATCCCACGGGGTAATATTTATGACTCTCAAACTCAATTCTCCAACTCAGGAACTATTCATTCTGGTTTTGACATTTTTACAATTTCTAATAATAATACTTGGATAATTGACTATAGTGCAATGGACCATATGACATTTGATTCTAAAAAATTTAGTTATCGTAGTCCAACTGAATCCTGTAATATGTCATACACTGATGGTACACCCACTCATGTTCATGGAGCTGGATCTGTAGCTCTAACTCTGTCTTTACAATTATCATATACCTTACATGAACCCGCTTTATCTATAACTTACTCTCTATTAGTCAAATTTTCAATCAATCCAACCAAAATTGAAAAAGAAATGGTAGGTTTTACTCTTTTATAGTTGTATGCTATCGGTTCTGTTTTGACAGACATATTATATATATATTATTGCAGCTTAAATATAATGCAATGCCAGAACACATCAATTCACAATGTTTCGATTTCTAGAGACTTTAATTCATCTAAAAATGATGGGGTAGATATCGAGGATGACAATATAATAAGTTGAGATTCTCATAAAAAATAAACTGATATTTTATCAATAAAATTAGTAGCAACACTTGCATTAAGGTGACTTTAGGTGCACCCAAAAAATTCTGAAACCCATATCATATTCAGTCTATATATTCAATCTTCAAAGTTCTTTCTTGAAGTAAAAAATGAAAAACAAATAAATAGAGGAATCACTCATTGAAACCATTGAGAGTTTCATAATCAAAACCCGAAAAATTAAAACAACCCATCTCAGATTCAAACCACAAATTCAATTTCAAATCCTTATAAAAATATATCAAGAATGGTGAGAGTCGTATTACAACCACTGATTCTTTCATTGAAACTTGAAAAACAAAAACTAAAACAAAAACATAGAAATCCATAACCATAAACCCTAAAAAGAAAACAACACAATTTCATATTCAATCCATAATGACTCATGTTAATATGAAGAACGATGAGTCAGCATGATTAGATATGCCACGTCACGAGAGCCAGGAAAGATCAACTCAAGGAAATTATAGATGATCTCAAGGCCAAGTCAAGATTACCCAAGATGGTCAGGAAAGCTAACCGATCGGACACAAATAACCTGGTCGATTAAACTAGCCGATCGGGTAGAAAGGACTTGGTTGGGACCATCAGATCGGGATAAAAGAAGTCTGGTCGGGATTAGACAATTGGTCAGTTGAACAACTTGTGAGAGACGTTAAAGGCAACTATGACTCAAATACGAAGAAGAATTGTCTTACTCAAACAATGAATCTAGAATCACACTTCAATAAGGAAATATCCTTATTTTCTCTCCAATATCAGAGAATTCTATTTAGGAAAGAACTCAAAACTTCCATAATGATAAATTCCAAAATAGGAAAGAAGACAAAGACGACTTCAACAAGCAACCAATTCTAATTGAATACTATCACCTTTCTTTATTTGTGCAACAATGATTAGGGTTCTATGCACATATAAATAGACCCATAATCTCTTTATAAAAAAAGGGATACAAAATCAAGATATAACGAAAGGCATATACGAGAACATATAGAAAATAAACAAGAGAGAGAGAGATACGCCTAAAAAAGGAGAGATCGAGTTTGTAATCGTTATAATATAGTAGATTCTTCTCGCCGTCACCGGCAACCATGGATGTTCCCCACCTTGGGGTTTTACCACGTACACGTAAACTTATATGTATATGATTTTTTTTTCTTTTTCTATCTTTCTCATAACATCTTCAACAATCTACAAAAACATGTTAGATGCGTGATCAATCCCATATGATTCAAAAATCACCAAATTGTGTCTATCTCATGCATATCCAGATGTACGAACAATTCTTCTTTTCTCATAGTCTTTTGACCTTATGATTATTTACTTTTGATAGATATAATAATTAAACTATAAATGCTATAAGATTTATTAAACTAAAAATCACTTTATTAATATGAAAAATTGTCAAATACATTATTACACTCTTGTTATCGAGCATAATCCCAACATATTCAAGTTCAGCGCTCTGTAGTTCAGCCTTGGCAACTCTCTTATCCAGCTCAATGTTCCTTGTAGTAAGCTCTCTGAGAGCTTCATCAGATGCAACGACTCTATTCTGAACGTTTACAAGCATCCTTCTTAGAGCCATCTCAGTTGTTGTATGTGCCTTCAGTTTTTCCGCATACTGACTAGCCTTGAAGACGTTAGCAACAGAAGACTTCAGGGCCTCGTCCTTCTCGGCGAGAGTTAGCTTCAGTTGAGAAATCTTAGCAGCGTGTTTATTCTTCTTAGAAAGAGCCCGAGTCGCAAAGGATCAACAAAAGGTAAATCAGACAGATGGAAAGATTAGGAGAAAAGCAATCAAGATAGTGGAAAAACTTACAAAGACATCATTATTACATATCGTATGGACCCGCTTGAAATCTGCAGCATCTTTGGCATCCTTCTAGTACCTTTTGTCAATGTATCTGACCTCAGATGACATTGAGCGAAGCATGAAAAGGGGGTCGATCTGAGAACTGCTGGGTGAAGGGAAATGAGAAAGCCCAGCGGTAGAAACAAAAGGAGCAGACTGATCCCGATGAGAGGAGGGAATAGCATGATCAACAGTGGCTGAAGTCTTCGAAATCCCAACGTCTTCCCAAGGAAGATTAGTAGATATAGCAACTCGGGGGGCCTCGTTCTCAGAAATTTGACCTTTAATAGCACCCTCGGGGTGAATAAACCCAACAGGCATAGTGAAAGGGGCACCAATAGGCTCACTCATCCTAATATCCCCCTTTAACTGCATAGTTGCTCCTTCCCTTGATTCCAAAAAAGAACAGAGAGCCTGCTCATCAGACAGGTCAATGAATCTTTCATTAGCTATCTTCTCTTCCTCTTTGAGACCATCATCGTCACCTTAAGAACCAGAGAAAACAATCTGGTGCCTAACGGTAAACTGTATAGGAGCCTTTTCAGAGTAATGAGAGGGTGGCACCGCCTGAACCTGGGAAGATTCATTCGAAGGAAGAGCCTGGTCAGCAATCTCAATTGGTTCGGGGTGAGTGGAAGACAAGCTTAATGAACCCTGATCCATCTTTTTCTTGGATCACAGTTCTTATGAAATCAAGATGGAAACCGTCTCCTGGTCCTCCTCCACCTCCACCTCCACCTCCTCCTCCTCCTCCTCCTCCTCTTTCTCTAAAATTATTGGATCGACCACTGGTGTAGGCAATGTCGGGTCAACTCCGGATGTAAGACATGCTCTCATACGAAGGGCATCGGGAGTGGATGACCCTTCAGTAGTCTTAGCCACCATATGGCTTGGAGCCTTGTCTGTCACATCCACTTCATGTGATTTCTCGCTTCGCGATTCATCGCTTTCCCAATGCTCCATTTCAGACCTATCTCCATCACGTCTTCATTGATTAGATGCTTCGAAACTGGACCGCACCCGACCGCCCCTTTCTTTAAAATGGCCCCGATGATCACTTCGAGCCTGAGGAAGATGACGATCACTTGTACCAACCTGTTCAGAGGGGACATATGAGGAATGGCGGACAGATTCATAAATATGTTCCAAAAGATCATGTTCAGGCAAAGCAATTCCCTTAGCAACCTGATCGACTGTAGTATTCCTACTGACTCGATCAACATGCTTAGCCTTCTTAGCTTGATCACCTACGACGATGTCCATATTGTATACTGAAAGAGAAAGTGCCACACGATAATCAATAATCAACGTAGAGGAAAGGTACGCATAAGAGCTTACATTAAAAATAAAGCAAGGATGACTCACATCGTTTATGACGAGTAGAAATCACGGGAAAAAGCTATACCTCAATCAAGTCTGGTTCAATATAAAGGAAACGACGATCCCTGTATTCCCAAGAGGTCTCAGCCGATTTGAAAACAATGTCAGCCTGTCTCTTTGTCAGATAAGGGGATGTTTTGTTCCAATGTTCAAGATTACACACCTCCAACGAAGAACCAAATGTTCTTTCAGTACTTGTTCGATGAAGGGAACTCCCAGATAAATCCTTATGATATTTTTTCGAAGGGGCTACAGGTTTCCCCTTATATCCATGAGGAATCCACAAGCTTTGAGATGACTATTGAAGGTAGAAAGTTCCCCCACTATCAGATCGGTTCAATGTATAAAAGATGTGGATTTCTTGTGGGTTTAGGGGTTGTTTTTCCCCAAGTTTTTTCCATAGATACCCCAAACTGACTAATACCCAGTAAGAATTGGGGGTTAGTTGGGCAGGACCGATGCCAACATTGGCCAAGAATCGAGCAATAAAAGGTTGAAGAGGGAGAGTGACCCCTGAAGATAACATAGCCCCGTATAATTTCTACGCACCGGTCAAATCAAATCGATCCTTGAATTTTGCTAGCTCGACCTCAATCACAACATTTATCTCTGAATCAAATGAACAGGGATGGTAGGCGCTGAACCTCAACATCAAAGCATGTCGCTCACGCCTTATGTTCTTCATTTTGAGAAGTTGTGAGGATATTTTCAAGTCGACTGTCGCGCGTAAAGATTTCCTAGGAGAAGCCCTAGTAGTCCATCTGGAACTGCTTTGTTTCGACATATCTACACAAACATCAATCGAATCAGAATCAGAAAGATCAGAGGGGAAATTAGTAAACTCTGGGTGAACCATAGAATAATCCACGTTTAACGCGATGGGTTGATAAGAAGTAGGGAGATGACCCTAGAGAATGGATTCGAGCCTAGCAATATTCTTGTTATCACCAGTATCAGTGGCACAAAGAAAAAGCTCAAAATATTGATGACAAAGAATAGGGTCCATACCTTGAACAAACTTTTGAAAGGATGAAAGATTTGAGAAGACAAAGGGCTCGAAGAAAAGGAAAATTAGAAATCGTATGTTCTACTAAAAAAAGTGTTGAATCGTAAAAAGAAAAGTGAAACACCTCAAGACAATATATATATATAGGCAAGTGACGTTACCAAGGCAAGCATGCGTCATCAGCCAAAAATGGGGAAAGGTGAGCGAGAACCGAAAACCATGTGCCATTTGAATTTCAAAAAAGATGTTCAATGATTTCCTCAGCTAAAATATGCATGGTTGATAACTATAGAGCATTAAAGAGGATTGATAGACTACAAGACAAAAAAAGGATAGTGTGAATTAAACACACACAGCCGAACGTGCCCTATTTACGATAATTATTTATCTGACCCCGTGTATTTAAGAGGGTAATGTTATTAGTATAATATGAAGAACGATGAGTCAACATGATTAGATATGCCACGTCATGAGAGCCAGGAAAGATCAACTCAAGGCAATTAATTAATGATCTTAAGGCCAAGTCAAGATTACCCAAGATGGTCAGGGAAGCTAACCGATCGGGCACAAATAACCTGGTCGGGAAAACTAGTCGATCGGGTAGAGAGGACTTGGTCGAGACCATCTGATCGGGATAAAAGAAGTCTGGTCAGGATTAGAAAATTGGTCAGTTGAACAACGAGTGAGAGACGTTAAAGGCAACTACGACTCAAATACGAAGAAGAATTGTCTTACTCAAACAATGAATCTAGAATCACACTTCAATAAGGAAATATCCCTGTTTCCTCTCCAATATCAGAGAATTCTATTTAAGAAAGAACTCAAAACTTCCATAATGATAAATTCCAAAACAGGAAAGAAGACAAGCAACCAATTCTAATTAAATACTATCATCTTTCCTTATTTGTGCAACAATGATTAGGGTTCTATGAACATATAAATAGACCCATAATCTCATTATAAAAAAGGGGATACAAAATCAAGATATAACAAAAGGCATATACGAGAACATATAGAAAATAAACAAGAGAGAGAGATACGCCCAAAAAAGGAGAGATCGAGTGTGTAATCGTTATAATATAGTGGATTCTTCTCGCCGTCACCGGCAACCGTGGATTTTTCCCCACCTTGTGGTTTTATCACGTACACGTAAACTTATATGTATATGATTTTTTTCTTTTTCTATCTTTCTCATAACATCTTCAACAATCTACAAAAACTTGTTAGATGAGTGATCAATCCTATATGATCCAAAAATCACCGTCAATAACTCATGACAAACAAAAAAAAAGAATATAAAAAGTTCACAAATTCTATTTCAAATCCATATAGAAATCTATCAAGAATGGTGAGAGTTGTATTACAACCACTGATTCTTTCATTGAAACTTAAAAAACAAAAACAAAAACATAGAAATCCATAGCCATAAACCCTAAAAAGAAAACAACACAATTTCATATTCAATCAACAATTACTCTTGGCAAACAAAAAAAGAATATAAAAAGTTCAAGCAGACCACAAATTCAATTTCAAATCCATATAAAAATCTATTAAGAATGGTGAGAGTTGTATTACAACCACTAATTCTTTCATTGAAACTTGAAAAACAAAAACAAAAACATAGAAATCCATTGCCATAAACCCTAAAAATAAAACAACACAATTTCAGATTCAATCCACAATGACTCATGACAAACAAAAAAAGAACATAAAAAGTTCAAGCAAATTTCGAAACTGAAAAAAAAACATAAACTAAATACCTTGATCACAAATTTTTAAGATGAAACTGAGTTCTTATTTATCCTTACTTCCTACTTACTTTTCTTTCAACCAAACCAAGATCTCTCTCTACTTGTATGTTAACCAATACCTCTCTCTGCTTCTTCGTTCAACCATACCTAGAACTCTTTGTGTATTTCCTTTTTTTTTTGTCATAGCTATCTTTTTCAAATTTAGCCACCGATGCACCTATACAATAGGTAGAGTATGTACATGGTAACAAAGGTAGATATCCAGGCAAGCCTATGCAAATACTCAGCAATCACAATCATTTTTTTAATTGAAGATAAGAATGCCTATTTTTTTCTCTTCTCAATCCTCCATCTCTCTCTTGAAACCCATATAAAAAGTGTGTAAGGATCTCTATTTTTTAAATGGCTTATTTCATGACAAACCACATTAGGGATGATCTTATAATGGTTAGCATAGGTTATTGATAGCAAGTTTCCAAGCATCTCCATAACTTCGAGAGCAAAAGGTATGTCACTTGACTAGACTCTTGAAGAGATTTAGTTCCATACACTCATTACTCATGCATGCCTTAGTCATCTTGCATTTGTGTTTCTATTCTTATATGTGTACATTCTTTTCACAATCACACTTGCACTTCTTTGTTAGATCTAAGTGTGGTTTTGTGCATTGTAATTCGTTTCCCAATGTTTGATTGGAAACGTCCACACCCGCACATTGATGTGCTTTTCTTAACGTGATGAGTGACTTCTTGGGAGGGTCCCAGTATGCAGGTCCATGTGCATGGGTCCCTAACCGTGCACTGACTAGCGAAGTTTCTCTGCTGGTTCTTTCAATGTGCGGGTAGTATGCAGGAAGGACTCGCACAATTACCAGGGAAGTGGCTCTGCTGTTCTTTTGCATGTTTTGATTCACGGGTCTTCACTCGTGCAGTCTTCAGTGATGGCCATGAGCGCATGTGATGCGCCCGCGTAATAGACCCACGCAATTAGTTGTTTTTGTTGTTTTAAATTTCATATTTCTCAAAACAATGTAGCATCTTTTGGATCTTATATATACTTCATCTTCTCTACCATTTTGACCTAGAACTCAGATTTTCAAATCCTAGGTAAGAGAAAGAGTTCCCTTAGAGAGAGAAGTCCTAATATTGATCCTTTAACTCTCCAAAACCGAAAACTCATCCTCTTCATACATCATTTACCATCATTAAGGCATGAGTTTTCATCATTAGTTAACTTGGCAAGTTAAACAAACACTCTATCCTTATTAATTGTTCAAAATTTCCAAGACTGTATTTTTATTGTTTTTATTAGTTAACTAAATGCTAGGATTCTCTTTACCGTATATATTTTTCTGTCTTGATAACATGATTGGTTTTTGTTTGTGATAGCTTGCATTTAGGACATTGTTGTTCTCTAGCTAAGTCTTTATGCTTTGCATGTAGACATTGATACTTAGGACTCATTGATTGCATATTTATTGCCCTTGCCATATTTAGTGGCATGTGTTGGTTGGGCTTTGTTTGATAATTAGGTTGTTAGATTTGCATCTCAACATCGAATTAAGAATTTAGTGTCTTGTCTTGCACTCTATTGCATCTAAACAATTCATATATTCACTTCGACTATTTCTTATCTTTTAAATGAGTTAAGTCTTGCGACCAAGTAGTTTAGTGTACAAGCAAGTTGGTCAAGAATCACTATAAAAGACCCGCGTGGTAGTAGTGGTGGGTTTGTGACTGAGAATGATGTGACTAGAGGTCAACCTAGGTTGTAAACATCATTACATATAATGGATTTGAGGATCGTGTGTGGCTAGATGGATAACCCATGCGTTTTACCCAGTTAGAGGGTTTCTGCTATAAAACAACTCAACGTGTTATTTATTATTTATTATTTTCCGCACTTTAATTTGGTTGATTGTTTTTGTATTGTGTTGAGTGGTTTTTGTTAACTTTGATTAATCAAAAAAATTGGTAATTAATCGATTAACACCTATTTACCTCGCCTTTAGATTAATTAGACACATGCTATATTTATTTTCAATTGGTATCAGAGCAGGTTCCTAGACATACTTAGGTGATCCTTGCTCTTATTTCATGTGTTTTGCATTTGTGTGCATTTTTTTTATTATTGCACTCATTTACATTCATCTCATATATTGACCCAAACACAATGAGTGAATTCAGGGTGAGTAAAGAGGGAGCATCGAGCATAAGACCACCATTGCTCAAGTGTGATAATTACTCCTCATGGAATGGGAAGATAGAGTCGTATCTTTCAGCAATTGATGACAAGGTCTTGATGATAATTGAAGATGGGTATACTACACCCACCAAGACTCTTAAAGATGGAAGCATTGTTTCCAAGTCGAAGTCGGAATGGGGTGCTCAAGATTTCAAAGCCTCTAAGTGGAACAACAAGGAGATGCATGCCATTTTTTATGCCATGGATGACAACCAAAATAAGCTCATCAAAATTACTAAGAATGCCCATGAAGCATGGAAGATTGTTGAGACGGCATAAGAGGGGATGGACAAGGTCAAGGACTTTAAGCATCAAATGTTGCAAGCCAAGTCCTTAGTGCTTCAATGACTTCTAAATCAAGTTGATGAACATTGTCAACCAAAGCCATCAACTTGGGGATCCCTACACCGACATGAGGATCAAGCAAAAGACCATAATATCTCTTCCCAAAAGGTCTGAATCAAAGGTCACCACTATAGAGGAGAATAACAAGTTTAAGAAGATGAAACCGAGTGAAGTCATTGGGAAGTTGTTGGCCTATGGGATCATGTCCTCCCTTCCCCAAACCTCGGATTTATATAATACTTCAATTTAAAAAAACCCTCACCTCTATATCATAAGGTCGTGGGTTGACTCAGTGGTGTAGCTAGGATTTTTTTTTAGTTTGGGCTAAACATTAATTTTTTTTTTACACGATTTGGGGAGGGGAATGACTCGAACCCTCAACCTCTTGTTATATGTGTGAGAAGTATACAACTGCATCAGCATTATCTCGTCAAACTTTATTTTTATTGCTTCTCAACTTAAAACATTTTAATTAAATCCTTAAATTACTATAGAATTTTATTTAAAAGAAAATATATATCTCTATTCACTCATGTGACATAATATTGTATTTTCTATAATAATAGAACTAAATACAAAGAAACTAACTTAAATACAAATTTTGATAAGGTGACAATAAATAATTGCGATATTAAATTATATTTAATATCATTTTATGAATTATCTGTATAAAAAAATTAATAAATTATAATTATTTCTAATTATGTAATCTAACTATGACATACAATTAAGTATATATATCAAAAGAACATAAAACAAAAACATCCAACAATTTTTTTTAATAAATTATTATATATGATTTATTTTTTATTAAAGCTAAACCGGGTTATAGGTAGACCTGACAAAATAGGTTCGTGGGTCGGGTTGGACTAAACCCGACATGACCCTTTATTAAATGGTCGTGTCGGATCAACCCGTTTATTAAACGGGTTGAACTTCTCAAACTCGATCCAACCCATTTAATAAAAGTGTAACCCAACACGATCCGTTTTACCTGCTTATAATATATATATATATATATATATATATATATATATATATTCTATATTAATAATTATTAAAAATAAAATATAAATCCAAACTAAACATATCCTTAAAAAACCAACATAATAACCAACAAAACCACATCTCAATTTACACAACCCACAAAAAGACTATTAAGTTTATACAATCCATAAATGATAGAATATATATATATATATAGTGAAGTCTTCTGAATCATAGTTGTCAACTGGGTTTGTGGCTAGGTTGGTTATTTATCTAGGTTGCCTGGTGGCTAAGCTAGGTATTTGTCTAGCAATATTTTGTCTGGATAAACTGGATAATGAATTTCTGGCTGACTGGAAGTCATTTAAGGATCTGGAATGGTCACTGTCATTGTCTCGGATGGAGAGTCCCCTTCTAAAGGATATTCTAAGGGTTCCATCTTGTTCAGATATACAGTCATGTAGGTTTCTCATAAGAGGTTTATAAGAAGGTTGATCAACTTTTTCTTTGGCCCAATCATCTGGAAATTTAATATTTTCCCATTTGACTGGAACAGGTACAAGGACATTTACTGAGGGAGATGCATTAAAGCAAATGGTATGTCCTGTTGGTACAGTTGGGGGTATATAACTGGCGATAAGTCCAGAGGTTAGGACACGGTAATGAACTCTGTAAACTAATTTGTAAGGACTAGATTTTTCCAGAAACTGATAGTTATGTGTCTGGATGTCAATCTAGTCCACAGAAGAAGAAGGCCCAAAAAGCCCACAAATGAAATTCTTGAACCAGAACCACTGATTCGAACCATAAATGTCTTTGACATTGAACCCAGTCTTGACTATGACATCGTGATTGCTGATTACTATTCCCCAAAAAACCAAGAATTACGTGAAAAATATGAGAAAAATTACTCTGAAAATAAAAGAAACCAGTTTCGTAAAAGTTGGATTGAAAACATCAAAAGTCTTAATCAGGAAATACCTTTCTTTGAATGGTATACAAACAGAAAAAACCTCGAACAAAAATGTATTGTAATTAACCAATTAAACATCAGAACATACAAAACAAAAAGAGGAGAGGAAAAACAGGCACATCCACCTCTAAGACACTTCGAGATAGAAATGCCTAATGAAGACCCCACAAGTGACAACAACACCACCCTATGCACCCCTTTTATCATTTTCGACGAAGAACTGTCTTCAACTATTCCCTCATCTTCACAACAGATAGAAACAGTCATGAGACAAAACAACTATACGAATTTCTTCCTAAATTCCCTGGGAGAACAGTTAGAAAAAATTGACATAAACCTTTCTCAATCCTCAGTTTCCCCTATTCCAAAAGAAATTCTTCCTCAAGTTTTTGTCTCATATGAGTCATCATCGTCTGACAAAAAAGCTAAAGGAAAAGTTCATGAACCAAACACCGAAGTCCTTATGTTTCCAGACCATACTGGCATTGAAAAATGCTTTGATCATCTTATTGATGAAAGAGAGCTATTGAAAGCTCTAGAAGAAAGACTCCAAAATCTACCCATGCCACAATCTGGAGTACAAACCATTGACAAAAATATCCCAACATCCTCAAGTGAGGAAGAAGACCTAAATTTCCAAAACATGATTCAAAAGATAACCTCCACAGACAAAGCTGACAGTCACAATTATACCAGATACTACCAAAATATCAAACCATATTACCCCAGACCTATACCTCCTGACTTACAATATGAAGAAACAGTCCCATATAGGGCATATACTGGTAATGCATGTTATCAATTTAACATTGATGGCTTATCAGAATACCAAATTATAACCGTCATCAGACAAATGCATACCATAGGGTATATATACATCAAAAAACAAAACATGAACCATACAGATGCAGTCACTTCATTGGCTACAGAATTTGAAGGCCAACTATTCGGTTGGTGGACACATACTCTTTGTTTAAATGCCATAATTTTCATTATAAACCACACCAAAAAACTAACCACTACAACTCATGCCAGATCAACCACTGATCCAGCCTCATTTATACCTACCACATCCATGACTACTACTACTTCCCAACCAGATGGTATTGATGTCCTATGTTATACCATCCTGATGTATTTCGTTGGAACCCCAACATTAACCAGGGAAAAGAATTTTCTAAACTCCAAAACTTAAAGTGTAAAAAACTCAGCGACTTCAAATGGTACAAAGACATTTTCCTAACAAGAGTTTTACAACGCACTGACAATGCAAACTCTTATTGGAAAGAGAAATTCATTTCTAGATTACCAAAACTCTTTTCCAATAAAGTTCGTGACAAAATGGTTGAACAAATGGGATGGTCTGACTGGTCACAGATGGACCTTAACACCTGGATCTATGGTGAGATCATTGCTACAATTAACATTGTAGCTTTACAACTTTGCAATGATCTTAGATTGAAAAGTCAACTCAAACAGTAAAAATTGACAACCAGAAAAGAACTAGGATCATGGTGCAAACAGTTTGGTTTTGACAAACTCCCCACACCTAGGAAAAAGAAAATTCATAAATTTCCAAAAAATGTCCATAAATACAAAAGAAACAAGTATGGCAGGAAACAATATCAAGAATCCCCCTTTATACCTGTAAAGACTTCAAACTATAAAAAAGGAAAATATTCCAAAAACAAAAAGACAACAAAAACTTTCAAAAAATCAAACAAATGTTTCAAATGTGGAAAAGAGGGTCATTATGCCAACAAATGCCCTGACCAGAAAAACAAAATTAAAAGTCTTGACATTGGTGAGGAAATCAAAGACAAAGTTTTACAAGTTTTATATGCTGAATCAGAATCTGAATTAGAAGCATCAACTTCTCCAAACGAGGTCCTAGTAATAGGAGACTCTTCTGATGATACTTCTTATGATTCTTCTTCTAACTCAGATCTTGACACACAGCCTTGTATTTGTAAGGAAATCAATGTTCTTGATCAATATGATTATTCCCTAATAATCAGTATGATTGATAACATTGAAGATCCTATACAAAAGGTCAAACATATCCGACAATTACAACAAAAAAATTGCTAGTGATGCTGCCCCAAGTAGCAATACTACTCCTTCCTCCGATAATAAACCTTTAAAAATACCCATTTTCAAGCCCCCAATTTTGAACAAAATGTTTTGGGACATTTTCAAAATTCAAAGACTAGAAAAAGTCAACGTTTCAAACCTACAAAAGGAAATTCAAAACATCAAAGAAGAAATAAATTTTTTGAAAAGAAATATACAAGACTTACAAATCAAAAACAGTTTGAAGGAACAATTTCCAAAAAATCCTTTTGAAAATTTCCTAGAAAAACAACCCAGTTTTAACAGCTTTGATGAATCTGAAACTGCTCAACCAGATCAGGATGATATCACAAACGATAAAAATTTCGGTCAAATCAATGTCATAAGAGAAATCAGAATACAAAAATGGTACATAAAAATCGATATCAAGAGTTCTTCAGATTACAATTTGAGAGTCAATGCCCTAGTAGATACAAGAGCTGACTTAAATTGTATCAAAGAAGCACTGGTACTTACGAAATATTTGGAATCGACTACTGAATCTCTTTATGGAGCAAACAAACAACAATTAGATATCCAATACAAACTCACTAATGCTAGGGTTTGTAATGAAGGTGTTTGCTATACTAATGACTTTATTGTTGTTAAGACTTTATCGCACAATGTTATTTTGGGATCGCCTTTTCTTTATTTGATATCTCCCTTTAAAGTTATCAGTGAATGGATTGTCACCGAGTACCTAGGAAAGGAAATCATATTCCCTTTTATTTATCCTATTTTAGTTAAAGATTTAAATGTTTTAAAAAACAAAAACATTTACGATGGAGCTTCTGATCCTTTAAGCAATAACATTGCTACTCTTAATCAGAACCAAACCCAATTGAATTTTTTAAAGGATGACTTATTTTTCAAAAAACAAGAATCTAGATTAGAAGAAACCAGCCTCCAAGAAAAAATCAAAGTTTTTAAAGAAAAATTAGAAAAAGAAGTTTGTTCTTCTATTCCTAATGCTTTTTGGGACAGAAAGAAATATATTGTAACTCTTCCTTATACAAAAGATTTTAATGAAAAGGAAATACCGACCTAAGCTAGACCAATTCAAATGTCTGTTGACTTAGTGGAGTATTGCAAGAAAGAGATTCATGACTTGCAAAACAACTCATTAGACCTTCCAAGTCTCCATGGAGCTGTCATGCCTTCTTTGTTCAGAAGAACGCTGAAATAGAAAGATGAGTTCTCAGACTTGTCATTAATTATAAATCCCTGAATGATGCTTCACGATGGATTAGATACCTTATTCCCAATAAATCTGACCTACTAAAAAGGCTTTATGATTCTATCATTTTTTCAAAGTTTGACATGAAATCAAGATTTTGGCAGATCCAAATTGCAGAACATGACCGCTATAAGACTGCTTTCACTGTCCCTTTTGGACAATATGAGTGGAATGTAATGCCATTTGGTCTCAAAAATGCCCATAGTGAATTTTACAGTATTATGAACGACATTTTCTATCCTTTTACCGAATTCTCTATTGTTCATATAGATGATGTTTTAATATTTTCCAAAAATATAGACCAGCATTGGAAGCATTTAGAAATATTTTTTAAAACTATAAAATTTCATGGACTAGTTATTTCGGCCCCCAAAATCAACATTTTCCAAACCCACATTAGATTTTTGGGTCATAACATTAAAAGAGGAACACTTGTTCCTATCCAAAGAAGTTTAGATTTTGCTGACAAATTCCCCAATGAGATTAAAGACAAAAAATAATTACAAAGATTTTTAGGATGTTTGAATTACATCTCAAATTTTTATAAGGAACTTAGCATTATTTGTAAACCCCTTTTTCAAGGATTAAAAACTAATCCACTTCCATGGACACAAAAACATACAGAGGTTGTTCAACATGTTAAGAAATATGTTAAAAAACTACCTTGTATGTTTATCTGTCATCCTACTGTCCCCAAAATTGTTGAAACAGATGTTTCAGAAATTGGTTTTGGTGGCATTTTGAAACAAATTATAAATGACAAGGAATGTTTAGTTAGGTATGTTTCAAGATCCTGGAATGATACCCAATAGAAATATTCTACTGTCAAAAAAGAAATTTTAGCCATTGTTTTGACAATTCAAAAATTACAAGATGATTTGATCAATCACAAATTCATTTTAAAAGTTGTCTGCCAATCGGCAAAATATATTTTGAAAAAAGACGTGAAAAACCTTGTCTCTAAACAAATTTTTACAAGATGGCAAGCCTTATTATCTGCTTTTGATTTTTAGATTCAATATATTAAGGGATCAGAAAATAGTCTTCCAGACTTTTTGATCAGAGAATTTTTGCAGGGTGAAAAATGAGCTCTAGTAGAGGTCGTGGTGGCCGAAGCCCATGTGGCAAAGGCTCCATAAGATCAGACTTATCTAAAGACAAAAGCATTGACTTATCGACTTATCATGCATCTCCTAAAGGTAGTCACAAAGACAAATATGTTGTTTCCTTAATTTCTCAGCTCAGTTCTCCACATATACAACCTTTAACCCAATTGCCTCCTACTAGACCATCTCCCAGTAGAAGCCCAAGCCAAAGCCCAATTCATACGACAAACACCTTTTCCCCATTACAGCTGATAGCAGTTCTTTTAAGACTATTACCTCTTCTCGAGTGAGCCCACACTCAAATAAACAGGACAAATTAGCCACAAAAAATATCCAATCCAATCTCCCGAGAATAAATCAACCAGTATATTCTTATGTCAACAAACCTTTCTTTGATAGGTTTTTTTGCCATGGAACATGAGTTTCTACATGACCAATATTTCAGAAAATCCAAAAAACTTGCGGATGATATTATCAATCCCTTGTTTGGCAAGATCCTTGAGGACATATTAAAAAGACATATCTTTTATGAATTTATTCTTGTTGACACAGACTCCATTTTTATTTCAAATATTTTTGACAAAATTGACAAAGAAAAGCTTATTTTTAGAAAAATAAAGATTTACAAAATCATCACTTTAGAGCAATGAGGTGAAAATCCCAACTCAAAAAGAAATTTCAGTAGAATTTTCCATGTCTTAGATTTTTCTTACTGGGATTATATCGATGCTTGGACCAAATTCCTTTATGGATAAAACCCAGGAAATTCACTTTCTTGGTTCATTTATTTTGACAAAAAAATTCAAATAAACCTGCCAGTATGGTTTTTAGAATGGTGGGATAAATTTGGACCCATTATTGATTTTCTTCATGGCCAAATTAAAGAAGGTTATTCCTTTTGGATTTCAAACCTTGCCAGACCTACAAAATGGGATTTTTTTCAAGACTTATTACTTTTTTATGTCCATTTCAACCTGACATGGATAATCATGCATGAGTACGCCATTAAAGACAAACTAGTTGGAAATGTGAACATCCCATACGTTGGAAGACAAGTAAAAATTAAATGGTGGAGTGGAATGAACTTAACTGACCAAGGAAAAGACAAAGTGTCCAAGTGGTTTAGTGACAACCCAGCATTATGTAATAAACCTTCAGACCAATCACATTTTCTCATGGCTAAGTCTCAGAATCAAGCTAAGATTGATGATGCTTGTACTCCTAACGAACTCATGAAGATAACATAAGAAATGAAGAAGACAATGGCTAGCATGTCTCAAGTAGACACCAATTCTGAAAAAAACAAAGAAGAAGAAGAAAACAATTATTATGACAGTGATGACCCCACCACTTACTTTGGCCACGACCCGTGATGATGCTTATCTTATCGTTAGGTGGCAGACAATTATTTTACTGATAGATGGCAGACAAAAGCAAAAGATTCGCCGACAAAAGCAAAAGCAAAGATGCTCTGACAAAGATATTTGACAAGTCAAAAAGAGAACAATGACAAATCTTATCTCTTTAATAATGTAAAGTAACTTTACTATGGTTTATATTTAACTATAGTTAAAGATTTATGATATATATATATATATATATATATATATATATATATATATATATATATATATATATATATATTGTAAGCATTTCTTGGAAGAGGCAGGTTCAGTTTTATTAGTTTTAAGTTTTCTCTGAAAGCTCTGCGAAGCTTTACTGTTCTCTTCTCTCTCTTTTGTAAATTTCTGAACTTCATAAATAAAGCTTGCGACTTATTCCTGTACCTTTTTGCTGTCAGGCTATTACTATTGCTATTATAAGTAACTATTTAAATTATTATCTTTTATTTTATGACTTATTGTTCTATTTTGGTCATATAGTATATCGGCTGGAATACTCAGACCTACTCATACCCAGAATTGTACTGGTAAAGTAAACTTGTGAGACAAAGCCACGTACTGACCATTGCCTTTAATTCCTTATATGTTTCTAGAATTGCTTTATATTGTTCTCTGCTTTCTATTCTATATTATCTTGTTCCGTTTTGGTATATATATATACTAAACAACTAAAACTAATAAAAACGATAAATAAAGACTAGTGGTTCAATTGCTGAGGTTTTCAAACTTCGTATTCCATAAATCATTGACAATTGCAAGCAAAAAGTTAAAACAATATAAAAAATGGTTATTTTATTATTGAACCATAATTGTTGTTGCAAGTATTCTCCCAATTAATTTTCAATCACATATTTTTCTCTTATTAATCGTGTCAACCTACCAACCAATTTATGAAAGCCAACCCAACCCGTTTATTAAACAGGTTAAACGAGTCAACTCATTTATCAACTCGAACCCATTTAACTGTTAGGTTTTGGCTCGTATTCTCAAGTGAACCCAATGTTAACAAAACAAGACTCAATTGATGTGGAGCTTCCTGGAGACATGGGATAACGTTTGGAGTCGAAGATGGTGTTTGAGGGAGTTTGAAGACAAAGAAGAACTGAAGAAACGAAGTCTGGTAGGTACCGCGGCCTGGACCGCTGTACAGACACATGCACAGACTGTGGCACAGGGAGCGATCGAACTCCTGTGGATTTATACAGCGGAGGCAATGCACCAACCACGGTACTCAGAGCGGTGGTTGACAGTTTTGGTCCGTGGTGCTGGGCGCAGGTGGCCAACCACGACCCAAGCCGCGGTAATAACCGATTTTACCCAAATTAGGAATGTTACACGAAAATAGGAAATATGTTTTCTTCTGGAAGTTCTTGTGCTAATCAGAAAAGAAAAGAGTTTGTCTTTATGAAAAATAGGAAAGTCATGTACTTGAAGGAAAGGGATTTCTCCTTAACAAGAAGACTTGTTATAAATAGGAAATAGTATTTATGTGGAACAAGTAAGTCTTGTACATTTAGGAGTAGGATTTCCTTTTATAGTAAACTCCCTGTAACTAGTATAAATAGACCTTGTATCTAGGTTATTTTGTGTTGAGCAAAATAGAACGCCATGTAACATCAGAGAGTAGTGGAGAGATCCGGGTGAGAGACCCGAGGGAATATCCGGGAGGGATCAAAGGGAATATCAGTGGATCAAGTTAGAAATCCGTGGGTGATATTCTGGGGAGACCTAGGGGATATTGTGGAGTTCTTAGTTAGGATCTTGTGAGCGTGGTTTGGGGTTTGGGTGTGTGAGAGAATCCTGGAATATATGGTTGTAACAATTTATTATATAGTGGAATTTTCTCTATCGTCCTGATGGCCCGTGGTTTTTTACCCGACTCGGGTTTTCCACGTAAATCTTGTGTTGTGATTGGTTTATTTTCTCTCATATATTTTTCTGCTATTGACGTTATTAATTGCTATGAGTTATAGGCATATATTAGGCACGATAATTCTGCGATCATCAGTTCTGAAAATCTCCAACAACTGGTATCAGAGCCTATGGTTTGGCGATGTCGTTTTTTTTCTTTCAAGTCTTTATGGGAGATCGTATGGAGGACTTGGTGGTTTTTGGATGATAATGATGGTTGCCTAGTATGGTTTAACAAAAGAGATACGTCTTGAAAGCGGTTTCGAACTCAGTGGGTTTGATGAAAAGAAAAATAGAGATTAATGAGAACTTTTTTTGTTGTTGGCTTGTAGTGGCAGGTACAAGTCATGGCGATCCAATATGGGTTACACAAGGCGTTTATTGAATATAAAAAAAAATTGAATGTTCAAAGTCTCTGGTGGTGGTGTGGGGCTTATCCGGCAAAGCACTCGCCGTTCTAGTAGCAAGTCTTACACCATGTATGTGATGAATGGACAGAAGGTCTTTCATAGGATTGGGTGATGCAAGGACATGTTTATCCTTTTGGCAATTTTCCCCGCTGACCATGGAAGAGGATATGTTACTGCTAGTGGTCTATAATTGTGCACAAAGCATTAGTCAGAAAGTGATGCAAGGTGTGTGGTGGACAAGGATGTCGATGGCTGATGAACTCCCTGGTAATCTGACGTGAGGAGTTACGCCACAATTTCAGCAAGTATTTTTTGACATGGTGCCAGAACTGTTGGGGTTTATGCCCTAAGCATGTAATTTGTAAATAGATTTATGAAGTAAACAAAAAGAAAGGTTCAATTCATTCTTGTTATGTTATTTATTTTATAAACTTGTGTACATATTAACATCCTGGATTGTCGGATGTAATCTCGAACTGTGTATATGAGTGTCATATACATATGGATACAGTAAGAGACGTGCAATCTAAAGAGTCCATAGATAGCAAATAAAGTTGGGTACTTTATTTGTGGTTAATCTATAGTTACGGTTCATTCCGTAATGTACAGTGATTCTATCCTGAATCATTCATATGAGATATGAGAATGGAGGAATCTTGTATGATGTGATCATATAGAACTGAGCCATGGTCTATATGAATCTCACACCAATATCTGTTTACCGATGAGATTCATATATATCAACTAATGATGGCTATATATGGGTGATCTTAATCCTGAGTGTCTTATCGACTTTTTCAGGTTAGATCGTGGTCTTTGATATACCATGGGTGAGGTCAAATGCATTTTCTGATCAATATACTCCGTATGTTGGGATTACGGTTTGGCTTGTGGCTGGGAAGGTTTGTACACAATAGTGGAATCCACTCATTCTTGTGAGAAGTAGATGGTAGTTCCCTTAAGGGTTGATTTGGGGCTTGGACAATATGAGTGCTCTCCTAATTTCGTAAGGAAATAGGATTTATTGTTTATTATAGAATCAACGGTACTTAAAGGATATATGTAATTAGAGGGGTATAGCGGACATTATGACACAACTCTAATTATGAACTACTGTGGAGGATCACACCATATTTAATAACTATATCGATGGACACCGAGTTGTATCGGTCTGTGTAAAAGCATCTACAGTTGAGAGAGTACAGCTTCGGATTTTTAGTGGAATAACACCGGAGTTAATAATCAAGAAATATTAATTAAAGAGTTTAATTAACGATTCTGAGAATTATTGGAGCTCAAAATACTGTATGTCCATTAGGTCCCCTTGCTAGCCCGATCGATTTAGGTAACAAGGGTCACGGTTAATTAATTGGATTGTCCAATTAATTGAGTTACAAAAGTGACACGTATATATATTCGGGAATTAATTGAATAATGAGGTTATTTAATTAATGAATGTTAATAGTTAAATTAATTAAATAATTAGATTATTTAATTATATTGATAATTATGAATTATTAATTAACTATTAATTGGAGGGTGTTAGTTGATATATGGATTTAGGTGAAGATAAAATAATAAGATTATTTTATTTTTACTAAATCATTTATCTAAGTATTTGAATTTAAATTTAAATTTAAAATACTTATTATTACTTTTAATATATTAGATATATTTGAAAATGATATCTTTTTGAAAATGATAATTAAAAGATATATATCAATTAAAAACACAAGAGATTGCATTGGATGTAAATTAGTGTGTACATGCAACAATAGTCAAAAGAAGAATTTACATAGGATGCAAATACTTAATAAATATATATATATATATATATATTTAGAAGCAAGCTACAGATATTCGTAAGCAAGTAACATAATTGATATATAGATATTTGTGCATAAAGCGAGAGCAGCAGTGGCATACATATATTTATGTAAAAGCGAGAGCAGTAGTGATATATATAGTTATATATATATATTGTTTCATGTTTTGTGTGTTTTTGAAACACATAGAAGAAAAAGTTTCTTCAATTCTCTCTACATCCTCCATTCAAGTTCCTGAGATCGTGACACGTCCACACACAGTTACCAGTCCTGGAAGATAGCAAGGAAGATCGAGTGGTTCAAACAAGAGCACATCGTAAAGTGAAGGAGCTTCCAAACGTTGGTAAGATTGGTTCAGAAAGGAGCATAACGTAAAGTGAATGAGCCTTCAAACGTTGGTATGTTCTTCTGATTTTATTGATTATAATTTTCTGTGTTTACATATTGTATGTATTAGTTTCGAAAAATAATTACGATCCCAAGTTCACTGGTCCCAGATACAGATTATGATCTGTATATATATAAAAAAATATAAAACCTAGTTCCGTTGTGTGACCGGTGAACGGGGTTCCAACAATTGGTATCAGAGCCAATTTATTTTTCGGAACTGGAAATTGCTTTCGATGCTCATGTATGTATGAATGTGTAGGCACCATCTTTATGATTATATGAATGTTTATAATTATATTGTTTAATTTAAATATGGTTAATATTAATTTTTTATGGTACTGTGGATTTAGGGTTTATGGGTTGTATAATTTTTATTTTATTTATTTTACTGTTATTGTATTGTAAATAATAAAAAAAAATTGTAACCTGTAAACGAAGAACTGGAAACGCGCGCGACGTCGGTACTGTTCACAGCGGCGTACTGTTCACCGTACTGTTCACGACGTACTGGTCACACGTACTATTCACCGACACTGTTCACCGGGTACTGTTCACGCACGGTTCCGTTGGCAAGTGTTACCTAGTGTGTTCCGTGCAGATTTCCCGTTTCGGATTCATGAGATGAATCGGAGTGATCTGAAGAGACTGAAAGATATCTGAAGTTACTAGAAGACCAAGGAATGCCTTGGATTTTTTTTTTTTTTTGTAATTTTAGATTCCAATTTTTTAGGTTAAATAATCCACAGTACTCAGTCAATTCATGTATGTTTTATATTATGTGATGATAAAAGCATTGTCATGCATACGTATGTCATTTAGATTAGATGTGCCTATACAAATATATTTGATATGCCAGACATGCATCATTGCCTGATATTTTATGTATTTTTTTAATGTGATTAAAATGGACAATATACATAATTGGCTATGAATAATGAGATTAGTTTTTAATGGTTAGAAAACTTGGTAATTCTTATTAATATTAATCTAGTTATTAAAGAGTTTAATAAGTTAGATTAATAGGGTCATTTATTGTAATTAGGATTAATATAATTAATTACCTAATAATAAACGAACCGAATAAAGTGTTAGAGTTTTAATTGTTAAAATTTGGTAAACACTAACAAAATAATCTAACCCTAGTAAATAGTTTACAAAGTCTTAGATTATTCACTAATATATTAGATTTTTAATTGTTAAAAATCATTAATAATTTATTAGTTAATTAGAATTTGTTTCTAATTAGTTAATGCGCTAGATAACTTGATTAAAGTTAGTCGTTTAATCATGTAGAATCTAGGTGCATTAACGGTTAATAGAAATGACTGAATGAATGTTTTATTTATTTCAGCAATAATGTCTTTTGCATTACTTTAAATTCTCGCAAACGATAAATTAACTGGTGATAACTACACTAAGTGGAAACTTAACATTAATGCAATATTGGTCACCAAAGACCTCAAGTTTGTGCTTACGGATGAATGTCCTCCAGTGCCTGCTGTCAATGCCACACAAACTGTTCGAGAGGCATACAAGCGAATGGTAAGCCCAAACCCAAGAAAGCCCAAAGCAAGAAGAAGTCCAAGAAAAGTAAATATGTTTTACTTGTTCTTGAGTCGTGTTTAGTGGAAGATGATTCTTCACCCTGGATTGTTGATTCGGGGGCCACTAACAATATTTGTTCTTCTTTACAATGGACTGAGTCTTGGACACAGCTAGAGGAGCAAGCCTTCTCAATGTGTGTGGAGTCAGAAGATGTCATGTCGGCACGAGCAGTGGGCGTAATTAGATTACGTTTTTTGTAATAATTAATATTGTTGGACAATGTATTTTATATTCTTGGATTTACACGGAATTTGATTTCCGTTTCTAAGTTGTTAGAACAAAAATATTATATTTCTTTTAATAATAAGTCTGTTATTATTGGAAAGAATGGTCTGAATATATGTTCAGGAATTAATGAAAACAATTTGTATGTGTTAAGACCGTTAATACATACTACACTGGTAAACACGGAAATGTTTAAGGTTGCAAAACAAAAAACTAAACGACATAAGATTTCTCCAGATAATGACACGTATCTCTAGAATCTAAGGCTTGGTCATATCAACCTTGACCGGATAGACAGACTAGTAAAAAACAGACTTTTAAGTGAGTTAAAGGTTGGCACATTACCTGTCTGCGAATATTGTCTGGAATGTAAGATGACTAAGAGACTTTTTACTGGACAAAAGCTTACAGCTAAAGAACCGCTAGAGCTTATACATACAGACGTATGCGGACCGATGAATGTTAAAGCTAGGGATGGTTATAAGTATTATGTCACCTTTATAGACGACTACTCAAGATACAGATACGACTACCTAATGCAAAGGAAGTCGGAAACATTTGAAATGTTTAAAGAATTTTGAGCTGAAGTTGAGAATCAATTAGGTAGAACTATCAAGTCACTACGATCGGATCGTGGAGGTGAGTACCTTGACCAAGAGTTTAAAGACTTCATGGTCGAGCATGGGATAGTTTCCCAACTCACAGCTCTCGGTACACCTCAGCAAAATGGTGTAGCGGAGAGGAGAAATAGAACCCTAATGGAAATGGTGAGATCTATGATTAGTTTCTTATCATTACCAAATTCCTTATGGGGATATGCGTTACAAACAGCGGCATACATTTTGAATGTGGTGCCATCCAAATCTATTCCTAAGACTCCCTAGAGTTGTGGAATGATCGTAAAGCTAGTTTGTGACATTTCCGCATATGGTGGTATCCAGCACACGTGCTGAAGAACAGAACTGGAAAGCTAGACTCCAAGTCTGTGGTCTACCTGTTTGTAGAATACTTCAAGGAGACCAGAGGTGGACACATCTATAGTCCCGAAGATAACAAAGTATTTGTATCGACAAATACAACGTTTCTTGAGGACAATTATATTAGTGACCATAAACCACGTTCTAAGATTGTATTGAATGAGTTGAAGCCTAGTGAGACTAGTGCTTCATCAACAAGAGTTGTTGATCCACAAACATCTGAGAGTCAGATGGTTCCTGATCAGGATACACTACCACCTAGAAGAAGTGAGAGGGTTGTGAGACAACCTGAACACTATTTAGCTATAGGTGAGGGACAAGGTGTTGTCTCTGCTGATAGTGTTGATGATCCATTGACATTTAAGAATTCAATAGAAGATCCTGATAAAGAGGAATAACTTAAAGCCATGAATATCGAGATGGAGTCCATGTACTCTAACTCAGCCTGGGATCTTGTAGACTTACCAGATGGGGTAAAACCCATAGGGAGAAAGTGGATCTTCAAGAGAAAGAGAGGAGTAGACGGAAAGGTAGAGACCTTCAAGGCAAGGCTAGTGGCCAAGGGTTATACCCAGAAAGAGGAGGTCGATTATGAAGAGACTTTCTCACAAGTAGCCATGTTTAAGTCTATTAGGATTCTTTTATCCATTGCTGCCTATTTCGATTACGAAATTAGGCAAATGGACGTCAAGACTGCATTCTTGAATGGCAATCTTGATGAGAGTATCTATATGATGCAACTAGAGGGATTCATGTCTTCAGATCAAGAGCAAAAGGTTTGCAAGCTGCAAAGGTTCATTTATAGGCTTAAGCAAGCGTCTAGATCTTGGAACATCAGGTTTGATGATGTGATCAAAACCTATGGCTTCGATCAGAATGTCGATGAGCCTTGTGTCTACAAGCGCATCATTGATAAAGAAAGTAGTTTTCTTGGTCATATGCTTAGGTGATATCCTACTCATTGGGAATGTTGTGGGAGTGTTGTCTGATGTAAAGGGATGGCTGGCTAGCCAATTCCAAATGAAAGATTTGGGAGATGCGAGTTATGTTCTTGGGATCCATCTTATAAGGAATCGTAGGAACAAACTCATAGCACTGTCTCAGGCATTATATATGGATAAGATTCTTGTGCGATTTTCGATGCAAAACTCCAAGAAAGGTAATTTACCTTCTAGGTATGGAGTTAACTTGTCTAAGGAACAGTGTCCTAAGACACCTCAAGAAGTTGAGGATATGAGACGTGTACCCTATGCATCGACAATAGGTAGTCTCATGTATGCTATATTATGCACGAGACTGGACATCTGCTATGCAGTGGAAGTAGTCAGTAAATACCAGTCCAACCCAGGATTGGATCATTGGGTTGCTGTCAAGACTATTCTCAAGTAGCTTCGGAGAACGAGAAAGTATATGCTAGTATATTCCGGACAGGATTTGATCCCATTAGGATACACGGATTCTGATTTTCAGTCAGACAGGGATTCTAGAAAATCCACATCTGGATCAGTATTCACCCTGGGTGGTGGAGCCATTGTGTGGAGAAGTATCAAGCAATCTTGCATTGCAGACTCCGCCATGGAAGCAGAATATGTAGCTGCTTGTGAAGCTGCTAAAAATGTTGTTTGGCTCCGTAAGTTCTTGAGTGATCTGGAAGTTGTTCCACACCTGGATAAGCCCATCACACTTTATTGTGATAACAGTGGTGCTGTGGATAATTCCAAAGAACCAAGAAGCCACAAGAGAGGGAAGCATATAGAGAGATAAGGCAGAGAGGAGATGTGATCGTCACAAAGATAGCCTCACAAGACAATCATACTGATCCATTTACAAAGACCTTACTGGCTAAAGTGTTTTCGGGTCACCTAGATGGTCTAGGGTTACAAGACATGCCTTGTATGCTTTAATGCAAGTGGGAGATTGTTGGGGTTTATGCCCTAAGCATGTAATTTGTAAATGGATTTATGAAGTAAATAAAAAGAAAGGTTTAATTCATTCTTGTTATGTTATTTATTTTATAAACTTGTGTACATATTAACATCCTGGATTGTCGGATGTACTCTCGAACAGTGTATATGAGTGTCATATACGGATGGATATAGTAAGAGACGTGCAATCTAAAGAGTCCATAGATAGCAAATAAAGCTGGGTACTTTATTTGTGGTTAATCTATAGTCGCGGTCCATTTCGTAATGTACAGTGATTCTATCCTGAATCATTCATATGAGATATGGGAATGGAGGTACCTTGTATGATGTGATCATATAGGACTGGGTCATGATCTATATGAATCTTACACCAAGATCCGTTTACCGATGAGATTCATATATATCAACTAATGATGGCTATATATGGGTGATCTTAATCCTGAGTGTCTTATCAACTCCCTCTGGTTAGATCTGTTGGGGTTTATGCCCTAAGCATGTAATTTGTAAATGGATTTATGAAGTAAATAAAATAAAATGTTCAATTCATTCTGTTATATTATTTATTTTATAAACTTGTATACATATTAACATCTTGGATTGCCGGATGTAATCTCGAACTGTGTATATGAGTGTCATATACGGATGGATACAGTAAGAGACGTGCAATCTAAAGAGTCCATAGATTGCAAATAAAGCTGGGTACTTTATTTGTGGTTAATCTATAGTTGTGGTCCATTCCGTAATGTACAGTGATTCTATCCTAAATCATTCATATGAGATATGAGAATGGAGGCATCTTGTATGATGTGATCATATAGGACTGGGCCATGATCTATATGAATCTCACACAAAGATCCGTTTACCGATGAGATTCATATATATCAACTAATGATGGCTATATATGGGTGATCTTAATCCTGAGTGTCTTATCGACTTCTTCAGGTTAGATCATGGTCTTTGATATACCATGGGTGATGTCAGATGTATTTCTTGATCAATATACTCTGTATGTTGGGATTGCGGTTTGGCTTGTGGCTGGGAAGGTTTGTACACAATAGTGGAATCCACTCCTTCTTGTGAGAACTAGATGGTAGTTCCCATAAGGGTTGATTTGGGGCTTGGACAATATGAGCGCTCTCCTAATTCCGTGAGGAAGTCGGATTTATTGTCCATTAGAGAATTAATGGTACTTAAAGGATATATGTAATTAGAGGGGTATAACGGACATTATGACCCAGCTCTAATTATGAACTATTGTGGAGGATCACACCATGTGTAATAGCTATATCGATGGACACCGAGTTGTATTGGTCTGTGTAAAAACGTCTGCAGTTGAGAGAGTGCAGCTTCGGGTTTTTAGTGGAATAACACCGGAGTTAATAATCAAGGAATATTATTTAAAGAGTTTAAATTAATGATTCCGATGATTATTGGAGCTTAAAATACTGTGGGTCCATTAGGTCTCCTTGCTAGCTCGATCGATTTAGGTAACAAGGGTCACAGTTAATTAATTGGATTGTCTAGTTAATTGTGTTACGAAAGTGACACGTATTTATTCGGGAATTAATTGAATAATGAGATTATTTAATTAATAGATAATGGTGATTAAATAACTTAAATAATGAGATTATTTAATTATGTTATTAATCACTAAATAGAGGGTGTATGTTGATATTTATTTTTTAATAAAATAAGATAATATGATTATTTTATTTTATTAAATTAAATATTTTATTTTTGAATTTAAATAGTTTGAATTTAAAAATTAAAATCAAATAAAAGATATGGGATATTTTTTATTTGAATTTTTTTTTAAATCATATAAAAGATATGAGATATTTTTTATTTGAAAGTTTTAAAAATCAAATAAAAGATATGAGATATTTTTTATTTGAAAGTTTTTAAAAGTTAAATATTATATATGTAATATATATATTATTTAATAATTAAAAAAATAGAAAAAGGTGTTCTGCATAGCATAGCACACATATATATAATTTGATATATTTTGTGCAAAAGAGAAAAAGGGGGTTCACGCATTAATAAGAAAAAAAAAAGGTTGGTTTTGTTTTTTATCACAAATATCAATCAAATTTTTTTGACAAAAGAATGATAAAAGAGTTGTTTTTTTATTTTTGTCAAACGCTTTAAGTGGTGCGTTAATCAAAGGCAGTGTGTGAAAAGAATATATGCAATTGTTGTGATATATTCAAGTAAGAGGTGTGTGAGATCAATACACCAAAAAGAGAGAAAAAAAATACAAGTGTTGCATAGTGAAAATAAAGAAAGAGTTTCTTAATTTTCTTGCATCCTCCATTCTAAGATCCCGAGTCCGTGACACGCCCACACGCAGTTACTAGTCTAAGGAGATAGCGAGGAAGATCAGTGGTACAGACCAGAAGCAAATCGAAAAGCGAAGGAGTCTCCAAACGTTGGTATGGTTCTATCTTTTAATCTTCTTTTTATTATTGATTACAATTTCCTGTATTTACATATATATTTTATTAGTGTAATAATTAGTATATGTATTTGTTCCGAAAATAAATAAGATTATAAGTTCACTGGTCCCAGATACAGATTACGATCTGTATAAAAAAAATTAAAACCCGTTTCCGTTGCGCGACCGGTAAACTGGGTTCCAACAATTGGTATCAGAGCAAAGACAGTGGCGACTGGCCGATCCCCGAGAATTCTCACGCGTGATCGTGTGACGAATCGTGGCTCTCCGTCTGAGGGCTTCTTAGAGGAGTGCTCTGATATGTATCTGTGGGTGTCACCTCAAGGAGTTGGGACCGTGCCCACACCCATGAGATGGGAATTGGTATCAACAATTGGTATCAGGCCCTGGTTTTATTTTCGGAACAAGAAATTGTTTTCGATGCTCCTGTATGTATGATTGTGTAGGCACGATTTAAATTGACTGTATGATGTTTTTGAATGTATATATATATATATATATATATATATATATATATTAATTTACAAAAACATGATTGATCTTTAATTATATGGTACTGTGGATTTAGAGTTTATGGGTTGTATAATTTATTATTATTATTATTATTATTTATATATATATATATAACTATTATTGGATTGTAAAAAAAATGTAACCTATGTTGAAGACCTGGACAATCGCGAAGAAAGATTCATGAGATGAATCGAGGTGACCTGAAGAGACTGGAAGACTTGGAAATTACAAGAAGACCAAGAAATTCCTTGGGGGTATTTTTATAATTTTAGATTCCAATTTTTTTTAGCTTCAATAATCCATAGTAATCGGTCAATTCATGTATGCTTTGTATTATGTGATGATAAAAAACATTGTCATGCATACGTATGTCATTTAGATTAGAAGTGCCTACACAAATATATTTGATATGTTATACATGCATCATAGCCTATATTTTATGTATTTTTTTTAATGTGATTAAAATGGATAAATACATAAATTGGCTATGAAAATGGGATTAGTTTTTTAATTGTTAAAAAACTTGGTAATTCTCATTAATATCAATCTAGTTATTAAAGAGTTTAATAAGTTAGATTAATAGGGTCATTTATAGTAATTATGATTAATTTGATTAATTGCCTAATTATGAATGAACCGAAAATTGTGTTAGAGTTTTATTAGTTAAAACTTGGTAAATATTTTCATAATAATCTGAGCTTGATAAATAGTTTACAAAGACTTGGATTATTCACTAATATATTAGATTTTTAATTGTTAAAAATCATTAATAATTTATTAGTTAATTAGAAATTGTTTCTAATAATGAATTAGTTAATGCACTAGATAACTTGATTAAAGTTAGCCGTTTGATCCTGTAGAGTCTAGGTGCATTAACGGATAATAGAAAACCCTAGTTTTAAAATAGTGAGTGGGAGAGGGATATATGACATATATATCTCGCGGTCTCCATCATTAGTTTAACACCGTGAGATCCGAGTGGGGCCTCGTGACGGCTTTGCTTTCGTCCTCCCGAAGGGAAAAGGTCAATACGAAGGTTGACTTCCTAACGGATAGGATTTTTGAGGGTATTTCGGGATTGACCGACCCTAAGGCGACAATTCTCGAGTTAAGCTCATGAGATCTGAAATGGTGGGTTACACTCACGTTTGATTAAGTTTGTTAATTAAAAACCTGACTGGATAAACGATGGTTGAGTAATATGGAATAAGAGTTATTCTAGAATATCATTTGATTGAGAATGTCTCGATCCAACATGCAAAAATTTGACTAACCCTAAGGCGGCACTTTTTTATGGTATGTTGGATTGTCGTGGTATAGTAACTATTTTTAGGGTAGTTCTAGTTCATTAAACATGTTCATGCATCATGTTTAAATTTATACCAAAGCACCCGCACTTGTTTTAAATAAATGACTGAATGAATGTTTTATTTATTTCAGCAATATCTTCTGCATTACTTCAAATTCTCGCAAACGATAAATTAACTGGTGATAACTACACAAAGTGGAAACTTAATATTAATGCAATTTTGGTCACCAAAGACCTCAAATTTGTGATTACGGAGGAATGTCCTCCAGTGCCTACTGACAATGCCACACAAACTGTTTGTGAGGCATACCAGTGATGGGTCTCATCTGATGAGAAGGCCCGAACATATCTGTTGGCATCTATGACAGACGTGCTTGTCACAAAGCACCAAGCAATGACTTCAGCATTCGAAATCATGGAGTCATTGGAAGCTATGTTCGGGCAGCCCTCCGACCAAAAGCGACATGAAGCTTTTCATTCCGCAATGCTCGCTCGCATGAAGGAAGGAACGTTAGTTCGGGAACATGTCATGAGCATGATGTCCTACTTCAACATGGCAGAAGTCAATGGCGGGGCCATTGACGAACCCAGTCAGATGAGCATCATACTGACGACTCTTCCGAAGAGTTTCGATCAGTTTAAAAGCAACTACAGGATGAATAAGTTAAAGTTCAGTCTTACACAGTTGCTCAATGAGCTCGCTACCTTTGAGTCCTTGATTAAGGACAACAAAGGCAAGACCGGTGAGGCAAATGTTACCGAACCATCTTCCTCTAATAATAAGAAGAGGAAAAGGTCCGTTGGGAAGGCAAAAGGAAGCCCAAACCCAAGAAAGCCCAAAACAAAAAGAAGGGCACCTCCATTGGCCAAGACAAAGGAAAATGTTTCCATTGTAACAAGGTCGGGCACTGGAAGAGGAGCTGTTCTCAATATCTGTAGGAGATAGCCAAGAAGAAAAAGATGAAAGGTAAATATGATTTACTTGTTCTTGAATCTTGTTTAGTGGAAGATGATTCTTCACCCTGGATAGTTGATTCGGGGGCCACTAATCATGTTTGTTCTTGTTTACAGTAGATTGATTCTTGGACACAGCTAGAGGAGGGAGCCTTCTCAATACGTGTGGGGTCGGGGAATGTAGTATCGGCCAAAGCAGTGGGAGCAATAAGATTGCAATTTTGTAATAATAATAGTTTTTTATTATTAAACAATGTTTTTTATATTCCTGGATTTACACGGAATTTGATTTCCGTTTCTAAGTTGTTAGAAAAAAATATTCTGTTTCTTTTAATAATAAGTATGTTATTATAGGAAAGAAAGGTCTGAATAATTGTTCATGAATTAATGAAAACAATTTGTATGTGTTAAGACCGTTAATACATACTTCACTGCTCAACACCGAAATTTTTAGGGTTGAAAAACCAAAAACTAAACAACATAAGATTTCTCCAGATAATGACACGTATCTCTGGCATCTAAGGCTTGGTCATATCAACCTTGACCGGATAGACAGATTAGTAAAAAGCAGACCTTTAAGTGAGTTAAAGGTTGGCACCTTACCTGTCTGCGAATCTTGTCTAGAAGGTAAGATAACTAAGAGACCTTTTACTGGAAAAGGGCTTAGAGCTAAAGAACCGCTAGAGCTTATACATACAGACGTCTGTGGACCGATGAATGTTAAAGCTTGGGTGGTTATGAGTATTATGTCACCTTTATAGATGACTACTCAAGATATGGATATGGACACGTCTACCTGATGCAATGAAAGTCGGAAACATTTGAAAAGTTCAAAGAATTCCGAGCTGAAGTTGAGAATCAATTAGGTAGGACTATCAAGCTCGGATCAAGGAGGTGAGTACCTTAACTAAGAGTTTGAAGACTTCATGGTTGAGCATGGGATAGTTTCCCAACTCACAGCTCCTTGTACACCTCAACAAAATGGTGTAGTGGAGAGGAGAAATAGAACCCTAATGGAAATGGTGAGATCTATGATTAGTTTCTCATCAATACCAAATTCCTTCTGGGGATATGCGTTACAAACAGCGGTATACATTTTGAATGTAGTGCCATCCAAATCTGTTCCTAAGACTCCATAGAGTTATGGAATGGTCGTAAAGCTAGTTTATAATATTTTTGCATATGGGGGTGTCCAACACACGTGCTGAAGAACATAACTGGAAAGTTAGACTCCAAGTCTGTTGTCTGTCTGTTTGTAGGATACTCCAAGGAGACCAGAGGTGGACACTTCTATAGTCCCGAAGATAACAAAGTATTTGTATCGACAAATACAACGTTTCTTGAGGACAATTATATTAGTGACCATAAACCACGTTCTACGATTGTATTGAATGAGTTGGAGCCTAGTGAGACTAGTGCTTCATCAACAAGAGTTGTTGATCCACAAACATCTGAGAGTCAGATGGTTCCTGATCAGGATACACTACCACCTAGACGAAGTGAGAGGGTTGTGAGACAACCTGAATGCTATTTAGTTATAGGTGAGGGACAATGTGTTATCTCTGCTGATAGTGTGGATGATCCATTGACATTTAAGAATGCAATGGAAGATCCTGATAAAGAGGAATGGCTTAAAGCCATGAATCTCGAGATGGAGTCCATGTACTCTAACTCAGTCTGGGATCTTGTAGACTTACCGGATGGGGTAAAACCCATAAGGTGTAAGTGGATCTACAAGAGAAAGAGAAGAGTAGACGGGAAGGTAGAGATCTTCAAGGCAAGGCTAGTGGCCAAGGGTTATACCTAGAAAGAGGGGGTCGATTATGAACAGACCTTTTCGCTAGTAGCCATGTTTAAGTCTATTAGGATTCTCTCATCCATTGCTGCATATTTCAATTTTGAAATTTGGCAAATGGATGTCAATACTGCATTCTTGAATGGCAATCTTGATAAAAGCATCTATATGATGCAACCAGAGGGATTCGTGCCTCCAGATCAAGAGCAAAAGGTTTGCAAGCTGCAAAGGTCCATCTATGGACTTAAGCAAGCATCTAGATCCTTGAGCATTAGGTTTGATGATGTGATCAAAACCTATGGCTTCGAGCAAAACGTCGATGAGCCTTATGTCTACAAGCGCATCATTGATAAAAAAATAGTTTTCTTGGTCCTATACGTAGATGATATCCTACACATTGGGAATGATGTGGGAGTGTTGTCTGATGTAAAGGGTTGGTTGGCTAGCCAATTCCAAATGAAAGATTTGGGAGAGGCAAGTTATGTTCTAGGGATCCAACTTATAAGGGATCGTAAAAACAAACTTATAGCACTGTCTCAGGCATCATATATCGATAAGATTCTTGTACGATTTTCGATGCAAAACTCCAAGAAAGGTAATTTACCTTCCAGACATGGATTTCACTTGTCTAAGGAACAGTGTCCTAAGACACCTCAAGAAGTTGATGATATGAAACGTGTTCCCTATGCATCAGCAGTAGGTAGTCTCATGTATGCTATGTTATGCATGAGACCGGATATCTGCTATGCAATGGGAGTAGTCAGCAGATACCAGTCCAACCTAGGATTGGATCATTGGGTTGCTGTCAAGACTATTCTCAAGTATCTTCGGAGAACGAGAAATTATATGCTAGTGTATTCTGGACAGGATTTGATCCCATTAGGATATACGGATTCTGATTTTCAGTCAGACAGGGATTCTAGAAAATCCACTTCTGGATCAGTATTCACCCTGGGTGGTGGAGCCATTGTGTGGAGAAGTATCAAGCAATCTTGCATTGCTGACTCCGCCATGGAAGTAGAATATGTAGCTGCTTGTGAAGCTGCTAAAAATGTTGTTTGGCTCCGTAAGTTCTTGAGTGATCTGGAAGTTGTTCCACACCTAGATAAGCCCATCACACTTTATTGTGATAACAGTGGTGTTGTGGATAATTCCAAAGAACCAAGAAGCCACAAGAGAGGGAAGCATATAGAGAGAAAGTATCATCTCATTAGAGAGATAGTGCAGAGATGAGATGTGATCGTCACCAAGATAGCCTCACAAGACAATCATGTTGATCCATTTACGAAGACCTTACCGGCTAAAGTGTTTTCGGGTCACCTAGATGGTCTAGGGTTACGAGACATGCCTCACATGTTTTAGTGCAAGTGGGAGATTGTTGGGGTTTATGCCCTAAGCATGTAATTTGTAAATGGATTTATGAAGTGAATAAAAGGAAATGTTCAATTCATTCTATTATGTTATTTATTTTATAAACTTGTGTACATATTAACACCCTGGATTGCCGGATGTAATCTCGAACTGTGTATATGAGTGTCATATACGGATGGATACAGTAAGAGACGTGCAATCTAAAGAGTCCATAGAGAGCAAATAAAGCTGGATACTTTATTTGTGGTTAATCTATAGCTGTGGTCCATTCCGTAATGTACAGTGATTCTATCCTAAATCATTCATATGAGATATGAGAATGGAGGCATCTTGTATGATGTGATCATATAGGACTGGGCCATGATCTATATGAATCTCACACAAAGATCCGTTTACCGATGAGATTCATATATATCAACTAATGATGGCTATATATGGGTGATCTTAATCCTGAGTGTCTTATCGACTTCTTCAGGTTAGATCATGGTCTTTGATATACCATGGGTGATGTCAGATGTATTTCTTGATCAATATACTCTGTATGTTGGGATTGCGGTTTGGCTTGTGGCTGGGAAGGTTTGTACACAATAGTGGAATCCACTCCTTCTTGTGAGAACTAGATTGTAGTTCCCATAAGGGTTGATTTGGGGCTTGGACAATATGAGCGCTCTCCTAATTCCGTGAGGAAGTCGGATTTATTGTCCATTAGAGAATTAATGGTACTTAAAGGATATATGTAATTAGAGGGGTATAACGGACATTATGACCCAGCTCTAATTATGAACTATTGTGGAGGATCACACCATATGTAATAGCTATATTGATGGACACCGAGTTGTATCGGTCTGTGTAAAAACATCTGCAGTTGAGAGAGTGCAGCTTCGGGTTTTTTGTGGATAAACATCGGAGTTAATAATCAATGAATATTAATTAAAGAGTTTAAATTAATGATTCTGAGGATTATTGGAGCTCAAAATACTGTGGGTCTATTAGGTCCCCTTGCTAGCCCGATCGATTTAGGTAACAAGGGTCACGGTTAATTAATTGGATTGTCCAGTTAATTGTGTTACGAAAGTGACACGTGTTTATTCGGGAATTAATTGAATAATGAGATTATTTAATTAATAGATAATGGTGATTAAATAACTTAAATAATGAGATTATTTAGTTATGTTATTAATCACTAAATGGAGGGTGTATGTTGATATTTATTTTTGAATAAAATAAGATAATATGATTATTTTATTTTATTAAATTAAATATTTTATATTTGAATTTAAATAGTTTGAATTTAAAAATTAAAATCAAATAAAAGATATGGGATATTTTTTATTTGAAAGTTTTTTAAAAATCAAATAAAAGATATGAAATATTTTTTTATTTGAAAGTTTTAAAAATCAAATAAAATATATGAGATATTTTTTATTTGAAAGTTTTTAAAATTTAAATATTATATATGTGATATATATTATTTAATAAAAAAATAGAAAAAGGTGTTGCGCACAGCACAACACACATATATAATTTGATATATTTTGTGCAAAAGAGAAAGAGAGGGTTCACGCATTAACCAAAAAAAAAAAAAGAGGTTGGTTTTGTTTTTTTTTGTGTGAAAAGAATATATGCAATTTTTGTGATATATTCAAGTAAGGGGTGTGTGAGATCAATACACCAAAAAGAGAGAAAAAAAATACAAGTGTTGCATAGTGAAAATAAAGAAAGAGTTTCTTAATTTTCTTTCATCTTCCATTCTAAGATCCCGAGTCCGTGACGCGCCCACATGCAGTTACTAGTCTAAGGAGATAGCGAGGAAGATCAATGGTACAGACCAAGAGCAATTCGAAATGTGAAGGAGCCTCCAAACGTTGGTATGGTTCTATCTTTTAATCTTCTTTTTATTATTGGTTACAATTTCTTATATTTACATATATATTTTATTAGTGTAATAATTAGTATTTGTATTTGTCCGGAAAATAAATATGATCATAAGTTCACTGGTCCCAGATACAGATTACGATCTGTATAAAAAAAATAACATGCTTCCGCTGCGCGACCGGTGAACGGGGTTTCAATAAGATCGTGGTCTTTGATATACCATGAGTGAGGTCAGATGCATTTCCTGATCAATATACTCCATATGTTGGGATTACGGTTTGGCTTGTGGTTGGGAAGGTTTGTACACAATAGTGGAATCCACTTCTTCTTATGAGAAGTAGATGGTAGTTCTCTTAAGGGTTGATTTGGGGCTTGGACAATATGAGTGCTCTCCTAATTTCGTAAGGAAATAGGATTTATTGTTTATTATAGAATCAACGGTACTTAAAGGATATATGTAATTAGAGGGGTATAGCAGACATTATGACACAGCTCTAATTATGAACTACTGTGGAGGATCACACCATATTTAATAACTATATCGATGGACACCGAGTTGTATCGGTCTGTGTAAAAGCATCTACAGTTGAGAGAGTACAGCTTCGGATTTTTAGTGGAATAACACCGGAGTTAATAATCAAGAAATATTAATTAAAGAGTTTAATTAACGATTCTGAGAATTATTGGAGCTCAAAATACTGTATGTCCATTAGGTCCCCTTGCTAGCCCGATCGATTTAGGTAACAAGGGTCACGGTTAATTAATTGGATTGTCCAATTAATTGTGTTACAAGAGTGACACGTATATATATTCGGGAATTAATTGAAAAATGGGATTATTTAATTAATTAATGTAAATAGTTAAATTAATTAAATAATTAGATTATTTAATTATATTGATAATTATGAATTATTAATTAACTATTAATTGGAGAGTGTTAGTTGATATATGGAATTAGGTAAAGATAAAATAATAGGATTATTTTATTTTTACTAAATCATTTATCTAAGTATTTGAATTTAAGTTTAAATTTAAAATACTTATTATTACTTTTAATATATTAGATATATTTGAAAAGGATAATTAAAAGATATATATCAATTAATAATACAAGAGATTGCATTGGATGTAAATTAGTATGTACATGAAACAATAGTCAAAAGAAGAATTTGCATAGGATACAAATACTTAATAAATATATTTAGATATATTTAGAAGCAAGCAGCAGATATTCGTAAGCAAGTAACATAATTGATATATAGATATTTGTGTATAAAGCGAGAGCAACAGTATATATATATATATATATATATATATATATATATATATATAAAAGCGAGAGCATCGGTGATATATATATTTGAGAAGCAAGCAGCGATAGATAGATATTTGGGAAGCAAGTTACGTGTGTGTGTATATATATATGTATATGTAAAAGCGAGAACAACAGTGATATATATATTCGAGAAGCAAGCAGCGATAGATAGATATTTGGGAAGCAAGTTACGTGTATATATATATATATATATATATATAAAAGCGAGAGCAGCAGTGATATATATATTCGAGAAGCAAGCAGCGATAGATAGATATTTGGGAAGCAAGTTACGTGTGTATATATATATATATATATTGTGAAGCAGTGATATATAGATATTTGAGCATAAAGCGAGAGCAGCAGTAACATATATATATTTATGTAAAAGCGAGAGCAGCAGTGATATATATATATATATATATATTCATGAAAAACTAAGCAGGCTCTAGATATATATATTGTTTCATGTTTTGTGTGTTTTTGAAACACATAGAAGAAAAAGTTTCTTTAATTCTCTCTACATCCTCCATTCAAGTTCCTGAGATAGTGATGCGCCCACACGCAGTTACCAGTCTCGGGAGATATCAAGGAAGATCAAGTGGTTCAGACAGGAGCACATCGTGAAGTGAAGGAGCTTCCAAACATTGGTAAGATTGGTTCAGACAGGAGCATAACGTAAAGTGAATGAGCCTCCAAACGTTGGTATGTTCTTCTGATTTTATTGATTATAATTTCCTGTGTTTACATATTGTATGTATTAGTTTCGAAAAATGATTACGATCCCAAGTTCACTGGTCCCAGATACAAATTATGATCTGTATATATATAAAAAATTTAAAACCTAGTTCCGTTGCGTGACCGGTGAACGAGGTTCCAATAAGACCAACGAACACAAAAGAAAAAAAAAATCTTAGGATGGCTCGTTCCTAAGTGGTTATACTTTGTGGTGGGGTATGTTGATTCTTGGTGATGAGAATCGTGGTTGTGGACAAAGGTCTTGAGAATTCAAGCCAAATGGGAGAATTGTTAGGTTTTGGTTCGTATTCTCAAGTGAACTCAATGTTAACAAAACAAGACTCAATTGATGTGGAGCTTCCTGGAGACGTGGGATAATGTTTGGAAGTTGAAGATGGTGTTTGAGGGAGGTTTGAAGACAAATAAGAACTGAAGAAACGAAATCTGGTAGGTACCGCGGCCTGGACCGCGGTACGGACACATGCACAGACCGCGGCACAGGGAGCGGTTGAACTCCTGTGGATTTACGCGGTGTAGACCGCGGCGGAGGCAATGCACCAACCGCAGTATTCGGAGCAGTGGTTGACAGTTTTGGTCCGTGGTGTTGGGCGCGGGTGGCCAACCGCTACAATAACGGATTTTGCCCAAATTAGGAATGTTGTACGAAAATAGGAAAGATGTTTTCTTCTGGAAGTTCTTGTACTAATCAGAAAAGGAAAGAATTTGTCTTCATGGAGAATAGGAAAGTCATGTACTTGAAGGAAAATGATTTCTCTTTAACAAGAAGACTTGTCATAAATATGAAATAGTATTTATATGGAATAAGTAAGCCTTGTACGTTTAGGAGTAGGATTTCCTTTTATGTTAAACTCCATGTAACAAGTATAAATAGACATTGTATCTAGGTTATTTTGTGTGGAGTAAAATAGAACACCATGTAACATCAGAGAGTGGTGGAGAGATCCGGGTGAGAGACCCGTGGGAATATCCGGGGGGGATCAAAGGGAATATCAGTGGATCAAGTTAGAAATCCGTGTGTGATATTCAAGGGAGACCTAAGGGATATTGTAGGGTTTTTGGTGAGAATCTTGTGAGCGTGGTTTGGGGTTTGGGGTTTGGGTTTTGGGTATATGAGAGAATCTGGAATATATGGTTGTAACAATTTATCATATAGTGGAATTTTCTCTGTCGTCCTGACGGCCCATGGTTTTTTACCCGACTCGGGTTTTCCACGTAAATCTTGTGTTGTGATTGGTTTATTTTTTTTCATATATTTTTCTATTATTGACGTTATTAATTGCTATGAGTTATAGACATATATTAGACACGACAATTCCACGGTCATCGATTCCAAAAATCTCCAACATTAACTCCATCCAATTCAACTTAAATTCGTGAGATTCGTATTGACTCCTCATGAAATGGTACAAATTGTCTGGCGTAGCTATAGTTAGTGTTGTCAATTTGTACCTCCGTCTTTGACTTCTTATCGAAGAAAATAGTATTAAAAAAATAAAAATAAAAAATAAAACGTAACGGGAACATTCTAGTTTATTGTAGGCTTGTAGCTCTTTTTTATTTATTTATAAATAGCTCTTTTTAAAATTCCATTCCCAACAGAAAAAGCTAATGCCAGAAAGATTGTAATCGATTCATTTCATCAGACATAAGGTAAGCATTTTCTGTCAACTTTCTCGTCAATTTTTCCGTCATTTTCTTTCCAGCCAAACGCCTCCAATAACCACAGTATGCGGATATTAATCTATTATCAATCTGAATGATATCAAATTTATGTTTCTTCTTTGCAGTTTCTCACAAAATAATAATAACAATAATTAATTCACCGTTTAAAGTGTTTTTAGCATATTTGGAAACTGTATATGATACAAATTTGTCATTTTTTTAATTGTTATTTTTTTAAGGTATTTATGTTTTTGATCGTCGCCGATTACGATTTTCTTGTTATTTTTTTTTTCAATTATGTTTTCAGCAATCAATCATAGTGATAAATTTGCTGAAAATTTATTCTCCGTATAATATTTTTTCGTCCGTTTGATGATCGTTTATTGACTAGAGTATTTTTTTTCTGATTATTTGGAAATGTTTCATCAAATAGCAAGCAAATACAAGCACAGAGAAAATCGATCGTCTTTGTTAGGATCAATGTTCAATTTCTGAACTAAACTTCAATATATATATATATTAGTTTTTCGTATAGAAGAAATATTGACAGGTCTAGACTATGTGTGGGAAATTTATTCAAATATTCTGTTTGAGAAGATTCAATTTCTCTATTCTTTTGGAGAGGCATGGTTGCGCTCATAATAAGTTTTAGAGGTTAACAGAAAAATCTTGTATGGATTTCTCTTTAATAATACTTATTGGTTCGTTAACATTATTTGTGTGTAATTTTTCTTCTCGCCCCTATAAAAGTGTGATTTGCATAACATGTTTGCATCATAAATCCTTAAGCTGGAGATATCAGATATTTTGTGTTATATAATGGCAATTTTCTTATGGTGAAGATTCTGTTTTAAAGCTCCAATATGTCGTACACAAATGCAGAGGGGAAAGAGAAGGTAAGGTAGAAACGATTTGTTCGAAATGAGTAATCCATTTGGTGGTTTCAAATACTCTGGGAGCTTTGGATCTCATCACAGGAGGATGATGCCTAGTCTATTTGGGCCAAGGGATCCATTTGATGATTCGTTCTTTACTCGTCCATTTGGTAGCATGTTTGGTCAAAGTGCTTCGTACAGCAGTACACCAGAGATCATTGAAGCAAAGGGAGTAATTGTAGAAGAACTGAATTCTGATCATGAGGCCGACGAAGAAGATAGCAGTTTTGGAGATGATGAGAAAGATAACAGTGAATTACATTCGGGTTCCAGCAAGGAACCCTTTGTTGAGCATCCAGATGATGATGTTGATGCTAATGGTAAAGGAACTTTAATGTGTGTGACACTTTTATGGTCTATGGTTTTTATTTTTGCTCGTGATTATAATAAATGCTTATAAAATGGTAATGAATGGTGTGGTTGATCTAATAGAGGGTAAGACCAAGAAAGTGAATTATACAAATCAACATAACAAGGTGGAAGGGACAAAACGACAGGCTCATAATTTCAGTTTTCAGACTTGTAAAGTAATCTACGGTGGTGTAAATGGAGCATATTACACATCTACGAGAACCCGAAGAGCTGGCAGTGATGGCGTAAGTAACTCTTCTAAGGATAGCTGATTTGCTATTGGATATATTTCTTGTTCTTATATGTTGTCTTTTGTGTATCAGGCGGTCTTTGAGGAGAACAAAGAAGCAGATAGAACAACAGGTCAAGCAACACATAGGATTACTAGAGGGATACAAGATAAGGTGGCTAATTTAAAAAAGTTCTGCATTGCTGTTCTAGCATCTGATACATGAATGTTCTTAGTATACTAGTTGGAATTATAAATTAGACTTGCTGATGGATAATAATAATGCATTTAATTGCCTCGATAAATATATTTCCATGTATTTTTTGTGGTTTGATGGTGGCATTGTTGGTATAGGGCCATTCAGTCACAAGGAAGCTTAATTCAGATGGTAAGGTGGATACAATGCAAACTCTACACAATCTGAATGAAGGTTTGTTCTTGATGCCTACTATGTTTATTTGGTAGCATTGTTTTGGATGCATGTGTTAATAAAGAATTAATTTGCAATTCGTTTTCAGATGAGCTAATTGGCTTTGAAGAAGCATGGAAAGGGAATGTGAAGCTGCATATGCCTGGTTGGAGGGATGAATCTGATAAGCATAATAATGCAGGTAAGTGATTCTGTTTCCTTGTGGAAAAAAATGGTTTCTTTAGATCTTGTTTTTGTTTTTGGGTTAATTTGGTGATCGTCTTTTTTTGTTTTCATTATAATGTTGTCTTTTTTAGTTTGATTTCTTAGTTCTTGATAGTAGATTTCTTTTCACATAGTTAAATATGTTAGCCTGCTCTAAATTCTATTAAAATCTCTGTGGCTTATACCTTTCTAGCCTGCTCTAAACTCTATTAAATTTTCCGGTTTATAAGGTTTATGAATACTTCCATTTTTGTGTATGATATGAAATCATTTGAGGTTTTATTATAAAAGGACATATAGATCGAGTTGGATAGCTGTATGATGCTAATAGTGTCAAGGATAATACTCATAAGAGCTTACTCTCTGTGGCAGCTACTGAATCAACTTCTACTAATGTGCAAGAGCAAAAGAACAAATCACAGCATTCTTAACTACCTAATTCAGTCTCCATACCTTATGTCTATTATAACAGCACTCAAGACTGTAATCATGATCATCATGATCAACATCTCAGAGTGTCTGTTAATGGTTGCAATGAAGACTGAAAAAAGTTAGTTAGTCAATCTTTTGAGGTGGCAGCTGAGAATAAAATTAGTTACAAGATTAGTCAGTATGCTGATGTCCAGCTGATGTAAGAATCAGTTAGGAAATACGTGTTAAGTTATCTTGAATTCTAGGAATCCTGTTATGACTCTTCTAACGAATGTTGTATAAATTGTTAGCCAAGTTTGTAAGCTCATTAACTGGAAAAAAAAATGAAAACAGAGTGTGCTCTGTGATTCAACAATTTGTGTTCTCATTAAGATTCTCTTTTAGACTTTTTAACAAACACTTTCTGTACACATTTCTTTACTCTGTTTTTGCAACTTTACATGGTATCAGAGCTTGTGACAAACGTCAAATGACTACTCCTGCCTTCTCTAACAGCGATTTCGACTCTGTTGAAGATCATTCTCACACTTCAGTTACCAAAAAGATGGACTTCTCAACGGACTTCTCAACTCTTGCAAAAACGTTGAACTTCAATCCTATCAAGCTTGATAGGAACAATTATATTCACCGGAAAACTCAAGTTTTTCCTGCTATATCCGCTTTGGATCTTGAAGACTTTATTGATTCTACAAAGAAATCTCCAAACAAGCTTGAAGCTTGTTGAGGTTCATATTGTTAACTCTGCTAGAGAAACTGTTGTTGAACAACGAATCAATGAAGCTTTCTCTTCTTGGAAAAAGTCTGATCAATGGCTTTTATGCTGGTTGCTTTCTACTGTAAGCGAAGAAGTGATTGGACAAGTCACTCACTGCAAATCTTCTCTTGATTTCTGGTCAAGTAAAAATCTCTACTCCCAACAGTCAATGGCTAAGGTTATGGCACTTAGACATTAGCTTCAAAATGTCAAAAAAGGTTCTGCATCTGTGAGTGATTTTGTGATAAAAATCAAAGAGATTGGTGATGCTTTGATGGCGGCCGGAGAAGAGGTCAAGGACAGAGATCTGATTCTGACTTTAATGGGAGGTATTGGCCACGAGTATGATTCAGCTGTAACTCTTGTCACTTCTCAGCAGAAAAATATAACCTTTGTAGAAGCTCAGTTCTTGTGTTTAATGCATGAACAACGTATTGAACAACTGAATTCCTCTACTCAACTCAGTTTACCTGAAGTCTCAGCAAACTATGCTTCTAACAACAATTTTAATGGAATACAACGCAATACAAACTCTTATCATGGAAATGGTCGTGGTAACATCAACAACTATAGAGGAAGAGGAGGTAGGAACAACAATAAATCAAGAATCTACTGTCAGCTCTGCTCAAAGCCTGGACACGGGGCTCTCAAGTGCTACAAGCGTTTTGATAAAGATTTTCAAGGAGCACAACATAGTTCTCAGGCTCATATGGCTCAACAACGCGAAGGTTATGGAGTAGTGTAGGCTTCTTCTAACAATAATTTCCAAGACCAGCAACCAACCTATCATCAGTCTTCCTCAGCATACTTTGCTTCTCCAGAGACAGTTAATGATCTTGCATGGTATATAGACAGTGGAGCTACAAATCATGTAACTGCTGATCTAAAAAATCTCTCTCAAATCTGCATACAGAGGTAATGACAAACTAGTAGTTGGTAATGGCAGTCAATTAAGCATTTCTAACATAGGCGATTCTTACATTGATTCTCATACTAGTCCTAGGAGCAAGTTGCATATGAAGCATATGTTACATGTTCCCACGATAACCAAAAATTTATTAAGCATCTCTAGGTTTACTAAGGATAACAATGCAATAGCTGAATTTACTGCTAATCATTGTGTGATAAAGGATCAGAGAACGAGGAGAGTTCTTCTTCAAGGTGTTCTTAGAGATGGTCTCTATCAGCTGAAACTGATTGGATTTTATGGATTATCCTCTCAAAACAACCTGTCAGCTGAGGCGGTGGTTTCAAGAATGAGGTCGGGTTATGTCAATAATGATTGTAATAAGTGTTGTACTGGTATAGTCCCTAGGTGTGATAATACACAAAAACTGAATAATGTTTCTGATAGTGGCATTAGGGTTTTTTACTCTGCTGTGGCTTCAAAAATCAATTCTAGTATATGGCATGCCAAACTAGGACATCCTGCTCCTTTAATACTGAAGAAAGTATTGAATTCATTACATTTGACTTGCAATACAAATGACATTGATTTTTGTGACACTTGCAAATTAGGCAAAATGCATAAATTGCCATTCTCTAAATCTGGTTCTAGAGCAAAGGCTCCACTAGAACTGCTGTACAATGATATTTGGGGACCATCACCTATGTTATCTACTGAAGGATATAGATATTATATCTCTTTTATAGATGAGTTTACAAGATTTGTGTGGATCTTTCCGTTGAAGTTGAAATCTGATGCATTAGGAGTATTTAAAACTTTTCAAAAGAGGGTTGAGCTTCAGTTGGACAAGAAATTAAAATGCCTTCAAACTGATATGGGAGGAGAGTATCTTAGCTTTGTACCTTTCTTGTCTCAACAAGGTGTACAAGTTCGATTTTCATGTCCTTATACCCATCAACAGAATGGTGTAGTTGAGAGAAAACATAGGCATGTTGTAGAGATTGGTTTGACCCTTTTAGCTCATGCAAATATGCCTCTTTCTTTCTGGTTTGAAGCTTTTTCCACTGCTGCATTTGTGATAAATAATCTTCCTTCAACTGTCTTGAATTTTATCTCACCTTATGAAAAACTTTGTCATAAGAAACCGAATTACATGTTTCTTAAAGCTTTTGGTAGTACTTTCTTTCCATATCTTAGAGATTACAACAAAAATAAACTTGCTTTCCATTCCTCAAAATGTGTATTCATAGGTTATAGCCTCCTTCATAAAGCATATAGATGTCTCCATCCCACAGGAAAAGTTTTTATCTCTAGACATGTCCTTTTCAATGAGTTAGAATTCTCATACAAACAGTTGTTTAGGTCCCCACAATCCCATTCTCAATCCAACATATCTTCAGGTTTTCCTATTTCTATACTCCACCAGGTTAAAAGCAAGTCATCTTCTGTCTCTAGATGTCGAACTCAACCTGGTTCCAGTTCACATTCTTCATCAACTGGCTCATTATCTGAGTCAGTCTCTTTTAATTAACAATCCTTCCATGGTTCCCATTCAGATGATTCAAATGTTTTGTTTCAAAACCCACAAATGAGTCAAGATATGTCTTAACTCTTCAAATAGTGTGTCAGCTTTGTTACCTCCTACATGTCAAAACAGTCATCCTATGGTGACTAGAGCTAAGAGCGGTGTCTTCAAACCACGTCAGATTTTTACTTATATAGCTGATGCAAGTGTCTCAGCTGAGCCTATGAATGTGAAAGAAGCCATGACAGATTCTAGATGGCTGGCAGCTATGAATGAAGAATATAAGGCCTTGCACAACAACACATGGTCATTGGTGCCTTTTTCGAGTGATATGAATTTGGTGGGATGCAAATGGATATTTAGAGTCAAGTATAACCCGGATGGATCAGTTTTGAAGTACAAGGCAAGATTGGTTGCTAAGGGTTTCAATCAAACTCCGGGTCTTGATTACTTTGACACCTTTAGTCCTGTTGTAAAGGCAGCTACTATAAGGGTTATACTCTCTGTTGCAGTCTTCTACAAATGGGATATTCAACAGGTGGACATTAACAATGCTTTTCTTAATGGTGATCTAAAAGAGAGAGTTTACATGAGTCAACCTCAAGGGTTTGTGGATCCTAAGTTTCCCACACATGTTTGTCAGCTCAATAAAGCCTTGTATGGGTTAAAACAGGCCCCACGATCATGGTTCACTAAGCTGAAGACAGCTCTTCTATCATGGGGTTTTAAAAATTCTGTATCTGACAATTCTTTGTTCATCAAACATCAGGCTTCACATGTGATTTATCTGTTAGTGTATGTTGATGATATATTGATAACAGGTGATGATGGAAAATTGATACAGGGGTTGATTTCTCAGTTACACAACACCTTTGCACTTAAGGCTCTTGGTTCCGTAATCTACTTTCTAGGTTTTGAAGCATATAGGGACTCTACTGGACTGTATTTGACACAGACCAAATACATTTTAGATCTTCTACAGAAAACGAACATGTTTGGTTGTAAACCTATTGAGTCTCATGTCTGCTATGGTGCTAAATTGTCACTTCACTCTGGTGATCCCTTCCCTGATCCAACAATCTATAGAAGTACAATTGGGGCACTTCAGTATCTAACCTACACCAGGCCTGATATTGCTTATATTGTGAACAAGCTAAGTCAGTTTCTTCAAGCACCAAAACAACCTCACTGGCAGGCTTGCAAGAGGATTCTGAGGTATCTAAGTGGCACTCCTCACAAAGGACTTCACTTCAAGCCATCAGATAAATCGACTCTCGAGGCTTATTCAGACGCGGATTGGGCAGGTTGCCTAGATGACAGGAGGTCTACAAGTGGGAATTGTGTGTTCATTGGTGGAAATCTGGTTTCATGGAGCTCTCGCAAGCAGCAGGTGGTTGCTCGATCTAGCACCGAAGCTGAATACAGATCCATGGCTCAGCTGGTTAGTGACATTCTCTGGTTCCAGTCTTTGTTTACAGAACTTTCCATTCCTCTCTCAGGTTCAGCTGTTATTTGGTGTGACAACATTGGGGCTAATTCTCTTGCTCATAACCCTGTGTTTCACGCCCGTACCAAACATATAGAGATCGATACTCATTTCATTAGGGAAAAGGTTGCTTCTAGTTTGGTGGATCCTAGATTTGTGCCGACTGAGATGCAAATTGCTGACATTTTCACTAAATCCTTCACCAAGGAGAGGTTCCTATTTTTGTGTGGCAAACTGAACTTAGTAAACTCACCACAGTTCAGTTTGAGGGGGAATGTCAAGGATAATACTCATAAGAGCTTACAATCTGTGGCAGCTACTGAATCAACTTCTACTAATGTGCAAGAGCAGAAGAACAAATCATAGCATTCTCAACTACCTAATTCAGTCTCCATACCTTATGCCTATTATAACAGCACTCAAGACTGTAATCATGATCATCATGATCAACATCTCAGAGTGTCTGTTAATGGTTGCAATGAAGGCTGAAAAAAGTTAGTTAGTCAATCTGTTGAGGTGGCAGCTGAGAATAAAATTAGTTACAAGATTAGTCAGTATGCTGATGTCAGCTGATGTAAGAATCGGTTAGGATATACGTGTTAAGTTATCTTGAATTCTAGGAATTTTGTTATGACTCTTCTAACGAATGTTGTATAAATTGTTAGCCAAGTTTGTAAGCTCATTAACTGGAAAAAAAAATGAAAACAGAGTGTGCTCTGTGATCCAACAATTTGTGTTCTCATTAAGATTTTCTTTTAGACTTTTTAACAAACACTTTCTGTGCACATTTCTTTACTCTGTTTTTTCAACTTTACAAATAGCAGTGTTTGTCCCAATCATGTAGAGTTGATAGCTTCGTTTCATTTACTTCTCTCTTTATATTTTGAATTTTGATGTCTAATTCTAACAAATTGTAATGCATTTTGATCCAACATATGATTTATTTGGTTGAAACTCCTGTATTCAATGGGAACATAGGTTCTAGCGGCGTTGAGCAAAAGGGAAAGGCAACTTGGGGTAGCCGGTTGCTTCCATCTGCAGAGCAGGCCTGCAATTTTGGAGGAACAATGTCAGATGATCATAAAGGCAGGACGACTGCATCCGAGGGAAGAACTAAAAAAGTTGTTAGAATTAATATAGAGTGATTGATTCAACCTCAACCATCCACGTTAGTTATGGTATCTGTCTGTCAGTGGTAATAGGATCCGGGGTTGATCTTGTATGGGTATTGGGAGCTCCGTTGGTTTAGTGTTTGCAAGTTTGCATTGCATATCACCTTCTTTGATATCAACCATCCATGGTTTTCTTTATTATTCTTCATTGTTGAATAATAGAGTTTGACCTGTTGGTGAAAATATCAACGATCATGATTCATGATTTTTAAATTTCAGATGGACAGATAAGCTATAAGATCCCTCTGTTTCCCTCTCGCAATTTTAATAGCGTTGCACATGACGTGTACAAAGGTAAACCATAAATTTAGATCAAGCCACATGAATCACCGCCTCAACATATTTTTTCCATATCATTCAATGACGCGGACGCGGTACATGAGTTATCATCCCACTCTATACAATATGATACGATTAAAATGTAGGTTAAATTTGTAGGTTATCTAATATCGGTGATTGATTTCTTTTTAAGTTTTTTTAAAAAAAAAATAGATAAGAAAAATATATTTATTATTAATAAAATAAATAAATGCATGGGCCTACAAATAATTTTCAAAAGGAAATGCTGATTTTAGTTTATTTATTTATTTTTATTTTTCAATCTTTTGAATTTTCACTGCAATAACAATACAGTAGTATTGTAGCTAGACCTTAAATACAATCAATTTAACATGTTTCATATACTAACACTAACCGGTTGGTAAAAATAGAAAACAAAAATACACAGCAGTAAAAACCTCAAATATCATTTCAAGTTTTTAATCCATTAAAGTTAAAAACATTTTTTATTTTCCTTTCTGTTTCTTCATTTTCTTTTAAAAACACGACTAACTTATTGTTTCGTTTTTAAACACAAAAAAAGCAATTGTATATCATTAACGGACAGACCCAAATTGTTTCTAATATGTCGTTCTTGAGTCGCCAAAGAAAGTCATGCTTATTTTCCATTTTACTTGTGTTGTGTACATCTTTGTCGCACTGCAATACATAGTTAAATAATAAATATGATTCTTATTTGATTTGGTGGACAAGTAGTTTAGTAAATAAATTATAAAGTAGATGACTTGTGTTTTATAACAAGAGGAACATGTCACTTGACGAGCACTGATCTAGTGTCCTTTAACATTGCTCTTCAATAAACTATTTTGTCTGATCTAGGTTCCAGACACTAAATGGTTTCTGTATATTACAATTTAGCAAATTATTAAACCATTGCTTTTGTATAAAAACAACAGATCTACGAGTCTGAAAAAACCTTTGTTAGAGTGCTCTGTAATAATGCAACTGAATCTATAGCAGACTTTGTGAGCCAGCTGACTCCCACTTTAAGCCTGTGCTCATCTGTCGGTAATCTCAGCAAGTATGCTATTTTCCTTGCTGCAATAGAGAGGCAGTTCATAGATACAATGTTATCCAAGATTCAAGATATAGAGAAAAACGACAAACATCAACGTATTGGAAATGGAAAATGTTACCGCTATGACCAATAGGACCCTCTAAGGTTAGCCCGTCGATGAAATTGGGTGAAATAGCAGCATCATTTCTCCCCAAACTCATCATCTCACCTAAATTTTGAAACCTGGAAAAAAGAATGTGCCATGTAATTTAGAATTGATGTTAGGTCCATAGGGTGCAAGATACTGCAAGAAAAATATAGCAACATTGCCAATCTGCTTCTATTCTATAAAAATAAATGAGTTTTTTGGTTACTTGGAAATAAATTTAATGGTATTATGCTATTAAAGTGTCTTCATTTCTTACCTAAATGGCAACAGAGGACGATCATTGATTGCTGCCCACAGATTCCAACCAGCAAAGTCGGCTTGTTGAAAGGCAACCTGAGAAGATCAAGGAAGCAAGTCATTGAACTGGGTTGAAGAGGTCATCAAGAGAAGATGTACACATTACTAGATCAACATTACTAAGTTGAAGCAAGAACATTATACCTGTGCGGTTGCTGGAAGAAGCATTCCATTTGAGTCCCTTAGAGCAGCAGAGTCACCAACTGCAAATATCCGTGGGTGACCCTTAACACGAAGAGTCTCATCTGTCTCTGCTTGTCCCCGGGCATTTAGGGGAAGTTCATGGGCTTTGTTACAGGGTTCTAGTGGAGGAAGAAGAGGTTTTGATCCAACAGTCCATAATACTAAATCTGCTTCCAGAATTTGACTTTCTAGTCCCTTGAAAGCAGGTTGAAGTTCCAATGTATATTTCTCAGAATCATGTTCTGCTGCAACATCCTGGACTCCTCCACTCTCTGTTGGCTTCACTGAAGCTTCAAAGTCACCAACTCTCCCTATGCAACGGACAACATAACCCAAGAAAAGTTGCACTTTCCTGGATGAAAGAACCTAGTACCAGAAGCTAAGATAATGTTAGATTAAAAAATAGAGTGGCTTGCAGATTAAAATATAATTTGCTCAAGTATTAGGCAGAGGACGAGGCAGGATGATGATCCCGAAGTTCCTAGGATGCAGGGACATAAGCATGATGCTTAGAGTAAAATCTTTAATTTCAATGTTTTAAAGTTAAAATAATTAAATGAGTACATCATAAAGATAAAAATGTGTGTGGGTGCGGGTGCAACCGTGCAAATAATGCATGTTTTTACTCAACTGTCACAATAAAACGATGACAAGTTGGTGGCATTCAACAGAAGACCCGCAATTGTGATAGTAATTCCAAAAAACAAAAAAACACTTATTTCAGCTGGCTCATAGTCATAGTTGTACCAAGTAAATCTACAATGACTGTATCAGCTACAGAAACATGCAACCAAGAAAATTAGAAAATTTTCCACCGAGCCTAGTGCTGAAAAATTGTTGCATAAAGGAACTACACAACATTAGGCTTAGGTCGATAAATATAATAACATGTTTTCATGCTCCAGAGGATAGATGTCTTACTTTCAAAGCAGCTTCTCTATTGCCAGAGGAAGCAGTTGGACAGATTGTTGTATTGACATTTATAGCTTGTACCATTCCTCTATCCCCCAGTCTCTCCGATACTGTTGCAGCTAACTCAACTCCAGCGTAACCGCAGCCAACGACAGCCACATGGATCATAGAGTCCTTTCCAAATTTGCGCCGCACTAATGCATTTAATTTTTGGTCAACTTTCTGCACCAAAAGAATAACATTATGAGGCGCATTCGTAAAGTAACCAATCTGTCTGTGGTAAGATATTATAAAAGGGATATATTTCATCCAGCAAAATCTTACGCATGCATCTTCAAGAGTGGAAAATGGCAATGCAAACTCTGCAGCGCCTGGTACAGCATCAAGTTTAGATTCAGCTCCCAAAGCAAGAACCAACCTGGCTGCCCAGGATAAAGAAATTAAGATATCAGTTGGAGATTCTACATTGACTTAAAAGTTAAAACACAGAATTCACAAGAATGCTGATAAACCATAAAAAGAAACCATCTTTAATAAACAAAGCACCAAAGAGTTATTTGAGTTTCCATTCACACTTTTTGCCACATATGATAACATCAGTACATTCTATCACACCCATCATTTGGCTTTCACATATTTGTTAGGCTAAATTAAGAAATTATGGCAGGTTATTAAAGGTCCAGAAACTAGAATAAAAACTATACCAGTCATACTCAATCAAGAGGCCACTTTCAAGCAATACAGTTCCTCCGCAACTAGATGCCATTTGTCCATTCATTCCCAAATGGTCTGAGGGGTGTAAGAGTTTTACCCTGTCTTTGAAAAACTGCACTGCAGTGTTTGCGAGCAAATCTGAAAAACGAGGAGCTATTTCCCATGCATCTACTTCTGCATCAGGACAGCTTATTTTCAATTTGATAGCGCTATGCAAAAGTAAAAAAAAAATCACATTTTGATAAGAAAATTCAGGTAAATCATCACTAGGAACAAGAAAATGTAAACAAAAATGAACCCCCAGGACATCCGACCTTTAGAGAGAAGCTCATACAACATTGGCTTGAAAACAAAACGATCAGACTGATCAATAAGAAGTACCTGGTCCACCACATTCAGTGAATATTAGATGCATTACTGAATAATTAGAAATAAATAGGCAGACATGAATAAATAATATTGATGTGAAATCACCAATACTAATTTTCTTTGCTTCTTTTACTTTTCGATAGTTAAAGCGAGCAAAGACTCTAAATCCCTAGCAGCCTAATATAATTCAAATATGGAACATAGTACCAGCACAGCAGCTCAAATGTTGCAAAACAAAAACAACAAGTTACCTGAGGCCTTTTGTGATCAGGCCAAACAAGTGATTCAAGTCTTAGAGCAGTGTATAAACCTCCAAAACCACCACCTAATATGCACACACGCGGCTTCTACAAGAAGAAACAAAGCGATTATAATAAAAAAATAACCACATTTTTCCTGAACATATATAGTAGAAAGCAGACCTTGTTATCTGGCCAGTCATAAGTTCGTGGAGGTGTTTCAGATTCAGATAGGTCAACGAAACCTCCATTGCTGCTCCCTGTTGAGGCCAAACCAACAATGCCGAGTCCACTCCCACGACAAGTCCTGAACGATGAGAGATTCGCACCAACCCCAAATGTTTTAGAAGAAGAATTGAATAGCTTTGAGCCACCCGAAATCCCTAATTTAAGAAGAAATAAAATAAAATACAATTTAATTGTACATGTTTATATTTAGATTACGATTAGAGAGAGAAAGCGTACGTTTGAATGGTAAAATTGCAGTTGAAGCAGACAACGCCATCGGGGCGATTGAAGAAGGAAGATGGGAAACTGGAAGGAGAGGGAGGATGAAGAAAGAAATAGTGGAGAAGCTAGATTTTGGTTTTCTTGCGAGTGCACGTGTAAGTTTCTGCTTCTCTAGTCTCTACTGATCCATCATATTATTTCTGTTTCCTACTATTTGAGCACTTGGCTATGATCGGAGGGCCAAAATGGAAAAACTTTTAAAACTAATCATAATTTCATCATTTTAAAAACTGTTTTATATAAATAGTCCATCAGCACTTGGCTATGATGCCTACAGTAAATATTCACAGAAATGTCGAAGCTTTGAATGTTTACTCTTACCATCTAGCCGACTAGATATATTCAGCAATGCTAACTTTAATTATTTGTTTTAGTGTTTGAAAACTAAGAAAACCTACATATATAATACAAGTATATATTCTCTCTCTCTCTCTCTCTCTCTCTCTCTCTCTCTCTCTCTCTCTCTCTCTCTCTCTCTCTCTCTCTCTATATATATATATATATATATATATTTCATCAAGTCTAGCATTTTGTACTAAAAATTCGTACGAAATCAATAATTCCATCCGTTGGAATTAGCATACATTGTTTTACACTAATTCCAATTTGTTGAAATCATTGAAACCGTATGGGATCCCGCATCAAAAGGTTACTATATATATATATATATATATGCCATTTAAATCAAAAATCTTGTGAGACACTTACCATTAAACCATCTCAATTTTTTGTCATAAGAGTAACATAGAACGATAATGATCGCCGATCTAATGATTGAAAAGAGAGTTTCTATTTTTAACTGCCCAATAACCAATCATAAAGTCTAACCTGAACATAAAATAGAGTGAGGATATTAGCATCCCGTTAAAAATTTATGTGTCCCAAACAATTATGTTTTCAAAAATTTCAATATAACCCTTAACTAAATCTTTTAAAATGATCTTTAAAAAAAACTATTAAATAAAATTTCAAAAATAAAATTAAAATGAAAAAATAAATCTCGTAAATCATATCAATACAATATTTAATATTTTAAAAAAATTAATAAAAATTATAAATAGTTAAAAAATAAAGATTATAAAATATTTTCATTAAAATATTAATTAAACCTTAAATAGTGATTATTATTATTTTAAAAAAAAAAAGAACAGAAAATTGTTTAATCTAATTAAATAAACTAGAAAAACTACGAAATAATAGAAAAGCAGAAGAAAAAAAAAGATGGGCTATCTCTCTGCTTTTTAGTATTTTGAGTTATCATTCATAACACCAAATCTCCATCTTTGAAGCTTCAAGGTTTAACCTTCTTGTTGTAAAAACGGATTATCCTCTGTCGGTATATGGCCATCTTTGTTTCAACTTGCAATTGCTTTTCCTCAAGGAGATCAAGGTTATTTCTTAGCAGTTGGTTGTTTTCTTCCTCCGAAAAATAAGTGATTCAATGAGTTGGGTGATCCACCTCGATGGGAAGGATAGACTCTGCTCCAAAAGTCAGTGAAAAAAGGATTTCTCCGGTTGCAGTTTTTACAGTAGTTTTGTAAGCCCAAAGGACATGTGAGAGATGTTCGACCCATTTTCCTTTTCTTCCCTTCCAACCTTTCTTGATAGTTTTATTGGTAGATTTTACTAAGCCATTAGAGTGTGGGTGTTCTATAGAGGCAAAATGGTAATGGATTCTATATTTTTCATAAAATTCTCTAAATGTTTTGTTGACAAATTGTTTCCCAAGATCAGTGACAATCACCCTTGGTGCGACATATCAGCAAACCACATAGTTGAACAGGAAACAAATATAGGAAACTGAAGCTTAGAGAGAAAGCGTACATTTGAAAGGTAAAATTGCAGTTGAAGCAGAAAACGCCATCGGGGCCATTGAAGAATGAAGATGGGAAACTGAACGGAGAGGGAGGATGAAGAAAGAAATAGTGGAAAAGCTAGAATTTGGTTTTCTTGCAAATGCACGTGTAAGTTTTACTTCTCTAGTCTCTACTGATCCATCAAATTATTTCTATTTTCTACTACTTGAGCACTTGACTATGTTCAGAGGGCCAAAATGAAAAACTTTTAAAATTAATCATAATTTCATCATTTTTAAAAATGTTTTATATAAATAGTTCATCCTCACTTGGCTATGATGTTAGGCTTTAGATTTGTGTTGGTTTGATTCTATAATAAAACGCTCTTTATTTTTATTGTAGAGTTACTGAGGTGGTTCGTGATTGGATCGAGCTTCAATGGAGGAACGCAACTTCGCATGCAAAGTTCATCTTAAAGAGGATATATGCTTACTTGGATGCTAATGTATCAAAAAATTTCTTCCTCTTGCAAGACGTAAGCGCGCACACATACATTGCATACATTTGTTTCCCTGCATCGTTGAGCTAAATTGGTATAACACATTCACACACACTTATTGTTGTATGCATATGCATTAGATTCAATTTGATATCTTTTGTAAAATTGCATATTCTATGACTATCTCTAGGAAATTGTATACTTGTGTGTTCCTATATTTATTTGTTTGGATTTTTGTGATATTGGACTTGATTATGTTCTCATATTATTCTATATTGTGTTCCCGTTGTTTCGGTTACTCATTCATATATTTTTGATTTCCGAGTAGGAAGTTATAAAACTTTCCATATTTTTATCGTGTATGGTTTTCGTCATTATTTATCGAGTCAATTTCCTTATTTTTATGAAAGTTTTGTTGATGGTCATTTCCATGAGGGAATTACGGTTTGTAATTAGAAAATGGATTCGAATTTAGAGTTCGATGGCCAAAAAACGGTCTAAGAACGCGAGTAGTGCGTGAGGGAAGAAACATGGTGAAGTGCCATTTATACCCCTTCCCCATAGAAAAGCGTGGGCACTATGGGAAGGGATGCCTTCTACCCATGTGGAGGCCACGTGCCTCCATGGGAAGCTGAGATGGCAACCCTTCATTGGTTGGGTGAATCTTTCTCCTCTCCACATCACTTTCCCTCCATATATAATTCAATTTCGTGCAAAAAATTTCAACAACTTTTATCAAATCAACTCCGAGTTTAGATTTTCAAAAGCCAAAATGGTTGGTATTGAAAAGAGGAACAAGTCCCAAGTATTTTCAAAGTCAAATGATCAGATTTTTTGTAGAGATCCGATCTTTATTCGTGTGTTCATCATTTGTAAGTGAATCATCTTCTCTTCATTTTTCTTTTTTGATCAACTTGATAGATCTTCTTCTTTGACTAAATAAAAATGTTTAGAAGGATTTTGATTCAACTTTTGGACTTGTTTGATTGATTTTCGTAATTAGCTCTTGTGATTTTTGATTAACATCTTTTAGCTAATTTTGAAGAGCATATACTTGAATCTAAAATATCTTTGTGATTTGATCTTGATTTTTGATTTCTAGATTTTAGTCACATGTTCTAATAACTAAGATAGTTTTATTGTGATTTCCATCATCTACATCTAGTTCTTATTTGATTGAATATGTTGAGGAATTCAAGTGTTGATTTGATCACTTGATTTCAAAGCTAGTTTTTGTGCTTTTTGTTGAAAATTTGTGATTCTACCTTTGTGAATGATCTTTGAATGCCTAATCTAGATTCCCTATCACATATTCATAAGAATTAGTTACATTTGATTGTGAGCTTGATTTGTGCAACACTAATTCTTCATAGAGTGTATTTGATCTATATACTCTATTTACTTGTGTTTTACATCATGTTTGCATGTTTGCATTTCACATAGTCATTGTCTTACAAAAGGTTGAAGTTTCTTGTTGAAGTGAGTGAAACTTTAACTTGAGTAAAAAGTCTTAATTAGAGTCGAGATGACTTGAATAGTTAAGTAAGAAAGTCTTGGTTAGGATCGGGTGGATCATTATAATCAAATGAGAAAGTCTTAGCTAGAATCGGGAGAACTTCAATAGTTAAGCAAGAAATCTTGTCTAGGATCGGAAAGATCCGAATAGGCAAGCAAAGATTCTTCCTAGAGACGTGAGGTCTTGGATATGAAATTGCTTCCTAGAGATGTGATAGTCACATCTTGAATAGGAAGTAGGCAAAGTGGTTCACTAGGCCCGAGGGTAGAATCGGAGGTTGATAGCTTGGAAAGTATATCATGTGTACTTTTTGAGTGTGTATCTCTTATTTGTCATAGTAAATTGCGGTTTGTCGGTGGTTGTGGATTCAATCGTGGATGTTTTCTCTTTTGAGGTTTTACCGAGTAAAAATCTCTAGTGTTGATTTTTATATTTTTTTAGTTTCTTTACTTACATTAACTTGTATTGTTTAAACACTTGCTTGATTGAATTTACTTTGACTTGTTAAAGCAATTTACTTGTTAAAGGCTATAAGTTTGCTTAACTTGGTTGTGTGAAAAAGAAGTTCAAGAATTTGAGCATTTTCCTATTTACCCTCTCTCTAGGTATATCTTACACTATAAGTGGTTAGGGAATTTCAAATGATGCCTACAGTAAATATTAACAGAAATGTTGAAGCTTTGAATGTATACTCTTACCATCTAGCTGACTAGCTCTATTAAGTAATGCTAATATTAATTATTTGTTTTAGTGTTTGGAAACTAAGAAAACCTACATATATAATACAAAGTGTATTGTCCTCTCTCTCTCTCTCTCTCTCTCTCTCTCTCTCTCTCTCTCTCTCTCTATATATATATATATATATATATATATATTATCAAGTCCAGCATTCTACATTAAAAATTCGTACAGAATCACTAATTTCAATCAGTTGAAATTAGTGTAAATTGTTTTACACTAATTCTAATAAGTTGAATAGTTAAAACCGTACGGATTTTTCGTACAGGATTCTGTATCAAAAAGTTACTATATATATAATGATACCATTTAAATCCAGGATCTTGTGAGACATTTACCATTAAACTATCTCAATTTTTGTCATAAGGGTAACATAGAGCGGTTGATAACGGTTGTCGGTCTAATGATTTGAAAGAGAGTTTCAATTTTTAACTGGCCCAATAACCAATCATAAAGCCCAACTTGAACACAAAATAAGGTGTCGATATTAGCACCCATTTAAAATTTTATGTACCCCAAACAGTTATGTTTTCAAAAATTTCAACATTACCCTTAACTAAAACTTTTAAAATGATCTTAAAAAAACTATTAAATACAATTTCAAAAATAAAATTAAAATGGAAAAAAATCTCATAATCATATTAATACAATATTTAATATTTTAAAATTTTTAACAAAAATTATAATTAGTTAAAAAAAAATAAAGATTATAAAAATTGAATCTTAAATAGTGATTATTTAATTATTTTCTTAATAAAATTAAGAACAAAAAACCATTTAATCTAAATAAATAAACTAAAAGAAAAGCAGAAGAAAAAGAAAAAAAGAAAAAATGGAGCCCCGGTAGAGAAGCACATTGGGAAAATAGGGATGGATATAGGTCTCCTCATCCCCATCCCCACTTTTCGGATCCTTCCCCCATCCCCACCCATTTTTCCATTTGGAGAAAATAGGGATGATGAATTTTGAGGGGAGGTATCTTTATCCCAACCCCAGTTCCCTATTTTCTTTGTTTTTCCCTGTTTTTCCATGTTTCCCCCGCCTTGTTTGACTAAAAATTACAAATTAGACAAAAAAAATAAAAACAAGCAAACATTCCATCACAAATACAAATACAAATACATAAAAAAAGCATCAGTGCATTACAAATACAAAATAAAATCCATTACAAAATAAAGTGTTTCAAATAATTCCAAGTTTCAAACTAAGCCAACTTCACATATGAAGTAATGCAAACATTAGATTTAGGTTTCAAGGTAATTGAGTTTATATAGTTAAGGTTTTAAAAGAATAAAAAAATTCAATATATATATATATATATCAATAAATATATATAATTATATTTATATATGTTTTGGGAAAAATGGGGAAATGAGACCTCCTTCCCATCCCCGTCCCCATTTCAATATATTTGTGGGGAAATGGGAAAATGAGAATGGAGGGCGGTCTCCCCATCTTCATCCCATTTGCAATTTGGGGATGAAGATCATCCCCATCCCCATCCCCATCTCCATCCCCATCCCCATCCATTTCCACATTTCCCCCTCTCTTTTTTTTTTCTCCAAACGGGGATAGAGATGTGGGGATGCTGAGAGCTAAGGAAAAATATGCATCTCTAGATAGGGAAGGTTGCCGAACTGGACTACCGGAGGTTTCCAATTCTTAAATATATAAATAAAATCCATCCAATATCTGGGAAGAGCTGGATCTTCAATCTCCCATCTTTTTTTTAAACCATCTTTCATACTTTTGTTTTTCATTTTTTATATCTTATTAAATTAATATTGTTTTTTCAAAAATTATAAGAAATGGCATATTTGTAATGTGTGACTGTGTGTTTATGAATTATAATGTTCGAAATTATTTTAAAGGGATGCACGTTCATAAAAGGGTGCACATATAATTTCTTGGGATGCAAATATCACCACTCTACAAAATATTGAATCGAAACATTTGAATGTAATTAGTATAGAAGAATCCCACTAAATCCATTAGTACCCCGAGAAACCAAGACAGAGACTGTCCATAGCAAGATGTGATCTTAAGAGACATTAATATTGTTGAGGCAAAAAATGAGGTATATCGGTGATTGTTCGGTGTCCCCCTTCGAGGGATCTGAGGATGATATTCGGAGTCCCCTCATAATAGTACATTATACAATAATTAATAAAACCAATTTTTTCACTAAAACTAAATTATAAGTGTTCTATAGCAACCATTCTAGCTAATTGTTCTATATTATATACATCACTATATTTAAATAATTTATGGTTAGGTAGTGTACCTAGAAATTCGGCTTTGTGAACTCCCTCTGGTCTCTTCAGTTGGATGTTTAGTTGTTATATGCTTCTGATATGTGTCATATCCTCCAGATTTAGACCACTTAAATTTTTTACGGCAGTAATTGCAAACCACTGTATAGCTTCCATCGTCTTTAGTAATTGCAAACCACTGCATAGCTTCCATTGTCTTTAGTAATTTTCTTCATATGGATTACGAAAAAGATTGGATTTGTGTTGCTTCTCTTCATCTGGTGCTTCAAAAGTTTAAGGGGGATCAAACATATTTTTTTGATTGGCTTTCGTAGTAGGGGGTGAAATTGGGTTCAAGAATAGTTAGAGAGAGATTATGATGGTTAGTGGAGTCAAGATATGTTTGTTGTTGTAGGAACTCATAATAAGCGATGTCATCATAAACGATATCGTCTCGCATAGAACCCTTACCTTTGCTGGAAGGCTTTGAACCTTCTCCATTAGCCATTAAACAAATTGAATTGAGTTAAAAACCAATTTGCGATTTAATTGCAATAAAAAAAATATTGAATAATTGAGAGAGAATTAGAGTGGGAAGAAATAAAATGGGAGGGGATTTATAGGAATTAGGAAAAGGGTTTCTAATTATTTTTTTAAAAGTAATTGTTGGGCCTCCCAACGGTCATATTAGGCCACATTACCGTTTTGGCCCAATGACACAAATCAACTTATTTATTTTTTTAATTGAAAATTTTAAAATCGTAAGGTTCAGGTTCGAATAGGAATGGAAATTTTTTATTCCAACCCGGTTCAAATAGTATCGGTTTGGTTCGAACCGTGATCACCTTTGATCTAAGTTGCTGGGGTTTTTATAAGAGTTCACTTTTACTCACTCTCTTGAGAGTGTGTGAGCATTACCCTCCTCCCGTATGGATGACATATGTCTAAGGAGGGGTAAATTTGTTCCAAAAAATATTATCCATTAACACATATCATTCATGTAGGAGGAGATAATGCTCACTCATCCTCAAAGTGGGAGAACAAAAATGTACTCTTTTTATAGGTGATGTTTCTATGCTTCCTTTGTTGTCGAATATTAAATGGTTGAAGGTTGATACTTGTCTGGTGAGAGGTGACAAATGGCACTCCGCATGCAAATCGCCAAAATGGGCAAAGCCTCGTTCAGTGGATAAAGATTAGAGACTATTAGGAAGTGGGGTCACTTCCATTCCTTGTCATCTTACGATTGATATGAGAGAGGACACACAATTATACATGCTAAAGTAATTAATTGTAAATAGAATGAAAGATACACCGCTTATTATTAAACAACGAAATTCAAAACCTTTTCCCAAGATGAAGAAACAAAAACATGCATAAACATAACATAAAGATTATTCTACCATACAGAGACACTCTAGTACTTGTCAATTTCCCAAGAAATGATCACCTCCCATCACATGGACTTATAGAGTACTTCTCTTAATTAACTTTGTGGCAAATTGACTCCATCTCTACCAGCACCACCACCATGATTCTGATTCCCAGCATCTATCTTCATTCCCCAATCATGAACCCTCAAGTGCAACTCCGAAAATGAACGGCCTGCATCGGTTTCAGTATACTAATAACTTCTCTAAGAGTTCTTAGCCGTAGATCATCTGCCTTGTCCAACATCTCCTTAAAACCTTCTTCCTTGGATGCCAAATTCGACTCCACTTGCTCGTCCTCCTCCTCCGAACTCATACGATCCCCGCTCCTAATCAACTCAGTCACTTTGTGTGACAACTCCACCATCGAAGAATCCGCAACAGTCTCCTGAAGCTTCGCCATCTTCTCAGTCACTTTTTTTTCCTCCCTTATAGTCTTCATCTGTAACTCGTCCACTCGTACGACTTGATTCGGTGAGAGATCGCCCAAGTCATCTGTTAGAGAACCCATATTTGAAGCTCAAGTACAAATAACAAAAGAATCATATATATACTAATGGATGGCACGACCCAATATACAGTATATACACCAATTTTCAAAGTATGGAAAGTTAACATCACCGGTATTGATCCCGCGAAGCAACTCGCTGAGTTGGGCCTCGAATTGCAATCCAGATTTGGAATAGAGCAAGTGAAAAGCCATACTGGGTCTCCATCCACCGATCCAAAGAAAAGCTTTTTCGAGTTGGCTCCTCCAACTAGGAGAAAACATCGCCAACACGTCCTTCTTCGCTGACCTGGACTTGGCACTGTAATATTTCTCGTAGTGATTTACCGCTTTGCCAATAAGTGGGCCCAGCACTTGCTCTAACGAAACTTGATGATCATCAACATTTGACGTCGATCCAGTTGATGAATTGTTTTTGGTCTCGTAGTGTTTGGAAGCATCAACTAGTTCATTGAGAAACTGGTCTTGTTCAACAAGCCAGCTCTGGAAAAAGTTGTTGAAGCTTTCCATGTGATCAGGACCTCCTTCCTTTCTCATGATATTGATGATAAAGGAATATTATAGTTATAGACAGTAGAGTGAGGTTTAATATTTATAGTGGACACTGGACAGCAAAGACTTGGCTGTGTTTGCTTAAGTCGGTAAAAATGCAAGTGTGTCAAACTGGGATTTGGTTTTCAAACTGTGTGCTCATTCATATAAGTAAATAACGCAGGGGCCACTGCACCCTCAACTTTTACATTTTTATAATTTTCTCCCCATTTTAATGAAGATTTCAATTTCCATATAAAAAAATTAAGTTTTCAGACTTAATAGTCTTTTATATATATATAAAAGATTTCACGTTTTTTTAAAATATTTCACTTTTTTATTACGATTTCATACTTTAATCAACGTTTCATGTTTTTATTAAAAATTTCACGTTTTCACTAAATATTGCAACTTTTCATACATTTTTCGTATCGTTGAAAACGTAAAATCTTCTAGAAAACAACTCTCTAAAAGGTTAATGCGAATCTTCCAAAAAAAAAAATAAAAATGATGCAATAATATTAAAACCATGTTGATTTCTCAATCGTTCTTCATATTTGATGAGGAAGATGGAAGGGAAGAAAAGAAAAAAAGGAAAATAGAAAAATTTATATTGGACGGTGTTTTTGAAATTCTGGTTATGGATTGAAATTAAATTTTATAATGTTATTATTAACTGTAAAACTTTCATATGTTGTCAAAAACGAATTTCTCATGTTGTATGTGATTATTTTTAACAATTCTCACTTGTTTTATGGGCATGTTCGTTGATGTTTTACAAATGCATATTTTTTTCCTTTGTTTATTGAACAAAAAATAGTGTAAATGTACAGTGGTTGACCTAAAATTTTAAATCAAATGGTGCACTTATAAAAACATTAATCAAATCGATTTTTGTTCTTTTTGTTTATATATATATATAAAATTTCTCCTCAGTGCGCACTTATAAATATTTATCAATGCATTACATGTGGACCATTAGGTTCAATTGCTTTGACTCAGTCTGTATGTGTTTATCAGTGTTTATTCATAATCTATGTGCGCACTGGGGAGAAAATGACTATATATATATATATATATATATATATATATTGGTTCTGTCAAAAGAGATCCATTAATTTAATTTCGAAAAGGACCTTGATGAAATCACATTAATTTTTAGGAAATTTGATCCGATTTTTTTTAGTTGATAAGTTCTTTAAAATTTACATAAGAATAAAATTTGAGAACTTTTCAAGCACTGTAACTATTTTGCTTGAATTTTCTCATTTTTCTTCCATTTTTCTACTGTCTTCATATTTAACAAAACCGGAATAAATAGTTCTAAAGTTTGAAAAAATTTCAAATTTTATTCATAGATACATTTTTTTTAACTTATCGTTCACACAAAAATTCAAATCAAAATGCATACCTTATCGAAATTAAAATATATATATATATATATATATATATATATACACACACACACATAAATTTTCAAGTTAATACGCACTGATATAAATTCGTCAGTGCGTTGGATGTGGACCATTAAATTTACATGATTTGACTCCAAGTGTATGCACTTGTCAAAACCTTTTCGTAATCAATGGTCCACATACACCGCACTGATATAACTTATATCAATGCACATTGACCGAAAAACCACTATATATATATAAAGAACTTTTCCTATCTAATACAATGAGCATCTTTGATGAAATTGCATATTTGCATGCAATTGAATATTTTTTGATAAGATTTTTTGTATTCACTCTAAGAAAATTAAAATATACATTTGGTAAAATTTTGGAAATTTTTTAGATTTGAGAATTATTTTTCTTATATTTTCCTATTTTTAAATGTTTTATCTTCAAGAAAGTCCGAATTTTTTTTTTGTTCTTGTACCCAAAAAAATTTCAATTTTTTTCCACAATGTATTTCAATACTTTTATCATCCATACAAAAAAACATATCAAGATTTAATAAATTCCATTAAATTCCATTAAAGGTGCTTAAAGTGTGTATCGTAAAAAGTCATTATTGGATAATTTCTCTTATATATAGATATATTAATTTTATCCATCGGACAAGTTTATGTAAAACAAAATCAATTTATTTCTACTTTAAAATATTTTATTTTTATATTCTTTTGATAATAGCTTCTATCAATTTAATAATAAATATACTTTTTCTTAAGATTAATAAAATATTTTTTTTATTATGCAATAAAAAGCTAGATTATTTAATAATCTAAAACTAAGTTGAAATTAGTCGAAACTTTAATTGGTAGTGAAAAAGAGGCTATGCTAAAAGCTTATGTACAAATTTATATACAGAGAGATAAGAGTTTCTTCAAGGATATCCTTTAGAGGTCTCCTTATTTAAGTGTGGATATTGTGTAGGAAGCCATTAAGGGGATTTGTGTTCCAATAATCCTCCCTTAAATGGTTCATTTATAATTTATTATTATTATTGTATATAGAGTCTGCTTAATTATTATTATAATTTATTTGTTCCTAAACTATATCTCTCAATTATATATGGAGTTCGCTTAATTAAGGGAGACTGAAGCTACTTAATTCCATATATATAATTATGCGTGGAATGAGAAATCTCAACAGAAAATGAAAGTAATTCTTTTGAAAGTTCTTGTACTTAAAGGAAAATGATTTCTCTTTGTGTAGAACAAGAAGACTTGTGCATAAAAGGAAATAGTATTTATGTGAAACAAGAAAGCCTTATACGTGGAAGAGATCGATTTCTTTATCGATTTAAACTATTTATAACTAGTATAAATATATCATAATAACTAGGTTTGTTAGGATTGTTCCCTTTGATTTTTGTATTTTTCTGGTGTTTGTTGTTCTTCATTTTATTCTTTTTATATTATTGATAGATACTGCTTTGAGGTTTTTCAGCATATAATCGCTTGTGATGCTTTTTCTCTCTAGGTCAGTCCAATTTTATCAAAATAAAAAAAAAAAAAATATGTGTGTTGAATGGAGCAAACACATGTGATATCTCTAAGAGTAGGCATTGATTTGTAATTGGGTTTAGAGTATTAGAGAGAGAATCTTGAGTAAAGTTGTAACAATTTTCTTTGTAGTGAATTGATCTATTGTCGTCCTAATGATCCGTGTTTTTTTTTCACGATTTATGTTTCCATATAAAATCTTGCATTTTGTGTGTTTAGATTCATGCTTTATTTCTTTCATCTTATTTAATTATTTTTTCATGTTTATGCTATTTGACAACGTTTCCACGTAGCGATTATTGCTAACAATAAAAAGTTCGTAATTTGTTTTATATATTATCTTTATTATTTTTTCATAAACAACATTTGTCCAAAGTGTATATAATAGAATTTATCTCAATTAAAAGCTACTATTATTCCTTTTTAATGCATCAATACATAATTTTTCATATTTCAATTTTTTTCATTAACACTCTCTCTTAAGGATATAGATTAATATAAATTACTATCCCATATTCCCATGGCACCCGAATATAAAATATTTGAAGCTCAACCAATGTCATCCATATATATTGTGAACTCATAGGATCACAAATGGAGGTTGTTTTTTTTCCATGTAATTTTGAAAAAAAATAAAAAACAACCAAAAATCCGTCCAAGATCCATTTAGCATTAAACAAGTAAGTAAAATGTTTTTTCAACTACTATTGTGCTTTTAATCTAATGGTTGAGATTTGAATATATTTACAACTCTTTAATTTAATTAAGAACACATGAGTGGTTGAGATATTAACTTTATAATTTTAAGTTGGTTTAAGCTTTGTTATATTATTCGTAAAACAATTGTAATGTTAATACTTTGCAAGTACAAGAACTTTATAAGGGCAAAAACTTGGGTGAAGTGGGATGCATGGTGCATCCTCACTGCGATGTTGCCATATCATCAAAGTTGCTTATATGGCAACATAACAGTTAGGGATGCATAGGGACCTCATGGGGCTCCACCCCCGTTTGGGGACAACAATTGAGGGTAAAATTTGCCCCCAAATGGGGTTTGGGAGTGGTAAAGTGGGTATGGGTAAATTTTACCTCCAAACCCTAAATGAGGTGGGGGTGAGGTCCCGTTTGGGGGTGGTGAAACGGGTGTGGTAAATTTTGAGATTAGAAAGTGAAGAAATGAGAGAAATCGGAGACAGAGGTTGGGACAAGGGAACCTCCCCCTAAACATCCTCATCCCCATCTCTACTTTCTTGAAATGGGGTTTGAGACTGGAGGATGGCGCAAGGTTTTACGAATAGGGGTAGGGATTGGGGCCCATCCCCCACCCCAATAGGCCACCGCACCCATCCTTAGGGATGCGTGTATTAGATACACCCAAAACCTTCTCCTCTACAAGAACTTGCAAACAAAGGAAGGTATTTTTCAAGATAATAATAATAATAATAATAAATAAAGACAAATGCATTTATGTGGATACGGTCCAACCGTATTTTAATAAATAAGTTACGGTTTTTTTTTTGTTAGATTAAACCAACTTAAATTTTGACTTAACATTTATTCAGTAATTTTTTTTTGGAACTATTGCAATATTTTAATATTAGAGAAAAGGACATGATTCGAATCCATAATATTTTGGATGCAGGTGTGAGAGACTTACTATCGAACCAATTTCTAATCTTGTCTGTTTTGTGTGTTTATTAATTTGTATGATTCTCACTAATTTTAATTTGTTTGGTCGCACATAATCCATTATGGGTTATGCTTGCTGCTCTTTTATATATATATATATATATATATATATATATATATATATATATATATATATATATATATATATATATATATTTGATCTCGAACTTGTGATTATTACCAGGTATGGGTATCATTCATCACCGATGTACGGTGATGCTTAAATAGATGGATATAAATTAGTACAATGTCACATGCATTGGAATGGACTCACTGACCAACATTGAACGACACGAATTTGGTCATAGCCATAACGAATGAGCTACCACCATGCCACTTTGGGTTTCCGAGGTGATCGACCCAATCAGTTCTTAATTATCTAGTTTTATGCTTGGATTGATTTGATAAAACAAGCAAAAAGAAGAGTGGTTTTGTCAGCCACTGATTTTTGTTGGATATATTTATATATATATATATAAATTTTTGGTGGATATTTGAATGGCGGTACAACAACTCTAGAATCTTCACATGTAACTCAAATAATAAATATTACCGATTACAACGTAAATAAATTTCTCTTACCTCTTAAAAAAACAAAATCTCTTACTCTAAAATTCCAAAATTTCTAAATATAATTTTTCTCTTTAAACTCATTTTATTAGTTTTGAGTCTTTTGACCCTCATCAAACCCTAAAAGAGCCATACCAATATACTATTGACATCCTACTTTGAATATTTTGAGACCTCACAAATTTCATCTAACTTAAAGTTTCTAAACATGCCCCATTTGTTTTAAAATTATCCTTAATTGTTGTCGTATGTGAATTTTACCAAACATACACGTTATTGACAGGAATGAGAAAATAGCCAGGTGGACGCCCAAATGGGCACTCAGAAAATATCCTACGAGACATCATTAAAGAGAAGAAAGCCCGAGTAAACAAGTAGCACAGCACGACCTACTCGGGATCAACTAAATTACTAAGAATCGATTAAAAGTACTCGGGATTAACCAAAAAGCATATTCTACTCGGGCTCAAACGGATCTACTCGGGACCAACCAGTGTTATTCTTACCCGGGATAAATGCGACCCGAACAAGAAACTTGGTGCTTAATTCACACGGATTAAGTAATTAAATACGCGAAGATATCCATCAGGAAGAATCCCAAAGAGAACAGAATATTGAGCTAGAAGAATCCTCGATCAGGAAACAACTTGATTTCGCTACAAAGACTACATTCTTATAAGGAAACAAGTCCAAATAAAACTGCACTACTAGAATCTCACTCGATTTCCATAAGAGACTCCGAAACAGGAAAGAAGACAAATCAACCTCAAGCAAGTAACCGAATCACAATTAAATACAAAGATCCTGTATTACTTGTACAAAGCAGATTAGGGTTCTATAAACATATAAATAGATCCATAATCTCGTCCAGAAAATATATAGGCAATATAACATACACAACAAGCAAACGGAAAAATACAGAGAGAAGAAAGAGAGATCGAGAGCTTGTAAACATCATATTTTCATAGTGGATTTTGGTTTGGTTGATCCTTCAACCACCCGTGGACGTTTCTCCGGTCATCGGAGTTTTACCACGTAAAACTTGTATCTTCGTTACTCTCTCTGAATCTCTTTCTCTTTGAATTAATAGCCGAAATCCAATCCTTATTGGCTTTTCTGATACAATCCAGAAATTGACGTCAACAATTGGCGATAGAAGGAGGGCTTGAACCTCCGAACTTGTTAAAAGCGATGGCAGGAAGTAGAAGTAGTTCAGGGAATGGCCAAAAATCACCAGGCGATTTCCATGTTGGCAACAAGTCACAAGATCCTGTAGCAAACACAGAAAACCAGCCTGCACACCTGGCAGGGATCCAACAAGTTCCTCTAACCAACAGAGATCTTACGCTGCATTTCCAAGAGGCATTGCAACAATTGGTGATAGAAGCAGCGAGGGAAGGGATTGATCTATTGGCTACAAGAGCACATACTCCCAATCCTCCACCCACAAGGCTCCGTTCGGTGGTGGTTGGGCCAGGAATAACTATACCAGAAACCAGAAGGAACTCTTCCCCAATCAACCAGGCTGGACAGGAAACTCTTGAAGAGGAACAACATAACCAGAGGCTGGAACACAATCAAACAGTCCGCACTAGACACCGTAAATATGACCGGTACAGGGATCAGTCGTCATCAGAAGATAACGATCGGCCTCATCGTAAAGGTCATTACGGAGTCATGCGAGAAACTCGGTATCAAAGTGAAGAGCCAGAAAGAATGACAGTTACCCAACGGTTCAACCGTCGAGGAAGCCCGGTGGGGGACAGGGATGTCATGATCCAGAGCATAACTCAAGAAGTTGAGAACAATAGGCGTCAGATGGATGCATTGGTCAGACGTTATGGTTATAACGATTTATCTGACGACGACTCAGACAACCCATTTACCAAGGAAATCTTGCGGATCCCTTTCCCAGAAAGGTTCAGGATGCCGCACGTGGAGCATTTTAAGAAAGACACGGACCCGAAAGAGCACGTGAGACGCTATAAAAGCGCCATGGCCCAGTATGCCCACAACGATCCCTTATTATGTCTTAATTTCCCACAAACTCTGGGAGACATGGGGTCGAGGTGGTTCAGAAGGTTACCTTCAGCAAGCATTAAGAGTTTCAGTGAATTAAGCGGGAGCTTCTCAAGGCAATTCCTGAGTAACATTCACAGGAAAAAGTCAGTGGCTCATCTTGCTCAAATAAAACAAGGGAAAGACAAGTCACTGAAGAAATATCTATGGAGATTCGGCTAAGGGGTATCAGAGATTGGCAGTGCAAACGATGAAGCCATAATCACTGCATTCATCAATAATTTACAGAATGGACGACTATCCTTTGATTTGAGAAGAGCACGACTGACTAGATATGCTGACATGATGGATATGGCAGGAGGATACGCACTGGCCGAAGAAGAAGAATTAGCTACAGGGGGAGCTATATGCACGGAGGAAAGCCTGAACAGAAGGATGTTGAAACCAAAAGGCAGAATCAAAAGGGAAAGCTAAAAGGGAACGACAAGGAGAAAAACAAGGATGGGGGTAATAGGCTCAATGCCGAAAGGTCCACAGAGAAATACCGAGGCAGATATACCAATTACACCCCTCTGCGGAAAAAACAAGAAGAAATTTTAGCCATCTTGGAAGAAAAGAATATGGTGCAAGAACCGCGGTGACAATCTCAGTTCGTCCGGAGAGATACAACCAAGTATTACAGATTTCATAAGGAAACCGGGCACGAGACTTCAAAGTGTTTCCAGCTCAGAGATTACATAGAGACTCTTATTCGGGAAGGGCACTTGCCGGATGTAATCTTAAAAAAAGATGAGAAATCAGAAACTAAGAAAGAAGTTAAGGCAGATCACTTTGGATGAAATCAATGGCCCAGTCCCGATGCCAATCAGGTAATACATACGATATACGGAGGACCCTCTACCGGGAAAAGCAACCGAGAACGAAATCAGGAAATCAGAGAAGCAATAGAAGCAAGGAATAACTTTGACGTAAACTCGATTGAGCCAGACCCGAAAAGGGTGAAGGAAGGATGGATAGTCTTTACAGAGGCAGATTCCCATGGCGTCGATGTTCGGCCTAATGACGCCTTGGTTATAAGTGCCCGGATTGGCCTTCGGGAAGTCCAAAGAATTTTAATAGATAATGGGAGTTTAGCAGACATCCTCAATGTGGCCGTCTATGACCAGCTAAGGCTAGAACGAAAAGATTTACAGTCTTTCCATACTCCATTAAGGGGGTTTAGAGGGATAGAAGTTAGGTCACTCGGGACGGTAAAACTGTCTGTGAAGATTGGAACAACACCTTGCTAGAGGACTATCCTGCTCGACTTCGTGGTAGTTGACTTATACAATTGGCCGTATAATGCATTATTGTGTCGGCCATTCCTGAATAAAACAAGGGCTGTAACCGCCATTTATGCATTAATGATCAAGTTTCCGACAGACAAGGGGGTCAGGATAGTCAAGGGATCCCAAAAGATGGTCAGAAAAGCAAACCTGTTAGTATACAAAGGCAAGAATGATGTTGAACAGGTGTGCACCATAATGCAGCCAAATCAGTGTAAAGAATCCTTATCATTCAAGTTGGATCCAAGGGAGGACTTAAATGAATCCAAACAGAACCAGTTGAAGTGATTAAAAGAACCAGATAAGGTGGTCAAGATCGGGGCTAACTGGGAGGAAAAATCAAGCAAGACCTCACCAATCCGCTTAAAGAATACAAGATCTTGGGAATAGTCGGCCATCGAGCTCATTGGATTGCTCGACCCAATGGAGGGGTTTTACACCGACCATGCAATGCCCAATATCTGAAGATTTTCTATCCTTAAAATATATATATTATATTAATATTAAATATTTTATTCTTTTTTCTAGTCAGGACAATATTAGTCAGGATAAATATTAAACTGTAATTTAAATCTTTGTTGATTTTTTGCAGAAATAAATAAAACTACTCGGAATTTCCGAAAGGATAGCATCTAGCTCGGGATTTCCAAAAGAAGGCATATGATAAAAATAACATATGGAAGCAGAGCATGATAATAAGAACATACAAATAGAATTCTCGGGACCATCAAATCCCGAATGGGCGGAGAAGCTCGTAGGAGCATGCCAGCCGAGCAGGGTCAAAATGACCTTCGTAAAAAGGCAAACCCGATGCACTAGACTCTGGAAAAATGCTCGGGATGCTATCGGAAGAAATTTCGGTGAAATGCGTAGCTGTGTTGAAGCAATTTTTTTTTTAAAGAGTTCAACGATTCAGCAAACCCTTGCGCATAAAAATTGGGGAGACGTCCTTGACATTGCGTAAGGACTCGAACGTATGATCATGGTGAGCCTTGATGTAATGTTCAGGTAGCAACCGGGTATGAAACACAAGTGTAAACTTGCCTGTTTCAAGATGACTCGGTTAATAATAAAGAGCCAGTTTAATAAGATACTTGGCAATTGAAGTCATTCGGGTAACAACCGGTTTAATAAGATACTCGGTTAAGTTACCCGAATATCGAAGAAGCCAGTTAAATAAGATACTTGGCAATTGAAGTCATTCGGGTAACAACCGGTCTAATAAGATACTCGGTTAAGTTACCCGAATATCGAAGAAGCCAGTTTAATAAGATACTTGGCAATTGAAGTCATTCGGGTAACAACCGGTTTAATAAGATACTCGGTTAAGTTACCCGAACCTCGAAGAAGCCAGTTTAATAAGATACTTGGCAATTGAAGTCATTCGGGTAACAACAGGTTTAATAAGATACTCGGTTAAGTTACCCGAACATCGAAAGAGCCAGTTTAATAAGATACTTGGCAATTGAAGTCATTCGGGTAACAACCGGTTTAATAAGATACTTGGTTAAGTTACCCGAACATCGAAGAAGCTAGTTTAATATGATACTTGGCAATTGAAGTCATTCGGTTAACAACCGATTTAATAAGATACTCGGTTAAGTTACCCGAACCTCGAAGAAGCCAGTTTAATAAGATACTTGGCAATTGAAGTCATTCGGGTAACAGCAGGTTTAATAAGATACTCGGTTAAGTTACCCGAACATCGAATGAGCCAGTTTAATAAGATACTTGGCAATTGAAGTCATTCGGGTAACAACCGGTTTAATAAGATACTTGGTTAAGTTACTCGAACATCGAAGAAGCTAGTTTAATAAGATACTTGGCAATTGAAGTCATTCGGGTAACAACCGGTTTAATAAGATACTCAGTTAAGTTACCCGAACATCAAAGAAGCCAGTTTAATAAGATACTTGGCAATTGAAGTCATTCGGGTAACAACCGGTTTAATAAGACACTCGGTTAAGTTACCCGAACCTCGAAGAAGCCAGTTTAATAAGATACTTGGCAATTGAAGTCATTCGGGTAAAAACCGGTTTAATAAGATACTCGGTTAAGTTACCCGAATATCGAAGAAGCCAGTTTAATAAGATACTTGGCAATTGAAGTCATTCGGGTAACAACCGGTTTAATAAGATACTCGGTTAAGTTACCCGAACATCGAAGAAGCCAGTTTAATAAGATACTTGGCAATTGAAGTCATTCGGGTAACAACCGGTTTAATAAGATACTCGGTTAAGTTACCCAAACCTCGAAGGAGCCAGTTTAATAAGATACTTGGCAATTGAAGTCATTCGGGTAACAACCGGTTTAATAAGATACCCGGTTAAGTTACCCGAACATCGAAGGAGCCAGTTTAATAAGATACTTGGCAATTGAAGTCATTCGGGTAACAGCAGGTTTAATAAGATACTCGGTTAAGTTACTCGAACATCGAAGAAGCCAGTTTAATAAGATACTTGGCAATTGAAGTCATTCGCGTAACAGCAGGTTAAGTTACCTGAACATCGAAGAAGCTAGTTTAATAAGATACTTGGCAATTGAAGTCATTCGGGTAACAACCGGTTTAATAAGACACTCGGTTAAGTTACCCGAACATCGAAGAAGCCAGTTTAATAAGATACTTGGCAATTGAAGTCATTCGGGTAACAACCGGTTTAATAAGACACTCGGTTAAGTTACCCGAACCTCGAAGAAGCCAGTTTAATAAGATGCTTGGAAATTGAAGTCATTCGGGTAACAACCGGTTTAATAAGATACTCGGTTAAGTTACCCGAATATGGAAGAAGCCAGTTTAATATGATACTTGACAATTGAAGTCATTCGGGTAACAACCGGTTTAATAAGATACTCGGTTAAGTTACCCGAACCTCGAAGAAGCCAGTTTAATAAGATACTTGGCAATTGAAGTCATTCGGGTAACAACAGGTTTATTAAGATACTCGGTTAAGTTACCCGAACATCGAAAGAGCCAGTTTAATAAGATACTTGGGAATTGAAGTCATTCGGGTAACAACCGGTTTAATAAGACACTCGGTTAAGTTACCCGAACCTCGAAGAAGCCAGTTTAATAAGATGCTTGGAAATTGAAGTCATTCGGGTAACAACCGGTTTAATAAGATACTCGGTTAAGTTACCCGAATATCGAAGAAGCCAGTTTAATAAGATACTTGGCAATTGAAGTCATTCGGGTAACAACCGGTTTAATAAGACACTCGGTTAAGTTACCCGAACCTCGAAGAAGCCAGTTTAATAAGACACTTGGCAATTGAAGTCATTCGGGTAATAACCGGTTTAATAAGATACTCGGTTAAGTTACCCGAACATTAGCCAGTTTAATACAGCACTTGGCAACAATCAGCAATAAACAGATCAATACCATTCAATTCAAAATAAAATAAAATTTTATTGCTTCTAAAAGATTGGTTACAGATCAAAGAGTGGTTCTTTACAAGTAAAAAAATAAATCAGAATTTTCTACAGTTCTACAAAATTAAGGTTGCGAAGATTTCGAGCCTTTGCCAATACTCGGATCTGGCACCATCTCGTACTCACGAAGCAGGCTCTCATTAGACGGCCAACCGATATTGTCGATAATATCATCCCTCCACTGGCTGTAATCTTCACCCATGACTGGCCCGACATCTAGGACTACACCCTCAACCGACTCTTGACTTGCATAAAAGGTCGAGAGAGAATGCTCGGACGGAATCTTTAAATGAATGGGATGGAGCTCTTTGCCTTGACTACGACAGTAGGCTCTCCATTCCTTCATCTGAATCCGAAGAGACTCAAAGGACCGGTCCACATGATGTTTGATTGACAGCTCCCAATTAGCTCGAGCTTTCTCGGTCGCCTGATTCTTAACTTTGAAGAACTTGCCAGCCGAAACTAACCCGCGTTGAAACTCTAGAAGAAGTAGGGCATCGTAAGCAGGGGATCTTTTAAAACGATCCACCCCTTAGACTTCAAGTTCCAATCTGGCCTCTCGGGATAGGGATTCAACTGTCAACACTTGGCGCTCCAGATCTTTGATTTTTTGGTCATATGCCAACCTTGACTGCTCCGCCTCATGCTCGAACTTAAGCACGGATTATTCAACAGAAGATAGAAGATGTTGAAGTGATGCAACCTTCTCCTCTGCCAAAGATGCCTTCTCCTCTGCTTCAACCTGCTTCGCCAGACAATGGTCGGCGAATATCTGTACAGAACCGACCTCCTGCTGATAAACTTCTTCAGCTCGAACACGACCTTCCTCACTCACCTTTAACTGAGCCTCCAGACGCGTTATTCGATCAGCTTGATGTTGCTGCGTCTGAACTAACTCAGTGAATTCGGCCACCATCTGTAAAGAGATATATTCAGAAATCTGACAGAAGCAAAACAATAAAGGAGTCGGATTTAACTTATATAAGATGCACCTTTGAAAACATTTTGAAGACGTTCGGTCATTGAACCATCCCGAAAGCCGCTCCAGCGGTCTTCCCCGATAAAATCCTGACCGGAGGACATCTCCAGTAGCATATCCTGGGGAGAAAGGAATAAAGGAACCCTCGAGGGTTCAGCTTCCAGATTTCCAAACTCGGGGGCAGGAGAAGCCCTGTTCGGTTCTAAGGATGGAGAAGGAACCCTTGAAGGTTCAGCCCCTATATCTCCAACCTCGGGGGTAGAAGAAGCCCTACTCGGTTCTGAAGCGGCCGCATCTACTGATGCTCCAACGCCAACACTCGGGGCAATCTCATCCGTAACATCTTCATCACTGGAGTCGATAAATGAGACTACCCAAGGAACTTTAAGAGGACGAGACGGTGAACTAACTGCCTTTCGCTTCTCACCCCAAGAACGGTGGAAGTTAAGGTCAGCAGCAGGATCTTCCTACGGATCATCCCAGAAAGACTCAAAGAATTTGGTACCTGCAGGCACTTGATCCGTCAAGATGTTACCACCGTCGCCGACTACAAATTGTCCAGCAGGCTCTTCACCCGGGCCTTCACATTGCCTCTCCTTTTTATCAGGCAGTTGGGTGTCAGTTGGCTCACTTTGGCCACTTATACCAGCAAAATCCTGAGTAGAAGGCTGAGCAACTTGATGAACGTACTTGGGGATCTGCTCCTCAGCAGTGTCGGTTTCCTCATCAGGCTCGGGTGGAGCAATACTCTCATCGCCCTGACAGGAAGCTTCTTTTCTACTCGCCTGCAGAATCAACTTCACCTGGCGAGCCTGAAGATCGCTGACAACGTCCGTATCGAACACTTAAAAAAAAAGATGTCAGAAGATTAAAAACAGAAAAATACAATAGAAAGGGCACCGGGTTACTTACATCACTTGCGATGGCCCTAAATCTGTCTGAAGAAGCCGAGCTTTATCAAATCCTCCTCTTTAAAAAGGTAGCTCTTGCTCCTATTTTCCATAGTACAAACAGCTGCCCGAGTCAGCCTCTTCAGCTCAGAATCACTATAATCGATTATTTTCTTGTTCCACACTTTGGGGGAACAGAATAAACGGGGAACACTCAACAGCTTTCGGGAATCCTCAGATCCAACAGTAACGTTAAGCCCGAGATCCCCTCTAGCAAAAAACCAACTGTTCTTCCAGAACTTGTTGGATGTAGGGAATCCCCATACAAAACCCTTCTTTTTTGGGTCATCAGAAGCGTCGACCTCCAGATTCACCTTTGCTTCTTTGGGGACCCAATCGTCCGATGAAGTAGATGCAAGAAAATAGGTCCCCGTCTTGCTAACCTGCCTCAGCTTAAAGAAATGCCTAATTTCATTTGGGGAAGACGGTGAAAGGTTCATTCTACTGAACATATGCCACATGCACATCAAGAGTTTATAACTATTCGGGGCCAATTGAGCTGAGGCTATCCCTGCTTCAGCCAAAAACCAAGCAATAAATGGTTGAAAGGGAAGTGAGACGCCGCAGCAAAGCATGGATCCATAAATCGCGACCATACCCTCAGGAGGATTCCATACGGCTCTATCCCCAGTAGGAACCAAAGTGACCGAGTCGGGCAAGTCGAATTGGGAGCGATATTTTTCTATTTCAGCTGGCCCGACCACATTCGGCTCAGTATCAAAGCCACTCGGGCGAGTGTCAGAAAACGAAAGACGAGACGCTCTGTACACCTCATCAACATCACCCTCGTTAACAGTCTATTCCCTGATCTGAACGCTGCTCAAGCCGTGCTTGTATACCTTACTTCTGTTATGATGTTTACCCATCCTTCGAAAAGATACCCTGTGATCAGAAATATTAGAATCAGAACTAGATGGAGAACTCGATACAGGGCTGAAAGTGACATCAGGGTGAAGCCCAGAAACATCAACCTCTAAAAATGGAGGCTCATCTATTGGATATCCCCCAGTAATCGTTTAATACAAGAAACTAACTGGAAATCCCCATGTTCTAATGCATCAAAAACGATTTTAAAAGACGATGGAGGGAATATGGCCCCATTAAAACTAACCTTGAATTGAGTTTGATGCAAGATCTTCAAACGGAGAATCGTGAACTTCTGGAGAGAGAAATCTGGGTTTAAAGAAATTTCTACTGAAAATTGTTGAGAATAAACCAACGATTTCTCTCAGCGAAGAATTTAAAAAGGTTTTTTATGGCACGAAACCCTAGGATTCCAAGGCGGGAAAAAACTTATGATGAAACTCGATGACGTAGGCAGCGTTTGGGGAGACGTAAAAATCATTTCTCATAAATGATATTGAAAAATGAAGAGACGAAGGACACGTGTCAAAACAGGAAGTAGCCCTCGACCGTCAGAACTTCAAAACGTCACCATCATTTTAAGATCTCGCGTGATGAAGCGAAGCGAAATTACAGGGTCACCATTAAGACACACCATTATGACAAGACGGCTATTCTGACGAGTAAAAATTAAGATGATTAAAATACTCTTGCCCGAAATGAAATTTACTCAGTAAAAATATTTTAAGGGGGTATTGTCGTATGTGAATTTTACCAAGCATACACGTCATTGACAGGAAGGAGAAAATAGCCAGGTGGAAGCCCAAATGGGCACTCAAGAAATATCCTACGAGGCATCATTAAAGAGAAGAAAGTCCGAGTAAACAAGTAGCACAGCAAGACCTACTCGAGATCAACTAAATTACTCTGAATCGATTAAAAGTACTCGGGATTAACCAAAAAGCATCTTCTACTCAGGCTCAAACGGATCTACTCGGGACCAACCAGTGTTATTCTTACCCGGGATAAATGCGACCCGAACAAGAAACTTGGTGCTTAATTCACACGGATTAAGTAATTAAATACCAGAAGATATCCATCAGGAAGAATCCCAAAGAGAACAGAATACTGAGCTAGAAGAATCCTCGATCAGGAAACAACTTGATTTCGATACAAAGACTACATTCTTATAAGGAAACAAGTCCAAATAAAACTGCACTACTAGAATCTCACTCGATTTCCATAAGAGACTCCGAAACAGGAAAGAAGACAAATCAACCTCAAGCAAGTAACCGAATCACAATTAAATACAAAGATCCTGTATTACTTGTACAAAGCAGATTAGGGTTCTATAAACATATAAATAGATCCATAATCTCGTCCAGAAAATATATAGGCAATATAACGTACACAACAAGCAAACGGAAAAATACAGAGAGAAGAAAGAGAGATCGAGAGCTTGTAAACATCATATTTTCATAGTGGATTTTGGTTTGGTTGATCCTTCAACCACCCGTGGACGTTTCTCCGGTCATCGGAGTTTTACCACGTAAAACTTGTGTCTTCGTTACTCTCTCTGAATCTCTTTCTCTTTGAATTAATAGCCGAAATCCAATCATTATTGACTTTTCTGATACAATCCAGAAATCGACGTCAACAATTGTATTAATACATTATTAGTTTTTTTAATTAAACCAATAACCTAAAAATATATTCTTCTAAAATGAATCAGGATTCAGGAGAATTGGCCTAACTAGCACCATTTGACCCTTGTTTCTTTTTTTTTTTCTTCCTTTTATCACTAATTTAATAGCTTAATTTTTTTAAGATCTAATTTCTCTCTTTGGTTATAGTTTTAAGATCTACCCTTTTTTTTATTTAATGTTTTTAATTCACTCTATGATTCTACGGTTTTGTTAACCTTCTCCAAAAACAAATCACGTGCGTTGTGTCTAATTGGCATTGTTGGAATAAAGTAAATTTTGGAGCTATTTATAGAGTGATATCAAACTCCTAAAAAAAAACTCTCAAATAGTGCAATTAATTTTAAGAACTCTTTACACCATTTTCAATTTTTATTATGTATTTGTGTAGTAGTATGAATTTATGATGTTCTGTTTTTTTTATTTTATATATATATATATATCCATTTCATATTGGGATGGAAGTTGGATTGGAGCAGACACAAGCGGTGGCAGTGGTACTAGACTCCAAACACTAGCTTCCATGAATTTTCTAATTTTGTGGGTAAATGTAGAATTACATTTTATTAATGGTTTGGCAATATAAGTTACAAGTAGTGGTGTAAAAATGGGCCGGCCGGCCCAGGGAGTTCACGGGCCGTTCTTGGAACGGCCCGTGAAGGAAGAGGGCCAGGCCTCGTGCCGGGCCTCTGGGAGGAGGCCCGGCAGGCCGGCCCGCCTGGCACGCCAATCCGGATTGCCAGGCCTGTCGGACCGGCCCGGCGGACCGGTCTGCTGGTCAGTTCGGCCAATTTTTTTTTTTTTTTTTTTTTCAAAAAACCTCCAACGGCTGGAAATCAATTCTAGCCGTTGGCTGTCAGCCAACGGCTGGAATTGATTTCTAGCCGTTGGAGGAAATTAAAATTACCAAAACCCCCCTACAATCTTTTAAATTACATTTTGACCCACAAATCAAATTTTTCTATAAATACTTCCATCCATTTCATTTTCCATTAACTCTCTCTATCATTCTTTCAATATCTTATTCTCTCATTCTCTCATTCTCTCAATCTCTAATATATTCTCCAATTCTCTAAACTTTTTCATTCATTTTGGTTATTACTCTCTCTACAAAATTCTCTACGTTTTCCACCAACACACCAAATTTTAAAGGTACAATTTTGTTATTACTTTTGGTCTAACATATTCTCATAGTAAATTTATATGTTTATGTTTAGATTTGAGTTACTTAATGAAAACATTATCTATTTAGTTAGTTAGTTTATCAATTTTTGGGCTTTAATGTTAATATTATTTGTTTAGTTTATTAAGATTTTTAAGTTTAGTAGTAATTTTAATATTTGTTATTAATAAATTTAGAAAGTTAATTTGTATTACTGAAATTACTTTTTGTAATAAGTAAATGATGAATGTTAAGTGTAGTAATTACGTTTGATATTGTTTTTTTCATAAATTAAAATTTTTCATTTGTAGATTATGATAGTAAATTTAAGAGTAGTGGTTCAAATCATCAATTTTATGTTAGTATATTATGTTAGTAAATTTATCAATTTTATTTGTAGTAGTGAACTAGTGAATTTAAAATTTTATGTTAGTAGATTATGATTTTTTTTGTTTATTTAATTTGTTTTTTAAGTAAATAAATTATTGTAAGTGTCGTATTAGTTATAATAATTATTGTTAGTAAATTAAGATTACTGTTAGTAAATATTGATTTTTAATTTGACTATTAACTACTATAGTGCTCATATTTTTATTCAGATAATGGATCCTAACCAGCAGCCTTATTTTCCGGACGGTTTGAATATGCTCAACGATGAATTTGATATTTCAGAACCGACACATACTCAAGCGGGACCTTCTGGTTCCGGCGTTACACCAACATCACGTCCCAGAAAATTAACATCAGATGTGTGGCAATGTTTCAACATAGTCCAAATGACACTCCCAAACGGGGCGTCTGGCCTCAGAGCTAAATGTAAGCTTTGCCATAAGAATTATGCTACAAGTACGGGGGGAACCGGACATTTGAGATGGCATATGCACAAATGTATGCCTGCACATGGACAGGTAGATACTACAACCCAGACACAGCTTCAACGGCACCCAGACGGGTCCGTTACGACGTGGCAGTTCGACGCCATGCACGCTAAAGAGTGCTTGGCACGATACATTGCACAAACTGATCAACCGATCAGTATTGGTGAGAGTCCATTTTATAAAGAATTAATCACATCTGCATATAACCTGTTTCTAGAACCACCACTAGAAATGATTTGATACGATTGTTTGAAACCGAAAGGGATGACTTAGTTGCTGAAATATAGCATTTAAGTGTCTCTGTTGCATTAACTTCTGATATTTGGAATGCATGTTCCAAACAGGACTATTTATGTGTCACGTGACACTATTTAGATTCTGATTAGAGGATAACAAAAAGAATTTTTGGTTTTCGTCCTATGGATTTTGCACATACCGCAGAAAACATTTTTAATGTCATAATGGAAGTTTTAGAAACTTATGAAATCACGCATCGCATTCTTTCAATCACATTTGATAATGCATCTACAAATACTAGCTCTATTGCATTGTTTGTTGCAAGAAATATCCCGCAAGATGGAGGTTATTTCTTCCATCAACGGTGTGCATGCCATATTATAAATTTAGTTGTACAGGCTAGTTTAAAGCAGGTAAGCGACCAAATAGATCGCATCAGAGATGCCATTTCTTGGATTTGCAGTTTTAATCCTAGAATCAGTGAATTCAAGAGACATTGTAAATTAAACGGTCTCAAACCCCGACGATTCCAAACTGATATGCCGGTAAGGTGGAACTCTACTTATTTAATGTTGCAAAATTGTTTGGAATATGATACAACCATTACATGTTTTTATAACATGAAATTGACCGAAACAGGATAACTTAGTCCAAAATTACTTTCCACAGACGATTGGTATGTGGTAAAGATTTTTGTTCAATTTTTAAAGATATTTTACAATGCCACTGTAACTCTTTCCGGGGTATTACCCCACATCTTCCCAGGCAATCCATCAGATAATGGAAATGTCTGAACTGTTAAACAGTTATAGAGAAGATGAACATCTAGGCGCTGCAGTTGTTGTCATGGAGACAAAGTTGAAAAAATATTGGGCTAACATTCCCTTACTTTATGCCTTAAGTGCTATAATAGATCCCAGGAAGAATCATAGAGATAGATGTAAACTAGACGAAGAGAGGGATTTTTTTAAAACAATGACAAACAACATATCTGATAACACTCCAGCTAGACTTTCTTATGCTATTTATATTCGTCAAACCCAAACAAACAAAATACAAAACATTGTTTAATACACCCATATCCCAGAATCCGCACAGATCACCGAAACCGCTCTCCCCTTGTTAAACCCTTATACCGTATTTAAACGCAGTAGATCACTCTCCAGAAGAGTCACTGCCCTTGTTCAACATCGTTCTCTGCCAATAAAGGAGTATGTGCAATCCACTGCTTTGGATAATTGCCTGATCCCAGCCTCCGCAACTGAACAATATGTTGACCTAGAAATTGGCCAACCCCTAATCGATCAATGGATCAAAGAAGGTTACTCTCATCTGCCCATCGGAGCCATAAGGATAATCCTTACCCTACATGGTAGGAAATGATTACCAGTCACGGCCAGGATTGCCCTTCTCAACACGATCTACAAACAATACGAACATGCAATCATCGGAACGTGCCTATCAACTCTTCATGCAGGAAGCATTTCGCTCACCTACTATCCCAATTTCAACATCCCTCTTAGGGATTTAAATCTTCACAATTGTCTCAAAATTCAACTTCAAATAGTAGGAGCTCCTATGATGCCGAATTCCTATATGGCAACACTGCATCATCAGATTGCTTATAGGCTTCAAGATCATGCTTTTGATCTTCCCATCCCTGGGCATACTGGAGATACCATCTTCATAAAAGCTGAAAGAGAAGATGAAGTCCCCACTATCATCCAGATTCCTAAACAGCTGCCCAGAGAAAAGCTCACAGAAATCATGCCTCTCAAGTGGATCACTAACTATGAGAAAACTTTTCAAAACAACACTCCTGTTGTCGCCACAGACACCAAGTTCACCAAGTTAGCCGATGGATACATCCAGACTGCTTATGAGCAAATTGGCACTTCTGCGACACAAGTAACCAGTACCCCTGCAATAGAAACAACACCCAGTGCTCCTCCTGTGTTCCAGGTCCTCATGATTAGGCCTGTCACAACTGAAAAAGAAATTTCTATTCATCGCTTTGAACCCGATGGAACTCCTGTTTATACAGACAAGATCAATAGCCATTTCATATAGGACGTTGACCCAGAAATGTGCAACTCTGACTGTGAATGCAGAGCTTGTTACAAACCTGTGAGATCACCTTGTAAACCCATTTGCTCTCGCCGAGACCCTAAGGACCCTCGGAGTCCTTGGATTGGTTTACAACCAATAAAAAACAAGCCTCTCTCTATCTATGATAGAGCTCTCCAAATCTTAAAGGATGAATGATTACTTCTGGATGAGCCAACAGAACAAATACTGCCTCCTACTCCGGCTCCCATTCCTTGTTTCATGGCCTCCGGCTATGATAAGGATTTTCCACCTTTAGAATCCTCCTCAAACCCAGAAAGGAATTTATTTTCCAGGCCATTCATCCAGTCTACTGAGGTCTTACCTGATGGATCTCTCAAGCAGCCCTCCCAGGCTGAACAAGTCCTCAATTGGCACACTCGTAACGCCACTGTCTAGAATAGAGTTCTTCACTCTATAGACCAAAAGATTGACCAAGTCTCACACCATGTTTCCCAACATGACCATCAACTCCAGCATCTCGATTCGACACTATGTAACATGTATACGGATTTACAGTTGAGAGTTTCCCTGTTAGATGTTGATCTTCACCAGTACATCAACCAAGGATATTTTGGCCCTGAATTCGACAGCAAGGAAAGAGAAATCAGACAACTCAAAGATCAGTTGGACCAGATAACTCGAGACCACTTCATTAGCACACCTTATATCCCAAGGCCACATCCCTACTCTCCATCCTTAATTTTTCCTACTCAGTCACCACCTCCTCCTTCCAGGCCCCCTGACCATAACCAGTTTTTTAAATCAACTGGAGATCTGTTTAGAAAATACCCACCTCTATCCACTCATCCGGAACAGCCATCCTCTAGCAGGACAAAAAGAACATCTCCTCGGAAAAAGAAGGCACCAGGCACTCACAAGCATTCACCACCGGATCACCGAAAGCATGCCATTTATACGGCTTCTCGTCAGTTTTCCTTTTCAGGAACCTCTGACAATCCTACAGAACCCACGAAATCCTCTTATGATTCCCCATATTCGTGGGAAACGTACTCCCCAGATTCCCCAGACTCTTCACATTCCTCGGATCATACGAATTACTCAAACCCAGATGCATTGCCAGATCTCAGCCAGATCTACTTAGCCACCAGAACTGACCCTCAACCATCCACTCAGACAGTGGACACATCTGAATCTTTAGATGAAACCTCTGAGGAACCAGCTCCTATGGTCGATGAACCGCCTGACCAAAGGCCCAGAAACCAGGCACCTCCTCAGAAAGCTACAAATGGCCCCTGGTTTAATTTTGACGACCTAGCTCCCAAGCAAAGGAGAAAAAAGATGTTAGAAATGAGCGTCTGGCTCGACCTGCAGACTGCAAAACGGGATAATGTCACAGAATCCATCTTGAGAGAATTCGTCTCCAGGTTCACTAGATCTTTCAAAGATTGGTACCAAGCCCTTGGAGAATACAGACAACTTCAATTGGTTCGATGTGGATCTGTCTCTCTAGCAATGAGAATAGTCTTCCGAGAATTCCTCGGAGATGCCTCCCAATTATACAAACAGACAAGACAAGAATTTTTCGAAATGCGAGTCTGCTCATTAGACAAAAGAGACATAGATTTCCACTACAGGCGTATGTCTTTCAGATACCATGCACTCAACAGAATCAATGATGAAACCTTGAGACAAGTGTATCTGAACTCTCTTCCTACAGATCTTCAGGGAGAACTCCAAAGATTAATTGAATTCTCAGGCAAAAGCCTATGAGACATTACTCTAGGAGAAATCCACATGTATACCCACATTGCATTAGACAAACTCTGTGCTACCCAAAGAATTTTTGTAAAAATGATCAGAGAAGGTAGAAAATATGATAGACACTGCAAATTTCCTCCCACCTACCATCTCAAATGCAGCTCTACTGAGCACTGCAACTGTAGAGCAAACAGGTCCTACAGAAAATGACTTTCCAGGAACCAACCCCGGAAAGAGAAGAATTCATCACCCCCAGGAGGAATAGGAAATACAAATATGACAGGAAGAAGACCAGGAGATCATGGAACAAGTCCAACAAGTGTTTTGCCTGCGGACAAGAGGGTCACTATCCCAGGTAATGCCCTAATAAAAAAGCAAAATCTGCTAAGCTCATTCAACAGCTTAGATATGTTGCTGATGAAATCCCTTCAGATGCAGATATTGAGTCTTTCTTCTCAGAACAAGAAGATATTAACCAGTTGACCTCTTTTATGGTCCAAGATTCAAACGACTCCAGCACTTCCTCAGGACATAAGGGATATACAGATCCTGATTCTCCATCAGAAGTTTACTAGGCCACCACTAATGGCAGTACTGGCCCACAAGTCAAGATCCAGATTCTAACAACCAAATACTCCAAGCTAGTCCCTGTCATTGCCTATTTTGATACTTGAGCACATTCCTCGATGATGAATCCCAACGTCCTTCCTTCAGATGCCTGGAAAGAAGAAAAAAATGAGTTTCTAGCAGCTGATGGACAAATTTTCAATACTTACCTGATCTCTAAGCATAAAGTTGACATACAGTTTTTCCCTTCGTTCACCCTTTGGACTCAGGTCATTGGAGCACCTCTTCCAGACAAAGATATCCTCATCGGATGGGACATCTACAGCCAATCCAGAGCCATCAGGATCCTCCCCAATGGAATCCGCTACAAAGGGGAGTTCAAACCTTTCATCGACATCGCCAAGATTTCCCCCCTTTCAGTTATCAATCCAGATTTTCAGCAAATTCAAGAAAAGCTCCTACAATTCTGCACCAACAACCATGCAGACTTCAAAAATCTTCACCCACTGTGGAAAAACCCTGACATGTTCATTCGTCTCCCTTTCAAACTCAATAAAGATGTTAACCCAACGAAAGCAACTCACTAGGGAATGTCCCCCTCTGACCTATCTCTAGCAACTGAAGAATATGACGAACTCCTCAGACAGGGCCTAATAGAGCCTACCTCTTCTCCATGGGCCTACCAAGCCTTTTACGTTGAGAAAAGGTCAGAACAAATCTGAGGAAAGAAAAGGCTCATAATTGATTACAAGCCTCTCAACCTCTTCCTCCTAGACGACAAGTTCCCAGTTCTTAGAGCCAATTCGTTATTTTCCCAAATTCCTGGAGCCACTGTTTTCTCCAAGTTTGACTTTAAAGAAGCCTTCTGGCAAATTGGTATCCACCCTGATGACATACCCAAGACGACTTTCTGCCTTCCGAATGCCCAGTACCAACGGTCAGTTCTACCTTTTGGTCTAAAAACAGCCCATTCACTTTTCCAAAAGGCCATTACCAGGATTTTCCGTCCTATTCTCCATACTGCCATGCTATACATCGACGACATCCTACTATTTTTGCCCGACAAGAATTCACATGATAAACTCCTACAACAGTTTCACCAGATCATTGACAAACATGGAATCATGCTATCTGATAAGAAGAGCTCAATTGGAGTTACTAAAATTGAGTTCCTTGGCATGAAGATCAAAGATGGGCCCTATGTTCTCGGACCTCACCTGGTAAGACAGCTTCTTGCCTTTCCAGATTCGAACCTTTCACAAAAACAGGTCCAACAGTTCCTTGGCATTGTCAATTATATTAGAGACTTTATCCCACAAGCAAGCCACTGCACTACTAGCTTGTCCAAACTTCTCAGGAAGGATCCCCCTCAGTGGGATACCTCCCGAGGCAGTGGCTCACTTAAAGAATGTCTCACAGAAACCTCTCCATCTGTATATCCCTTCTTCGGGACAGCTCATCCTACAGACTGATGCCAATGACCACTTCTGGGGAGCCGTCCTCTTTGAAGAATCCAATGGAAAGCGCCACTACTGTGGCCATACCAGTGGACAGTTCAAAGACGCCCAGAAACACTATCACACCATTTACAAAGAGATAATTGCTGTAAAATATGGAATCTCCAAGTTTGATTTACATCTTAGAACCAAGGACTTCATCATCGAAATGGATAACTTATGTTTTCCGAAGGTTCTTGAATTCCACAACAAGTTTCCTCCGAATCCTCAGCTCCTGAGACTCAAGGATTGGTTCTCCAGATATGACTTTTCTGTCAAACACATAAATGGGCACCACAACATCATCCTAGATATGCTTTCAAGACCTCACTCCATCACCCTGATTTCCCGTGTTGGTTCCATCCCCTTGATGTACATGATATCCTCACAGGCCTCATCCTCCTCAGCTCCGCCTGTTGTTCCACCACCTCCTACTTTCCCGCCAGAATTTATGGCTACCCTACCAGTTGGTCAGCTTCCCTCTATCCAACAGGTCCACGGTTTTGCAAAGTCATATCTTCCCAGATATCTTGCTCAAATCAACAACCAGGGCTGCCACCATCAGTTAGCCAACCCCAGTAAACCTTTTCTCGACCCTTTTATATCACCACCCTTTTACTATTATTCCAACTAGGTATTATGGTTCCTTTGGTGTTTACCGGTCTTCCATCATCATGCCATCGTCTTTCCCCTCCAAGCATTATACGGCTTCGTCCAGAGCCCAACCTCTTCTAACCTCCAGACCTTTCTACAATGGTTTAACCCTCTACCCGTCTGGCGTATCGAACTTACCAAACTCATGGGACAATACCATCTTTGGAAAATGGACCCAGAACCGGCCTCCAAGGTATGCTGCATTTGGGTTTTTAGCAGGCTCTACAGTCACAACCCACATACCCGACTCCTTTGGACCTCCAATGTCAGCTACGAATGGGAAACTTCGTATGACTACGAAAGGCTGTACTAGACCGGTATCCAGATCCCTCTCCTCAATTTCCTTTGTGACATCAACAATGAAAAACCGGACGTCCTTTTCATCCTCCCAAATGTCCCACAGGACCCAGCAAGAAGCTGACACCTCTTCTAGAACTCCTATCTTCTGGATTCTTAAGACCAGACTGACACGTGGCCTTGTTCCATCTGTGGGGCTCTCAACTTTGACGACGAATACCACGCCACCTGTAATCTCAGCAGCCCGTAGTATCTTCGTCAACCCTATCTGTATAATTATTAGTGCGTTTGCCAGCTGCTAGAGCAGCCTCCTTTTTGCTTTGTTGACTTTTGTAAAATTATTGTTGTTTTTCGGCCACCATCTCTGGCCTTATCCTTTGTAAGATAAGCTTGTCTCTGGTTTGTAGAGTGCTTCCTCTCCCTATATAAGGAAGCCTTGTTCTCTCTGTAAAATCATCAGGTAATCAAAATAAAGTTTGAGTATTCATTTTCATATGGCTTTCTAAAGTTTCTCTCGTCCTAATCTTTAGATGGTTCTATGTCTGGAACTATGATTCTTCAAGATCCCAGTATGCTCTATGCTTGCCTCATATGAGGATCGTGCATATCAGAACAGATTTTGTTTTCTAGTCTAGTATATCGGCTGGACACCCTGGACACATCCGGAACCAGAATGTTGCTGGCTAGGATGAACTCAGGTTTAACAACGCCACGTACAGACTAGGTTATGGTTTAAGATCTCCATCCATCTCTGCTTGTAAGTACCCTGTTAAGGCCGTTGAGGAAAGACCGTCTGTGGGGAAAACGATCTGTGAGATGGTCGTGGAGCTCTCTACCGTCTCTGATAATATACTTTACTTGCTTGCTGGGTTTGGTATAGGTATATCTCATTGACTCGATTGAATCATTTGGTTAGAACTAGATTATAGGGATATTAAGATTTTAATCCCTCTAGTTTGCGTTTATCTGGGTTTGGTCCACTAGGTTTTTGAATTACTAACTTTAGTCCACTAGTTCTCTGACAATACCAATTTCAATCTCTATCATCCAATTTCGTTAATTTTATGTTGACTTTCGTTAGGTCTACATGGGCATTATGGGAAATTTGGAAAAAGCTTCTAGAAACCGTCTAAAAGAAGGGTATAATAGTAATTTCTAAATTAATTTTAAAAATCAAATAAATATTATTAAATTAAATACTTATTTTTATTAAAAATATATTAAATAAAGCATTTTTATTATCATCGATCATCACCATCATCGACCGAACCCAGAAAAATCCAAAAAAAATTCATTCATCATCAACATCAACATTCAACACAAAAAAAATCGTTCAACCATGAAAAATCGTTCAACCCAGAAAAAAAAACTCATCATCAAACTCCTCATCATCGGGAAAAAAAACCTATCATCATCTACCATCACCAACCATTCATCATCAACAACAAAAGTTGAACCCAAAACCCACCGAACCCAGAACCTCCATTCATCATCATCATCAAACCCAGAACCTCCATTCAACTCTCTTCTTTTTCTTCATTTGACCACCGTTTGTTTTTCTTTAAAAAATTAAAAAAAAATCCTCAAACACCACCATAAACAAGCAAAAGACCTGGATTAAAAAATCCTCAAACACCACCGTTCGTTTGTCTGAATCAATCATCAAAAATCAAAAATAAAAGACCAGAATGATTAAAAAAAAACCTTGATCGATCGATCGATCGAAAATCAATTATCAAAAATCAAAAGACCTGGAGGCTGGATCTCATATCATCTCTTTCTAGATTGATCGATCGATCTCACCAGGCCACCACCACCATCAACCACCCATTGGCAACCACCTTGAAGCCGAGAAAAAAGAAGAAGAGAGAGGAATTTGGTCGTCGTTGTTGCGCTTCCGATCATCGTCATCGTCGTCCCGCTTCCGATCATCGTCGTCGCGCTTCCGATCATCGTCGTCGCGCTTCCGATCATCGTCGTCGCGCTTCCGATCATCGTCGTCGTCGACGCTGCTTCCGGTCTTCCTCGCTCCCGACGCTGTCGATGTTGATGATGAATAAGAGAGATGGAGGAAATTTGTTATTAGGTTTTGTGATGATTTACACGAGAGAGAGAATGCTTTTATATTTTAATATTAATTTTAATTTGTTATAATTTTAATTATTTTAATTATTTTAATATATATATATATATATATTAATTTATATTGGTGATGGTGATTGTGTGGGTTGAGATGGTGGTTATGGGTTGATTGGTGGTGATGGTGGATGGTAAGGTTGTTGGTGATTTGTGTGGCCGGTGAGGATCAGAATCATCAGATGTTGGTGATGAGTTGATTTGTTTTGTAATTTTTTTTTTAGATTTTATTGATTATCGATGATGGTGATGATAGATGATGATGGTTATGAGTTTTATAAAAAAAAAAATTGGATTGAAGTTTTTTTGGTTTGAAGGTTGTTAATGATGATGAAGATGGAGGGTTAAGGGTTGAATGTTGATGGTCGGTGAAGATTTAATATATGTTTTTTATATTTTTATTTTAAATTTAATTTGTTATTGTTTATTATTATTATTATTTAGTTTAATATAAAATTACTATATTGCCCTTCGTGTAAGACAAAGTAGGGGTAAAATGGTCATTACACGGTCTGACAACTCCATTCCGTCTTATTTAACAGAAAATCTCGAAAGAACTAAAGTTAGTAATTCAAAAAACTAGTGGACTAAACCCAGATAAACGTAAACTAGAGGGATTAAAATCTTAATATCCCTAAAATTATCTGCCCATGTTTCTTTTTTAATTCCGAATAGGTAAGACAAGATCAAGTTAGTTCAATGGTTTGCCGTTTACACATCTACACTATGAGATTGTGGTTTGAGTCTGTTACTCACCCCCTCAAATCTTGAATTATTATAATATTTCTAAAATAAAAAATCTGAATATGTAAGGATATATCCATCCAAGGTTCTATTGGTTGGAGACTTCAAAATAAAGGTTCTTACTTTCTTCAGCTGGATTTGTAAATATGACCCCACATTTACGCTTTAAACTCCAAAGTCCTCTAGCAAACTATACAATTTCTCATGAGGGCCCCATATTCCTCATTCATTGTTGATTTCCAGTAAGAAATAGTTATGGTTTCGGCTAATGAACTTGGTTCAGGTACCACTAAAAGCATGATTGGTATGAATTTTCTATTGCCTAAAAGAGCTTTTTCAATATTAGAAGCTTTTTGAAGTTTATTTTTAGTTGTTTGGTAAAACTCAAAAAGAGTCGTTTTAATATATGAATTGATTCAACTACCCTTATGAAAGCTATTTTATATCTATTAGGAGAAACTTAAAATTTGGGCTTTCCCAATAAACTCTTTTTGAGGGTTTTATATTTTTTTTATTTTTTTTTATTTTTATAACATATGAATTGTCATAACCTTTATAAATTGTAGATATTCCACCATTTTTTTTTCTTCATAATAAATACATTATTATTATACTTTTTGTAATTTATACAACAAAAATCTATTTTTAAAAATATATTGTCAAACAACCTATTAAATTAAAGTATTTTTTTAATTGAATACCAAACAATATACAACTTTTTGTTAAAAGCCCTGCTCAATAAAAACTCCATGTGTAAAAGATCTACTTGAAAAGTCATACCAAACACACCCTAAAGAAGGTGATATAATGAACAAATATTATTCTGGGGTAAAAAATTAAATAGTGCTTTTTGAGGATGACTCTTACGCGAATACCACCATATTAATAACTCTTATTTAAATATCACTAAAGTAGATGGTGAGAGTGTGAGACCAATATGCCTCCATTTATTTTTTATCTTTTTTTTTTTACTTTTTAAATTTCTACATATTTTTCTCTCTTTCTTCCCATTCTCCCAAACGATCTCTCTCACTCATCCTCTCATACAATCTCTCGATTTCTTCCTCTCCTCCTTGATAGACTCACCTATTTCAAGTTCTCTTTTTTATTTCATTTTTTGTATTTCGTTCACACTAGTGTGAGAACGATTTTAAAGAATTAAAGGCTGAAGTCCACTCATGCCTCAGCTTTGAAGATTGAACAATTTTTGGAAAACGTCACATACACCGGTAAGTATAAAAAAAACAGTAACAAGTCTCGAATATTCATGAATTACGTCTCGAAAACGCATGAATAAGTCTCAAAAATAAGTCTTGAGTATTCATAAATTAAGAATCGAATAAGCGTAATAAGTCTCAGGTATTTATAAATTAAGTATCGAATAAGCGTAATAAGTCTTGGGTATTCATAAATAAGTCTCGAAATGGAACAAATAGGTCTCGAAAACGCATAACTCTAAAAAATTCGTGAGTAAGTCTCGAATAATCGCAATACGTCTCGGGTATTCATAAATTAAGTCTCGAATAGGCGTAATAAGTCATGGGTATTTATAAGTAAGTCTCAAAATGGAACAAATAAGTATCGATTTTTTTTTGAAAAAACCTCAGCATGGGCTACTGTTCATCTTCTTAGATTCCGACGAACTCAAACCTAAACCCACCAATTCAAGATTCAAACAAACCCCCATTCAGATTCAACAAACTCACCATTCTCATCAAATTGATAACAGATTAACAATAAAAACAAAATTAAAAACTCAAAATCAATCAAAACAAAATTAATATCTCAAAATCAACTGTTGACGTCAATTTCTCGATGGGTGAGAGTCAACAACGTTGGATTTCGTTATGACCTGTCAAAAAGGAAAAAAGAAAGAGAATGTAATTTGAGTAATAACGATACGAGTTTATGTGGTAAAACTCCGATGATCGGAGAAACGTCCATAGGTGGTTGAATACACAACCAAGCCAAATCCACTATTTTAATGAAAAATTACACCACTCGATCTCTTTTACCTCTCTCTTGTAGTGATTTTTTCTGTATACACATTCTATATCTCTCAACGATGAGATTATGGATCTATTTATATATGCATAGAACCCTAATCCTTGTTGTACAAGTAAGGAAAAAAAATTGTATTTAATTACGATTGGTTGCTCGTTGGAATCGTCTTTATCTTCTTTCCTGTTTCAGAGATCCTTTAAGTTGAATCTGAATCTTCGTGAGACTCTAATTTGATTTAGGTTTACATTCCTAATCGTCATGCAATCTTCTAGAATAACTGAGTTTTTGCTTGATTTGGAATCTATTTCCTGTTCGGCATTTTATTCTTCTAGAAACTCTGTTTGATACGGATGTCTTGCGTATTTGAGCACGATTCTTGGTTTTTCCACGTGTGAATCGTGTGCTGAATTTCTTTATTCGGATTTCCTGTATTTTCCTAAGTAGAACATAACGTGCTAAGTACTATGTCCAGAGTAGGACATATCATGCCGAATACCCGTGTTCAGACTTACTCGGGTTCTTACTCCTTTATGATGTCTTGAAGGGTATCTTCTAGATGCCAACTCGGATGTCTATCTAGCAATTTTTAAACGATTATCCTATCCGTCAATGACGTGTACATTCGGTAATATATACATATAACAATACCCTTTTAAAATATTTTTGCCGAGTAGGATTTTGTTCTTGGCAAAAGTATTTTAATCGACCTTCTGACCTTTTATGCCTCATTAATACAGGAATAATCCTTAAATGACGCTTCACATGATGTGTTTTAATAGTTACCATGTATGTGCAATTTGTCCCTTCACGCGAGATCCCAATGATTATGACGTTTTGAAATCCTGACGGCTTGGTCAATTCTTTTCATGACACGTGTCCTTTAACCGCTCGGTTTCTCTGATAGCATTTATGAGACGCGACTTGTGGATTATTAGATATGTCGCCTACATCATGAAATCCGATATGTTGCCTACGTCATAAAATCCTTCTTTTGATTTTTCTCACTTTTTGAGACTCTAGGGTTTCATGTCTTCGACTTTTTGAATAGCCTATTTAAACTGGGGAGAGGCTGCTCATTTTTTCATAGACAGAAGCAAATAACCCAGGCTTTTCTTAAGCACGGAGGATTATTCATCAAAGCTTTTCTTAATTTCTTCACATCTGCTTTAAAGGTCAGTTCAAATGGATTCCGTTTCACGACATCGCCTTTTTGTTATAGCTTTCAAAGCACTTGAGCGTGGAGATTTTCAATTGGTTTCTAATGTTCAAGGTTATTGAGGGAAATCCCTCCTGACGAACCTGGATTTTTAGACGTTAATATTTTCGGGCTTTATCCCGATGTTCGTTTAAGTTCTAGTTTCGAATCTTCTTCCAGTTCCAAGTCTCTCATTTCTGATCACAGGTTCCTCTTCGATCTAGGATGGGAAAGCATTAGAGTAACCGTATGGTTCACAGACATTGTTCAAGCGGTATTCAAATCGGGAGACAAGTAGTTGACTAGAAGGATGTTGAAGAGGAATACAGTACATCTTGAATTCTCTTCTCGTTGGATTTCCCGAGTGAGTATGATGCCGAGCCGAATGTGGTCAGGGAAACTGAAATTGAAAAGTAACACACTCGGTTTAATTTGGATGATTCAGTTCTGATGGCTCCTGCTGGTGATAGAGCCGCATGGAACCCTCCTCCGGGCATGATAGCGATTTATGGGTCCATGCTCTGCTGTGGTGTGACTCTTCCCCTATAGTCGTTCATTGCTTGGTTCCTGGCTGAGGCGGGGATTGCTTCAACCTAACTTGCCCCGAACAGCTACATAATTCTAATGTGTATGCGGCATATATGGAGTCGGATGAACTTGTCACCACCCTCTCTCCGTGAAATTAGGTACTTTTACACACTAAGGTAGTTCGGTCGGTCTGGAACTTATTTTTTTATATCCAGTCAGCTAGATAGCTGGATCCCTGAAGGAACGAAGGTGAGCCAGATAGTTGATATTCTTTGGATACAAAGAAGAAAGGCTTTGTGTGGGGTTTTCCTACCTCAAACAAACATTGGAAAAATAGTTGGTTTTTTACCAGAGGGAACTTAGGACTTGAGATCGAGATCTCAGCTGGGGAAGATCGAGAAGTGTTAAGGGTTTCCCATTTCTTTTGCTCTCCTGACCATTGGAGCAAGTCTAAACTTACTTATACTGATGCCGAGTTGACCAACCTTGCTCGGGCTGCCGTGCGTACTCTGGAAAAGAGAAGCAGGTCCTATCTTTTTGTTGAGAAGAAAATGATAGAACTTAGTTTCTTTATTCAGATTTCAGATTATCCAAGGCGACGTAAGTAGAATTTTATCATTCTCATTTTTCTAATTTTTCTCATTTTGTTCTCTTTTCTATCTTGTTTGTATTCAGTGTATGATGTAGACATCGTCTGCGATTTCCAGGCTCGCCAAGTGAAATCAATTGTTTAAGCGATTCGTAAAGAAGCTTCTCGTCAAAATAAGGAAGGGGTTGCTCCGTTCGATGACGAGTCGGATGAGGATTTCGATAAAGCTAACGAGCAAATTCCTGAGTACATTCATGAAGTCATTTCGTCGACCGTGGGGGAGTCAAGCATTCCGAGTGCTCTTTTTGGAACCGATAATGCTCGGAAGATGTCTGAGGATGAAGACAGGCAGGGAGAGCATCCTAGTGGTGTAACGTCTGGTGAACCTAGCTCCCTGGTCGGTGAAGTTCCCATCGAGCAGTTTAGAGATGAGGAAGGAGTTAGGATACCCCCTGATAAGCCGACTAACTTCCATCCAGATCTTTTTGAATCCTTTCAAGATATTATTGAAGATCAAGAAGATCTTGCGGCTGACCTCGGCTTCCACCGTACTTGGGTTGAGAAAAGGAAGGCAGCTGACTCTCATGCTTGTCCTCAAAAGATTCCTCGGGTGGTGTCATTTGTTGAATCAAGTGATGATGACGCCGGAGCTAGAGTTTCCCTGTGTGTCCAGGCTGAGGCGTCTTTGGGAGGAATGGACACTTCAGACAATCTGAATAAGGATTCTTTACCTACTAAAGTTACGAATGCAGGAGCATGATCCTTGGGTAATCCCACGTGTCCCACCCTCTAAGATATGTTGAGGATAATGTCATCTGGTCGGGCTTTTATTGAGGATGACCACTGGAGCCGTTTCAGGAATGGTTCCCCGACTAATCGTCTTGTAAACATTTTTAATAATGCGTCTTACGTAAGTCTTCTATCCCGACCGTGCTTGTCTTAGATTTTTTTTAACTCATTCTTTCCTGTAGTTGGTTACTGAGTTTGTTGAGTTTGTTCAGACGTAACAATATCAAGCCGATCGGATAAGACATCTTGAAGATCAGTTTAAAGAGAGTGAGGACGATCGTGTTCGGATTGAAGCGGCCTATCAAAGGGTGGTGAGCTCTGTCCAAGATTTTTTCGATCATTGCTTGGCTAAACAAATGGAGGCCGATGAGAGAGCTTCTGTTACCAAAGAGAAGGTTGTATCCTTCCAAGATTTACTGTCTGCTACCCATGAGTCTATACTCAAAGCTGAACAAGAGGCTGAGCATGCCAGATCGTCTTACGAGCAAAAAATTAAAGATCTTGATCACCCGACCTTGACCTTTGAATCCCTTTCGAATGAGGCTAGGTTGGAACTTGAAGTTCAGGGGGTTGATCGCTTTAAGAGGTCCCCAACCTATGATGCCCTACTCCTTAAGGAGTTTCAACGAGGGTTAGTCTCAGCTAGTGAATTTTTCAAAGTCAAAAATCAGGCGACTGACAAGGCTCGAGCCAACTGGGAGCTATTGATCAATAACCATGTGGGTTAGTCCTTGGAATCTCTTCGGACACAGATGAAGGAATTGAGAGCCTACTGTAGTAGCCAAGGTAAAGAGCCCTATCCTATGCATTTGGAGGTCCCGTCGGAGCATTCTCTTTCAACCTTTTATGCTAGTTAGGAGGTTGGTGTGGATGGGTCGAAGCCTGACGTTGGACCGGTCCCTGGAACGGATTATAGCGAATAGATAGATGACTCGGTCGACAGAATCTCCTGGCCTTCGAATGAGACTCTCCTCCGTGAATATGAGATAGTGTCTGACCCGAGTATTGGGAAGGTTTCCAAATCTCTAGCCCTACCTTAGGCGTATTTGTAAAGACTTATTTTAATAAAACTCCATTTTTTTTTGCCGACTGCTTTGTTATGTCTTTGGATGTCTGTCTTATTTAACTGACTAATAGTCTGAGCGACTCTTTAAACTTCGATTATCTTATTAAACTCGATTTAATACGCCAAGTATCTTATTGAACTGGCTACTAGTCTAATCGACTATTTAAAGGCCGGGTATCTTACTAAACTCGATTTCATGAGTTAAGTATCTTATTAAATTGTCTAATATTATTAACCGAGTCATTTTGAAACAGGCAAGTAGATTTATACTTGTGTTTCATACTCGGTTGCTACCCAAACGTTACATCAATGCTCACCACGATCATCCGTTCAAGTCATTGCGCAAGTCACTGAGGACGTCTCCTAGTTTTGTCTATGCAAATGTTTACCGAATCGTTAAGCTTTTAAATTGCTTAACACAGTTGCACATCTCACCGGGATTTTTCCCGACTGCACCTCGAACCGTTTTCCAGAATCTGGTGTATCGGGTTTGCCTTTTGGCTAAGGTCGACTGACCTTGCTCGGCTGGCATGTGTGCTTATGATATGCTTCTTTTTTGCATGTTCGTATTATCATGCTTGTCTGTTTCGCATGTTCATATCATTCTGTGCTCAGATTTCTGAAATTCGATTTCTGGAATCCCATGTTGGGCCTTTATTCATAAGTGTAAAACTAACAATATAATAAAATATCAAAGCTAAAAAATATCCTGACCAACAAAATTGTCCTAACTAAAAAGGAAACAAATTTCAAGGATAAAAAATCTTCAAATATTGGGCATTACATGGCCAGGGTAAAACCCTTCCATCTGGTTGGGCAATCCAATATGCTCCATGACCAGCTATTCCTTCAATCTTGTTCGGGACTTCCCATTTGTCAGCCAACATGCCTGTAACTTTGTTCTTTGTGTTCAACGATACTTTCCTGAGTATCAGGTCTCCTAGCTGGAAATTTTTGATCCGAACATGAGAGTTGTAGTGACGGGCCACTCTTTTCTGATATGCCACATTTCGTACTCGGGATTTCTCTATTTTCTCTTCCATCTCATCTAAGCTTTGTAATAACATATCAACATTCTGGTCTTTATCATATAGCCTGACTCTTGGCAACATATACGACATTTCTACCGGGATGACGGCTGCAGTTCTGAACGCCAAAGAGAATAGAGTCTCTCATGTTAAAGTTCTTGATGTCGTCTGATATGCCAATAATAGTTCAGGAAGTTTTTCAACCCAACTGCCTTTCTTGGTATCTAACTTTGCTTTGAGTGTGTGCTTGGTGATTTTTTTTACTACTTCAGCTTGCCCATTTGTTTGAGGATGGGCAGGTGTGGCATAATAATTTGCAGTACTCGTTGCACAACTGTCTGAATTTTTAACTATCGAACTGGGTGCCGTTGTCAGTGATAATGGTACTCGGGACTCCAAATCTGTAGAGAATATTTTTCTTCACAAAGTTCATGGTATTTGCTTCAGTGATATGTACCAAAGCTTCAACTTCTACCCACTTTGTGAAATAATCAACAACCACAATTGCGTGCTTAGATCCACCCTCTGTTCCTGCCGGCATTGGACCAATTAAGTCTAGTCCCCACATGGCGAATGGCTATAGGGATGTAAGGCTTCTAAGTTGTTCAGGAGGCTGCCGAATATCATTGGCGATCGTTTGACAGGCACTACAGCTTTCTGAGCATTCGAGAACAAAGAGGGCCAATAATAACCTTGCCTGAGTACCTTGTGTGCTAAACTTCTGCCCCCATTGTGGTTTTCGCATACCCCCCGCCATGGATTTCCTGTAGTATTTGATATGCATCTTCCTTTGATACATATCTCTGGAGTGTTCGGAAAAACCCTATTCTGTACAGTTCTCCTTCGATCAATGTGTATCATGCTGACCAGTACCTGATGTGTTTGGCTTCTAAGGGATCTTCCCGGAGTATACCTTCTTCCAGGTATCTTCTTAGCTGGGTCATCCAACCGTCTAACGGTGTTTGGATTTCTGAGACTTCAGAGTCTTTTAGCTCAACTATACTCGGTCTGAGAAGATGTGCAACCAGAATATTTTTTGGCTTGATTGTGGTTGTTGCTGATGCTAGTTTGGACAAAGCATCTGCCTTCTCATTTTCTTCTCTAGGGATCTGAACAATCTTGTATTCCTTGAATATTTGGAGGAGTTATTTTTGCTATGCCCAAATAAGCCATCATACCTTCATCCCTGGCCTGATACTCATCTGAAACTTGGTTGACGATTATCTGTGAGTCACTGAATGTCTCAACCTCATCTGCTCCGAGAGCTACGCAAACTCTAAGTCGAGCTACGTAAACTCTAAGTCCTGCTAGCAATGCATCATATTCGGCTTGGTTATTTGTTGCTTTGAAGTCGAATCTCATGGAATATTCAACATCATCTCCTTCCGGATGCATACCACGATCCCTGCCCCGCTGCCATGAGTGTTCGAGGAACCATCGACATATAACTTCCATGAAAAACTCTTGCCTAACATCCTTTTTGTTTCCAGGTTTGGCTATGTGAATTATGCTATAAAATTTACCACTGATTGGCCTTTGAGTGATGTCCTGGGGTTGTATCGAATATCGAATTCACTCAGCTCGATTGCCCATTTGGTTAATCTTCCTGAAATTTTTGGCTTCTGTAAGATTTGCTTAAGTGGGCAATCGGTGAGAACCTGGATCGTATGAGACTGAAAGTATATCCTCAGCTTCCTTGCTGCCGAAACCAATGCTAAATCCATTTTTTCTGCTTGTGAATACCTGGTTTCAGCTGGAAGAAGAGCCTTGCTGGTGTAGTACACTGGCTTCTATACTCCGTCTTCTATCCGGACTAAAATCGAGCTTGCTGCTAACTCTGTAATGGATAAGTATAAGTAGAGTATTTCTCCCATTTTAGGTTTTGAAAGGATGAGAGGCTGCCCTAAGTACTCTTTGATTTTCAGGAATGCCTGCTCGCACTCTTCATTCCATTCCAACCCTTTCCCATTTTTGATCACTTTGAAAAAGGGAGCAAATCTATATGTGGCCTTTGAAATAAATCTGCCCAATGAGGCTAAGCATCCTGTTAAGCGTTGCACTTTTTTTAGCATTCCTGGCGAAGTCATTTTTTGAAGGGCCTGGATCTTCTTAGGATTCACTTCGATCCCTCTCTGGTGAACTTGGAATCTAAGGAACCTTCCCGAAGGAACCCCAAATAGGCACTTGTTCGGATTTAGCTTCATCTAATATTTCCTCAAGACATTGAATGTTTCCCGAAGATCCGAAGCATGTTCGTATGTCGAGACACTTTTGGTTAACATGTCATCTATGTAAACTTTCATGTTTCTTCCTATTTGACGAGCAAAGATCCTATTTGCCAATCTTTGGCATGTTGCTCCAGCGTTTTTTAACCCAAAAGGCATTACTGTATAACAAGGTAAGCCTTGATCGGTTGTGAATGCTGTTTTTTCTTTATCAGCCTTATTCATTCGGATTTGATTGTATCCCGAGTAAGCATCCATAAAACTAAGTAACTCATGGTCAGATGTAGCATCAACCAGTTGGTCTATTCTCGGAAGTGGAAAACTATCCTTTAGGCAGACATTGTTTAGGTCCGTGAAGTCCACGCACATTCTCCACTGGCCATTTTTCTTCTAGACTAGGATCACATTTGCTACCCACTGAGGGTAGCTAATTTATCTAATCGCCCCTACAACGAGCAACTTCTCCACTTCTTGCTTAATTTCCCGACTTCTTTCGAGGTTAAATGACCTTCTCTTTTGTATTACTGGTTTTGCATTTGGATCCACCGACAAATGATGAGATATTATTCGGGCATCTATCCCTACCATGTCTTCATGACTCCAAGCGAACACATCTTTGTACTTTCTTAGCATATTAATAAGGTCTTGCTTTACCTTTCCTTCCAAATTGGCCCCAATTTCGATCTTCTTATCTGGTTCATCTTCCTTTAAGACTACCTCTTCTATCGGTTCACTTTTAGATACCTCTGGTTCTTCCCTTGGATCGAACTCGAACAATAGTGATTCCTGCTCGATCTGATTTGGTTGTGTTATGGTACATACTTGCTCACTATTGTCTCTGCCTTTGTAAACCGAAAGATTAGCTCTTCTGGCCATCTCCTGGGACCCCTTGATTACTCCTACCTCCCATTCAGTTGGGAATTTGATCATTAGAGTGTAGGTAACTGTTACTGCCTTGGTTTTGTTCAGGAATGGTCGACCTAATAGGGTATTATAAGGCCAGTTGCCTAGGTTTACCACTACGAAGTCGAGTAACACAGTTTTCTGACAAGAAGTTACACCGATTTTTATGGGAAGCTTCGCTGTCCTAAGAGACCTGACCTCGACTCCCCTGAATCCTCTGAGTGGGGTATGGAAAGGTTGTAAATCCTTTCGGTCCAACCTAAGCTGATCATAAACAGCCACATTGAAAATACCTGCCGAACTGCCATTGCCTACTAAATTTCTCCTGACTTCTCTATGGCCAATTCGGGCAATTAAGATGAGAGCATCATTTGGTCAGACGTCGACCCCATGTGAATCGGCCTCCGTGAATATTATCGGGTCCCATCATTCCTTTATTCTTTTCGAGTCTGGCTCGACGGAGTTGACATCAAAATTCTGCCTTGTCTCCACCGCTTCTCGGATTTCCCGAGTCCGCTCCCGGTTATTTCTTCTAGTTGATGGTCCTCCGAAGACGGTCTGTATCACTTCCTTTACCTCGGAACTGGCTCTTTTGTTCCGACCAGAATTATGATCTCCCGTTTGTTGGGATTATGCTCAATAACAAGAGTATAATAATGTATTTGACAATCTTTTCATATTAATAAAGTGATTTCTAGTTTAACAAATCTTATAGCATTTATAGTTTAATTATTATAATTGTCAAAAGTAAATAATCATAAGGTCAAAAGACTATGAGAAAAGAAGAATTGTTCACACATCCAGATATGTATGAGGTAAATACAATTCTTTAGTTAGTCTTGAATAATATTCACAACTTAAGGTAATGGTTGGGCTCCTTTATCCTGTTAAAGTTGTAGATTCTTTTGCTAGCATTTAAGTGGGATCAAATGTGTTATGATGAGTCTAAAATCATCAAAGTATGGTGTCTTTGGGCAAAAGAATCTAGTGCACATTGGTGCATTGAATAGTATCATAGTGAATTAATTTATCCACAACCGTCAGTGGATAAAAGTTTTTCACTTGAAGACAATCAGAGAGTCTATCTCAATCCTGAGATAAATGATGGACTTATGGTTACAAGTGTTATCATTTGAGCTATCAATGAGTATAATTATATAGCATAGTCTATCCTCGATAGTTTGGTGGTATTCAATTGTTAATCGATAGAAGACTTCATTTATAGATATGGACATCGTGGCTCCATTTATTTAATGAGAGTAGAATATCGTCATATGGATGTTTTGAGGTGTTGGATATTAAATCTTAACGTTAAGTTTTCAATAGTGTCTATTGAAACATGACTTCTGGACAAGTCAAAATATCCAAGTTCAAAATATGGTCATATGAGTAAATATGGTAACTTGGAGAGCTATAGACGGTCTATGAGCTCTTGGCAATTACTGGTATTCTTCACGGGGATACACTTTCTCCATTAAGATTGTCTAGGATATGAATGAGAAATATTAACTTATTCTAGCTTTATTTAAGAGGTCAATTTTATTTCTTTAGAGGAATGAACTAAAATTAATAGATCGGACCTAAGTGAATCATTTGTTGATTGTGATTGGGTTGTGTCTATTGGAGCTTAAATTTAGATAGCCCGCCAAGAACCCCAATCCATACGAACTTGCATGGATCACTTGATATATTATACCGGACTAATTTATGGGTCCATCTAGAATTGTATTAAGACATGTGGACTTGTTTCTTTTTCTAAGAATGGGTCTAGTTCACATGTGGACTTTTTATAAAGGTCCAATGAATTTAATAAAATAAGAAAAATAATATATATACCTATATAATGTCATGGGCGGCAAGGCTAATATATAAAAGCCTAATATATTATTTTTTATTTTATTATTTAATTAAATGGAAATTAATTAATTTACTGATTAATTAATTATTTAATTAAAAGTCAAAATCTTTTTCCTAATAAGAGAAGGTCTCCTAATATTATACTATTGTTGGTATTATAATTAATATTAAAGACTATATTTGATAAGTAGATAAATAAAAAGAATTATTTATCTAGTCAAATTAGGAAGTCTTTAATATGGTCACAAATACACTAAAGAGTTGGATTAAGAGTCTTGGTGTAGGAAATAATTCTTTTTGGAAAAGTATTATTGGTCACTAAGTAAATCCACCTAAGAATATGATTCTTGCCTACAAAGTAAATCCTCTTTAGAAGAGGATTTGTGAACCTATAAATATATGCTCTAAATTTTGGCCAAGGAGGATTTTAAGCCATAATTTTTAGTGTGAGAAGTTGCTTTTTATTTGTTTTTTATTGTTATAAAAAACAAACTTCGCCCAACTCATTGTGTGAAGAATTCAGCCAAACGTAGAGAAAAGAGGGAACGTTTTTGTTTTCGATAGTACACTAGTATCCTTTGTATCAAAAGGGTTTTGTGTACAACATCGAATCAAGGTTCAAGCGAGTTTAAATCAAATTGATTGATAATTCAAAAGTGACCGAACGTTCTTGGTTTTTCTCTTGGAGGATTATTGTGACTAACAAAGAAGAAGATTTTGTTTGTTTCCATCCTCAGGTATACAATTTAAATAAAGGGAGCCCACACTCCTAGGTGATTCACGTTCGCGATTGGATTGGAAGATCTTGTGGATTCAATTCGGCGCTAGTTCAATCGTCATAAGAAAAAGGTACAACACTTATTATATACATCAATTAATCTAGGGTTAAGGTTTTTGTTATTAAAAAGGGTAAATTTTTTATTTATACCATACCCTATTTTTTAATTTTTCACGCTTCCATTGCGTGATTTTCCCTACACCATTTTGATTTCTTTCTGAGTTTCTGACTTCTCATCTTTCTTTAGGATTATATCTTGCAGATGTCCTTCCCGAATAAGAGTCTCTATATAGTCTCTAAGCTGATAACATTTGGAAGTTTCGTGTCCGGTTTCCTTATGGAACCTGCAATATTTAGTTGTATCTCATCGGGCAAATTTGGACTGCTGTCGTGGCTCCTTCACCAGATTCTTTTCTTCCAGTATTGCCAGGATTTCTTCTTGCTTTTTTTGGAGTGGGGTGTAGTTCGTATACTTTCCTCAGAACTTTTCTGTGGTCAGGTCAGTACTACGTCCACTTCCCTCATCTTTGCTTTTTTTCTTTACCATTTCCTTTCTGTCTCCCTTTATGGTTCTGTACCTTTGACTCGACATCTTTTTGTTTGGGTCTCTCTCCATGCATGTAGCAACCTCTTGTTGCTAACTCTTCCTCCTCGGCTAATGCATATCCTCCAGCCATATCCATCATGTCTGCATATCTCGTTAATCGGGCTCTCCTTAAGTCGAAGGACAGTCGCCCGTTCTGTAAGTTATTTATGAATACAACAATTATTGCTTCGTCATTTGCACTGTCAATTTCCGAGACCGCCTAGCCAAATCTCCCCAGGTACTTCTTCAGTGACTCGTCATTCCCTTACTTCAACTGAGAAAGTTAAGCAACTGACTTTTTCCTGTGCATATTGCCTAGGAATTGTCTTGAAAAGCTTCTGCTCAATTCGCCGAAACTCCCAATACTTGCCAGGGGCAATCTTCCGAACCATCTTGAGCATGTGTCTCCCATAGTTTGTGGAAAATCGAGACACTCACTGTGGGCATACTGGGCCATATCGCTTTTATATTGTCTGATGTGTTCTTTAGGATATATATCCTTTTTAAATTGTTCCACGTGTGGCATTCTGAACCTTTCTAGGAAGGGGGTTCGCAGGATGTTCCTGGTAAAAGAGCTGTCAGAATCATCGTCAGACAATTCATTGTATTCATACCGACTGATCAGTGCGTCCATTTGGCGCATGTTATTCTCAACTCCCTGGGCCAAACTCCTAATTACGATATCTCTATCGCCCATTGTTCTCCTCGATGGTCAGCCCCGTCGCATGACTGTCATACCTGTCACCATCTCCTCTTCATTCTGTTCCCGAGTCTCATGGGCTAATCCTTACAGACGTATAATTCCATGACGACGTTTGCGATGGTGTCGATTGCTATCCTCTGATGACGATGACCGATCTCTACACCAGTCATATTTACAGTGTCGATCCGCCTGATCGTGACTCCGTCTTTGGCGTGGCCATTCTTCTATGAGCATTTCACGATCCTTGTTCGGGTTGCGTGTTATACCCCCAACCTGATTGATTTGATCTGAGTTCCCAACGGCTACTGGTAGATCTAGTTCCGACCAAACTACAACATAACGGAGCCTTATGGGTGGAGGGTTTGGTGGATGCGCCTCTCCCACAACCAAAAGATCTATTCCTTCTCGCGCCGCATCTGTCAATAACTGTTGTAGTGCATCATGAAAAAAATGTGTTGTATCCTCTTTGGTATAAGGGATTTGCTATTTACCAGCCAGGGAGATCGGTTGATTCCTGGCGGTTGTTGTGGGATCCTGAGTGACCCCGCCTGTATGTGTATAATCTGAAGATTTATGGATATCCCTGGAGCTTTCTTTGCTTCCGCTACCAGCTATTGATTAATCAGATCGGAGGTTCGCCCTTTTTCTAGCGCCAATTGTTGACGTCGATTTCTTGATGGGTGAGAGTCAACAACGTTGAATTTCGTTATGACCTGTCGAAAAGGGAAAAAGAAAGAGAATGTAATGTGAGAAATAACGATACGAGTTTACGTGGTAAAATTCCGGTGATCGGAGAAACGTCCACAGGTGGCTGAATACACAACCAAGCCAAATACACTATTTTAATAAAGAATTACACCACTCGATCTCTTTTGCCTCTCTCTTGTAGTGATTTTTTTCTGTATACATGTTCTATATCTCTCAACAATGAGATTATGAATCTATTTATGCATGCATAGAACCCTAATCCCAATTGTACAAGTAAGGAAAATAATTTATATTTAATTACGATTGGTTGCTCGTTGGAATCGTCTTTATCTTCTTTCATATTTCGGAGATCCTTTGAGTTGAATCTGAATCTTTGTGAGACTCTAATTGTACAATTTGATTTAGGATTTACATTCCTAATCGTCATACAATCTTCTAGAATAACTGAGTTATTGCTTGATTTGGAATCTGTTTCCTATTCAGCGTTTTACTCTTCTAAAAATTCTTTTTGACACGGATGTCTTGCGTATTTGAGCACGATTCTTGGTTTTCCCACGAGTGAATCGTGTGCTGGATTTCTTTATTCTGATTTTTCGTATTGTCCCGAGTAGAACATAATGTGCTAAGTACTCTGTCCCGAGTAGGACACATCGTGCTGAATACCCGTGTTCAGACTTACTCGGGTTCTTATTCCTTTATGATGTCTTGAAGAGTATCTTCTAGATGCAAACTCGGATATCAATCTGACAATTTTTTAAGGGATTATCCTGCCGGTTAATGACGTGTACATTCGACAAAATATACATATATTATCAACAAAATCCAATTTGAAGAAAAAACCCTAACAAAATACTTTTTTTCCAGAAAAGCCTTCAATCACCATTGTTCTGTGGTCGAGAACTCTCGTTGACGTGTCACCAGAGTCTTACGGCTACCGTCGAAGTCTTCATGGTTGTCCGCCAGTGCTATAACAATTGTCACCGTCAATCCCCTCTTTCTCGTTTGTTACCATCGAAGTGTTTGTTCTTTAGACAATAAAGGTAAATAAATAAAAGAAAGAGAACTTGAGAGAGGTGGGTCCATCTAAGAGGAGATGAAGAAAGAGAGAGATCGTATGAGAGGAGAGGAAGAAAGAGAGAGAGAGATTGTTTAAGAGAATGAGAAAAAAAGAGAGAAATATACAGAAAATTAAAAGGTTTAAATAAGAATAATAATAAGTGGGGGCATTTTGATCTCACCATCTATTTTGGTACCAATAAAATATGAGTTATTAAAACGGTGTTAATTGCGTAAGTCAAGATTGAAAAAAATGCTATGTATACACATTTCCTCATATTATTCTCAGTGAATAAATTACATGCAATATATAGGTTTTTTTTAAAAAAAAAAACAATATATAGAGTTTACAAATTGAAAATATCATCTTTAGAAGGCAAGTTTAATGTGGATTTCATCTACTTCATGTAATGTTCATAGGTACAAAACAACAATAAACTAGAGAATAGTTAAGTTCAAGCAAACCAATCTTTGCATTTACAACCTTTTTTTTTGTTTGCTTTAATTTTATAATTAGAATTTTCACTTCATTAAAAAAATGGAAGTTTCGTTAACCACCAAATCGATCCTTAAAAAGAATACATATAAAATATTAGACGATTGATTCATTTGGGAAGATTAAAAAAAAAAGGTTTACAAAATCCTCAGGCCATCTGAATTCACCATGTCATTCAAACTCATCTAGCCCTTCTCACCAATTGATTATGTAAAGTTTCAAGTATAAAGAAGATGAATATTAGCACAAAAGGTGGTTGATCAAAGGTCTCTATGAAGAACACAGACAGAGTATTTAAGAAAGCATTGAGAAGACATTAATGGAGAAGAAAATATTTTCAATATCCAAAGTGACTTTTACAGAAAATGATTCTTAACTAAGAGATAAAGAGATACTATTTATACTAAGAATAGATCACACTAAACATACTAAAACTCCTCTGATTAATCTTCCCGCCAATTCTAAAAGATTCTCTATTTTTTGGCGGAATTAATTTAGGCTAGCAGCTCCTACAACTGACATTATCTAATTAGAAATCTTCTTATGACAGCTTGATGATCCAGGTGATTAATGTTTGATCGTCCATCGAACGACTTATAAATTGCTAGTTCTGAGTATAGTGAAGAATGTTGATGTACTAGAGCTTTGCTCTGAGTATCAGCTACCTATTGATATACTAGAGCTTTACTCTGAGTATCAGCTACCTTGTGTAGATTATCATTGTTGAATACTCTCACATCCCCCCGTAATCTAAACTGTGGGGAATTCACCATATTCAGTTTGGAACGAAGAAATAAAAATCGATCTCTTGCTAAACCCTTTGTGAATATATCAGTAGTTTGACAATTCGTGGGAATATATCGAGGATTAATAAGCTCTACTTCCACATTGTCATGTAAGAAATGAGCATCAAGCTCAATGTGTTTCGTTCGAGCATGGAACACAGGATTTTTAGCTCACGAATTCATACCAATATTGTGACGCCACAACATAGTAGACCTTGGTAATGGAATTCTAAGTTCACTGAAGAGAGACTGAAGCCACAAAAGCTTAGTAGTAGTGTTGGCCATGGATCTATATTCAGCCTCAATGCTGGATATGGCCACCACTTGTTGCTTCTTAGATGACCACAAAATAAGATTCCCGACTAGAAAAACATGAGAACCATCAGTAGACCTTCAATCATCAACATTGTTGGCCCAATCAACATCATTGTAGGCTTCTAACGTAAGGGATGTTGTTGGTTTGAACCAGAGACCAGTGTCTATTGTTCCTTTTTGATATCGCAGTACACGCTTACAAAATTGCCAGTAAACCTGAGAAGGGGATACTAGAAATTGACTCAACCTGTTTACCACATAAGTAATTAATGTCAGGCCGAGTGTGAGTCAAATACTGCAGCAGAGCACCAATCGTGCTTCTATACAACGTGGGATCACCAAAAGGCACACCATCAGACTTGGTAAGTTTCAGGCAAGAGCTAAGAGGAGTATCACAAGGTTTACAGTCAGACATGGACACTTTGTGAAGCAAATCAGTGATATACTTGGAATGAGTTTAATAGTGTCCTGTTGAGTCCCTAAATGCCTCAAAACCAAGAAAGAAGTTAACTGAACCGATATTTTTAAGAGCAAACACACTCTTAAGTCTATCAATAAGCTGAAATTTTTTAGAAGAATTGCTGTATGTGGTCAATGTCATCAACATACACAAGGAGATAGATAACACATGACCCTTGCTGTTGAATGAATAGAGACACATCAGAAACAACATTCTTGAAATCCCAAGCAAGAAGAGCAGTCTTGAGCTTATTGAACCATGATCGTGGGGCTTGCTTAAGACCATATAGGGCCTTATTAAGCTTAGACACATGGGTTGGAAATCAAGCATCAATGAAACAAGGGGGCTACTCCATGTATACTAACTCTTGTAAGTCTCCATTCAAGAATGCGTTATTAATATCCACTTGTTGTATGTCTCAATTAAAATGCACAACCAAAGTGAAAATGACTCTGATTGTTGAGGACTTGACAACCGGACTATAAGTATCAGAAAAATCTAACCCTGCTATTTGGTGAAAGCCTTTGACTACTAACCTTGCTTTATGCTTGAGAAGAGTTTCATCCTGATTATATTTGGTTCTAAAAACCCACTTTCACCTAACAAGACTCTTTTCAAATGAATGAGGAACAAGAGTCTATGTGTTGTTAGCCTTTAACGCCTTAAATTCCTCTTGCTTTGCAAAGAACCACTTGGGATCAGACAAGGATTGTTTCACAATTGTAGGTTCAGTAGATATTACTGAGGAAACATTTGGGGTAGACATGAAAACCTTTGGTTTAAGAGATCCAGTTTTAGATTGAATAACCATTGGGTGTTTGGAGGTTGTAGCTTCAACCGAATGTTGTACTTGATGTGGTATTATAGCAATAGGTTGCGAAGATGGCACATGAGTAGAAGGCTGTGAAAAAGATCTGTACTCTGATAAGGCCTGCTGACACAAAGCTGAACCATCTGATGAAGGAACTGTACCAACTGAATTAGCCCTAGCTTGACTAGGTGTAACATTGTTTGAGGCAGGTGAGATGAAAATTGGTAGAGACATGGACACTTGAGAGCTAGAAATAGGAAATCTAGTAGAATTTTCACCAAATAAGCTCTTGTATGGAAATTCCAATTCATTGAACACTACTTTTCTTAAGATATGCACCTTACCAACATTTGTAAACTTTATGGTTAACACTGTAACCAATGAAAACACATTTACTAGTGTGAAAATCTAGATTGTGTTTAGAATATTCTCTCAAATATGGGAAACAAGAGCACCCAAAGTTTCTAGCAAATAATTTCTCATAAGGTGAGACAAAATTAAGCACAGTTGATGGCAAGTTATTAACCAAAAAAGTAGCAGTTGAAAAGGCTTCATACCAGAAACGAATGGGCATATATGGATAGCCAGGAAGAGTTAGAACAAGCTCAACCAAGTGTCTATGTTTACATTTAGGAACTCCATTTGTTGATGAATGTCAGGATATGAGAACCTCAGCTGAATACCCATTGCTTTCAATGTAGAAGAGAAAACTTGATACTCTATTCTCATATCAGTTTGAAGACACTTGATTGACATACCAAACTGATTTTCAATTTGTCTTTTGAGTGTCAAGAAATACATTAGAGCCTCATATTTTAGCTTTAAAGGAAAACACCAAGTAAATCTATTATAAGCAACCATTAAAATGATGTAATATCTGAACCTATCTGTCAAAGGCATTGGAGTCGGTCCCCAAATGTCAGTATACAACAATTCAAGAGGCTTTTGAGCTGTGATGTTATGTTTTTGAAAAGGTAACTTTTACAGCTTACCTAATTGACACGAATCACAAAAATCTAAAGAATGAAGTTCGAAAGGAAAATTTACATTCTTTATTGCCATTTGAAGTATAACAGGTGATGGATGCCCAAGCTTGGCATGCTAAATCATAGAGTTGGTCTTAGTAGCAACATCAACACTATACAAGTGTGATTGACTAACATTCGTCTTATTACAAACAAATTTATTAGAAAAAGAAAACTTTTGTGTAGGTAATTGGTCAGATTAGAGCTTAGACTTGTCAAGAAACCAAGGCCTTCTCTCAACAAACCTCATCTGATACAGTCCATCTTTAAGTGAACCTTAAAGAAGCACCCTCTTGGTGTTCAGGTCCTTTACAACACAACTATCAACACAGAATTCAGCACTTACATTATTATCCTTTGTCAGTTTAGAAATACTTAATAAATTCTTAGATATTTCAGGTAAATGCAGTAAGTGTTTGAGATGCAAATTTACTGCAAGTGAAGTGTGTGACCTGACTAAGGTATTTCCAACATGTGCTATGCCTAAATGATCACCATTACCAATCGTAACTGTATCATTACCTCTATATTCAGATTTCATGGAGAGATTACCCAGATCCGAAGTAATATGAATGGTAGCTCCGCTATCAATGTACCAAGTTTAATCATTGACCGTCTCTCGGGTAGCGAATGAGGTAGAATTATATTGACAGTGTTGTTGATTTTGGTTGCTTCCTTAAGGCATAGAGATCTGTTGGTGATAGTAGACTAGATCTGTAACAATCTGCCCTTGTTGTCCTTGCTGTTGTTGAACAATGTGAGCTTGATTCACTTGATTTGAATGAACAAAGTGAGCTTGATTTGGTCTGTGAATGCCTTGATCAAATCTAAAAATACAAACATGGTTAAATGCTCAAGGCTAACCTAGAGGAGGGGGGGGGGGGGGGGGGGGAATAGGTTAGACACCTTTTTCGACTCCCTTAGAAACAAACAAAAGTTTGTCCCTCTAGATTGCTTGTATCACAATATATATATTATTAAAGACAATTAATCAATATATAAACACAAGTAAAGTGTGATACAAACAAGTAATTATAACACATACACAATCTATATTATAGAAAGGAAGTCAACATACATAGAGAGTTCTATCCACAACACAAGTATTAGAGAGATAGGGATAGAGAAAAGCTGACACAAGATATAACGTGGTAAACCTCCGAAGAGGAAACATCCACGGGCTAGCAGCCACCGACAAACAAAATCCACTAGTAGATAAGACAAGTACAATTTCTCAAGTGACCTCTTCACCTAGAAACTACCCTCCTATCCTACTCTAGAAGTTATCGCCCTATGCTCAACAATCTGAGGCCTCACACCTCTTGTCAAGACTTCCTCGCTCACCTTATCCGGACCCAAGGAAAGACTTATTGCTCAACTAAGTCCTCACGACTCTAGTCAAGACTTCCTCGCTCACCTATCCGAGTTCTCCCAACTCTAGGCAAGACTTCTGCTCGACTATCCAGATCCTCACGACCCTAGCCAAGACTTCCTTGCTAGACAATCCAAGGCCTCATGCCTCTTGCCAAGACTTCTTGCTCAACACCATAGGTCTCACAACTATTGTCAAGACTTCCTTCTCACAAGGCATCAAGGTGATCATAAATGCAAAACGTAAATAAGCACGCAATATAGAATGCTATGATCAACACATCCTATGGAAAATACTAGACATAAGCATGAATGCATAAATCACATATAGTCTAGTTAATCATGCATGTGTAATCAATCTACATTATGTAAGATATGTTCAATATTAATCACAACCTATATACATGCATAGATCTAAACTTGAATCATAAGATATGTTCAATAAATCACAAGATCAAGTTTAAATCACATAAACCTAAAACATGCTAAAATCATATGACAAATTAATTAGATTTAAGCTAAAGTTCTAGAGTATATTCCTAATCATAGATTCAACAAATCACATGAATAACTCAAAAGAACATAAGCACATGTATTATGTGAGAATTTAGGCCAAGAGAGCCTAATAAATGTGAGGAAATATTTTTCTTAAAATAAATCAATCAAAGATAACAAAATAGTCATAGAATCAAAACTAGCACAATACAATCCCAAACATGTGATAACATAGACAAAATCAAAACCTAACTCAACACTAATGATTTCAATTGAAACTCAACCTAGCTTTGAAGTTCAAAACACAAATCAAACACTCACAATATACAAATATATGTAGAAGAAGAAAACCCAGGGCAATTGACCAAGTTTTAAAAGGAAACTTTGAGAGAAAATCAATACCTTAGTTGATTTAGGTGCAGTCCCGTTTTTGTATGATTAGACACCAAAAACAGCAGAAAAACTTACTCAAAACTTAGAGAAAAGATGGAGGATGAATAGATGAACACTCTCAACTTTGAATCACTCAAATCGGAGTTCAAATGAAGAAGTTATGGTGTTTGGAAGGTGAGAACATTTAGAGAGAAAATTTCTGCACACTTGTTTTAAATTTCTTCTTAGAATGAAATGTGAGAGGGAAAAAGTTTATAAAGGAGTGGGAAACTTGGACATGTGAAATGAACAAGAGGGGAAATAAGAAGCCAAGCAAGCATGGCTTGCTGCCCCGAGATGCCCACGTGCCATCTCGGGAAAGAAGGCATTGCTTGCTTCTTTCCCCTCCGACCTTCCTTTGCGTTCTTCGACCGTTCTCCGGGCTTCGAACTCGGAATTTGAATCTGTTTGCGGATTACGAACTGTAACTCTCACATAGACATGGAAATATAAGATACTCAACCCAAAAAATAATAATTCGACTTGATATATGAATACAAAGACAGTGTATGCAACATGAGTTGAAAGTGTAGTATCTTTTGACTTAGAACTTGAAATCAATAGTATGAGTAACCGAAATGACCGGAAATCAATCAAGAATGATTTAAGACTAAATTCAAGTTCAATATACATGTTATACAAACATATACATACATAAACACAATTCACACTAGAATGCAAACTACATAGAGATAGTTTCCAATCATGCATATTCCAAAACATGTTATTTCCATGAGCATTCATCTTCAAGTGTGTGAATGTGTTATACATGGTGCTCAACGATGCAGGGACATATATGAATGAATTGTATGTGTGTGCCTATAATGGTGCACAAAGATGTAGGGACACATATGAATGAATTGTGTATGTGTGCCTAAGCCTTGTAAGAGGAAGATAAGGTCTTAGTATACCTTTGTAGAATCAAATTGCATCCTTTCTCTTTGAAGACTTAGAACTTGCTTTGACTTGTTGTTTCTTCTTCCTTGAAGCTTGAATCATCATGAATCTAAACAACTAAATCATTACAAGTAAATATCATTTTGATATGGAATTAATGTCAACACAATCTAAAACCTAACAAAATCGTCTGAAGCACTTAAGAGCTCAATGACCTGGTTTACCACACACCTGACAGTGAATCCTTTGATTAGACTTGGTAAATCTACCACTCTGACCTCGACCTCTAGCTCTTCCACCTCTGTTGTATCCAGAGCTGTTTGCATTCCTTTGATTCCTCTTATCAAGATTACCAGATCCATTCGAAGCAAAATTTGCTGAAACTCTGGAAGTGTCAAATTGAGCAGTGGAATTCAGTTGCTCTATTCTTTGTTCATGCATCAAGAAAATAAATTGAGCATCTTCCACTGTCTTTGTGTATTGTTGTGAGGAGATTAACACAATAATATAGTCAACTCATGACCAACACCTTGCATTAAGCTAATAATCATGTCACGATCTGTCATAATATCTCCGGCCGCCATCAATGCATCAACAACTCTGAAAGTGCCATTGATTTGTTGTTCAACACAGGTTTCTCCTTCGTTATTTTATGCTCGAACTTCAATGAATTTGACTGAAACATGTGTCACCTTAATAATGAAACTTTCCAAATCTAAAGCTCGAATCACCGACAAGAGCTAAGTCTTCCAGTAGAGGTAATTGCTTCAATCTAACTTTAACGTAATATTGAAGCTTAAGGTTTTTGCTAGTGATTTTAGATCCATACCAAAGTGATTCGAAATTGACCAATATGAGTACCTTATGGTTTCTGAATCTGCGGAACTTGTTGTCGCCATTGACGTCGGTCTATGACTCTGATACTATGTGAAGTTTCAGAGTATAGAGAAGATAAAGATTAACACCAAAGGTGTTTGATCAAAGGTCTTTGTGAGGAACATAGAACAGAGTATTTGAGAAAGCAGTAAGAAGACATTAATGGAGGAGAAAATATTTTCATGATCCAAAGTGACTTTAAAAAAAATTGTTTCTTAACTAACTAAAAGATAAAGAGATACTATTTATACAAAGAATAGATCACACTAAACATACTAAAACTCCTCTGATTAATCTTCCCGCCAATTCTAACAGATTCTCTATTTTTTTGGCGGGAATTAATTTAGGCTAGCAGCTCTTACAGCTGACATTATCTAACCATAAATCTTCTTGTGGTAGCTTGATGATCTAGGTGATTAATCTTATAAACTGCTAGTCCTGAGTATAGTGAAGAATGTTGATGTACTGGAGCTTTGCTCTGAGTATCAGCTGTCTTGTGTTGATTATCATAGTATACTCTCTCAAATTCAACCTTTTTTAAGAGATTATAGACAATTACTAATAACTAATAACTAATAAGTTATCAAGCATTCTGAATTTAGGCCTAAATTGTGGTGCATCAAATATTTCCAAGTATACCAAAGGTATAGTTTGAACGTTTAACTTTAAAATTTAAAAAAAAAATCAAAAGAAGTAGAAACATATATTCACCTCACCTTGTGCTCCAACCTAATTATCCTGGTGGCCTTCAATTTGGGTTACCACTAAAGAAATTGCCATTAGATGGGAAATTGGTTTCAAAATTGTCATTTTTAACAAACACTGTTATACTAATGGCTATTCTATCTATTTCCATCTAATGAACAACATTTTGGTAAATATGGGGATGATAATAATTTATTTAAAATCAATTTTTTCTTTTGTTTTCTGAAACAAATAATTATAGTTCGTGTGTATATACGAATAGTATATCACACACACACACACACACACACACACACACACACATATATATATTTCTTTTCAATTTTTCTCAAATATAATTTTTAGAATTTTTAGATTTTGTAGCCTTAACCTTCTTAATATATATATATATATATATATATATATATATATATATATATATATATATATATATATATATATATATGAGTGAGTCTCTCATAAGAGATCATTTATTTTATATTCTGTTAAGGAAATTACATCAATTTTTATGAATTTTAATTTGAGTTTTTTTTGTGTGGATGATAAATTCAATTAAATATACCCATAAAACATTTACAAAATTTTCAAGCACTAGAACTATTTTTCTCGATTTTGTTAAATATGAAAGTATCAGAAAATAGATGATATAGAGAATTTTTTTTTAAAATGGTTCTAATGCTTAAAATATTCTCAAATTTTATTCATATGTAGATTTCAATGAACTTATTATCCACACAAAATTTCAAATTAAAATTCATAAAAAACGATGTGATTTCATTGAGATCCTTACTGAAATTAAAATAAGAGATCCCTCATGAGAGACCCACTCATATATATATATATATATATAGTTCAAAAATTAAATTGCACTTTTTAGAGGTGACATTTCAACATTGTCACTGCTTTAATAACTTATGTTTAAAAGACACCTATTATGGTGAACGGATAAAAATACCTCCAATAGTTGATCCATCAGATTTCTCTCATTCATTTTTTTACAGTGAGAGTTATAAAATAGAGAAAGAAAGTTCCGTTGAAACTCAGGCGGTACGCAGACGCATTTGAGAAAAATATTCTCGACTTAACTAAACTATTTTTTTTAAAAAAAAATATTCTCGATCTTTTGAAAAATATACTCGATTCTTTAAAGAAAAAATCCTCGATTCTTTAAAGAAAAAATCATCGATTCTTTCTAATATATGCTCGATTTCGCTACAATTATACTTGATTTAACTAAACCTTTATTTCTAAAAAAAATCTTGATCCTTTGAAAAAAAATCTCGATCCTTTGAAAAATATATCGATCCCTTAAAAAAAATCTCGATCCTTTGAAAAAAATTCGATCCTATGAAAAAAATTATCGATCCTATGAAAAAAATTCTAGATCCTTTGAAAAAAATCTCAATCCTTTGAAAATATTCTCGATCTTTTGAAAAATTATCGATCATTTGACAAATTCTCGATTCTTTCGATTCTTTCGATTCTTTCAATTCTTTCAAAAATATGCTCGATCATATAAAAAAAACTCGATTTAACTAAACTTTATTTTCAAAAATAAAATGCTCGATCATTTGAAAAACAAAATGTTCATACAAAGACCAGACAAAAAATCATAATGAATTGATACATTATTAAACCACTCAGAAATATATGAAAATATATAAACGAAGATCACAAATATATGTTATTTTCTTATGCAAAATCTGGAGAGATACACGTTTTTTGGAGAAAGAGATGAGTTATCATTTTCAAAATACAGATGGAAGTACAATGAGAATAAAAATTAGATTATTTAAGGGTAATTAAGTAGTTCATCATAATATGTTTCTTTTAAACTTAAGTTATTAAAGCGGTGACATTATTGCAACATAAAAAAAAGTGACATATCTCACCATTTCCACTTTATATATATATATATATATATATATATATATATATATGTGTGTGTGTGTGTGTGTGTGTGTGTGTGTGTGTGTGTGTGTGTGTGTGTGTGTGTGTGTGTGTGTGTGTGTGTGTGTGTGTGTGTGTGTGTGTGTGTGTGTGTGTGTGTGTGTGTTTGAGATATGCTATATGTATATATACACACTAAATATCATTATTTGTTTCAAAAAATTAAAGAAACAATTAATTTTTTAAAAAATCTAAAATAAATTAATGTCATCATCTTATTTACCAAATACCACTCATTTGATGGAAATTGATGGAATGATTATTAGTGTAACAATGTTCGTCAAAAATAACCTTTTTGAAACCAATTCCATATCTAATGACCATTTTGATAGTGGTGACATAAGTTGATGGCCACCAGGGTAATTAACCCATTAAAAGAAAGAATTCAAAAAGCAAAATTTTCTTGTAATTAGGGTTGAACATTAGCTTTATATATGAAGTGGTGGTATAATTGTAATTATGTTTGTAAGAGGTTATTTTGGGGAATTTTTTTTTTTAAAATCAATTGTGATTTGTGAGGAGTAATGGTATTTATAATCTTTCACGCTATTTTTTTTAGTTAATGGTAATTTTAACCTTAATTGAAATTATTAAAACGGACAATAAAAATTCTAAAAAAACTACATACCAATTTTTTATAATCCGTTATCTCCCCTCGTCTTTTATATTTCAGAAACCCTAAAATATCTCTATCTTTTTTTTTCTTCCTAAATTCCATCTACTAGCTCTCTCCGCTAACCCTCCCTTTTCTTTTGTTTGTGTTATTTATGTACAGGTTGTATCTAATACAATCTTAATATTTTTATACAAATAAATGATTCTTCTTGATTTTTTTAATAATTACAGGTTAACTCTAATGATTTACTTTTTTCCTCATTTTCATTTTTATACTAAGATTTGATTTTCATTCTCATTAAATTTAAGTAAACTATTGCCTGTGTATAAAAAGAAAAAGGAAAACATAAGGCTATATTTATTTCATTTCAAGACAACAACTATACAATGGTTAAAGATCTTGAAAATGAATTTGAATCCTCTATTGATCTGATATTTTTTCTGATATCATCTAATCTCATGACATATAAGCATTGTAATGAATATGTGGTTAAGATGTGATTGATTTCTATAATCATTTTACCAACAACCAATCAAATGTTTTAAAAAGATTAGGAAAAATATTAGATAAGTAGATGATACAAATTCCTTGAAAATATAAAAAAAAACTGTTATCGTAAAGAATCCATCTGAAGTACATCAATAAAAACATTTAATAATCATTTTATGGACTATAAGAAAGGGTAAAAGAAATAAAAATTATTGTTTCAAAGCAAGCAGTTTCCAACTGAAAATCTATCATTAACTCTATTATGGTACGTTTGATGCGTGGGATTGGATTAGATATGATTGAACTATTTTTGTGGGATTGAATTGGATTGGATTTGATTGTATTGTATTGGACTGGATTAAATTAGTACTGAAACATGTTTGGTGCAGTATGGATTGGACTAAAATAATAATGTCTTTTGTTTGGTGTAGCATAGGATTGGATAAAAAATAATTGATTTTTTTTTTCGTGGGAGGTAAGTATAAAACTAGATTAAAGAAATAAAATAATTTTAATAAATTCAAAAAATAAAAATAAAGCTATTTTAAATTAAATTTGGTTAAAAAAATTATTAAATTATTATCTTGAATAAAATAAATTATTTAAAAAATAAATATAATTAATTTGAAATAAAATAACATTAAATTTTAATTAAAAAATGTTTTAAAAAATATTATAATAAAAATAACATATATTAATTTAATTTTAAATCAGATTGAATAAATTTAATATTTTAAATATAAATAATTTAATTTTTCTAGAAAATATAGAATAAAAGTCTGCCCAAAAAGTGAAAAAGAAAAGTTTTATAAAAAAAATAACTGAAAAAAGCAATAAAGTAAAAGAGAAATTAAAAAGAAAAAAAAATTAAGAGTGAGACTAAAAATAGTCCCAACATCTGTAATTGGATTAAATAATCCCGCTACAATAGGATAACATATTAGCCCCATTGAGGGGAGAGGTTTAAACATAATCCCACCTTGCATTCAACAAATATGGGGAAATGACTATTAATAGTCCAATCTTGTCCAATGTCCAATGTTGTGTAACAAACACGGCTTTAGTGACTATTCTAGGAATATCCGATACTTACTGTTAGTATATTTGAATATGGGTTGAAGACCCATTATACATCCATATGGACCAAGATCACAAATATATATGGAAAGCCCAAAATCCATATACACCAAACCCAAGCCATCTAGCCCAACACATACAAAAGCCATGTACCAACTTGTATAACTACACGAGCAGTTTTATGTGATAAATTAATCAATGGAAGAAACTGATACATACAAGTATAGAAAATACATAGAGAGCGTGTATTAGGTGTGGCTGTGTAGTCCGAGTATGAATGGTGTCATTGGTGTGCAAATAACGTGCAAGAGTAGCATGTAATAAGGCATGTGTACGTGTTTTAACATAGAACAAAACAGAGAGTATGGATGTGGAGATAATCAAGAATTTTACTCCCATCTTCCATCAATAAGTGGATAATTGTACTGTGATCAGAAGGGACTTTCCAAGCACATGATCATCCTTCAAAGGGTGGTACAATCCCAGGTGTTCGATCCGTTTCCGCTACCGGAGTTTGGATTCCGAGGGTAAACGGTAATCCGAATTCATGTTTTATTTATATCGAGTTTTTATTTTCACTTACGGTATGTGCATATGTGCCTAAATTTCCATGATTGTTGCATTTGCAATAAAGTTTTCGGAGATTGAACTATTTCCTCTCTTTATCTATATCTATGCTAAGAGCTTGGATATTGGACCTTTAGGAAAACAATGAGGTCTCCTGACCACTATTACCACGAAGTAGAGCCGGCCGTGAGGCAGAGCACCATGGGCACTTGCCCAGGGCCCATGATTAAAAGGGGTCTCTAAATCCTTAGTTTTGAGTTGTTATGTAGTGGGGTTTAAATAAAAATGGCCCAAGTAAAAGTTTTTAGCTCATACAAAAATAATGGTCCAAACATTTATTATTTAAAAAGCCTAAACATTTCTAAAAAAAAAAAAACCAATGTTTTCTTAATCCAACATTTGTTTCAATTCCCTATTAGTTATCACTTTATCATTCTCAATTTTCATTGATCCACCATCCAGCTTTCATCTTAGTCTTTCTATATTGTTATTCTTATTCTGTTCAACCCATTTACATATCTGTTCAAAATATATTTATATGTTTCAATTATTATTTTTATATAATCGATATGGGATATAAGTTTATTTTCCTTTTTTTTTTTAAGATTTTATTGAAAATCAAACATAAAAAATAGGACGAAAAATAGGAGAAAAAATAATTGTAGTTCTTGAAAAGTTTCGAAATTTTGTGTACAATTAAATTTCATTGAAATTCAGATACAAATTCATTAAAATCCATAGATTTTATGACGGTACTTGTTTTATGTTAAAACGAGGGATCTCACGTAAAAGATTCACTTTAGTTATATGGAGAAAACTATAAACAAGGGACCAACTTTTCGGTTTTTCACCCCGGGCCTCTAAAAGGTGAGGACCGGCACTGCCACGAAGAGAGTTCTGCTCCCTCTTAATCGATTTTTATGGTGCATGCTTAGATCGGAGTAGAGGCATCTACCAAATGAAAGAATCAAATTCAATTAACTTCCCATGGAAAACTTGAAGCGTAAACTATGTATAAACGGTAACCACAGACTGGTAATACTATGTGTGGGAGAGGAGAGGGACTGTAAGGTGTTAGGATTAGTTAAATAAAAGAGAAAATGAACATCCCCCTTGAAGAAATCTGTAATAAGGAAAATAGAAGATAAACAACACCAACACATCAGGAGAGAGCAATTGTGCTGATCCTACAGAGAAAGCATTTATCATGCACCTGTTTTTCTTGAATGGTAACTTTGGTACAAAAAAATTAACAAAAAGATTGCAAAATAAAGAAAGAGAAAGATACAATGTTTACTAATGCTTAAGAAAATTCATCAAATTGGATGCCTAAATTTTTTAAAGTAAAACTCACTATTGTATGTTTCGACAGCAGCAGTCCTTCAATTCGGAATATTAACTTCCTATCTTAAATGACAAAATATTTGTGAGTATAATTTGTCACCATAAAGTGCATACTTCTCTCACTTTGCTGATTCTCAAGTTAAAATAAACTAATTAATGTCGCCTAACAAAAAAGAATAAAGATTTTTTTTTTATAGTTAAATAATTTTTTATTTTTTTTTTGCCTCCGTTCAGAAGGATCAAATTAACCTGGGCTGATATGTGACACTTTTAGATTCATCTTCTAAACCACGAATTATTTCTTTTTCCCTCACTTCTATAGTTCATGGTTATTACTTATTAGTTATTACCACCCAATCCCTTTTCATATGTATCCTGAGTATAATACCAAAAATAAATTCCATCACTGATGTTAAATGGATTGAGAAAATCCTAGGAAGAGACTCACGCATCTGAGGAGCGGCAAGGGAACCCTGTGTTTGAGGGTTGTCATCATGCATATCCATTAACAAACCAATATAGGCATATTTATATAGGAAACCAATATAGGAAAGGGACTGAAAGTACATAATGAGCAAACCGATATGGAACGATTCTATTAGGGATTTTTATCCTATGACCTTTCCATTAGTCCAATTACACATCATCACACTTTTATCATGTAAGCAATATCCCCACACTTTTGTCAACACATAAGAAAAATCGTATCTTGTACTTCTGAACAACCATGATCATAATTTAATCACTCAATGAGCTTAACTTAGAATCAAATTCCATTGAGGAAAATTTAAAGTGGGAATCCTCTTCTCTTTCGAAGACTTCGGGTTAGAAAGTTTTGGACCCTATGATACTTTTGAATCACCACGAACATATTCGGTCAATGAACCTAACTGTGAATCAGAGTCCATTGAGGATAAATTCAAGTGGGAATCCTCTTCTGACTTCTCAAGAGGTAAATTGAAAATTTTCTCCACAAACTGAATAAGAGTGTATTTGATATGACTTTTCAAATAGAGTTTTTAGCAAAAAAAAAGAAAGATTTTTGGTTGTGTAAATTATAAAAAAGATGTTGACAATCCATTTTTAAAAATAATTTTTGGTTGTGTGAATTATAAAAAAGGTATTGACAATAATATTTGTAATGAAAGAGTTGTACGGTGAAATATGTAAAATTTATAAAGGGTAGTTGAGACAATTCATATGTTTAAAAAAAAAAACTCAAAAAAACTTTTTGGAAATTTCTCCAAGTAAATATAAAAAGGCTTTTTACAAAGGGTAATTTTAAGACAATTCATAAAAAACTTCAAAATAACTTCTAGGATTAAAAAATCGTTTTTGATCGTTATAAAGCTATGCCAAACACACATTAAGTGCATTGCCCACATCCAAAAGGGACTGCAAGTATATAATGTGGGCTGTAGCCAAGTCATATCGACAATCCCTAGCAACCTTAATCAACTCCTTCTTCTCTCCGCAAAGAATCATCAATGGTGAACTGTCTGTCTGCCTTTGATATTACACCAGAACTCATATAACCGCGAAAACAACAAGCCAACACCAAATCTCAAAAATCATAATTGTACTCTCTCTAAACTCTCATGTTAAACAAAATCATCAATCTAATCATGCCTATTTGTAGAACTAATTGCAAATATATTTCTTAGAGAATAACAAGGACCCATGTAGCTGAGTAAAGAAAAATGCTACCACAGAAAGACAAAGAAAGAAAAAACAGAATAATATGAAATACAACACAATTATAGTGGAGTGTGCCCAGATACGTAATTTATGATAAATATTAATTAGAGTTAAAACGTGTCTTGTTTGAAAAATTGGAATTCGGTGTCGAAGAGGATTTGAAATTAGGGATTCGGTTCAATTTAGGTATTTAGAGTCCGTCCTGTAAGTGTTTTTCAGTTGCTGTTTTTTGAAAATAAAAATGAAAATGAAAACAGTATTTTTTTTTCAGTTTCAAATTCCGAAAACGCGTCTGGTAGCATATACTGAAAGTTGTATTTTGAAAATGAAAACGGAAAAAACGCGTCTGGTAGGTTAACTGAAAACTATAAAAAATTGATTACATAATTAACCAATATAATTTTGTGTTATAATTTTTAAATTAAATAAAAGTAACACATCAAAAACTAATTAAAAAAACATATCAAAAATGAATTAATCAAAACTAAACTCTTAAATTATAAATAAATAATTACAATATATATATATATATATATATATATATATATATATATATATATATATTACTATATAATAAAAATATAACTGTATATATTATATATTATTATAAAAAATATATTAAATATTATTACATATATTATAATTTATATTATAATATTATATTAATTAATATTATACATATATATTTGATATTATGTATATTATTTTATAATATATAATATTATTATAATGTATATATATATATATATATATATATGTGTAGAGGTATTTTGGTCATTTAAAAATCTTGTCCCGTCTTATCCTAGCCATATGAAACGCATAATAGAACTAAATGAAACAAAATGAAAAACAAAATGATTTTTTTATATATAAAAAGGTGAAAAACAAAATGAAAAATAAAAACGAAAAACGAAAAACAAGTATTTTGTGTTTTTCAAATATTTCACTTTTAACACTGATTTTGTATTTCTTTTTTTTTTTCGTTTTTAAAAAATAAAATGAAAAACGGTTAACGAACGCGTTTTCAAAATCGTTTTTAAAAAATAAAAACAAAAACAGACTGAAAAACAGCTGCAGGACGGGACCTTAGCCACGGTACCCTTGTAGGAGTTATAAGTAGATTTATTTATGTTTTTTCTTTCCTACGGTAAATAGACCATCGTTTCATGTAGGGTTGGAGTGGTATTGGTGTTAGTCAGTCGTTAAGTCCAATTCAACCTGTTAGTAGTCCGTTAGTTTAGTCAGTCATGTTAGATTGGTATCTTTTGTCAGCTAGTGTAACCAAATTTGGTTACAATGAGTCTCAATTGCAGCTATATTTAGTAAAGGAAATTATGAATGAAATTACAGAAGTTATAACAACTTCTCTCTACACTTCTTCTATCTCTTGGATCTTCAGTATCTCTCTTTCTCTCTCTCTTAAATTATGGATCTAGATTTACCAATATTCATTAACAGGAACAATATTGTTACCTAGAAAATCCCAGGCATCACATCTGGTATAAGAGCAGAAATTTCTGAGAATAATAGCTATGGCGGAGGGCACCAAGCAGCACCAATATCTTGAGATCCGATTTTTGAGCTGGGCTCCAAGCCTCCAAGTATGAGCAGTTTGAGAGCAAGTTGCAAAAGTCAGATGAAAGATTATAAGCATTAAAAAATGAAATTGTAAACCAGTTTACCAAAGTTGATGATCAGTTCAACAAACTTCATGACCTGATTATGAACCGGTTATTAAGAGGAGATATAAATGAAGGGAAGCAAAAAAGAATCCTAGGTTTACCAACAAGCGGATCACGGGAGAGCCAAAGTAGCCATGGACCATCCAACTCGATTCAAAAGGTAACCATTGACTCACCTCTTCATCCCCCAAAGCAGTCGTTCCCTAAGTTTGATGGGGAAAACCTTAAGGCTTGGATTAGAAAATGTGAGGGGTTCTTTATAGTGCATCTTGTGACAGCCGAACCAAAAGTGTTGATAGTCTCGATTCACTTCAAAAAGAAGGCTGAATCATGGTTTCAGTTGATCTATTGCCTTAAGAAAGGAATTATGTTGGAGGAGTTTACTCAAGCTCTCTTAACCAGGTTCTTGGATATAGACCAAGAGGATGTAGTTGGGCAGTTGGGGAATTCAATAGGTTGCACCAAGCCACCATAGTAACCGATTATCAAGCAACATTTTATTAGACGCTAGGCGTCAGTCTTACGGTAGACTAGTGTGAATGCCTAGATTGATTAGGGGTCGACTAGGCAAACTTTTTTATTCTTCTGTTTTATTAGGCTTTTGGGTAGGGATGACAATTTGACCCGTACCCGCGGGTACCTGTCCGAACTCGACCCTGTAGGGTCGGGTGTGGATGGTGAATTTAAGACCCGTGGATCCGCGAACCCGTTTAATGAAAAATCTAGTGGGTTTGCGGAAGGATACGGGTTGGAAAAACGAACCCGCATAAATAAAATACTTGTATATAAACATATATAGACATTTGAATTATTTCTGATCGTTTTATTTTTATAGTTATTATTGTTTTGTAATGTATCAAGTATGAAATTAGAAATGAAAATTTAATTCAATTAAATATCCAATAGGTGATTGCATGTGGAAATTTACAAATGACAAATCGCGGGTTCGCGGGTTCGTGGGTAGCTCGTGAGTGAAGCATCCACCCATGAACCAACATTGTTTCGCGGGTTCACGGGTGAGGTTATGGGTGTAGCCATAACCCGTGGGTTCAAACTCACCCGTGAACCCGCTTACATAGGTGGGTTCGAGGGCGGGCGTGGGTGAGAAAAATTTTCACGGGTGAAGGTTTGGATTTTACAAAACCCACCCGAACCCGATCCGCTGCTATCTCTACTCTTGGGTCACTAAATTGGATTTGGTGGGATACATCATAGCACCATCATCAGACTAGACTCCACATGTGACCTTTTTATTTTCTTTTTATTTTTATCATTGGTCCTATCAAACTTTATCAGATTTGTATTTTATTTTATTTTTTTATTTGTCCCACTTCTCTTTTTCTGTACCACAATTTCACATTTCAAAGCACAAACACACACTCACTCGCTCTCTCTCACCATCTCTCTTCATCTTCTTCGTTTATTTTGTTTCTCGTTATTCATCTCTTCATCATTTCGGGTTTTGCCGTTTCAATGTACATACACTCTGAATATCCATCCCTCTGTATCATTTTCGTTCATTTTCGCTTTGGATTTCGATAATGAGTTCCAGTAAGACCAGACCTACTTCATTCTTCTTAACTCCAAGCTCCAAGACCAACTATCGGCGTCAGACATGGTGGCCTTGACCTACAAATGGCGATAAAAAATGATTGTTTTACCGTTTATTTCTCTCTCTCTCTCTCTATCTATCTATCTATCTATCTTTCAATCCAACATTTTCTTTTAATGAAGAAAAAATAAATAAAATAAAATAAAATAAAATACCGCCTCGATGGACTAAGTGAAGTCAAAGCCATTGACTAGTTGCCCCTATCTATTAAGGCCATTTTTTAGCTTTTCGACACGACGGAAGGCCGCCTTACTGATTTCCGACGATTTTTCCTATTAGTAAAACACTATTACCAAGATAAATTTGAAGAGAGACAACCTAGACTCATAGCGAAGGAATTAGGACTCACCGATGGTAATTTCTTATCAAGTTTTATAAGTGGGTAGAAGAGAGAAATCAGGCACTTTGTAAGAATGCTCAACCTCCCATACGATTTAAACACTGCCATACACTTAACTAAACTCCAAGAAGCGACCATTGAGTCATAAAAAACCAAGCTATAGAATGGAATGTTCTTGTCCCAAAAAAACCCTATTATAAATCCCACCAAATGGACCAGCAATATCTCTCAACTTGCTATCATTACAAACCCAACAAATGGCCCCAACTTTTTGCCCAAAAACGATAACCATCCCATGCCCATTAAAAGACTTACACTAGTTGAAATGAAACTAATGGTGGATATGAGGTTGTGTTATAATTGTGAAGAAGTATACACTTATGGCCACAAGTGTGTCTCTAAGCAATTCTATATGTTATGTGGAGATGATAAGATAGACAGTAAGGAAGAAGGTAAGGAAGAGGGTAAGGAAGAAATGAATTGACCAGTTATGTGGAACCAAAAGAAGAGGAAGAGGTGACAATCTTTCACCATGCTCTCTAGGGTAGTACTGGGGTACATAATGTTTTAAAATGCGAAAGGCGAATGTGGCGGTCAAGCCTTCCCTATGCGAGGCATTAGACACTGCCAAAAATGAAAAAAAAATAGATAATATTATATATCATTCAATAAAAGAAAAAAGACATGCAATAAAATATTCTGTAACATTCAATAACATACATAACATACATAACATACATAACATATATGTCCAAACCAAATGAAACATTACAAAAAAGCTAAAGGTATCCTAATTATAAGAGACCACTATATATCGAATATGCTATCTAAAGAGTCCAATAGCTTGAAATTTGGATCAAAAGTGTCATTCCCTCCATCATCATCCAAAGTTCCATCCTCCAAAGAGTCATAATGAAATTGGTTTGAAATGTCTTGCCACCCACTTCGTTCATCAACCCGTTGTAAAGCCTTTCGTGTGTCTAACAAATAATATTATAATTAGATATATCATTTTTTATACTTAAAACATATCAAATTTCATTAGATAATTACTTGTATTTCTCCTTCTTCTTTTTCCTACTTGCTGGCTTCCACTCAATTCACTCATATTCATATTTGTGGACGTTTCCCCAATTACATCTTGCTCAACCATCCACTCATCATAAGAAGGCACATCTTCATATACCAAGAGATCCTCATCATCCTTTAGTGCATGTTCCTTTAAGAATAAGTGCTTCAACCTTGTATTGTACATTTGTACACCAGTGAATTCATTTTTTTTTTGTCTTAGCTGTTTATCTTCTTAGTATGAATCTACAAAATTTTATTTTAATCTAGTTATGAAGATTCTAACTAAACTTATACCGTAGTAAATGTACTCCAATTCCTTTCACAAGTCGATGATGAGCAAGATGGACTTAAAACCCATAAAACAAAACTCGTAAGTTCAGAAGTTTGGTCTCCAAAATAAATCCACCAATCTGCGACAATGAGAATAATAAACACAAGTTAAGACAATCCTATAAAAATTTTGAAGCAATGAATAAATCTAACCAATGAATTTACATACCAGGGCTACGATTATTGATGAGAGTTTTTTCGAGTCCAAAGGAAAACAACCCTTTCTTATTTCTAAAGAAATAAATTTGTAGATTAGCTTGTAATCTGTCATTATCATTAGGATCAAGCTTGGCCATGCACATCCCCATCTTTACCTCTCAACGACTGGAATAATCTTCCGAATATTGGAATCGAGGATTCAGAAGGTGCACAGCTGTGTACAACTGCTTGTGGAATTGAAACTCCCACTTATCATCAGTTACTTTTCCATATCTCCTTGTAACTCCTTTTACATTTCCCTAATTTTTGGCTATTTGCTCCTTAGCCTTATCCATGGCACCGTAAATGAATCTCATTATGGGAATTTTTCAGAATCTGTCATCCTCAACACACTTACAAATGGCCTAGTTATCTTCAAGGCATAAGACATGCTACCCCAAAAAATGTTGTCCCTCAAGATGATCTTCTTGATTTCCATACCCTCGGGCTTATTTACCGAAATACATACATCTCATTCATTTGAAGTAAACATTTGCTCTAAAGGCTGCTTCAAACTGAACATACTTTCTAATATCAAGTATGTAGTGGCAAATCGTGTAGGAACGACACAAACAATTCTTCTTTGTGTAAGACCTCGTCAAAGCTAACACCTATATGTGGTTGTATATGAAGTTTCTCACCTGTTACGAAACAATAACAAAAAATTAACTAATGTTAAATTATACTAAATATTAAACCATTTTTGTACTAATTTATACCTTCTTCGCATTCCTTAATGCATTTTTATGTTGAGTTAGACCACTAATTTTCTTAAGTGTTAGGTCAATACAATGAGCAGCACATGACATCTACTATAGTTGTGTCCTCTTCTCCATTAACATTTCACCCGCTGTCTTGTAGTTCGATGAATTATCCGTCACCACTTGAACTATAATATCTCTTCACACATCTTCAACCACTTCATCAAGTAGCTTAAACAATAATGTAGCATCTTTTACTATATTACTAGCATCTACCGACTTCAAGAACACTATGCCATGCAAATTTTTTACGAGATGTTTATCAATTATCTTTCTCTTATATCTTTCCACTCATCCGACATTATGGACACCTCCGTTTGAGTCCATGTTTTCTTTACATCTGCAACAATTGCTTTTGTGTTTTCTTTTTCCGCATTCAATATTGTTGTGTTAAGCTCATATGGTGTAACTGGTTTTATACCATGCTTGAAATTGTCAATCGATTGACACATGTTGATGAACGATGGACTTTTGGCAACATTAAAGGTAATTACATTCTCAAAGAAGAATCTACCTATTTCCATACATGTTTTGTTATGTGCCTCCTTCTTACTTGGTTATTGCTTGTTTACCCTATGATCCTCTGTCGTACCAAGTTCAATATCTGTGACGAATCTATCCATCGCTCCTCTGATTCCTCTTTGAGTAATGCCACTTGAGCTTGAACCTAACTGAATTTGACTGCTAAGGTTGACACTATGATCGATCTTTTCTTCACGCATCATTTGTGTCATCTTTTTCGCTTTATCATTTTTCTCCACGTCCGAAGTCACATTTGTGCACAGGGCAACATTATCATAAATATCCACAAGGTGTTCTTTCATCCTAAACACTCCTCGTGTCAATAATTTATCACAAAAATTACATCGGAGGTACTTATATGACTTTTTCCCATCCATTTCAACCTCAACCACATTCTTCCAAGCCAGAATTTTACGATTGGACATCTCCCACACAAGTTTACAACAACATTCCAAAATTTACAAAACTAAATTACTACATAAATCACAACAACATTACATGTCATAGCATAAAGCAGTATATATAAATCTTCAATTCATCACAAACTCACAATAGAAAATCGGTATACATAATTTATAAATTAGTATACATAAATCTTTAACTCATCACAACCTTACAGTAGAAAATCAGTAATTATAAATCTTCAATTCATCACAAAATAACATTAACAAAAATCAGTATACATAAATATTTGATTCATCACAAAGTAAAGCAACAAATAAGTTTACAAAGGAGTAGAAAGTAGAAACCACCCATAGTCCGCGTTCAGAATAATTCAAACCAAACTATTTCATCCACATTTAACCTTAAAACATAATAGATATACAAAACACAACAAATAATGACAAAAAATAATAACCCAACAACATAACAACATATATCAGACATTTTAAAAAAAGTAAAGAAGAAGAAGAAGAAGAAGAAAGAACAACATACTTGGTAAAGATGGAGGAGAAGAACAACGGTGGAGCTTTGGAGAAGAAAACAATGGAGGTTGGGTGACCTCTTTGAAGGCATTGAGAGGGTTCTTAGGGTTGACTGGGTATTATATAAATTTGTTCAGGGATGTAGGGTCATTATCAAACCTTAAACCGAATTACTTAAGAAAAAATGGGTTCTAATGAGAGGGGGGAAGAAACAGATGAGGTATTTGAAACCCTTAAAAGAGCTATGACTACAACACCAGTTCTTGCTTTACCCGATTTTCATGTTGAATTCATATTATAGACCGATGCTTGTGAAGTGAGTATTAAGGCGGTTTTTATGCATAATGGAAAACTTTTAACTTATATTAGTTAGGCAATTCCCCCAAGGAAACTAAGTCTCTCTACATACGAGAAGGAACTCTTAGCTATAATTTATATGGTGCAAAAAAAATCCTACATACTTGGGAACAAGTTTGTCACAAAGATAGACCACCAGAGTTTGAAGTTCTTCCTAGTGTAGAAAATTAGCATTCTATTACAACAAAAATGGCTCTCTAAGATGCTTGGGTTTGACTACGAAATCACCTATAAGAAGGGGTAGTGAAAATATGGTTATGGATGGGTTATCTAGGGCTATTCACCCTCAAAATTAAGAAGCAATGTGTGACTTTTTTGCTGCTAAATTCGATTGGGTACAAGAGGTGGTTGACAACTATCTTCAAGGTAGATGAGGTGATTCCTAAGCTCATGGTTAACTCAAATGTTATTTTAGATTATCCCCTAACCAGTGGGATTCTAAAACACCAAGTGAGTATCTATGTGGGAAGCAAATGGCCATCAAGAAAGAATATCATTGATGAAGCATACATTTCAGTTATGAGTGGTCATTCAAGAATAAAAGGTACGACTTAAAGGATTCTACAATTCTTCTATTGGGACTCACTCATCAAGGTTGTTGTTAGCTTGGTTTCTAACTGTTCAATTTGTTAATAATTCAAAGTTAAACATGTTAAGTCACTAGCACTTCTACAACCCCTACCAATTTCATCAATGCCTTGTCATGACATAGCCCTCGACTTCATTGAAGGATTGTCTAACTTTAAGAGACTGTACGATTTTGGTGGTTGTTGATAGGTACACCAAATATGGCCATTGGCAAGCCTTATCTCACCATTTTGCAGCTACATAAGTGGCTACGGCGTTTTTCGACAACATATACAAGCTGCATGAACTATTTACTACAATTGTTAGTGATAGAGACATGATTTTTACTAGTTCATTATGATAGAATTTATTCAAATTAGTAGGATCTAAACTATGTTTGAGCTCAACATACCACCTTCAAGCAGATGGTCAGAGCGAAAGGCTCAACCAATGCTTGGATAATTATTTAAGGTGTATGACAGGATCCAAACCAAAGAATTTGGCCATTTAGTTGCCCATGGTGGAATGGTGGTACAATACCAACTGTCACCTGTCTCCCTCCATGACACCATTCAAATCCTTATCCGGATACAAGACTTCGATGTTCTCCTTTATTTCCCTAGGTGGGTCTAATGACGAAGTTAGAGAATATACAGAAGAGAGAGTCAAGCTATAGTCGGTTCTTAAGTAAGCCCTAACCCAGCCTCAATCTCGTATGAAACTATAAGCAGATAAAAATCGAACAAAGAGGAAACTCGAAGTTGGAGACTGGGTTTACTTAACGTTTGAGATGTACCATCAAGCTTAGGTAGTAATTCATCGTAACCTGAAGTAGGCCCCCAGATACTTCGGTTCGTATTTAGTGCTAGTTAAAATCGACCATGTAGCCTACAGACTACAAATACCTCCAGGGTCACTCATCCACCCCGTCTTCCATATCTCGCAACTTAAAAAGAGAGTTGGAGATATGGTGATTCCAAGCCCTGTACTTTATGACACAGGTCTCGACGGTCTATTGTTGATATACCCAGTGGTTGTGCTAGCTCATAAATTGGTGAAAAGGAACAACCAAATAGTGACTTAGTTCCTAGTTCAATGGTCGAATTCGAATCCCATTGATGCAACGTGGGAGGACGAGACAATTATGGCTTCTAGGTTCCCATATTTCACCCTTAGGACAATGGTGACATTGAGATTGAGGTATTGTTAAGTTTGAAGAATTAGAATTCGGTGTTGAAGAGGATTTGAAATGATTCGAAATTAGAGTTTGTGTTCAATTTAGGGATTTGGCAACAATACCGTTAGAGAAGTTATAAGTAGGGATGCACATTAATCCCTGGGGCCCCAAATCCCCGCACCCCCATCCCCAATTGAGGAATTTTATTGGGGAAAAAATGGGGAAATGGGGGGGGGGGGGATGGGGATGATTTTCATCCCCAAATTAAAATGGGGATGAGGATGGGGATGGGGGGACCCCTCCCCATCCCCATTTCCCCATTTCCCCCGCAATAAAATTGAAATGGGGATGGGGATGGAGATCCTCATTTCCCCATTTCCCCTAAAAGTATATAAATATAATTATAATATATATTTGAATTATTTAAAACATTTTATGTTGAATTTGTAATGTATTTTTATTTTTTATTTGTAATGAAAGGTTTGTTTTTTTTAATTTAATTTATAATTTTCAGTTAAATAGGAAAATGAAAAAATGAGGGACCGGGGATACGAGAAAACAGGAAAAAACGGGGAAAATGGAGAACTAAGGATGGGGATGGGGATGGGGGGACCTCCCCCCAAACATCCCCATCCCCATTTTCCCCAAATTTGGTTGTTCCTTGCATCGGGGATGCTCTAAGGTCGGTTCAATGGTAAACCCCTTACGCCTGCACCATGAGATTGTAGGTTCGAATCCTCACCCTTCCTCGAAAAATTTAAATTTATATAATAATGTAATACATAAAAAAAATCAAGAGAAATCTCATTTTATAGTTATGCAATAAACATCGTCTAAAAACGACACGTGTTATCTTTTCTTTTTTGGAGTAAACATTCTTAATATTTTTTTTCATAAGTTATTTTACTCATCTAATTACCATAGTTTAAATATCCACAATTTCTACAATATATCCATCTACACTTCCGTAATTTAAGAATACCGATATAAGTATATGGTCTAATATATTTTCCATAAAATATCTATACCTATGGATTTATAGTGAATTTTTAAAGTTTACATAAAATATCAGTGATATTTCCATCACTGTAAAGCTATGTTGTAAAGATACTCTAAATTGGGGAGGGGAATCGTATCGAACTCTTATCCTGTCTAGATACACTACGGATAAGTCATGATACGTATCAGATAAACTATTTAGTGTATATGTTGACTTTTTCTCAAGTTTGACTAGGGATACACCGAGGATATGCCGAGGATACACCGGGGATACGGTAATGATACATTGAGGATACGTTTAGGGTAAAATTTTAATTATTTTAGTTTTAAGCAAGGTCAAATTATGATTTTACAAAGTTGAAGGGTTAAAATATAATTGTTTAAAACAAATCTCAAACTAAGTTTCTACTTTTTGGGGTTCGTTTCTTATATCATAAATATATTTTTATAGAATATGTTTTAAACGAATTATTAGATTATGTTTTTTAAAATATAAAATATAAATATATATTATTTTAACCGACGTATCCTCATGTATCCGTATCTAATTTTTAGAGATTTACCGTATCAATGTATCGTGCCGTATCCATATCCCATATTCATATACGTATTCGTACAATATAGCTGTAAAGTGAAAAAAAATGATGATATTTCCTAAATTTTTATCTTTTTTTTTTAATTTTTTTTTTTTGATGTAATACATGAAACTTGAGTACGAGAACTCATCATTTGATGAAGATAACCTTTCAATCAGTTTTGAATCTATGAGTTTAACTCACATATCAAATGACCCTATCTATACTCATTATCCAACTACATATGGTATTGAATCAAATTAAGATGGCTATGGAGGCTTTGAGATCTTTAATTATCATTTCACACAATTTCCTATCTATGGACAGATGGTGGGGAGAAATCAACAAGCCTACGTGTGCCATGTTGGTGATTATATATAAAACAATTCAAATTCTATGAAATGGCATCAATATTTATCAGGTTCAAAAAATAAATGGTACTTTCTGGAGGTGGCATTTCAACACTGTCATTACTTTAATAACTTATGTTTAAAAGGTATTATGGTAAACGGATAAAAATATTCTCAATAGTTATTTCACGTCAGTTTTCTTTCATTCATTTTTACAGCGACAGAGTTGTGAAGTAGAAAGAGTAAGTCTCGTTGAAACCCAAACAATCACTCAAACGGCGACGGAGTGGCGCTACACAGACGCATTCGAGGGTCAAGTTTTTTTTTTTTCTGGTCAGTACTTAAAAGGCTCGGAGCCTTTGGTAAAAGTCTCGGAGCCTTTGGTAAAAGTCTCGGAGCCTTTGGTAAAAGTCTCGGAGCCTTTACTAAAAAGCTCGGAGCCTTGGTAAAAAGGCTCGAACCAAGTAAAAAAAAGCCCAGACACTTGGCAAAAAAACTCGAACCCATTAAAAAAAAGCTCCTGCACTTGACAAAAAAGCTCGAGCTTTTTTTTAATGGAAAAAGCTCGGTTTCATCAATTAAAAGTCTCTATTCTTTTATAAAAATCCTCGATTCTTTCAAAAGTATACTCGATTCTTCCAAAAATATGCTCGATTATTTCTAAAATAAGCTCGATCATATTTTAAAAAGGTTCGATTTGGCTACAGATATATTTGATTTAACTAAACCTAAACGATCCTTTGAAAAATATGCTCGTTTCTTTAAAAAATATGCTCGATTTGGCTACAGATATACTCGATTTAACTAAACCTAATTTTTAAAAATAAAATGCTCGATTCTTTCAAAAAAAATGTTCGATTCTTTTTAAAATATCCTCGATTTTTTGAAAAAAAAAGCGAGGATATTTTTGAACGAATTGACCATTTTGTTTTTTGAAAATTAGGTTTATTTAAATAGAATATATTTGTAGCCAAATCGAGCATATATTTGAAAGAATCGAGCTTTGTTAAACCACATATTCATACTTTGTTAAACCACATATTCATACAAAGACTGAGACAACAAATCATAACGAATGGATACATTGTTAAACCACACATAAATATATGAGAATATATAAACGAAGATCACAAATATATGTTATCTTCTTGTACAAAATCTGGAGAGTGATGAGTTTTATGGAGAGAGAGAGAGAGAGGAGTTGTAGATCGATTTCCCGACAAATATTTTAGAGAGAGGGATAGAGAGGAGTTATCGTTTTCAAAGTGTGAATGGAAGCACAATCAGAATAAAAAATAGATTATTTAAGAGCAATTTGGGTAGTTCATAGGTGCATTTTAAACTTAAGTTATTAAAGCGGTGACATCATTACAACACACACAAAAATGGTGACATATCTTACAATATCCACTAAATTAAAATGGTAGTTACACTATGTTTGAACCACCTAAATCCTTTTGTTATTAATTTTTTTTTTATGGATTGTATGATGAAAACTATTGAAGAATGATATTTTAATGGAAGATTTTCAATTTATACAGCTCATAAATACGTATATTATATTCATATTTATATCATACAGTTGTTATAAATTATATGTTTTAGAAACAAACGTGTTTTTTTTATTGGATTATTGATTATTTTAACCATTTTTAAAGTTTCATTAAAAAAATTATGTTTTAGCCAATTTTTCATACATTCTATAAATTTTAAGTCGATATATATTGATATTGATATTTCCACCAAACCGTGCTACCAATGTATCCATCGATATTGATATTGTCATCCTTTATTACTCATATACCTATGACCATATTTGTAAATAGGAGTGTGTTATGTGCAGCGGATCATATCCATTAGATTTACTATGATTCAAGATCCGTTCAAAGAAATTACAATCCGACATGATTGGATCGAAGAAATTGCAATCTTATTCGACCCGATCTAATTACAGTTAGATCCATTCCATTCCAATTGCAAAATATATAAATTCGTTCTGATTCAATCCAATGGATCGCATTCATATGAAACAATTCTTAATATATAAAAGTTAAAACATTCCTAAAATTAACAAAATCAATCGTTATTCCTTTGATACTTCAAATAAAATTAACAGACACGCCATACGTAAGTGTAGATTTTAAAGTTCAAAAAGTTTAACAAATTATAAACTTTAAACATTAATTATAAACACAAACATAAATAAAATAATCTAAAAGTTTGAAATATAACCATTTATCATAATAAAATACAATAACACCAAAAATTTGCTAAATGGTCATTTGTATAAGACAAAATAAATTGGCAGATCCAGTGGATTAGACAGAGTTTCATATGGAAATCCAAGATTCGGTCTGATCCAATGGATTTTAGAATTTATGATATAATTTAAACCAATCGTGTTTTCAAATCGAATCCAATCTAACGGATTGGACCGGGTTCAATGGATCTTATTGGATTTGATAATGTACACCTCTATTTAAAAAAGAACTTATCACATTTATGACCAGTTTGGTAATGCTATAACTTAACCACTGTTAGTTGTGCTGAAGGAATAATTTACTGAAGTTAATCAACAAATGTTTAGTTAATTGTATTTTTAAACATACTATATAACTCAAAAACAGTATACATATATTTGGTAATTTTTTTATAAAAATGCTTAGATTAGTTACAATGACTAAAATGTATATGAGTTTAGGACCCGATTTCATTTTTTTTCTTCATGAATTATATATATTAAATCAATATTTAAGTAGCATATTTAAATTGGGAAATTTTTTTTCCATAAGAACAATAAAAATATTTTTAAAAGATTTTGTAAATCAAATCAAGATTTAAATAGAATATTTAATTTTGAGATGGAATAAGGTATATAAATGATTTTAACTTAATTTCATAATGATAATAATGATATTTTAAAAGATGAATTAAATGCTAAAATAAATTATTCCATAACCACTTTAAAAAAGTACTCTCCACCTACTTCTTAAAATCACTATCAAAACTTATAAAATTATCAATTAATCACTTTTGAAAATTTTACCAAATATCATTTTATGTCAAAAATTTAAAACAATTTGATTTTAACTTTTCAAAAGCAATACCAAATTGACCCTTAGTGATCTTAGCCTCAGTCAATGTAATATCATTTGTGTGAATAAGAGACATCTTAGCTTCAGATATTGTTGGATGAGATGAGGTTGACCCTATAATAAACATTTTACATCTGTATAATGAGGTTTAAGGTTCGAGTACTCATTTTTTCTCAAAAAAAACCTCGACTTTATATAATAGTATAATGCTTAAAAAAAATTCAGACATTGTTTGGCGAATACGGAAGCATGGGGGGATAAAATGGAAAATACCGAAACTTGAAAGGGTAAAATAATATTTAGGGAGAACTTACGGTGAAAAATATTAATCTCTTTCCTTGGAAAACGAATTGAAAAGATACGGTGATGTCCGAAGATCATGCCGAAAATGGACAGTGAATTGTAAGAGTAGAAGAGTAGAGCAGTAGATCGAGCAACAGTGTATTTGGTTCAGGAAGTGCTTGAAGAACCTAGAATCGATTCACAAATCACTCTCATTTTGCGCATCGCTCATCGATCTGCTTCCTTTCTTCTTCCACTCCCATTTTTCAAGGTTTTATATTCTTCATCATTTTAGGGTTTTTTTGTTTTTTTGTTTTTTTTATAGTATTAACAATTTATCAGTCTGTTTACATTTATAATTCAACCTCTGCGACGCATTTCTATCGATTTACATTGAGAATGCATATTTGTTTGTTGTTTTAGCTGTTCTATATAACTCTTACATGATTGTGTTTTTGGGAAGTTGACGATTTGGATTTGATAATGGCAAAAAAAAAAAAAATCTAATTGGGAAATTGAAATTTTCTTTTCAATGCGTTTTTTCACTTGTCTACACGGGATTTTATCAGAGTTGATCGTATTTTGCTTTATTAAATTAATGTTTCGTCTTATTTAACCAGGAGGAACTTACTTTTCTCTTAACTTGCACTGAGGCACTGGTTTATTCTTCCTTTCTTCTATGGAGTTACGGATGTTCTCTTTTTTTTCATGAAGTCAATTAGGTGTAAAGATTTAAGGCAGTTGTTGTGAAACTCGGTTTTTTTAGATACATGACGGCATCAGCTGATGTGATGGGTAAGGAAAATCTGTCACAAATAAACATTGTTGGAGTCAGCAATGAAGTTTGCACTCTTGAGATGGAAAATTCTGGGACTTATTCACGTTACAGTATTGACAAGGAGGCAGGCTTGGCAACTTGTCGTGTTTGCCAATGTGCTGAATCTGATAAACTGGGAGATGCTGCGTTAAGCTTTCTGGGCATTACTCCTCCATTACAAGAAGCACAGGAAAGTAATGTAGTTATAAAATCTGATGTCAAACATGTCCAAAACGATAATGAGGCAGCTCAAAACGGACAGAGAGAATCTGGTTTTGTTGAGTTCATAAGCCCCGATGGGGAAGTTTTCATTTGTAATACCGATTTAGAAATGGGTGCATGTCACAATCAGGATGCATTAATTGAACTTGGTTGTTCATGTAAAAATGATCTTGCTTTAGTGCACTACCCATGTGCCCTTAAATGGTTTGTGAATCATGGATCCACCGTTTGCGAAATCTGTGGGAATCTTGCTAAAAATATAAGGATTGCTGACTTCAAAAAAGTTATGGCTTCTTTAAAGGATTATGAAGTATTAAGGGACCGAACTGCCAGTGGAGAACCCACTTTGGCACAAGTGCATACAAATTCAGGTGTTGATGCTGATGCTGTTGCTGCTATAAGAAGGCTACGGCTAAGTGAGATTTCATTGTGGTTTAGTCCACATAGTAGTAATAATAATCATCATAATAATAATTCTAATGCAGCTTCACAGGTTGTTTCTGAACAACCAATGAATACTGTCACTGAAGATGTCGTTACTGCTGAAAATCCGGCAACCAAATGGGCTGTGGAAGGAACTGGAATTTTGCTTGCTACGGGGCTGCTTACTGTCACTCTTGCATGGCTCATTGCTCCTCGTGTTGGAAAGGTGTGTTGAGGCTTCAATCTGTTTAGTCATTATAATTCATCAGTATAGTTGTAGATATTTAACTTTAGTATATAGTTCTCTGAGTATGTAAATGCAATTAATAAAAGGTTTATACCTGTTTAGTCAGAAGAGGAAGATTTGCAGTAATATTTTATTTTTGTAATAATTGCCAACTTATAATCTTCAGGATGGGTAATGGTCCTAATGGATACGGTTTTTATTTGACACAGGCTTAGCAAATAAAAGCTTTCTGAACTAATAGCATAGTTATGTGTCATCAGCTGGCTTTAGTTGGCATATGGCATTTAGCTGTTTGCCAATTTGTTTAACGAGTCTTAAGTTTGCTTTCTATTAGCTTATGTTGGTTTTAATGCTTTTCTTCATTGGATTAAATGGCATCTTATCTGTTGTGTTTAGTTGGTATAAATGGTATGTTATTGTGCTTATCCATTAGCATATTTTTCATTGCGTGGTTGTGGCAGTTGGTATGACTTGTACACAGTTACTAAAGTGATCAAAGATACAGTGTCAATAACATTTCATGTAATATTCTTGTCTAATTTAATATAATAATCTTCTTTAATAAATGCAAATCTAGTTTCCACTCGAATAGAACAAAAAAGTCTTGAATTGAATTTTTTATGTGGGGTAAAATATTTCCATTGAAACAAACAGAGCCTCAGACTAAGTTTTCTTCTATTATGAATTTTGTTTGATGTACTGAATTTATGCATTATCATTATCATTATCATTAGCGTTGTTATTTCCCTGTGCATATATATATATATATATATATATATATATATATATATAGACTTATTCTTTATTATTGTGTGATTATATTGAAGTGTCAAACACTTTAGTAGTTTAGTCACCTGTGACCTTGAGTTTTTTATATGTGTTATCTGACAGATTCCACTTTGGTGTGCAGAAAACCGCTAGAAGTGGTCTTCATGTTCTCCTTGGAAGCATTTGTGCTCTAACAGTTGTGGTCTTCTTTCGCTTTGTAAGTAGCTTAAATTCTATTGCATTTGGTTTCACACTTGTCATGTCACGTGTAATCTGGTTTTACTCAAATAGCATCTGTTAAGATGTACTGTAGTTCAAATTTTGTTGGCTTGTCCAGTTTTGAAATCCTTGTCGAATGTATGATTACATGGACATGGAAGATTTTTACTAGTCTTGAACTGCTTTGTCATTGTTGAGGAGTGACATTATTGGGACATCAACCAATAATGTTCAAGTTTTATTGGTATAGATGGTGCAATTAGTGCAAAACTTCCTTGAGTTCTGGAGTTAAGCCCTCCATAACTTTAAGTATATTTCCTGAAAATCATAGCAAATGGTTAAGGATCTGTGGTACTCATAGACATATTTTGGTTGTCTAACATTCTTTATTTAAAAAGATATTTGTGTGTGTGTGCAGCAGAAACCCTGTGTAATTTTCAGAAGACGATTTCTATTGGAAAGTCAACCAGTGTTGTTTCATTTGGGGAGAGATTGGACTCCATTTGTCAAAACAGAAGCCAAAATCTTTGTTCACTTCAGATGATTTTTTCCTGCAGGTTCCAAAATTTTGTTTTTTTTTTTCCCCTCAGGTTCCAAAATTTTGTTATTTAGTATGGGTTTTTCGTTTCTGTATGAGTTTGCTTGTCTCTGTGGCTGTGACCTAGAAGAGTTAGTATAGAATGGCTGGGCTGCTGTCTCATTGTTTAACTCTGTCAATGACATAGCTAATTGAAGACTCAGGTCATTTTGAATCTTTAAGCTAATGTTAAGTTCCCCTTAAATGTTAATCTTTTTGTGTGATTTTGAATTTCAGTCTTTGTTCACTTTGTCATTCATTTTTTTGAGAATATATTCTAAAAGAAGACAACCAATTGTATCATTAGTGAAGTTTGGAACAAACCTATACTTGGTGCTAATATGAATGCTTTTGAAACTTGCAGTTTGTGCTTACTAGAATCAAGTATGGACCCGCACGCTACTGGGCTATCTTGTTTGTCTTCTGGTTTCTTGTGTTTGGTATATGGGCTTCACGAACGCATGGTGCTCATACAACATGATTCGTTGGTATATTGTTTGTTAATGCATATAAGGTCAATATTTTGTTTTCCTCTTCTTCTTTTTTTTTTTTTTTGTTTTTTTGTTGGTCTTACCGGATGTTTAAAGTTCAATTAGTAGCTTTCAAATTTACGTGCTGCCATTCAGAACTTGGGTTATTGTATGCCTCTGTAATTCACATGTAAACAATGAGCTATGGATAAGCCCATTATTTGTATAGAATGCTAATTTCATAAATCTCCCCCTCTAGGGTTATATGCTTATCATCTGGAATTATTGTTTAATTGAAATTCATGCAACCTTATTCCTACACTGTCATTCTAAAGTTTCAAACCACCAGGCACTACTCAGCTTAGGCATTTAAGAGTTTAATGTAGAGTTTGGAACGACCGAGTAGAAATTAGCTCCTTGGGGCTCTACGTGCACATGAGCTTAACTATTACAGATATGCTATATGGGCTCTGTCCTAATGGTGATTAAGGAAACGATGTCCCTCATGGGAATTTAGCGATCACCGCATCAAGATTCTTCTGTGAAAGTTGAAGGAAAGCAATTTGATTAGAACCTTTAAAGAGTTAGGTCCCGTCATGTAGTTGTTTTTCAGTCCGTTTTTATTTTTATTTTTCAAAAATGATTTCAAAAACGCGTTCGTTAACCGTTTTTAATTTTATTTTTTAAAAACGAAAAAAGAAAAAGAAAAACAAAACCAGTGTTAAAAGTGAAAGATTTGAAAAAAACAAAATACTTGTTTTTTGTTTTTCGTTTTTGTTTTTCATTTTGTTTTTCACTTTTTTATATTTAAAAAAATCATTTTGTTTTTCATTTTTTTTCATTTTGTTCTATTATGCGTTTTATATGACTAGGATAAGACGGGATAAGATTTTTAAACGACCAAAGTGCCCAATATATATATATATAGATTTTTAGGATGTTTGAATTACATTTCCATTTTTTACAAAGAACTCAGTATTATCTGTAAACCTCTTTTCCAGAGACTAAAAACAAATCCTCTTCCTTGGACCATTGAACATACTAAAGCAGTTCAACATGTAAAAAATTATGTTAAAAAACTTCCATGTATGACGATTTGTCACCCTACTGCCCCAAAAACTGTTGAAACTGATGCTTCGGATATAGGATATGGTGATATTTTAAAACAAAATATTAATAACAAGGAATGTCTTGTTAGGTTTATTTCAGGATCCTGGAACAATACCCAAAAGAAATATTCGACTGTCAAAAAGGAAATATTAGCAATTGTTTTGACAATCCAAAAATTACAAGATGATTTGATAAACCAAAAATTTGTTTTAAGAGTAGATTGCCAATCGGTAAAATTCATTTTGAAAAAAGATGTGAAGAACCTTGCATCTAAACAAATATTTGCTAGATGGCAAACCCTTTTATCTGCTTTTGATTTTGATATTGAGTATATTAAAGGGTCAGACAACAGTCTCCCAGATTTTCTGACCAGAGAATTTTTACAGGGAAACAAATGACAACTTCAAACAGAGGACGTGGAGGCCGAAACCATGGTGGCAGAGGCTCCATTAGACCTGAATCATTTGACAAAAGCATTGACTTATCATTCCTCCTCAAGAGGGAGTCATAAAGACAAGTATGCAATCTCTCCAATATCTCAGCCCAAGTCACCCTATCAATTACCTATCCAGTTCCCTCATTTGCCTCCTACTGGGCCTTCCTCCAGTAGAAGCCCAAGTCAAAGCCCTATTCATACAACAAATATATTTTCTCATTTGACAAGTGACAGCAGTTCTTTTAAAACTATTGCCTCATCTAAGATCAACCCACAGTCTATTAAACAAGAGAAAATATTAGCCCAGACACAAAGCTCACAATCAGCCTTACCAATCATAAACTATCCGACTTATTCTTACATCAACAAACCTTTCTTTGATCGGTTTTGTGCTATGGAAGAATGTTTTCTTCATGACCAATATTTTAAGGAACCTAAAAAACTTACGGATGTTATTATTAGCCCGCTGTTTGGCAGGATTCCTGAAGACTTATCTAAGAGACACATATTTTATGAATTCATTTTGGTTGACACTGATTCAATTTTTATATCAGATGTTTTTAACAAAGTAGACAAAGAAAAACTCATTTTCAGAAAAATAAAGATTTGTAAAATCATTTCTCTTGAACAATGGGGTGGTGACCCCAACTCTACTAGAAATTTCAGTAGAATTTTCTATGTATCTGACTTTACCTATGGGATTATATTGATGCATGGACTAAATTCCTTTACGGACAAAACTCAGGAAATTCCCTTTTCTGGTTTATCTATTTTGACAAAAACTTCAAAAGTTGCCTACCAATTTGGTTTCTTGAATGGTGGGATAAATTTGGACCTATCATTGAATTTTTACTAGCTCAGGTTAAGGAAGACTATTCTTTTTGGATTGCTAACCTTAACAAGCCTTATGATTGGGAAATTTGTCCAGACTTATTCTTATTTTTTGTAAACTTCAATTTAACATGGATCCTTATGCTGGAGTATGCGATCCAAGATAAAATTGTTGAAAATGCCAAAATCCCATATTTTGGAAGACAAATAAAGATCAAATGGTGGAGTGGGATGAATCTCACCAACCTTGGCAAAGAAAGGGTGAACAAATGGTTCTGTGACAATTCTTCTCTCCACAACAAAATTCCAGACCAATCAAGCTTCTTAATGGCCAAATCTCAGAATCAGGCTAGGATTGTTGCGGCATCCACACCTGAAGAATTAGTGAAGATAGCAGAAGAAATGAAGAATTCTATGTCCAGTATTTCGCAGGCTGGCACCAGTTCTGAAAAAAGTGACAAAGACAATGACGACAAAGACAATGATGATGATGACAATTATGCTTTTGACAGCGAGGATCCAACTACTTTATTTAGTCACGATCCATAACTTATCTATGCTTTATTCCTTAACCATGGTTTGCCGACAAAAGTTTACCGATAAAAGTAACCAGAGTTTATTGACCATGGTTTGCCGATAAAAGTTTACTGACAAAAGTTTACTGACTAAAGTAACCAGAGTTTATTGACCACGGTTTACCGACAATGTAACCAGGGTTACTTATCCCTCTATAAATATGTTTGGTTTGTTCTGTTTAAGGCAGATTCAGTTTTCAAGTTTTAAGTTTTATTTTATTTTTCTTTGAATGCTCTGCGAAGTATAACTATTCCTCTTCTTCCTCACTTTGTAAATTTCTGAAATCATAAATAAAGTTTGCAACTTATTTCTGGGAATCAGCTTTGCTGTCAGACATATCTGTATTTGCACTGTAAGAAACTATTTCTTTATCTATTATGATCTGTTATGTTATTCTGATCTAGTATATCGGTTGGAAAACAGAACTTACCCATTTGAATCAGTTAAACTGAAAAAGGGTAGACTCAGGTATAACAACGCCACGTACTGATCAGTATTTATACTGTATTTGTGAACAGTTGCATATCTATTTTATCTTGTATCTCTGTATGTTTTTAGAATTGCTATATCTTGTGCTTTGCTTTCTATTTTATATTATCTTGCTCCGTTTTGGTATCAGAGCCTTGAGGCTTGTTGAAGAAGATCTGAAGTCTTAATTTCTAGGTGCAAAAGTCAAAAGATCTAAGGGTGTCTTTGCCGTTTGCTAGAGTGTTGTAGGTTGTTGACCCGTTGATCAGGCTGTGAGTCAAAACCTAAGATTTTTGACTATTCATTTTCTTTATCATGTCTGCAAGTAGTTATAGACCTAGGATTGAGCTAGATGATATAAATAGTAGTACAGGACAATCTGTAGCCAATTTTGAGACAAACTGGGATGACAAAGATTTAATAAACTGGCAATTACCCAATATCCAACAAAATAGCATCTATAAGAAAAAACTTCTAGACTTTAGAACTTTGTTGGGACAAAAGACTAAAGAGATTAATGTAAAATTTCAAAACAATACCTTTTCGACAAATCTTTTGAATAAAAACAGTTTGACTCATTACAACAAAATTGGTTTTAATGATCTACATATTGGCAGTGTCCAAGTAGGTGTTAAACCCCTTTCAAAAATTGGTTTAAATAATTCTTTATTAATTGTTTTAAGAGACAAAAGAATTACAGATTATAAAGAATCCATTCTTGGAATGGCTGAAACTTCTGTAACTTATGGACCTATTTATTTCCAAGTTACCCAAATTTTACCATTGCCTTAAATATAGATGAACATAAAGAAAATTGTTTAGTAATTGATATCCAAACTCATAACTATAAATTCCTTGAAAAATCAAGCCCCTATAAGTTGGTTTATAGAGTCCATTATCGTGTTTTAACCTCTGGACTTATACCTAGTTATATACCCCCTTCTGTTCCAGCTGGACAAACTATTTATTTCAATGCATCCCCTTCAGTTAATGTCCTTGTTCCTGTACCAGTCAAATGGGAAAACATTAAGTTTCCAGACGATTGGGTCAAAGAAAAAATTGACCAACCCACATATAAACCACCCATGAGGAACATTCATGACTGTGTTACTGAGCAAGATGGAGCCCTTAGAATATCATTCAGAAGGGGTCTGTCTCTTAGAGATAGTGACAGTAATCAGTCTTTTAACGACTTCTAGTCTGCTAGAAATTCCTTTTCCAGCTTATCTAGGCAAAATTTTGCTAGGCAAATACCCAGTCTAGCTCCCAGACAAACCAGACAAACAACTAACCTTTCACCTGACCCAAATTATAACCCAAAAGATGACTCTAGTGAACCAGTTAACTTAGTACATAGGAGAAGGAGACCCAGGCCCAAACCAGAAAATCCTGCACATGTGACCCATGTACAAAAAACCCCAGAACAAGTAGCCCAACCTATTCATTCTTACGATCAAGGACAAACCTCATCTACTCCTTCCCAAGTCATGACCGAAATTTCTGAACCTGAACATCCAGTCATGACCATTAATGTTATAAGTAGTAGCAATTTTGATTTCCTAATTGTTGATTACTATTCTTCCCAAAACCAATCTTTAAGAGAAAAATATGAAAAGAGTTATTTTAAAAATAAGATAAACCAGTTCCATAAAAGGTGGATAGAATGCCTTTACCGTCTTGACCAAAACATTCCTTTCTTTGATTGGTATGTGAATATAATTTTTTTTAAGCAAAACTGCTCTGTGATTAATCGGTAAAATCTTAGAACTTATAAAACGAAAAAGGGAGAAGAAAGACAATTACACCCTCCTCCAAGAGATTTTGAAATTAATATGCTTAATGATGACATTCCAACAGGAACAGAAACGACTAAATGCACACCTTTCATTCTTTTCGATGAACCTATGTCCCAAACTACACCTTCATCATCACATCAAATTGGATTGGTTATGAGACAAGGCAACTACACTAATTTTTTCCTTAATTCCATAGGAGAACAATTAGAAAAAATTGACCTTAACCTCTCTCAAACCAGTATTTCACCCACTAAAAAAATCATACCTCCACAAGTCTTTGTTCCTTATGAAACCTCTATTTCCTCTTCATCTAATAAAGGAAAAGAAAAACTCATTAAGTCAGAACCTTTATTATTTCCCGATCATACTGAAATTGAAAAATGTTTTGATAATATTATTGATGAAACAGAACTTCTTAAATCCCTAGAAGAAAGATTAAGAAGATTACCAAGCGATCATATCCAAACTATTGACAAAATTGTCCTACCTTCTGACTCTTCTAATAACGACAGCGAAACCCTTAATTTTCAAGATTATATTTAAAGAATTACGACCAATGAAAAAACTGACATTTATAATAAAACAAAGTATTTTCATAAAACTAAACCTTATTACCCAAAACCTACACCTCCAGATTTACAATATGAAGAAACTGTCACATATAGAGTCTATACTGGAAAAGCTTGTTATCATTTTAATATTGACGGTTTATCTGAGTATCAAATTATCACAGTATTAATACAAATGCATACCATTGGATATATATATATATATATAACAAAACATGACCCACTCTGATGCCATGACATCCTTAACTACGGGTTTTGAGGGCCAAATATTTGGATGGTGGACTCACACCCTTAGTAGCCTTGCCAAAAAATCTATTATAGGACACACCAAGACTATAACAACTTCCACTCCTGTCCAGACAAGTAATCCTACTTTAGAATCAACTTCCACACAAACACAGACTACTGCCACTATCTCTGAACCAGATGGCATAGATGTATTATGTTATACCATTTTAATGCACTTTGTAGGAAATACATTAACCTAACATTAACCAAGGAAAAGAATTTTCCAAAATTCAAAATTTAAAGTGCAAAAAATTGAGTGATTTTAAATGGTATAAAGATATTTTCTTAACTAGAGTTTTTCAAAGACCTGTCAATGCTAATTCATATTGGAAGGAAAAGTTCATTTCAGGCCTTTCAAAATTATTCTCTAATAAAGTCAGGGATGAGATGGTAAGACAAATGAGATGGTCTGACTGGTCTCAAATTGACTTAAACACTTGGACTTATGGCGAAATTATTGCTGCCATTAACATTATAACACTTCAATTATGTAATGATCTTAGACTAAAAAGCCAACTTAAACAACAAAAACTAACTAGGAAAGAGCTAGGCTCTTGGTGTGAACAATTTGGTTTTGACAAATTACCTTGCCATAAAACTAAAAGACACCCTAAGAATAAATGGACAAAACGCTATCCTTACAGGGTAGATAAAGATCACAAAGCTAACAAAAAAGGAGAAACCATATGGTCCCCTAGAAAATCCAGGAAATTCTCCCCTAAAAAGAAAACTTACTATAAAAAGACAAACAAGTGTTTTAAATGTAACAAAAAAAGACACTATGCTAATAAATGCCCTGACCAAAAGAAAAAGATTAACAGCTTAGACTTAGATGACCAAGTTAAAGAAAAAATCTTACAAGTCCTATATACGGATTCTGACCATTCTACATCTTTTATATCTGACAACGAAATCTTAATAATCAATGAGTCATCCTCAGATTCGGAAACTTCTTCATCCTCAGAGTCTGAACCAGGAACCCAACTTTGTTTTTGCAAAGAAATAAATGTCCTTGACAAACAAGATTATTCATTAATGATTAGCATGATTAACAGTATTGAAGATCCTATTCAAAAGGCCCAATATATCAGACAATTACAACAAAAAATTAATAGTGAACCAAGTTCTAGTAACAACAATAAGAACTCTTCTAATGAAACAAAACATTTTAAAAATGCCCCTTTTGAAACTCCTGATTTCGAACATAATGTTTTAGGAAAATTCCAAGCTAAATTCAGAAAGGTGACCATCTCTGATTTACAAAAAGAAATTACTGACATTAAAGGAGAAATAAAAACATTAAAAACCCAGATCCAAGATCTACAAATCAAAGGAAGTTTAGAAAAATATTTTTCTAAGAAATCTCTTGAAAAACAACCAAACTTTAACAGCTCTGACGAATCTGATCAAGATATTGACCAAAATCTTTTAAACATAGACCAAATTAATACTAACATAGACCAAATTAATACTATCCAAGAAGTCAGGATACAGAAATGGTTTGTTGAAATTGACATCAAAATTGCCTCTAATTACAATATTAGGGCTACTGCTCTTATTGATACAGGTACTGACTTAAACTGTTTTGTTGAATCTCTTGTTCCTACCAAATACTTGGATTCAACCACGGAAACTTTATATGGTGCTAACAAAATTAAATTAGACATCAAGTATAAACTCAATAATGCCAAGGTTTGTAATAATGGAGTTTGTTATAACAATGATTTTATTGTAGTCAAAACTCTTTCTCAAAATGTAATTTTAGGTTTACCTTTTCTATACCTAATTTCTCCTTTCAAAGTCATTGCTGAAGGAATTGTTACAGAATACTTAGGAAAAGAAATTAGATTCCCTTTTATTTTCCCCGTTCTAGTAAGAGACTTAAATGTATTAAGAAACAATAATATTTGTACAGAAAATTCTAAAACTATTAACAACTGCATTGCCACATTGACTAGGAAGCAAAACCAATTAAACTTTCTAAAAGATGATCTAGGTTTCCAAAGACACGAAAACAAATTAAAAGAACTGATGTCACTTGTCAAAGGAGAAAATATATTTGTTGTATGAATAGGGCTTTGACTTGGGCTTCTACTGGAGGAAGGCCCAGTCGGAGGCAAATGAGGGAACTGGATAGGTAGTTGATGGGGTGACTTGGGCTGAGATATTAAAGAGATTGCATACTTGTCTTTATGACTCCCCAAGATAATATAAAATAGAAAGCAAAGCACAAGATATATCAATTCTAAAAACATACAGAGATACAAGATAAAATAGATAGGTAACTGTTCACAAATACAGTGTAAATACTGGTCAGTACGTGGTGTTGTTATACCTGAGTCTACCCTTTTTCAGTTTAACTGATTCAAACGGGTAAGTTCTGGTTTCCAACCGATATACTAGATCAGAATAACATAACAGATCATAAAAGATAAAGAAATAGTTTCTTACAGTGCAAATACAGATATGTCTGACAGCAAAGCTAATTCCCAGAAGTAAATCACAAACTTTATTTATGATTTCAGAAATTTACAAAGTGAGGAAGAAGAGGAATAGTTATGCTTCGCAGAGCATTCAAAGAAAAAGAAGATAAAACTTAAAACTTGAAAATTGAATCTGCCTTAAACAGAACAAACCAAACATATTTATAGAGGGATAAGTCACCCTGGTTACATTGTCGGCAAACCGTGGTCAATAAACTCTGGTTACTTTTGTCGGCAAACCATGGTCAATAAACTCTAGTTACTTTTGTCGGTAAACTTTTGTCGGCAAACCATGGTTAAGGAATAAAGCATAGATAAGTTATGGATCATGACCAAAGAAAGTAGTTGGATCCTCGCTGTCAAAAGCATAATTGTCATCATCATCATTGTCTCTGTCGTCATTGTCTTTGTAACTTTTTTTCAGAACTGGTGCCAGCCTGTGAAATACTGGACATAGAATTCTTCATTTCTTCTGCTATCTTCATTAATTCTTCAGTTGTGGATGCCGCAGCAATCCTAGCCTGATTCTGAGATTTGGCCATTAAGAAGCTTGATTGGTCTGGAATTTTGTTGTGGAGAGAAGGATTGTCACAGAACCATTTGGTCATCCTTTCTTTGCCAAGGTTGGTGAGATTCATCCCACTACACCATTTGATCTTTATTTGTCTTCCAAAATATGGGATTTTGGCATTTTCAACAATTTTGTCTTGGATCGCATACTCCAGCATAAGGATCCATGTTAAATTGAAGTTTACAAAAAATAAGAATAAATCTGGGCAAATTTTCCAATCATAAGGCTTTTAAGGTTAGCAATCCAAAAATAATAGCCTTCCTTAACCTGAGTTGATAAAAATTCAATGATAGGTCCAAATTTATCCAACCATTCAAGAAACCAAATTAGTAGGCAACTTTTAAAGTTTTTGTCAAAATAGATAAACCAGGAAAGGGAATTTCCTGGGTTTTATCCGTAAAGGAATTTAGTTCATGCATCAATATAATCCCAGTAGGTAAAGTCAGATACATGGAAAATTCTACTGAAATTTCTAGTAGAGTTAGGGTCACCACCCCATTGTTCAAGAGAAATGATTTTACCAATCTTTATTTTTCTGAAAATGAGTTTATCTTTGTCTACTTTGTCAAAAACATTTGATATAAAAATTGAATCAATGTCAACCAAAATGAATTCATAAAATATGCCTCTTAGATAAGTCTTCAGAAGTCCTGCCAAACAGCGGGTTAATAATAACATCCGTAAGTTTTTTAGGTTCCTTAAAATATTGGTCATGAAGAAAACATTCTTCCATAGCACAAAATCGACCAAAGAAAGGTTTGTTGATGTAAGAATAAGTCGGATAGTTTATGATTGGTAAGGCTGATTGTAAGTTTTGTGCCTGGGCTAATATTTTCTCTTGTTTAATAGAATGTGGGCTGATCTTAGATGAGGCAATAGTTTTAAAAGAACTGTTGTCACTTGTCAAAGGAGAAAATATATTTGTTGTATGAATAGGGCTTTGACTTGGGCTTCTACTGGAGGAAGGCCCAGTAGAAGGCAAATGAGGGAACTGGATAGGTAGTTGATGAGGTGACTTGGGCTGAGATATCAGATAGATTGCATACTTGTCTTTATAACTCCCTCTTGGGGAGGAATGATAAGTCAATACTGATAAGTCAATGTTTTTGTCAAATGATTCAGGCCTAATGGAGCCTCTGCCACCAAGGCTTCGGCCTCCACGTCCTCTGTTTGAACTTGTCATTTGTTTCCCTATAAAAATTCTCTGGTCATAAAATCTGGGAGACTGTTTTTCGACCCTTTAATATACTCAATATCAAAATCAAAAGCAGATAAAAGGGCTTGTCATCAAGCAAATATTTGTTTAGAGGCAAGGTTCTTCACATCTTTTTTCAAAATGAATTTTGCCGATTGGCAATCCACTCTTAAAACAAATTTTTGGTTTATCAAATCATCTTGTAATTTTTGGATTGTCAAAACAATTGCTAATATTTCCTTTTTGACAGTCGAATATTTCTTTTGGGTATTGTTCCAGGATCCTGAAACATACCTAACAAGACATTCCTTGTTATTAATATTTTGTTTTAAAATACCACCATATCCTATATCTGAAGCATCAGTTTCAGCAGTTTTTGGGGCAGTAGGGTGACAAATCGTCATACATGGAAGTTTTTTAACATAATTTTTTACATGTTGAACTGCTTTAGTATGTTCAATGGTCCAAGGAAGAGGATTTGTTTTTAGTCTCTGGAAAAGAGGTTTACAGATAATACTGAGTTCTTTGTAAAAATTGGAAATGTAATTCAAACATCATAAAAATCTTTGTAATTTCTTTTTGTCTTTTATTTCGTCTGAAAATTTGTCAGAAAAATCTAAACTCCTTTGGATAGGAATAATTGTTCCTCTTTTGATATTATGTCCCAAAAATCTGATGTTGGTCTGGAAAAGATTAATTTTTGGGGCTGAAATTACTAGTCCGTGATGTTTAACTGTTTTAAAGAATGTTTCTATATGTTTCCAATGTTGGTCAATATTTTTTGAAAATATCAGCATATCATCTATGTAAACAATTGAAAATTCTGAATAAGGATTGAATATATTATTCATAATACATTGAAATTCACTAAGAGCATTTTTGAGACCAAACAGCATAACATTCCATTAATATTGTCCAAAAGGAACTGTAAAGGCTGTCTTATAACGATCCTTTTCAGCAATTTGGATTTTCTAGAATCCTGATTTCATATCAAATTTAAAAAAAATAATGGAATCATAAAGTATTTTTAATAAATCTGATTTATTAGGCATGGGATACCTAATTCATTGCAAAGCATCGTTTAAAGACTTATAGTTAATAACGAGCCTAGGAACACCTCTTTCTATTTCTGCGTTTTTCTGAACATAAAAAACAGGACAACTCTTAAGGGATTTAGAAGGTCTAATTAATTTTTACTCAATCAAATCTTGTATTTCTTTCTTGCAATAATCAATTATATTGGCAGACATTTGAATAGGTCTAGCTTTGGTAGGGATTCCCTTTTCATTAAAATCCTTGGTATAGGGAAGGGTAACAATATGTCTTTTTCTATCCCAAAAAGCATTTGGTATGGAAGAACAAACTTCCTTTTCTTATTTTTCTTTAAAATTATTTATCTTTTCTTGAAGAAGTGGTTCTTTTAATTTGTTTTCTTGTCTTAGGAAACCTAGATCATCTTTTAGAAAGTTTAATTGATTTTGCTTCCTAGTCAATGTGGCAATGCAGTTGTTAATAGTTTTAGAGTTTTCTGTACAAATATTATTGTTTCTTAATACATTTAAGTCTCTTACTAGAACGGGGAAAATAAAAGGGAATGTCATTTCTTTTCCTAGGTATTCTGTAACAATTCCTTCAGCAACGACTTTGAAAGGAGAAATTAGGTATAGAAAAGGTAAACCTAAAATTAGATTTTGAAAAAGAGTTTTGACTACAATAAAATCATTGTTATAACAAACTCCATTATCGCAAACTTTGGCATTAGTGAGTTTATACTTGATGTCTAAATTAATTTTGTTAGCACCATATAAAGTTTCCGTGGTTGAATCCAAGTATTTGATAGGAACAAGTGATTCAACAATACATTTTAAGTCAGCACCTGTATCAATAAGAGCAGTAGTCCTAATATTGTAATTAGAGGCAATTCTCAGGTCAATTTCAACAAACCATTTTTGTATCCTGACTTCTTGGATAGTATTAATTTGATCTATGTTAGTATTAATTTGGTCTACGTTTAAAAGATTTTGGTCAATATCTTGATCAGATTCGTCAGAGCTGTTAAAGATTGACTGTTTTTCAAGAGATTTCTTAGAAAAATGGTTTTCTAAACTTCCTTTGATTTGTAGATCTTGGATCTGGGTTTTTAATATTTTTATTTCTCCTTTAATGTCAGTAATTTCTTTTTGTAAATCAGAGATGGTCACCTTTCTGGATTTAGCTTGGAATTTTCCTAAAACATTATGTTCGAAATCAGGAGTTTCAAAAGGGGCATTTTTAAAAGGTTTTGTTTCATTAGAAGAGTTCTTATTGTTGTTACTAGAACTTGGTTCACTAGTAATTTTTTATTGTAATTGTCTGATATATTGGGCCTTTTGAATAGGATCTTCAATACTGTCAATCATGCTAATCATTAATGAATAATCTTGTTTGTCAAGGACATTTATTTCTTTGCAAAAACAAGGTTGGGTTCCTGGTTCAGACTCTGAGGATGAAGAAGTTTTCGAATCTGAGGATGACTCATTGATTATTAAGATTTCGTTGTCAGATATAGAAGATGTAGAATGGTCAGAATCCGTATATAGGACTTGTAAGATTTTTTCTTTAACTTGGTCATCTAAGTCTAAGCTGTTAATCTTTTTCTTTTGGTCAGGGCATTTATTAGCATAGTGTCCTTCTTTTTTACATTTAAAACATTTGTTTTTCTTTTTATAGTAAGTTTTATTTTTAGAGGAGAATTTCTTGGATTTTCTAGGGGACCATATGGTTTCTCCTTTTTTGTTAGCTTTGTGATCTTTATCTACATTGTAAGGATAGCGTTTTTTCCATTTATTCTTAGGATGTCTTTTAGTTTTATGGGAAGGTAATTTGTCAAAACCAAATTGTTCACACCAAGAGCCTAGCTCTTTCCTAGTTGTTAGTTTTTGTTGTTTAAGTTGGCTTTTTAGTCTAAGATCATTACATAATTGAAGTGCTACAATGTTAATGACATCAATAATTTCGCCATAAGTCCAAGTGTTTAAGTCGATTTGGGACCAGTCAGACCATCTCATTTTTCTTACCATCTCATCCCTGACTTTATTAGAGAATAATTTTGGAAGGCCTGAAATGAACTTTTCCTTCCAATATGAATTAGCATTGTCAGGTCTTTGAAAAACTCTAGTTAAGAAAATATCTTTATACCATTTAAAATCACTCAATTTTTTGCACTTTAAATTTTGAATTTTGGAAAATTCTTTTCCTTGGTTAATTTTAGGTTAATGTATTTCCTACAAAGTGCATTAAAATGGTATAACATAATACATCTATGCCATCTGGTTCAGAGATAGTGGCAGTAGTCTGTGTTTGTGTGGAAGTTGATTCTAAAGTAGGATTACTTGTCTGGACAGGAGTGGAAGTTGTTATAGTCTTGGTGTGTCCTATAATAGATTTTTTGGGAAGGCTACTAAGGGTGTGAGTCCACCATCCAAATATTTGGCCCTCAAAACCCATAGTTAAGGATGTCACGGCATCATAGTGGATCATGTTTTGTTTTTTAATATATATATATCCAATGGTATGCATTTGTATTAATACTGTGATAATTTGATACTCAGATAAACCGTCAATATTGAAATGATAACAATCATTTCCAGTATAGACTCTATATGTGACAGTTTCTTCATATTGAAAATCTGGAGGTGTAGGTTTTGGGTAATAAGGTTTAGTTTTATGAAAATACTTTGTTTTATTATAAATGTCAGTTTTTTCATTGGTCGTAATTCTTTGAATATAATCTTGAAAATTAAGGGTTTCGTTGTCGTTATCAGAAGAGTCAGAAGGTAGGACAATTTTGTCAATAGTTTGGATATGATCGCTTGGTAATCTTCTTAATCTTTCTTCTAGGGCTTTAAGAAGTTCTGTCTCATCAATAATATTATCAAAACATTTTTCAATTCCAGTATGATCGGGAAATAATAAAGGTTCTGACTTAATGAGTTTTTCTTTTCCTTTATTAGATGAAGAGGAAATAGAGGTTTCATAAGGAACAAAGACTTGTGGAGATATGATTTCTTTAGTGGGTGAAATACTGGTTTGAGAGAGGTTAAGGTCAATTTTTTCTATTTGTTCTCCTATGGAATTAAGGAAAACATTAGTGTAGTTGCCTTGTCTCATAACCAATCCAATTTGATGTGATGATAAAGGTGTAGTTTGGGACATAGATTCATCGAAAAGAATGAAAGGTGTGCATTTAGTCGTCTCTGTTCTTGTTGGAATGTCATCATTAGGCATATTAATTTCAAAATCTCTTGGAGGAGGGTGTAATTGTTTTTCTTCTCCTCCAAGAGATTTTGAAATTAATATGCCTAATGATGACATTCAAACAGGAACAGAAACGACTAAATGTACACTTTTCATTCTTTTCGATGAACCTATGTCCCAAACTACACCTTCATCATCACATCAAATTGGATTGGTTATGAGACAAGGCAACTACACTAATTTTTTCCTTAATTCCATAGGAGAACAATTAGAAAAAATTGACCTTAACCTCTCTCAAACCAGTATTTCACCCACTAAAGAAATCATACCTCCACAAGTCTTTGTTCCTTATGAAACCTCTATTTCCTCTTCATCTAATAAAGGAAAAGAAAAACTCATTAAGTCGGCAAAGGCATTCTATCCACCTTTTATGGAACTGGTTTCTCTTATTTTCAGAATAATTCTTTTCATATTTTTCTCTTAAAGATTGGTTTTGGGAAGAATAGTAATCAGCAATTAGGAAATCAAAATTGCTACTACTTATAACATTAATGGTCCTGACTGGAGGTTCAGGTTCAGAAATTTCGGTCATGACTTGGGAAGGAGTAGGTGAGGTTTGTCCTTGATCGAAAGAATGAATAGGTTGGGCTACTTGTTCTGGGGTTTTTTGAACATGGGTCACATGTGTAGGATTTTCTGGTTTGGGCCTGAGTCTCCTTCTCTTATTTACTAAGTTAACTGGTTCACTAGAGTCATCTTTCGGGTCATAATTTGGGCCAGCTGAAAGGTTAGTTGTTTGTCTGGTTTGTCTGGGAGCTAGACTGGGTATTTGCGTAGCAATATTTTGTCTAGATAAGTTGGAAAGGGAATTTCTAGCAGACTGGAAGTCGTTAAAAGACTGATTACTGTCACTATCTCTAAGAGACAGACCCCTTCTGAATGATATTCTAAGGGTTCCATCTTGCTCAGTAACACAGTCATGAAGGTTCCTCATGGGTGGTTTATATGTGGGTTGGTCAATTTTTTCTTTGACCCAGTCGTCTGGAAACTTAATGTTTTCCCATTTGACTGGTACAAGAACAAGGACATTAACTGAAGGGGATGCATTGAAACAAATAGTTTGTCCAGCTGGAACAGAAGAGGGTATATAACTAGGTATAAGTCCAGAGGTTAAAACACGATAATGGACTCTATAAACCAACTTATAGGGGCTTGATTTTTCAAGGAATTTATAGTTATGAGTTTGGATATCAATTACTAAACATTTTTCTTTATGTTCATCTGTATTTAAGGCAATGGTAAAATTTGGGTAAACTTGGAAATAAATAGGTCCATAAGTTAAAGAAGTTTCAGCCATTCCAAGAATGGATTCTTTATAATCTGTAATACTTTTTTCTCTCAAAACAATTAATAAAGAATTATTTAAACCAATTTTTGAAAGGGGTTTAACACCTACATGGACACTGCCAATATGTAGGTCATTAAAACCAATTTTGTTGTAATGAGTCAAACTGTTTTTATTCAAAAGATTTGTCGAAAATGTATTGTTTTGAAATTTTACGTTAATCTCTTTAGTATTTTGTCCCAACAAAGTTCTAAAGTCTAGAAGTTTTTTCTTATAGATGCTATTTTGTTGGATATTGGGTAATTGCCAGTTTATTAAATCTTTGTCATCCCAGTTTGTCTCAAAATTGGCTACAGATTGTCCCCGGGTCTGGAACTACTTGCAGACATCATAAAGAAAATGAATAGTCAAAAATCCTAGGTTTTGACTCACAGCCTGATCAACGGGTCGATAGCCTACAACACTCTAGCAAATGGCAAACACACCCTTAGATCTACTGACTTTTGCACATAGAAATTAAGACTACAGATCTTCTTCAACAAGCCTCAAGGCTCTGATACCAAAACGGAGCAAGATAATATAAAATAGAAAGCAAAGCACAAGATATAGCAATTCTAAAAACATAAAGAGATAAATGGACAAAACGCTATCCTTACATGATAGATAAAGATCACAAAGCTAACAAAAAAGGAGAAACCATATGGTCCCCTAGAAAATCCAGAAAATTCTCCCCTAAAAAGAAAACTTACTATAAAAAGACAAACAAGTGTTTTAAATGTAACAAAGAAGAACACTATGCTAATAAATGCCCTGACCAAAAGAAAAAGATTAACAGCTTAGACTTAGATGACCAAGTTAAAGAAAAAATCTTACAAGTCCTATATACGGATTCTGACCATTCTATATCTTCTATATCTGACAACGAAATCTTAATAATCAATGAGTCATCCTCAGATTCAAAAACTTCATCATCCTCAGAGTCTGAACAAGAAACCCAACCTTGTTTTTACAAAGAAATAAATGTCCTTGACAAACAAGATTATTCATTAATGATTAGCATGATTGACAGTATTGAAGATCCTATTCAAAAGGCCCAATATATAAGACAATTACAACAAAAAATTACTAGTGAACCAAGTTCTAGTAACAAGGTTTAGTGTTATGAAAATACTTTGTTTTATTATACTCAGTTTTTTCATTGGTCATAATTCTTTGGATATAATCTTGAAAATTAAGGGTTTCGCTGTCATTATCAGAAGAGTCAGAAGGTAGGATAGTTTTGTCAATAGTTTGGATATGATCGCTTGGTAATCTTCTTAATCTTTCTTCTAGGGCTTTAAGAAGTTCCGTCTCATCAATAATATTATCAAACCATTTTTCAATTCTAGTATGATCGGGAAATAATAAAGGTTCTGACTTAATGAGTTTTTCTTTTCCTTTATTAGATGAAGAGGAAATAGAGGTTTCATAAGGAACAAAGACTTGTGGAGGTATGATTTCTTTAGTGGGTGAAATACTGGTTTGAGAGAGGTTAAGGTCAATTTTTTCTAATTGTTCTCCTATGGAATTAAGGAAAAAATTAGTGTAGTTGCCTTGTCTCATAACCAATCCAATTTGATGTGATGATGAAGGTGTAGTTTGGGACATAGGTTCATCGAAAAGAATGAAAAGTGTACATTTAGTCGTTTCTGTTCCTGTTTGAATGTCATCATTAGGCATATTAATTTCAAAATCTCTTGGAGGAGGGTGTAATTGTTTTTCTTCTCCCTTTTTCGTTTTATAAGTTCTAAGATTTTGCCGATTAATCACAGAGTAGTTTTGCTCCAAAAAATTTCTATTCACATACCAATCAAAGAAAGGAATGTTTTGGTCAAGACAGCAAAGGCATTCTATCCACCTTTTATGGAACTGGTTTCTCTTATTTTCAGAATAATTCTTTTCATATTTTTCTCTTAAAGACTGGTTTTGGGAAGAATAATAATCAGCAATTAGGAAATCAAAATTGCTTCTACTTATAACTTTAATAGTTCTGACTGGAGGTTCAGGTTCAGAAATTTCGGTCATGACTCGGGAAGGAGTAGGTGAGGTTTGTCCTTGATCGTAAGAATGAATATATTCCAGAATAATTTATTTCCAACTAGAACTAAAAGCATTCATGTAATAATATATATATATACATTATAATTATTATAATTATTATAATATTATATATATTATATAATATTAATATATATATATAATATTATAATATAGTTTATAATATTATAGAATATTAATATATATTATATATAATAATATATATATACTATTACTATATATAAATATTATATAAAATATTATAAATTATAATACTTATATAAATAGTATATTAATATTCTATAATATATATAATATTTACATATATATTATATATTAATATTTTATATATTATGATATATATATATTTATAATGCTATATATATAATATTTGATATATTATTGTAGTATATTATTATAATATAAATTATAATATATTTAATAATATTTAATATATATTTTTATATTATTATAATATGTATATATATATATATATTAATATAATATATACAGTTATATTTTTATTATATAGTAATATATATATATATATATATATATTGTAATTATTTATTTATAATTTAAGAGTTTAGTTTTGTTTAATTAATTTTTTTATATGTTTTTTTGAATTAATTTTTGATGTGTTATTTTTGTTTAATTTAAAAATTACAATAAAAAAATTATATTGGTTAATTATGTAATCAATTTTTTATTGTTTTCAGTTAACCTACCAGACGTATTTTTTCCGTTTTCATTTTTATAATACAACTTTCAGTATATGTTACCAGACGCGTTTTCGGAATTCGAAACTGTTACCAAAAACATTGTTTTCATTTTCATTTTTATTTTCTAAAAACAACAACTGAAAAACGCTTACAGGACGGGCCCTTAAAAACTTGACTATTCCATTTGGGTTTCAAAAAAACTTTTAAAGGCTTTTTTTTTTTATTATTTAAGTAAATGACTTTTTGTAGAGTTTATAAACTTTTATAGACTTTTAAAGACTATATAATTATGTAAAATTTGTACAGACTTTTATAGATATTTATAGATTTTCATCGACTTCTAAATATAATATATACTTTGTTGTAATAATATTATATTTCACAGGTCAATAAAAATATTTTCTAAAACAAATAATAAATAAAATTATTGTCAATGTCCATGAAACTTGACAAAAGCATCAATGTATATATATATATATGATTTAAATTTTTTATTTTTTATATTATATTTTGCATCATAAAAACAATTATGCACCTAAAAGTTTTTATAATTAGTCAAAGTACGTGTGTAAAATTTAAATAAAATGGTTAATTTTATTTATTTATTATAATTAAATATAGTTAGTCATTTTTTTATTTGTTTTTTTATAATTAGTCAAAATATTATAATTCTTTTTAAGTATTGTTATATGTATATTTTTACCGAATGTACACGTCACTGACAAGGTGGACAATCCCTTAAATATTGCCAGAGACATCCGAGTAGGCATCCAGAAAATGCCCTTCAAAACGACACTAAGGAGTGAAAACCCGAGTAAGTGTGAACACGAGTATTCGGCAAGCCATAACCTGCTCGGGACCAAGTGGCGTCATGTTCTGTTCGGGACAAATATGAAGAAACCCTGAATAAAGAAGTCCAGTACATAACTCGCATATGAACCAAGAGTCATACTAAAATACCCAAAGATATCCATATCGAATAAGAATTCCCAAAAGAATTCCCAGAAGAATAAATTAGTAAACAGAAAAAAGGTTTTAGATCAGGCAACAACTTTATTTCTTCAAGAAGACTGCACATTTATAAAGAAATAAGTCCTAAATGGACTATTCCCATTCGATCTCCATATATTCTCCGAAATAGGAAAGAAGATAAAGATTACTCCAACAAGTAACCAATGATAATTACATACTAATTGATTCATTACTTGTACAACAAGGATTAGGGTTCTATGCACATATAAATAAACCCATAATCTCATGAGAATAACGGGCAAAATGAAAAAAAAAAGAGATATCGAGTGTTGTAAATCTTTATTTCGATAGTGGATTTTAGCTCGGTTGCTTCTTCAACCACCCGTGGACGTTTTTCCGATCACCGGAGTTTTACCACGTAAACTTGTGTCTAACTAGCTTCAAATTGCATTCTTTTTCTCTTTCTCTTTGACAGGTCACGGCTAAAATCCAATCTTGTTGACTTTCTCATCAATCAAGATATCAACGTCAACAATTAGTGCTAGAAGAAGGGGTTGAACCTCCGATTTGATTAAAAGTAATGGCTGGAAGCGAGAGCAGAAACAACTCTGGGGATGTCTAAAAATCTCCAGATAATGCCCATATAGGCGGGAGTTCACGAGATCTCACCACAACCACCGAGAACCAACAAACATCTCTGGCGGGGATCCAACAAATCCCTCCGACCAGTGAAGACATGACACGACACTTCCGTGAGACTCTGCAATAGCTGTTAGTGGATGCGGTAAAAGAAGGGGTTGATCTATTAGCTGCAGAAGAAACGTAACCTCCCAATCCCCCACTTACAAGGCTTCGTTCAGTTATAGTTTGGTCGGAACCAGATGCACCCGAAGCTGGTAGGAACTCTGTTCAAATCAATCAAGTTGGGGGTGTAACACGCAATCAAGGTAAGGGATGTGAAACATCAGAAGAAGAACGGCCATGCCAAAAGCAGAGTCACAGACAGATGGCCCATGATAGACATCGCAAGTATGACAGGTGTAGGGATCGGTCGTCATCATCGGAGGAAAGTGATCGGCACCATCGCAAGTGTCGCCATGGAACCATACGCATAGGGATGGCAGTGGGTCGGGTTCGGGTGGGTTTTGTAAAATCCAAACCCTCACCCGCAACAATTTTCCTCACCCACGCCCCTCTCGAACCCTCGTAGGTAAGCGGGTTCGCGGACGGATTTTAACCCGCGGGTTATGGCTGCACCCATACCCTCACCCGCGAACCCGTGAAACAATATTGGTTCATGGGTGGATGGTTCACCCACGGGATACCCACAAACCCGTAACCTACGAACCCGCGAACTCGCGAACCCGCTATTTGTCATTTGTAATTTTCCACATGTAATCACCTATTGAATACTTAATTGAATTAAATTTTCATTTCTAATTCCCTACTTGATACATTACAAAACAATAATAACTATAAAATTAAAACGACTAAAAATAATTCAAATGTCTATGTATATTTATATACAAGTATTTTATTTATGCGGGTTCGCGGGTCCAACCCGCGGGTTCATTTTTTCAACCCGCATCCGCCCTTGAACCCACTGGGTTTTTCATTAAACGGGTTCGCGGGTCATAAATTCACCATCCACACCTGACCCTACAGGGTCGGGTTCTGACGGGTGCCCGCGGGTGCGGGTCAAATTTCCATCCCTACATACGCATGCATGGATCGACTCATAAGACTCGACAACGACTGGAAACAGACATGACGATCACCCGACAATTTAACCATTATGGAGAACCGCTGGGTGACAGAGATGTTAAGATTCAGAGCTTGACCGGAGAAGTCAAAAATAACAGGCGTCAAATGGACGCATTTGTTAGGCGATATGGATATAACGAGTTATCTGATGATGATTCTGGCAGTCCTTTTACCAGGGACATCCTGCGAACCCTATTCCCAGAAAGATTCAGGATGCCACATGTGGAGTAATTCAAGAAGGATACAGATCCTAAAGAACATGTCAGACGGTATAAAAGCGTTATGGCTCAATATGCCCACATCGACCCTTTATTATGTCTCAACTTTCCACAAACTCTGGGAGACGCAGGCTCAAAATGGTTTGGAAGATTGCCCCCGGAGCATCAGGAGTTTCAGTGAGTTGAGTAGAAGTTTCTCAAGATAATTTATGGGTAATGTACACAGGAAAAAATCAGTGGCTTACCTTTCTCAGTTGAAACAAGGGAAAGATGAGTCATTGAAAAAAATACTTGGGTGGTCTCAGAAATCGACAGTGCAAATGATGAAGCAATAATTGCTGCCTTCATAAACAACTTACAGAATGGACGGATATCTTTTGACCTAAGAAGATCCCATTTAACCAGATATACATATATGATGGACATGACTGGAGGATATGCACTAGCCGAGGAAGAAGAGTTAGCAACAGAAGGTTGTTACATGCATGGAGGAAGACCTGAACAAAAATATACCGAGTCAAAAGAACAGAGCCACAATGGAAAACAAAAAGAGAACAATAAAGAAAGAAGCAAGGATGATGGAAGTAGGCGTAATGTTGACCAGACCACAGAGAAGTACCGAGGAAAGTACACAAAATACAACTCTCTCCAAAAAAAACAGGAAGAAATCTTGGTTATATTAGAAGAAAAGAATCTGGTGAAGGAGCTACGCCGACAATCTAAATTTGTTTAGCGAGATACAATAAAATACTGCAGATTCCATAAGAAAACCGGTCATGAGACTTCAAAACGTTACCAGCTTAGAGACTACATAGAGACACTCATTTGGGAAGGACACCTCCAAGATATAATCCTGAAGAAAGATGAGAGGTCAGAGACAAAGAAAGAGACCAAGGCCGATCATAATTCTGGTCAGAACAAGAGGGCCAGTCCTAAGGCTAATGAAGTAATACAAACAATATTCGGAGGACCATCAACCGGGAGAAGTAACCGGGAGCGAACTCAGAAAATCCGAGAAATGATGGTGGTAAGGCAAAACTTTGATGTCAACTTCGTCAAACCGAACCCAAAAAGAATAAAGGAAGGATGGGATCCAATAATATTCACTGAGGTCGACTCATATGGGGTTGATGTACGACCGAATGACGCCCTCATCATAAGTGCCCGAATAGGCCATAGAGAAGTTAGGAGAATTTTAATAGACAATGGTAGTTCAACCGATATACTCAATATAGCTGTCTACGATCAACTCAGGTTGGACCGAAAGAATCTGTAACCTTTCCATACCCAGCTCAGAGGATTCGGGGGAGTCGAGGTCAGGTTTCTCGGGACAACAAAGCTTCTCGTGAAAATCAGAGTATCACCATCTCAGAGAACAGTGTTGGTCGATTTTGTAGTGGTAGACCTGAACAATTGGCCTTACAACGCGTTGTTAGGACGACCATTCTTGAATAAAACTAAGGCAATAATATCTACCTATGCTCTGACGATCAAATTCCCAACTGAATAGAGGGTAGGAGTAGTCAAAGGATCCCAGGAGATGGCCAGAAGAGCTAATCTCTCAGTCTATAAAGACAGGGACGATAGTGAGCAAGTATGTACCATAACACAGTTAGATCAGATCGAGCAAGAATCACTGTTGTTTGAGTTTTATCCAAGGGAAGAGCCGAAAGTGTCTAAAAGTGAACCAATAGAAGAAATAGTCTTGAAGGAAGATGAACCAGATAAGAAGATCAAAATCGGGGCCAGTTTAGAAAGAAAGCTCAAGCTAAACCTTATTGATCTACTCAGAGAATACAACGATGTGTTCGTCTGGATTCATGAAGACATGGTGGGGATAGACGCCCCAGCAATATCACATCATCTGGAGGTGGACCCAAATACAAAACCAGTAAAACAAAAAAGAAGATCTTTAACCTCGAGAGAAGTCAGGCAATCAAGCAGGAAGTAGAAAAGTTACTCGTTGTAGGGTCAATCAGAGAAATCAGCTACCCTCAATAGAAAGCCAATGTGGTCCTCGTCCAAAAGATAAATGGTCAGTGGAGATTGTTCATAGACTTCACGGACCTAAATAAAGCATGCTCGAAGGATAGTTTTCCACTGCCAAGGATAGACTAACTAGTTGATGCCACATCAACCCATGAATTACTCAGTTTCATGGATGCTTACTCGGGGTACAACCGAATCCGGATGAATAAAGCTGACGAGGAAAAAACAGCGTTCACAACCGATCAGGGCTTGTACTGTTACACAGTAATGCCCTTTGAGCTAAAGAATGCAAGAGCAACCTACCAAAGACTGGTCAACAGAATCTTCGCACGTCAAATAGGATGAAACATGGAAGTTTACATAGATAACATGTTGACCGAAAGTATCTCGGTAGACGGACATGCTTCAGATCTGCGAGAAACTTTCGATGTCTTGAGAAGATATCAGATGAAGTTAAATCCGAACAAATGCCTATTTGGAGTTCCATCAGGAAGGTTACTGGGCTTCCAAGTTCACCAGAGGGGAATCGAAGTAAACCCTGAGAAGATCCAAGCCCATTAGAAAATTACCTCGCCAAGGACGTTAAAAGAAGTGCAGCCCTAAACAGGATGCCTAGTCTTCTTGGGCAGATTTATTTCAAAGGACACAGATAAATGTGCTCCTTTTTTTTAAGTAATTAAAAAAGGAAAAAAGGGCTTGAATGGAATGTAGAATGCAAGCAGGCGTTCCTAAAAATCAAAGAGTACCTAGGGCAAGCTCCCATCATTTCAAAACCAAGAATGTGAGAAATACTACACTTGTACCTATCAATTACGGAATTAACAGCAATCTCAGTTCTAGTCAGAAGAGAAGATGGAGTACAGAGGCCAGTATACTATATCAGTAAGGCACTCCTTCCAGCTGAAAACAGGTATTCACAAGCAGAAAAAATGGCATTAGCATTGGTTTCGGCATTTAGGAAGCTGATGCAGTACTTTCAGGCTCATACAATCTAGGTCCTCACTGATTGCCCACTTAAGCAAATCTTACAGAAACCTGAAATTTCAGGAAGACTAACCAAATGGGCAATCGAGTTGAGCGAATTCGATATCCTGTACGACCCCAAGACATCTCTCAAAGGCCAAGTAGTGGCAGATTTCATAGCAGAATTCACAGAACCAAACCTGGAAGCAAAAAAGATGTTGGGCAAGAGTCTCTCATGGAAATTATATGTCGATGGTTCCTCAAAAACTCATGACAGCGGGGCAGGGATCGTAGTATGCACCCCGAAAGGAGATAATGTTGAGTGTGCCATGAGATTCGACTTCAAATCAATGAATAATCAAGCCGATTACGAGGCATTACTAGCTGGACTTAGAGTATGCATAGCCCTCGGAGCAGATGAGGTCGAAATATTCAACGACTCACAGGTAGTCGTCAACCAAGTCCTGGATGAATACCAAGCTAGAGATAAAGGCATGATAGCTTATCGTGGCATAGCAAAACAAATCCTTCAGAAATTCAAAGAATATAAGATTGTCCGGAAGCCTAGGAAGGAGAATGAAAAGGCAGATGCCTTGTCCAACTAGCATCAGTAACGACCACAATCAGGCCAAAAACTATTCTGGTCGCACATCTCCTTAAACTAAGCATAGCTAAGCCAGAAAACTTTGAAATCTTAGAAATTCGAACACAGTCAGACTGTTGGATGGCTTAGCTAAAAAGGTACCTGGAAGAAGGCGTGCTCCCGGAAGATCCCCTACAAGCCAAAAGCATCAAGTATCGATCAAAAAGATACATAATGATCGGAGGAGAACTGTACATAAGAGGATTTTTCCTAACACTCCAAAGTTGTGTATCAGAGGAGGATACATGTCAGATACTACCGAAAATCCACGGTGGAGTATGCAGAAACCATACTAGGGGTAAAAGTTTAGCACACAAGGTACTCAAGCAAGGTTATTATTGGCCCTCTTTGTTCTCAGACGCACAACGATGTTCAGAAAGCTACAATGCATGTCAAAGGATCACCTATGATATCCGACAGCCATCCGAACAACTAAGAAGCCTCACATCCCCATGACCATTTACCATGTGGGCTTGGACTTAATTGGCTCAATGCTAGCAGGGACGGGGTGGAGCGAATCATGCAATAGTAGCCGTTGATTATTTCACAAAGTGGGCAGAAGCTGAAGCATTGGTGCATATCACATAAGCAAATACCATGAATTTCGTGAAGAAAATATAATCTACAGATTTAGAGTCCCGAGCACTATCATCACTGACAACGGCACCCGGTTTGATAATCAAAATTTCAGACGACTGTGCAACGAATACCAAATTGCCAATTACTACGCTACACCTGCCCACCCTCAAACAAATGGGCAAGCTGAAGCCGTAAACAAAATCATCAAGCACACACTCAAAGCGAAACTAGATGCGAAGAAAAGAAGCTGGGTTAAAAAACTTCCTGAAGTATTATGGGCATATCGAACGACAGCAAGAACTTCTACAGGAGAGACTCCATTCACTTTAGTGTTCGGAACAGAAGCTGTCATTCCCGTAGAAACATTATACGCATCACCTAGGGTCAGGTTTTAAGATGAAGACCAGAATGTTGACATGTTGTTACAAAGTCTAGATGAGCTAGAAGAGAAAAGGGAGAAATCATGAATACGAAATATGACATATCAGCAAAGAGTGGCTCGCCACTACAACTCTCATGTTCGGATCAGAAAATTCCAGCTAGGAGACCTGGTACTCAGAAAAGTGTCACTGAACATAAAAAACAAAGTTACCGGCTCCTTGGCTGACAAATGGGAAGACCCGTACAAGATTAAAGGAATAGCTGGTCATGGAGCATATTGGATTGCACGACCAAATGGAGGGGTTCTACCCCGACCGTACAACGCCCAATATTTGAAGAATTTTTATCCTTGAAATTTTATTTTCCTTAGGACATTTAGTCAGGTTATTAGTCTTGAAATTTAATCATTGTTAATTTTACAGTTATAAATAAAAACCCAACTCGGGATTCTAGAAAGCTAAAGCATATGATAATAAGAACATATAAAAAGAAGAGCATGATAATAAGAACATATAAAAAGACGAGCATGATAATAAGAACATACAAATAGAATGCTCGGGACCATTAATTTGGCGAAATTCTCGAAGTAAGGTCAATCGACCATAGCCAAAAGGCAAACCCGACGCACCAGATTCTATAAAACGGCTCAGGGCGTCGTCGGGAAAAATCCTAGTGAGATGCGCAGCCGTATTAAGCCGTTCAAAAAGCTTAACGATTGGGTAAACCCTTGTACAGACAAAAATAAGGAGATGTCATCAATGACTTGTGTAAGGACTCGAACATATGATCATGATGAGCCTTGATGTAATGTTTGGGCAGCAACCGAGTATGAAATACGAGTATAAATCTGCTCGCTTATTTCAAGATGACTCGGTTAATATTAGCCAGTTTAATAAGATACTTGGCACGAAGAAATTACATTAGCCAGTTTAATAAGATACTCAGCATTAGAAAATTATCCCGAGTAAACCAAGTCAAATAAGATGCTCGGTGAGGTTACTTGAACAATAGGGTTAGCCAGTTTAATAAGATACTTAGCATTGAAAATTGTTTAGGGCAACGAAACTTAACTCAGTGAATTTATTCGAACAATAAGTTGGCCGGTTTAAACAAAACTTTGGCATTCCGAATAAGGCAGTTCACAAAAATAAGAAACTTCATTGATTGAAATTTTTACAAGACAAAAATTTTACAAAACGGCTAAGGTTGAGATGATGGTTTGGAACCCTTGCAAATACTCGGGTCAGGCACCATCTCATACTCATGAAGTAGACTTTCATTTGAAGGCCAGACGATTGTATCGACCAAGTCATCCATCCATTCACTGTAATCTGTTCAAGGGAGCGGACCAACATCAGACGTTGAGCCATCCACACTAGATTCCTGACTTGCGTAGAAGGTCGAAAGAGAATGCTCTGATGGGATCTCCAAATGCATAGGATGAGGCTTTTTACCTCGGCTACGACAGTAAGCTTTCCATTCTTTCATCTGAGTCCGAAGAGATTGCAGAGACCGGTCCACATGGTTCTTGATCGATAACTCCCAGTTGGTTCGGGCTTTATCAGTTGCCCGATTCTTGACTTTAAAGAATTCACCAGCTGAAACTAACCCTCGCTGAAATTCCCGAAAGAGAAGGGCATCATAAGCTGGGGACCTTTTGAAACGGTCAACCCCCTAGACCTCAAGTTCCAGCCTAGCCTCCTTTGAGAGGGATTCAACCGTCAAGGCTTGGCGCTCCAAATCTTCGATTTTTTGCTCATAAGATGACTTGGCCTGTTCAGCCTCATGTTCAGCATTGAGCATCGACTCCTGGGAAGTAGATAATAAACTCTGGAAAGACATAGCCTTCTCTTCTACCACAGAAGCTCACTCCTCAACGCCCAATTGCTTAGCCAAGCAATGATCGGAAACTCTTGGGCAGAGCTTACCTCCCTTTGATAAGTCGCTTCAACCCGAGTACGGTAATCCTCACTCTCTTTTAGTTGAGCCTCAAGATGACTTATCCTATCAGCTTGATGTTGTTGGGTCTGAACCAGCTCAGCAAACTCGACCACCATCTGCAAGGAAAAATTAAGTAAAAAATCTGAGGCGAAGATTTAAAAATGGTTGGGATAGAACTTACATAGGACTCGCCGTTGAAAATATTCTGAAGACGATCAGTTGAAGAACCATCCCTAAAACGGCTCCAATGGTCATCCCCAATGCAAGCCCGACCGGATGACATCTCCCTTAACATATCCTGGGATAATGATAGGAAGGGTCTCCCGAGGATTCAACCCTTACATCTTCAATATTGAATGGCAAGGAATCCCTGTTCAGGTCTGGAGTTTCTGCATTTCATACAGGAGCTTCAACTTGAACGCTCGGGGAAACTCTACCCTCGGTATCATCATCGCTCGATTCAATGAATGATACCACTTGAGGGATCTTATGAGGTCGAGCAAGAGAATCGGTCGCCTTCCGTTTCTCAACCCGAGTACGATGGAAGCTGAGATTAGCCAAAGGATCTTCATGGTCATCATCTCGGAAGATCCAAAAAAGTCAGGATCAGAATTTTCTTATCCACCGGATGGTTTATCTCAATCCTGATAGCCAACCGAGCCCCTAGCTAAGACGATCTTCTTGTCAGCAGGACCATTCAGACCGTTAGACTCCCCCAAGGTTGGCTGAATGACCTCTTTAGGGACGTACTCAAGAATCTGCTCATCAGCCTCATAAGACTCGTCATCCGATTCATTAGGTGGAGCAATGCCTTCCTTGGCTTGGTGAGAAGCTTCTTTTTGGCTCGCTTGAATGATCGACTTCACCTGGCGAGCTTGAACGTAACAGACGATGTCCAAGTCATACACTTAACACGATAAAGAACTAAGTCAGAAACAATAATATAAAAGTGAAAATAGAAGCAAAAAAGAAAAGAACCATACATCGCCTACGGTAGCTTGAAATCTGGCTAAAAAAGTCAAGCTCTATCATCTTACTCTCACTAAAAAGATAAGATTTGCTCCTCTTTTCCAGAGTACGCACTGTAGCCCAAGCAAGTCTGATCAACTCAGCATCAGAGAAGTCAAGTTTTTTCTTGTTCCATACGTCAGGAGAATATAAAAAATGGAGAACATAAAAAACAGGGAACCTTCAGCACCGTATGATTCCCCCCGGCCGAAAGAGTAACCTGAAGTCCCAAGTTCCCTCCAGTAAAGAACCAACTGTTCTTCCAATGCTTGTTCGATGAAGGAAACCCCCACACAAAGCCTCTCTTTTTGGCATCAGAAGAGGTTTTAACTCCCCGGTTCACTTTTGTCCCCTCAGAGACCCAGCAATCTGGCGGATTGAACATAAGAAAATAGGTTCATGTCCGACCAGATTGCCTTAGTGTATAAAAATGCCTAATTTCATCCGGGGAAGGTGGTGATAGGTTCATCTGGCTCCACATATGCCACATGCACATTAAAATCTTGTAGCTATTGGAGGCAAGTTGGGCTGGAGCGATCCCTGTTTCGGCCATAAACCAAGCAATGAATGGCTGGAGAGGAAGAGTGACGCCGAAACAGAGCATGGACCCATAAATCTCCACCATACCCGGGGAAGGGTTCTATGCGGCTCTATCACCAGCATGAGACATTGTAACCGAGTCATCCAAGTCAAATCGAGCACGATACCTCACAATCTCATCTACCCCGACCACATTTGGCTCGGTATCAAACCCATTCTGGCGATCAATAAAAAAAGGGATACGAGATGTTCTGAACTCCGCTTCAATGTCCCTCTCATCAACGGTTTGTTCCCTAATTTGAACGCTGCCCGAGCCATGTTTGTGGACCTCGCATTTACTCTGATGTTTTCTCATCCTGGATAGAAAAGGAACCCTGTGATCAGAAACGATAGATTCAGAACTAGAAGATTCAGAACTGGAACTTAAACGAACGTCGGGATAAAGCTCAGAAATGTCAACACCTAAAAAAGAAGGCTCATCATGAGGGATCTCCTCCAATACTCTACGAACGTAAGAAACCAGTTGAAGGTCTCCGCCTTCAAATGCCTCGAAAGATATAGTAAAAAGGCGATGACGGGAAGATGGATCCATTAAAACTAACCTTTTGAATACAGAAACCTGTTGTAAAAGCTTCGACTGAGAGTTGAGATAAATCTCTGCACAAGAAAATCTGGGTTGAATGTTTGCTTCTGTAAAAATGAACCAGAACAACCCCTAAATGGAACATTTAAAGGGGCAATGACACGAAACCCTACGGTCTGAAAAAGCGGGAAAAAAATCAAAATAAAAGATTTGATGACGAAAGCGGTGCACCAGTTAACCCACCAGTCACATCTCATAAATACTACCAATGAAACTGAGCGGTTGAAAGACACGTGTCGAGGAATGAACTGACCAAGCCGTCAGAACTTCAAAACGTCGTAATCATTAAAATCTCGCGTGGAGGAACAGATCACATTTACATATTAGCCATTAAGACACGTCATTACTGCAAGGCGTTGTTTAAAAAATCATTATTCTGGCATAAATGATTGAATGGTCGACTAAAACACTTTCGTCGGGAACAAATTCCTACTCGGCAAAAATATTTTAAGAGGGTATTGTTATATGTATATTTTTACCGAATGTACACGTTATTGACAAGGTGGACAATCCCCTAAATATTGCCAGAGACATCCGAGTAGGCATCCAGAAAAAACCCTTTAAAACGACACTATGCTATAACCTGACCGGGACCAAGTGGCGTCATGTTCTGCTCGGGACAAATATGAAGAAACCCGAATAAAGAAGTCCAGTACATAACTCGCATATGAACCAAGAGTCATACTAAAATACGTAAAGATATCCATATCAAAGAAGAATTCCCAGAAGAATAAAATACCAAACAGGAAAAAGGTTCCAGATCAGGCAACAACTTTATTTCTTCAAGAAGACTGCACATTTTTAAGGAAATAAGTCATAAATGGACTATATCACCATAGTCCCATTCAATCTCCATACAATCTCTGAAATAGGAAAGAAGATAAAGACTACTCCAACAAGTAACCAATGATAATTACATACGACTTGATTCATTACTTGTACAACAAGGATTAGGTTCTATGCACATATAAATAGACCCATAATCTCATGAGAATAACGGGCAGAGAGAAAAAAAAAGATATCGAGTGTTGTAAATCTTTATTTAGATAGTGGATTTCGGTTCAGTTGCTTGTTCAACTACCCGTGGATGTTTCTTCGATCACCAGAGTTTTACTACGTAAACTTGTGTCTAACTAGCTTCAAATTGCTTTCTCTTTCTCTTTCTCTTTGACAAGTCACGGCTAAAATCAAATCTTGTTGACTTTCTCATCAATCGAGAAATCGATGTCAACAATTATAAAGGTAGCAAACCAACAATAATATTAACGTTTACATATCTCTATCACACCTATTATTGAACAAGACTCATGCCCAAAAATGGGTAGTTTGATATTAACCATATTTATATAGAGTCTCATACACAACTTTGATTATGGTGTATTGGCGTGGCTGAGTAATAGTTTTTATCTTTTATTATTTTTAATTAACATAAATGAACTTTGTATGATTTATTTAAGTGTTGTTTAGTTGCTTTGAAAATATAAGTAAAAAAATGAAATCTTTTGTCCTTAATTGCACAATCGGTGGATAATTGTTTTATTTTGTATATTTTTTTAGTTTAATTTTTTTTGTTATAGATCACAATGTTTATATGTTTTTTTTATAATGTTTGTTAATTTAAAAATATTTTATTTTATTTTATTTTATTTTATTTATGAAATTTGTTAAGAATGAGTATGTTCTTGTTTAATAGAACATATGTTTCGTGGTTGATGTTTTTTTTTTAAGTGTTTTATGTTTTTCTTTAATTAAAGTGAAAGTATTTCTATTTTTTTTTTTTAAAACAATCCTTCCAAAATCTTTGATATGAATGCAAAATAATTTTTAAGATTTGATATAACTAAAAGTCATTAAAAGCTATAGACGTATATTTTAAAAACCCCTAACTTTAATAGATAAAGTTTTAATTGAATTCCTTGTGATTTTTATAAACATTTAAAAAGTCTATAAAAATTTATATTGAATACCTCATGACTTTTATATAATCTTTTAAAAGTCTATATTGAATACACTTAAACTTTTAAAATCTATAAATGTTATTAAAAGTCTTTTGAAATCTCAATAAAAAACACTCCTAAATCTAAATCATTCAAGAGATCATTAAAATTTCGCCATATCTCGTCATTTAATCTACCCCAAATTTAAATTTATATTATATTTTATTGGCTAATACAGATTTGTACAATATAACTTCATTTGAAAGTTGGAAGGAAAGCAATTTGTTTTGAACCTTTAAGGAGTTAAAAACTTGACTAATCAAAATCATTAAAGCAATTCAAGCACTATCAAACTTCAATGATTTTGATAGTCAAATTTTCAATCGAATTCTTCCATAATTTATCAATATTTTTTATCAAATGATGTCGGTTTGTAAGTTGACAATGCAATGCTGGGTCCTGTATTTCACTGTTTAATCAATACAATAATCCTATATTTCAACTGTTATATCTTGTTTTTTGCTCACAGTTAATATACTGTTACAAAGTATGCAATCCCAACCTTTGAATTGTGAATAAACCACAGACATGAACATGAAAGTGATGTAAAAACTGACAAGGAAACTTGGTGAAATTTGACTTATCATCGTCGCTGCTCATGCTCTGCCTTTGTCCAGTCGCTCTACATACATACAAAGTCTTCTCAAACCTCAAATCCTGTATGACAACTTCATCAGTTATAACAATTTTACAAATTCATATTCAAAATCTGTATAAAGCCATCCATTAACATAGTAATGTTACGACATAAATTACGACATAAATCTTGGCTTTTAATTAATATACGGCCAATATGTATCAAAGCACCTATTATATGTATATTGTATCCATTTGATGCTTCGGTACATATTGACTGTATTCTGCATATTAACTAAACGTTAAGATTTTGTAACATTACCATGTTATATTCCATTAACATGGTAATGTCACAACATAAATTTTAGCTTCATATATATATATCAGAAGCTAGCAAGAAGAAAAACATTGGGAAACATCATCATTTTACAAAAACATGTCAAAAGCAAAGTAAATTTTAAAATTGAGGTTACCAGACACTAAGCTTGTTTTCTTATATACAAATTATTTCCTAAGATAAACTATAAGTGTTTATTTCTTAAGCGAGAGCAATTCCAAACATAGCATTAGTTCCAACCAAGAGATTGGGTTCAAATCCTTTTGAGGCCACCAACTTGGAAGATATTTACCACGAGTTTCCAGATTACTGAAGTTGTACAATCCAACAATAGCCCCAGTTCAATCCATTTAACAAAGAAAGGTCAAGAGATTTCTGAATATAAAAATATATATATAGTAGCAGGAAGACGGTATTAATCTCTAGCAAGGATCGTTCTCTATGATGTGCCTTCAACAACCACCAAATTTACATTTTAACTCCGCTTCTCCACCGGTTCAAAGAATATCACATCTTCAAAAAAATCTCTTGCTCCTCAAGTAAGTAAATTCTCTTAGTTTTCCTTGCATGAATAATGTACTACGACTCTACAAGTATATATTATAAGAAAAAATTTCTAATGTATTAACAACAGCATAATAACAAGTACAATCATGTGAAATAGAAGAAAACAACTTCACTGCCAAATAGTTTGAGCATGGTTCAAAAATTACTGAGAACCATGCAACAATGACTCCATTGCAAAATACAGTAGAAACTTGCTAACAATCTACTAAAACACACCAATTATTCTAATCTCAGTCAAGATATAATGGTTATTAGGATTGCTAAATCTCCAGTGAGTCAGTGACTATACACATTAGAATGAAAATGACTATTATGAGTCCTATCAGTTTTCAATCAAGAATAAGATAGGCAGTGTCTATCCATCACTACAAAGGAAACAAAATCACACACTTTCTTAAAAGAAATAACCAAAAGGAAAGAGCCCGTTTGCTTCTGAAACAGTACATGAACTTTCAGAAAATGTGAAGTTAATGTGCAAATGATTCAGTTAGTTTAATTGTACCATAGTTCCCACTTCCCTAGTGTGACTCCTTCAGTTCTCATCAATGTTTTCATCAAAAAGACTTTATTTTACATTTTTTTTCCTTTTCCAAATCATGAACAAAAAAATTACATTATATATTGAAGATATAGATTTAAGTCAAAATTTTAAATTATTATAATCTGACCCATAAAAGAAAACGTTTACCAAAATGTGAGAAAAAGCAATTCACTGCCAAAGACTATCTATGAAAAGAACATTTTAATTGTAAGATTCACATGGATGGAATCTATAAACTGGTTTCGAAAAGAAACGTAGGAAAACAATAAATAAAACAAACACCATTCAAGCCGCCATTGCCTCCCAGTTTTACTAAATAAAGAGAAGTGACCCATCTCTGAAACTCTGAAGAAATAGATGCAGATATTGATGCCCAACAAACGGACTTCTTCCCCTTTGTAATCTTCAAAAACCCTACAGTTTCTTTCAATACATATCACCCAAAAAGGAGAACAACTCAGCACATTCTGACAATGCAGCTGCCTTCTTTCATCACCTAAACCGGCTAAACGTAGCCAAACTGTCCACCCAAAAGGAGCAGCACGCGGTCGACTTGGACCATCTAGATTAGGGGGCATAGACATTTTGTCCCAAACTATAGAAGCCACTGAACCGCAGAGGATCAGTTGGTATAAACTCTCAAGGTCAGTTTGCGCATGACAAAACTAACAGTGGCAAAGTAAGCGCAAGCGCGACCTGATCTTTCCGTTGGACATTATTTGCAATCACCCTACCTTGAGGGACAGTCCTAAGTATTTGCATTGCATTCTTAGCAGTATTGTAGTGTGGATGGTGGTTTTTACACTGGTTTTTGGTACCCCACTCAACTTCACAAATGCAAACTAAATAGACAAACAAGAGTTCATAATCTCTTCTCTTTGGTCGAACTATTTTCGCATTAAAACAAAAGAAAGCACTAAGAGACAGACAAACAAACATTGAAAATGGATCAAGATTTCATCTTAACAAATTATTCCACTAACTGGGTATCATAACAGCATAAAGGATAAAATATAAACAAGGCAACAAATACAAGAAAGCAAGAAGAAAATAGAAAAGATAAGGGGAGGAAAAAAAACGTACAGATTCATGCGAGATAGAAGACATCATCAGTCATTAGAATAATATACTGCAAAATCCTCAAAGGGGCATTTCTAAAATCCAACGGAGGCAACCTCAGCTCCCTAATCCTACACCCACCATTGTCTCTCAAAGCCCGTACCCGACCCGAATCCACTTTCCTAAAGAAAAACACAGACTTAGCAGCAGGAGCAGAATCTGGTGATGGGTTTTTCTTGGTCTTGAAAAGAGTCCAACCCATTCCAGCAAGAGCCCGAGAAAACGCGTCCATCGTGTCAATTCGATCAGAATTTAACCTAGAAAAGAGAGAAAAAGAACAACAATTCCAGTGACTAGGAGAAGAATTCTCAACATTAAGGCGTGTGGAATTAGAATTGTGATTGTGGGGTAAAAAAACGAGTTTGAAGAAGCCTTTAGAGAGAGAAACAAAGGAGCGGAGATGGGAAAGAGAGGAAGTAATGAGGGAAGGGAAAGGGAGTGGAACGGCGTCGTTTGGTAGAATCAAAGAGGAAGACAATGAAATTGAAGACCAAGAGGAAGAGGAAGAAGAATGTGATGGTGAAGATGTTGATCCAGAAAATGGGTATGAGAAAATGATGTGAGAAAGTGAAGGGGTTGGATACAAATCCATGCCCATTTCTCTGGCGATGGTGGCTAATCTGTAGGTATCGGAGACAAGTTCTTTCGTCGGAAGAAACACGAGAAGTGGTGTTTTTGTTTTGGTCGCTGATGATTCTGATTCGTCGTTATTCTGTGATTGAACAAGACTCTCTCCTAACACCAGAGACCGTACCAACTTTAATGGCAGCATCTTCTTTACTCTTTCACCGTCTCGTCTCACCACCTTCACTTTAACCAGATACCCAAAACCCAAACGAAGTTTGTTTTTGAGAGTTTTTATGAATATGACCACATAATTTATATGGAATTTATTTTTGACCACAAACGAAGTTTTGATTGTTAATTATAAATTTATAACCACTTGAAAAATTACCGAAATACCCTCACCTCACTATCACCGTCACCGTCACCATCACCGTCACCATCTTCATTCCTCATTCTCATGTGGAAATTACTAAAAATAACCACAACTATTATGAAAATTTTATTTTTAATCATATACGAAAATTTATTTGTTAATAATCACTTTTTTGAGAAATTACTTGAATGCCCCCATATAAAAACTATCCTCAAACATTTTCTCTCTTTTTTCTTTTTTTTTTCTCTCTCCCCGATCTCTCTCTCCCGCTGGTGAACCGTCGCCGGCATCCTTGCGAAGGCCGGCGAACCGTTGCTGACCTCCTCTCTCTCTCACCCAATCTCTCTTTTCTCTCCTCGTAGCTCTCTCTTTCTCTTCTTTCTCTCTCTCTCTTTCACTCACATATCTTTCTCTCTCCTTTCCTTTCTCTCTCACATGTCGTCAACAGCTTGCCGGAGTGCCGTCGCATGGGCTTCACGACCGTCCAGCAAAGCCGTCTAGCTCCCCCTCCGCCGGCGATTAGATCTGCTGAAAAAAAAAAAGAAAAAAAAAGAAATACTAGAAACCCGGAACATTTCAAGTTTGAACATTTCAATTTAGTCAACATTTCAAGTTTCAACATTTCAATTTAGGCAACGTTTCAAGTTTCAGCATTTGAAAACGAAAAACTTAAAAACCTAAAACATTTCAAGTTTCAAGTTTCAACTTTCAAGTTTCAAGTTTCAACTTTCAACTTTCAATTTAGTCAAGATTTCAAGTTTCAACATTTCAATTTAAGCAAGATTTTAAGTTTCAAAAGTTTCATTTTTTAAAACAAGATTTCAAGTTTCAAGTTCCTAGCCGTGATTTCAAGTTTCAAGTTCCTAGCCGTGATTTCAAGTTTGGTTCCAGATTTTAGTCATAATTTCACGTTTTTTTTTTAAGAAAAAATCAAATCTAGGGGTATTTTTGTAATTTATGGGCATACACTGAATTTTTTTTTAAAAAATGGCTATTAACAAATAAATTTTCGTATGTGGTTAAAAATAAAATTTCCATAATAGTTGTGGTTATTTTTTATTTTCTCTCCATTTTCATTCATCTTCTTCTTTTCATGTTTGAATCTCTACAAAATCACAACCAATCTTAACTTAAAATCAATTTGTTTGTTGCAAAAACAAAGATTAAAATTGTAGGGACAAATTTCAATAACAAGATTGAATGGGTGTTTCTTCTGCGGTGTTTGAGTTTGTTGGAGAAAAAACTTTTAGATTTAATCACAGAAGCCTTAAAGGAGTGTAACTCTATTTCATTAACCATTCTTTTAGTACAAAACAGCTAACTATCATGGGTTTTGGATTATTTATCAATTGGCTAAGTTGTTTTTGTTAAAATCATAAGAAAAAACTTTAAAAACAATTTCGTTGTGTTTTAACAACGTGAAATCATCATTTAAGGAAAATCGTAAAATTATTGTTTTGAATTAAGAAGAAATCACTGTTTCGAAAACGTATAATCATGTTTTTGAAAAAAAAAAGTGAAATCATAAAAAAAAATTAATAAAAAAGGCCACTTTTAGGAAAAACATATTAAATTTTGACTAACTCATTGAACATATTAAAATCTTCAAAAGAATGGATTACGAATTAAGTAAGTTTTTGTTGATGTTTGTCTGGAAGAACATTTATTTTGTATTTGTGGTATATTTGTAATTTCAGGTTTTAGTGGGCTTTGTTATAATTATCTCTTACTATATAAGTGAGTTGTTATAAGAGCTTTTAAACTAAGTGCGTAAACAAATACGTGTGTAAACAAATACGTAGAGACAACAAACAGAGAAAACTCTAAAACAAAGAGTGGTATTGGGTGTTAACGACAATTTTTTGTTAATTAGAATCTGCGAGGTGGTTATAATAAAGGACCGTCTCAGATCAACCTGGACTATACCCAAAAGGAAGGTTGGGAGTAATTTCGAGGTTTAATCTAAGTCTACCAAAAAAAACAAATTCGAACAAATATCGAGCCGGTGCGATTCTACTTTAATAACACTATAATCATAAAATAAAGGGTAAATCGTAATTTAGTCCATGTAATTTGTCTTAATCTGCGTTTAGTCCACAATTTTTTAGAATTATAACTTTTAGTCTTTCTGTAACAGAATCCGTAAAAAATACACTTTCCAGCTTGTCATGTGCGTGAAATGACCTTAATGCCCCAAATGGATGCTGACCACATTGAGAAGACCATTTTACCCTTACAATTTTATATGAAATTACAATTTTACCCTTATTTTTTATTTAAATTTTAAATCAGAAATTAAAAATAACAAAAATAACAAATAATCTGATCATCATCTTCTCCACCAGACCACAACACCCACATGACTACCACCATGAACAATGATGATTCCACTTTCCAGACCACCCTTAATCTTTACCTAGATAATCAATCTTCACATACTCACCTTCATCAATTATCCATCCCAACATCTAGCATATACCATCAATCAAAACAGTATATCAACTTCAAAAACCTAAATTCTTTACAAACTCAAATATATTCCAATCCAGAACACATTGAAATCCAAAACACACATTGGCAAATATAGAAATCAAAATAATTCCAAAACAAAAAAAGTTAGTAGATCTGTTCAAAAATGTTGGTAGATATATTCATCTCATCATCAACAACATCTATTCATCACCACAAACCCAGAAACACAAACGAAGAAAAGAAATCCAAATTTCGAACACTACCATTACTAGAAAATAAGAAGAAAAATCGAAATACAAACTGAAATTTTAAAAAATTGAAATACAAACCAAAATATGAATCTTTTAACTTCTCTCTACCACATAAAAAAGCCAATCCCAAAGTCCACACAAAATCCAGCCCCAAGATCCACGTCAAACACCACACGAAAACCCCCTTCAATGGTGTTGAGGAGAGAGAAACGATGTTTGATGAAAAATTATGTGTAGGGCACAACGGCGGCGGAGACGTGACTTCAATCGCGACGGATCAGTGAGTTTTGTGCGAATGGACCAGCGAAATCTTTGGATTTTCAAGGCCTTCAGACTTGCCAGTGACGAATCAGCGTGGATGAGGGATGGTACAGAGTTTTCGGTTGGGTTAGCTAGAGATCAGTGGCAAGAGATCAGAAGTGGTGGTGATTCGTTTTTGGGGGATGGTTGGGTTTTGGTTGAATGAAGATGAAGAAGCGGCTATTGTGAGGAAAATGAACAGAAGAAAAAAAAAAGATGGAACTGATGAGTGATGATTGGATACAATTTTAATTTTTAATTTTTTGTTTTACTTTCTTTTTAATTTTTAAATTTTTGTTTTTAAAGTTTAATTAAGAAAAAATAATTTCTATTTTTTTCGTTTTTTAATTATTTGTAATATTAATTATTTGTAATATTAATTATTTTAATATATTATTTTAATTTTTTATATTTTTACATTATTAAATACCATTTTTACCCTTATTTATGAAAAGCTTCTAGAAACTGGTTCGTAAATTTACCTATTTACCCGTGTTGACATAACATAATTCAGTGAAACCCTACGGAATTGGACTATAGGGACTACAATCAAGATTGTTAGAATAAGTATGGACTAAAAGTTATAATTCCAAAAAATCATGGACTAAATGCAGATTAAAACAAACTACAGAGACTAAAATAAGATTTACCCTAAAATAAAATCAATATAAACATACAAGCTAGGAAAACACCTAGACCAAAAACATGATAAGTACAAATTCAGTATGTATTCATTGTGATTGATCATTGTACAAGAAAATGTAGATGAATAGTGTTCAGATGATGTGTTCTCTTCTTGTTTCATTTCCTTTACAATATCTTTTTTTTTTGTATTGTAGCACCTCTTTTAGTGAGTTAGACCTCCTATTTTCCCACTACTAGTTATATGTTTCAAAGATGTAGGGGAGAAAAATGGGATGAAAACCATCTTTGTTCGTGCAGAATAAGTTCTTTTAAAATCATGTCTTCATGATGTTTACCAGCTAACCTGGATGGTAACGAGGTGTTGACTAGGTTACGTGGCTAGTTGACCATTTGATGTGGTTGGGTGACAAGGCTAAATTTTGACATGTCAAGTTCTTATTGATGGATAAAAGGTGGATTGAGTCAACTCTGTGAGTGCCAAGAGTCCTACTCCTACAATATCTCAACTGAAACTAACCATTTCTAAGTTTTTAGGAAGTTGGACTCTTATCCCTTGTTTTAATGTGAGTGGTCTGTTGCACACTCTTATTCATTAGCTAACTCATTCAATACATCATCATCATGGCCATGCACTTTTCCTTGAGTTTATTTGAAGCTGATACTCTACGTTTCACACCTTTCAGCATACTAGGGAAACTTTCAGGTGACCAAGGTTTCGACCTAACTCACCCCAGACCCGCTAAGTTCGTGTAACACAATCTGAGATCTTCCTAAACCGGTTAAACCCACCCATATGCACGCTTTTCTAGTGCTTTCCAATTGCACATATCACACTTAGGGTGTCTGACCTCGTCACGTATTGTCCCATGTAGAGGTTATGACGAGGTAAGACCCATGAAGCCCAAGTGCTGATATCAGAGGAGTGACAATTTTGGCATGTCATGCATAGCAATACGTCAATATAAATGGTGTGAGGGTCCTAAATCATTAACCAATAGTTTCTACTGGCCCCGAAATTGGAGGCAAACAAACTTTAAAATATATCTCAAGAAAGGTCCCTTTTAAGTGAAGTCATGGCGAGGATTTCCTTCGAGTAGGGATGATAAAATAACCCGCGGGGACCCGTACTTAAAAGGTGGGGATGGGTTTTAATTTGGTAGAGATGAAGCGGGGATAAGGAGAGATAGTAAAATCCGCAAAAGGTATGGGGCGATGATAGGTTTTATAATCCCCACTCCACTTATCTTGATTATTTAGTTTTTTTCTTCGACTGTTTATGTTTAAAAATAATTGAATTAATTTTTTAAATTTCTGAGATTTATGTTTATTTTTAATGCTTATGAAATGATATTCAATAGTTTTTTATTATTACTTTGTATATTATATCATATTCATTGGGTTATATATTTTTTATTTTAATAAATATTTTTTGACTAATGGGTTAAATGGGGTGGGGATGGGGAAGCATATCACGCCTCCGTTCCATCTATTGTGGGGTTTTATGAGGGAATGAGTTTTCAAAAAATAAATGGATCGAGGTGCAGGGAGGGTCACCCTCCCTGAAACACCCCATTACCATCCCTACTTCCGAGCTTAAAATCCTAGGTCTAACAAAAAAATTTATTAACAAAAGTCCACCTAGTCTTCAATGTTGAGCTCATGAAACATTGGAACTTAAAAGAAAACACATCAGATGAGGCAATTAGGGTGATCTTGTTATGTTAAGAAAATAAAACTCCTACGAATAATTGAACATCATAAAATAAAACTCTTGCAAACAATTGATCATCATTTACTTATCCGGTTTCCCTTTTTCATCTTCCTGCAGACTGAGTTCCATACTAAAACAAAGATCTACCACAATAGGTGGAAGATGTGGGTGCTACTAGGTTCCCCACAATAGGACTTTAGTTTGATTTAGGTGAAATTAAAATAGATCTCAACAAAATGAGCGACATGTATGTTGTTACAGGTTTGAATGTGGCGGGTCTAGTGGCCAATCAAATGGTGGAGCTAGCAACGATAAGAGTTAATGGTCTTGAGACTTGTTAGCCAACCAAATTGAAAGGGGAGGTCAAAGTTGACCATAAGAGACAACTTCGATATGTAGCTTGATATCCTTATTAAGTCAGACACTTTGTGTCACATTTTGTAATATGCCATTGGTGTCATTTCGATTGAAAAACATGTTGCATCAATTTTTAGAACCTTCCGCACTAGGCGGCATGCTTCAAGGATTGTTTTAGCTGGTGTGGATCTATCCAAGTTAATTCGAAGTCACTCAAGAACTTTACATAAAATCTTTCAAGAACTTTGCATGGTCCACATATAGTGGTTTAATCCAAGTCAATTCAAGGTCGTATAAGGACTTGGCTTAGTCCATATGTAGTAGGTTGCACAAAGACTTGGCACAATCCATATGTAGTGGTTCAATCCACGTTAATTCAAGGTCATATAAGGACTTGGCACAGTCCACCTGTAATGGTTCAATCCACGTTAATTCAAGTTAGCATAAAGACTTGCCATAGCTCGCCTTTAGCCTTGGTGCAGTCCACATGTGGTGGCTCGATCCAAGTTAATGTCATTCTAGGATTTTTCATAGTCCATATCTTGGCATAGTCCATTGTGTGGTTCGATCCAAGTTAATGCCATTAAATGGGTTTTACAGTATTTGAAGGGTACTAAAAAGTTAGGAATTATGTTTGAAAGAAAATATGGTGAAACTAATATTATTGAGTTTGTTGATTCCGATTATACAGTGATTTAGACAAGAGAAGATCTACAACGGGATATGCATTTACATATGCGAATAGACCGATTAGTTGAAGGTCTATTCTCCAACCTACTAGTGCATTATTTATTGTTGAAGCGGAATACATGGCAATCATAGAAGCATCAAAGAAAGCAATTTCATTGAGGGGTTTGGTGAATGATATGGGATTGAAGTAAAATTCAGTGTTGCTTAGGTGTAATAGTCAAAGTGTGATTCCTTTAACCAAAAAATCAAGTGTTTCATACGAGAACCAAGCACATTGACATCTGATTCCATATAAGTATAGATTGGATTGTCTCAGGTGAAGTCTCTATTGAGAAGGTTCACACGGATGAGAATGCATCCAATATACTTACCAAGTCGGTTACAAAAGACAAGTTTGAGCATTGCTTGAGCTTGCTAAACCTCTGCTCTTGTTTATTTTAGGTGGGCTCATCGCCACTTGTTGTGTACAATGGGTTTCTTGTCAAGGTGAAGGTGTTATAAATATGATGTTTTCCAATTATTTTGAGGGTTGAAATTTCTTTTCGACAAGGTAAAGGTTCTTGACGTTTGTCTTAAAGAACAAGTATTTTGCATTTGGGGAATATTTATAATTTTGGATTTTAATGGATTTGTTGTAATTAGTTAAAAGTCTCTTACTATATAAGTGAGTTGTTAGAATAACTTCTAGACTAAGTGTGCAAACAAATGTATAGAGACAACAAAGAGAGAAAACCTTAGAACAAAGAGTGATTGTGAGGTTGAAAGATTGAGACCTAGAGGGAGAGAGAAGGATTGTAGGATATAGGTAATCTCTTGTACTTGTCATTCTTATTATCTATTGAAATTGGTTGTGTTGTTTTATGGTTTTGTTTACTCTTAGTTGATTGTGTTTCCTTGTTGTTAGTATTACTTTCTTATGTTCTTATAAGTCCATTCAAACAATGTCTTGGAAGGTGTTTGTGGTAGTTTGTGTTTTTGTCTACAAGGTATTCGACAAAATTATCAAGTGAACACAAGAGTGGTGTTGTCGCACCCCAACAGTGCTAACCGCACGTTTTGAACCGTTGAAAGGATTTAGGAAGGTGCACACACTTGTACATGTTTCAAACTATTCGTCATTTATCAAGAAAGTAAATATTATATCCATATTGATGACTAAAATATTCTTAAATATCCCTGATATTTTGAGGATATTAGTGATATTTAGTATTTACTTCCTAAAATAAAGCTAACTAATTTACCACCCAAAAAAGCAAATGTTAGCTTTTGCAAAAGTTATTTTGTTTTAAGTATTACAATTTACGATTACTACAATGGACTATCAGGATCTGTCAAGATTAGACAATATATATACAGTTCGGATATCTATATTCACAAATTGAAAGAATACTCCTCGTATATGTTTCTAAAACACTTATTGAAATACTCAAACCCCTTTCAACCAATATAAAATGGAGGTACGTAACCACTCACGTATACTAAGAGGTAACGTGCAGTTTTCGTAAAAGTTTAACACAATTAAGAACTGTGCAGCAGCCTAGGCCCAAAATATCATAAGCATTATCTAGTGTTCAATGGCTGAGAAAATTCCATTGACCAATTGACAACCTCCGGTTCTGTAGTTCATGCAACTCATTTTATCATTTCCAAAAACAGAAATCTAAAGGTAGAAAAAAAAGCGCTTATTCTTAAAAGCACTTTAGATAAAAGCTGCAAATTGCAAAAACTGTTGCTGCCATGAGAAGCCTATCCCTCCGATCACCCTTTCAAAATTGCAGGTACTTCTCAAATCTTTTCTGGGTAAATTATCTATATTTGCTTTTGCTTAAAGTCTTCGATTCTTCTGTTTTTTGAACATCTTATTTATATTATATGATTGTTAGAAGTTCGAACATCTTTTATTTATTTTATTTTTGTTTCATTTTAAGTCAGACATTTTTCTCTGCTACAAACTGTATATATTCTTTTTAATTAATGGGAAAAAAATAATAATATTATAACCCAAATTTCTCTCCGGTTGTGAAGAGGTGAATATTAATAATTACAGCAGTTCTAAAAGCTAATCTAAATGAAATTAATGCATTTCCAAGTAGTTGTACCATAAAGTACATGGCATAATAATATTTTTATTTTTATTTTTTAAAAAAAAGCATAATAATATTTATCATTTGTTGTGCTGAAGTAGGAAAGCATTAGCAAAAATTGATATCTATTTTATTATGAATGGGCCTAAAATTTAATAATCTCCACTACTGCTACTGCACACAAATTCAAGAGCTTAAGTGGTTGGCCTCTACGTGTTCAAAAAAAGAATTATACTTAAAATTAATATTGAATCACACACCTATAACTCTAGATAAGTATAACAAATTATTTTGTTATTAATTTTAAAAATTAAAAAGTTAATATAGAGATAAGATGAGTGGCGTAATGATATGTTCAAGTTGTGTCCCTCCCCAAAATTAATTATAATAACTATAAAAAAAATATTAATATAAAAATTTAAAACAACTTTTATGATATAAAAGAAGTTTTTTATTTTATAATTTAATTGCTGTAAGCTTCTCCTATCTATATAATAAAATTATAAGATCAAGTTGTATTATAATATCAGAATTCTTAAATTTATAGTTAAAAACAATAAAATAAAATAAAATCAAGACCGTGTAAACTTCTCGTACTCATATGGCCACATCAAAGAACTTATAAGATTCAAGTTATATCTCTCTTGATTGGGAATTTTTTTTAACCAATTGTAAATTCTAAGCTCCTCACACTTACAAATCACATCAATGTACTTAATGGGAAAAAAAAAATCAATTGTAAGCTCCCCAACACTTACATCAATAAACTTGTAGTATCAACTATCAGGTTGTATCACCCTCCCTGAATTCCTAAATTTGTAGTTACAAATAAATAAATCATATAATTTTTTTGCACTCGGTTTTTACTTTCTTAACATAATTGCAATATTTTCTTTTCTCTTAATAATCAAACAGTGCAGACATATCTATAGATAGCTGCTTCAATAAAACTATTATCTACGGATACACATACAAGAGTAATTCAACTCATCTCTCCTTTCCATCCTCTGGCCGCCGGTTTTCATCTTCATACTAGTAAGTACTCACCTCTCTGATCTGGATGACAATCTCTACAAGACAAAACATATTATTGTTGGTACTTGAGCACGTCAAGAAAGAAGATTTTGAAATAAATTAAATTCATATATACCAAATTTTTATTGGATGAACGTAAGAATGATATTAATAAAATATATTCCTTTTTCGTGTGTTAAAAGTTGTTCGGCAAAACTATCATCAATTATGGCGAGGGAAGAGAAGCAAAGGTTTGATGTAGAAGAAGCTGATTTGTTAGTGAAGGAGCTCCGGAAGAGCTTTAATTCGGGGAAAACAAAGAGTTATGAATGGAGAAAGTCTCAGATAGAAAGTATAGCAAAAATGGTGGAAGAAAAGGAGAAGGAGATTACCGAAGCTCTTTACAAAGACCTCTCCAAGCCTGAAACAGAAGCCTTTGTATCTGAGGTTATTGTATATCTCTTCTAATTCTGTTTGTAATTAATTAATGGTAAAATGAATTCATGATGCATGGTGATGGTGCAGATTTCTATGTCAAAAGGCTCATGTAAGTTGGCTCTTAAAGAGTTGAAATCTTGGATGAAGCATGAACAGGTAACTACAAGATGATAATTATGTTATGGAAATTCCTCATGAATCAAAACTAGAAGATTAAATTAATTATGCAAAATCATGATTAACATACATTTTAATTCAGGCCAAAACTTCATTGACAACATATCCATCTTCAGCAGAAATTGTGTCTGAACCTCTGGGGGTTGTGTTGATCATCTCTACATGGAATTATCCCTTCTGTATGTAACATTGATTGTTATTTTTTTATTTTTCCAAAAATGAAACAACGATTTTTTCTATTTAAAATTATTAACACACACACACACACACAAATACACATATATTATATATTCACTATATACCTACCTTTCCTGCAGTGTTGTCTCTTGATCCAGTGATTGGAGCCATAGCAGCTGGTAATGCTGTGGTGTTAAAACCATCAGAGATTGCTCCGGCTACATCATTGCTTCTCGCAGAATTAATAGCCGAATATTTAGACAAGTCCACCATAAGAGTTGTCGAGGGAGCTGTTGCTGAGACATCTGCATTGCTAGAACAGAAATGGGACAAAATTTTCTACACAGGTTTCTAATTATTTTTTCCGTAATTTCATGTATTATTCATATGTTCTAGTGAAGACATTTTTTTACATAAAAATACCAATATGTAGTTGTCACTTAATATGTTCAGGTGGAGAAAGAGTAGGTCGAATAATTATGAGTGCAGCTGCAAAGCACCTGACTCCTGTAATCCTGGAACTTGGAGGAAAATGCCCAGCTCTTGTTGATTCTAACATTAATTTACAAGTACTTACTCGAGCGCCACCGTGCATCATAATTTAATTATATGCTCATGAACATGAATGAATATATATCATCCTTCATCTGATAGAGTACTTTTGGTAATTGTTTATAAAAGGTGGCTGCAAGGAGGATTATAGCTGGCAAGTGGGTCTGCAACAATGGCCAAGCTTGCATTAGTGTTGATTATATCATAACAACTAAACAATTTGCTCCCAAGTTGGTAATACAACATTGTCTCAACTAACACCAATATTGATGTATTAGAATCACGCATCAAATATGTGTACTTGTGTTTATTTCAAGTAAGGTTGATGTATGTACAGATAGATGCTCTGAGACGAGAAGTGGAAGAATTTTTTGGAAAAGATCCAATGGGATCAAAAGATATATCTCGAATAGTGAACTCGTTCCACTTCAATCGATTGGCAAGCCTTTTGGATGAAGATAAGGTCTCTGATAAAATTGTTTATGGAGGCCAAAAGGATGAAAACGAATTGTGAGTTCCATTTCTAATTCTTCCTTTTTTAAGAATTTTGACAGCAACATTATGCAGGTTGACTTGAAACTGTTACATTGAAGAATAATGTTTATTAGTTATTGATTGCAGAAAGATAGCTCCAACGATACTGTTGGATGTTCAAGAAGATTCAATGGTTATGAAGGAAGAGATATTTGGCCCTTTACTACCCATTGTCACTGTCAGTTCAATTCAATTCAATCCATAATTTCTAACAACACACGATCAAAATTCAAAAGCAAAAAGCAAAGCCTCTAACATGTTTGTTCTTGTGGTCTGTTAAAGGTTGAAAAAATAGAAGACAGCTTCGAAGTGATCAAATCAAAACCAAAGCCTCTTGCTGCCTATCTGTTCAGCGATGATGAGCAGATGAAGAAAGAGTTTGTACAGAATGTATCCGCCGGAGGAATGCTCATTAACGACACCATTCTCCATGTGATTACTTTCTTCCTAATACTCTTACCATTCGAACCTGAGATATTGTTAGACTGAATGAGCGTCCACATTATGCTGTGTGGTCTAATTAATAATGTTTTTATTAGTAATTGATCGACAATTAATGATAGAAATTTGCATATGCAGCTGACAGTTTCATCGTTACCTTTTGGTGGGGTTGGAGAGAGTGGAATGGGAGCTTATCATGGTAAGTTTTCGTTTGATGCATTTAGCCACAAGAAGGGGGTTCTTTACAGAAGCTTTGATGGAGATGCAGCCGCAAGGTATCCACCATACACACCTCAAAAGCACAGATTGTTGAAGGCAGTCATGGGTGGTAATATATTTGACATAATTCTTGCTTTGATTGGATGGTCTAGAGATTGAGATGATACCATTTCAACATTTTGTTTGGGTTTTAATTTGGCATTTCTTTTTATCGATGACATACGCTAATAATTTTATATAAATTTGTAAGTTTTGTGATCAGATTTTCAAGAAACAATTTTACATGTTTCAGGTTCCAGATTGTAATAAGATTAAGCAAGGATGAAAATCAAGAGAAATGGAAAAAATATGGACACAAAAGTCATATGCTTATATACAATGTATTAAATCTAGAATTGAGACCTTAACTGTCAAGTGATTAGATTTTGATGGATTTTAAAAAATGAAGCCCACTAGCAAAGGGTTTGGACATGTACTCATCATCCAAAGGGCAATGGAAGCCTAGTTTTAATCCTTATGACCGGAAAATGAGGAGGGTCATCCTAACGGGCATAGCTCGAGTGATTGTCCTACTTGTACACATCGATAAAGCCTTTGGCTTGTAGTCCAAACGAAGAGAAGAGAAGTAAAAGAGAATTGATGAGGCAGATCAGACTATTACAAACAAGGAAGATCATGTTCAAGTCAACCTTGTTGACTTTACAAAATCATACAGTTCAGGTCCTAAATGATTCGAGAGCAGAGGGATCTCCAGAAGAGGGGCGGCAACCGGATTCCGGATTTTCAGCACTTTGGGGAGGAGAGGAAATTCCGTTATTTATTAAACCTTTACACCCCATTTCAAGTGAGTGAACAAGAATGAAGTCATAATAATAAAATTTGAATGGTGAGAATCCTGGTAAATTAGGTAACTGTACTCTAGGGAATAATACCTCTAATGTGGTCGGAAATTTGAATTTTTCCAATACATGTTTAAATTATGATAATGAGAATCTTGGTGATTCAAGAAACTTAGATGTAGATTGACTTATGTAGAAGATTGTGTATTTGCGGCCACTTCATTCAACGATATTTTGGAGCAAGAAAGTCACCGCGTTTTAAATCGGAGACAAAAGAGTGTTATAACAGTGGCTTCCACACTTTCCACCGTTTGCATATGTAAATGGATTTACTCCACTTTCCAACTTGATATAATTTCAGCTACTTGCCATAGATTAGATCTACACCACTCCACCGCCTCTTCTCTTTGTAAATCATAAACCAAGCGGTGCAAGCAAAGATGGTAATAGGCAAGTGACCGTGTGGGTGTGATGTAAACTATGCCTATATATATATATATATATATGTTGTTTTCAACTGAGTCGGACCTATTTCTAGCTATTTCGACCGTTCCGGACGCAACCGTGCTATCGGTTTCAGCTAATTCTATTTGTAAGTATTGTTTTCACTTATTCAAACTTTATTAACTCTATTTTTTAGGCGTGATGGAAGATCTAGATCTCTAGCAATATTGCATATAGTATCTCCTGATTTGTAATTTACTTATATCTCAATATTCTGGATATGTATATATAGTTCTGTATAACAAGATGACTTATGCCGTCAACGGAACTCATATATATAATTCTGGAATTGTTTAACTGAAATGTTTTAAATTTATGCTCATATCAGGAGAACTCATGTCCCTGAAATGTTTTAATTTTATGTTCATATCGGGAGAACTTATGTCATCGATATATAAGACTGGCTTATGTTGTGTCTCCAGACTGGCTTATGTTGTGTCTCCAAATAAATTGTTTAAATATTCAACATTTATTTGTACACAATATATGAGACTGGCTTGTGCCATGACTCGGGATTGGCTTCGGCTGTGTCTTAAGACTGGCTTCGACCGTGTCTCCAGATAATTGTTATATGATTTTAAATTATTCGTATTATTTACTTGTACATAATAAATGAGACCGACTTGACCAACTAACCAGAACTTAAAGTTTCTGGATTTATGACATTTAAGTTGATACGGTTTTCAAAACTAATGAGAATCTAGAGTTCTAGATCCAGTGTTATATACATGAATGTCATACTTTATTATTTGGAACATGGGGTTTCAAACTTGTTCAGAATCTGAAGTTACTCATATATATGAAATGATATGTTTACATGTCATTCATTTGTTAAAATGATCTACACATCCAACATGATGTTGTAATTATCATAAAAAAGATTTAATATCGTAATGAATAAATGAATTTGAAAATAATATTTTATCCATTTCATACGCATCCAACATGATGTTGTAAGTATCGTAAAAAGGATTTAAGATCCTATCGAATAAAGAAATTAAAAAAATATATATTCCATTCCTACACATCCATCAGGATGCTATGAGTATTTTAAAAGGGATTTAAAATTCTAACTTATCATTTATTTGAGAATAAAGATTTATATATCCAGCAGGATGCTGTGATTATTATAAAAGGATTTAAAATCCTAATATAACGTATATTGTAAAAGATATTTCATCCATTTTATATTTGCTCTTAAAGGAGCAATATTAAGAGTAAAATTGGATATTCTATATTCATGAGATATCAAAACATACCCAAGAGTGGATGTTTGTAAATGATAAGAAAAAAAGGTTTACATAATAAACCTATATATATATATATAAATGAGGGGGAGAGATTATTATCATTTCAGATGAGATATAAAATGACATTACATGTGATATCCATAAAATTCCCAAAATGAAAATATATATCTTGCCGAGAGTGTAATGATTCATACAGTTCCTGCGGAGCCATATATTTTATGAATTTGATTTTGTTCTGAGCAAATGTTAATATTGTTTTCAGGTCCAACGGATCTGATAGAAAGCTTCGGATGAGCCACGATATTGTTGTCAAACAATACTAAATTATGTATCAGATCCAACGGATTTGAAAGAAAGTTCTGGAAGAGCTACGATATTGTTATTAAACAATACTCAGTTATTTATCAATGATAGTCGATATTATTCAAACAGAATATAAAGAAATATGCTTAGTTCAAGGGCATATAAGGTTAAGACAAAGATCAGATCCGGCGGATCTGATTAAAGACTTTTGAAGAGCCATAATTTTATTACCAGATGGTATTAAATTGTGTATCGCTGATATTTTATATCATCCAAACAGAATATAATGGAATCTGTTTAATTTCCAAGATATACGGAGGAATGGATAACATATTGAAAATATGAGTAATGAGAATAATTAATATATATGTATTATTTCTCATAATTTAGGTCAAGAACTCATTACAGAAAAGTTGTGTGCTTTATCATCTGAATTATATTACACTATGACAAATAGTGTAAATGTTTATGCAGTTATGAATCAAAAGTTTCCAGATCCTAAAATGTTTATACTTTGGAGTGACCGTATCAGTCACCCAGAATTTACAATGATGCGTAGAATCATTGAAAATTCTCATGGATATCGATTAAAGAACCAGAAGAATCTTTATCCAATGAGAACTTATGTACTGCATATTCACATGGAAAACTATCAGTAAAACCATCTTATTTTAAAAGTTGGTTTTGTATTCTCATCATTCCTACAAAGAATTCAAGGAATATATGTGGACATATTCATCCACCAAATGATCCCTTTCATTATTATATGGTTTTAGCTGATGCATCTACGAGATGATCCCATGTTTGTTTATTATCAAACATCTCCATATTACTTGCATTGATTATTAGTTTTTCAGATATGCTCATAATCAAAATGGATCAGAGGAATCACTTGTTAAACATTTCCAGGTATTTGAGAGAACTTTATTATTTCAGTACAGTTATTGATTTCTATATAGGGACTTACTCGGTCTTTAAGATATTTGATTGTGTTGTGTATCTCCTTATTTGCATCTCTTGCATGATCTAAGATAAGGTCTCTATATCATTATGCGATTAATGTTGATTTTGAATAATCTTCTATTAGATCGAATAATCTTCTATTAGATCGAATAATCTTCTATTAGATCATTTAAACTTCTGATAGCTTATATATTTATGCACAATCTGCATATTATCATATTGATTCATTTCCAAATGGGAAAGTTTCTCTAGAAGAGAAAAGTAAATGAAAAGTTACTTATATACAAAATAGATATACCAGTTCAGTTCTCTATATATATGTGTGTCTCATTTCAATCTTCATATCTCTCAAATACATAAGATAATTGATCATCAGATGATTATTAATCTGTTATCTCGTATATTAAAGGTTAACAAGATTTTATAATTAGCTATCTCATAAACCCCGGCAGGGTAATTGTTCTTATAGAACAATCAAAGAAAATTGCAACAAATAAATCATCTGATGGATATCGTAAACTTATAAACCTTTTTGAAATGTATTGTTATTGGGATCCCAAGAGTAAACAAAACTCGAGTTATGAATAAATCCACTTTCTCTATATCAACTCTTTAAGAGTCTGATATATCTAAAGAGACACAAGTCTATGAAATGACTAAATCCATTAATATGGAAGAAATCTTAACAGAGATACAAGAATATAGAAATTGAGAAAAAAAATTACATAAGAGAAATGTGAGATCACAAGGAAACAATCATTGATGATGTATTTTTATACACAGTAGCGCTACTGAAATTATAAATAAGAATTATGATTTTCATAATATCAATGATTGTAGACAAAGGCATGATTGACCTAAATAAAAAGAAGCAATTCAAGAGGAATTGACTTCAAAAGCCAAACATAAAGTATTTAGATCAATAGTACTCCAGACACCTGGAGATATCATACTAATTGGATACTAATGGGTCTTTATACGAAAACGTAATGAGAAAAATGAGATCGTGAGATATGAGACACGACTCATAGTACAAGATTTCTCACAGAAACTTGGTATTCAAAAGTATTGAATATGATTATGTTCCGAAATTTTGATAAATTTGGCTGCCTTTGAAAAGCTTAAAATACGTCTTCTAGACATAGTAATCATTTATCTATATGATTCACTCAATGCAAATATTTATAATCCATGAAGGATTGAAAATGCTAGAAGCATATAAATCGAGATCTCGTAATCTGTATTTGATGAACATACAAAAATCCTTATATGGATTAAATAATAATATGAACGGATTTAGTATAACTATCTTAGTTAATATCCGATAAGATAAGGATATAAATCATATTATATACTCATGTGTCTTCATAAAGAAATAAAAAAGTAAATATTGTCTCGACTTGAAGATCGAGCATAGATCAAATGGAATGTTTACCTATCAATCAGGATATGTCGAAAAGATTATGAAAAGATTCCATATGGATATTACTGCATAAAGCAAGTTTTTACTTATATTTCCCTCAATTATTTATGATGCTATGAAATAAACATATATATGTTTCAGCTTGCAATCAAGAAGATTGCTTCAAAAGAATTTTTATCAGGGGGAGTGTCCCATCAGGGGGAGCATATCAAATGAATTATATTAATTATATGGGGGCATTTGTACATTGTACATTTGTGCATTGTACTCTTTTTCTTTCCAATTAGGTTTTTGTCCCATTGAGTTTTCCTGATAAGGTTTTAATGAGGCAATTCTCTAAGCACAGCCAGAAATCATTTGATCTATAAAGATCATCATAAAAATTACATTGATCCAGTTGATCATCGTATATATGTTGTTTTGATCAAGAAGATCATTGTAACTATTACTTTGATCTTGCTAATCATTATACATGTTACCCTGATCCAGAAGATCACCATAAATATTACTTTAATCCAACAGATCATTGAATATCGTTGCTCAGGTTTTTTTTATCCCATCTAGTTTTTCCTAGCAAAATATAAATGTGATAAATGTTTTTAAGAAAATAATAACTCTGGACATATATGCATTATACTTTTTTTCCCTTCGATCAGGTTTTTTCCTACTGGGTTTTCTTGACAAGGTTTTTAACGAGATCGTTTTGAGAACGTCCAACACCACAAGTTTCAGAAGATCATTATATATGTTATTGCCAATGCTTTTATCCCATTGGGTTTTACCTAACAAAATTAAAATATAATTGTGGAATCCAAGGGGGAGTGTTATAAAAATAGTGGCTTCCACAATATACTAGAAGTTTCCACCGTTTGTATATGTAAGTGGATTTACTCCACTTTCCAACTTGATATAATTTCAACTACTTGCCTTAGATTAGATCAACACCACTCCACCGCCTCTTCTCTTTGTAAATCATAAATCAAGCGGTGCAATTGGATGTGATGCAAGCAAAGATGGTAATAGGCAAGTGACCGTGTGGGTGTGATGTAAACTATGCCTATATATATGTTGCTCTCTCCATGTAAAAACAGTTTAGCTGAAGCTCTATCAGTATCAATAAAACAAAGCATATATTTTCTCTGATATCTCTCGTCTCTCATCTGTTTCTCTTTCAATATTTCATATGTTTCTTCAATTGTTTTTTCCATTATTCACAACATTTGGAGAATATTTGTGATCGAGAATACCAAGATATTAACAAAGAAGAAAAACCCTAATTGTATTCCTATAGTGACCAAATCATATAGAAAAGTGAAACCGACTTTTAAGATTTTATCTCTGTATATAATGTCAATCCCCAATTGAGAAGAGTAGGTTTTCCAACTACACATCAATATAGCTTAGTTGTTTATGTTTTTTTTTTCTTTCAACTAGTTTTACTTATTTTCTCTCTCTCATCTCTCTTGTATTTCTTTTCTTTAAAAATAAATTTCTACTACTTAAAAAAAATTATGATTGGATTGTTCAAATATGAAAATTTTGTTTTCCGTTATGGAGATTTGAAATGTATTGAAATTTTAAAAAAATTGATGAAAAATTAGCAATTTGTTTTATCGAACAATTCAACTTGATAATTAGAATTTAAAAGGTTAATTAGTTTTTATAATATCAAAATTTCATTAACGTAATTGTCTTGTATAAATTTGTTTGTGGAATCTATAGAATCCGAGTACTTCACCAAAATCTATCACTTACAAAATATTTGTTCTTAAAAAATTGTAAAACTCAAATTCTGATTTTTAGTTTATTTGTATCCCTATTTAGGAAATTAGGGTTGAATAAGTGTTTTATTCCTAATATAACTCTTTTGTTTAATGATAATAATAATAACAAGAATAAATGAATTTTGATTTGATAAGGAATCATATCTTTTTCAACTCTTTTCTTTTAAGTGATTTTGTTACCATTTTATTATCCCTAAAATATTACACCTATTTTTATAAAAGGAGAGACTACGTTTTCTTTATTTTACGATGAAAAGAAAATACAAAACCCTAAAATTACTCTCTGTTGAACGGCAAGTGAGAGAGAGAGAAAAAAACTCTCATGCTTTCAATCAAGAACCTGTTTTCAAGCAAGAAGAATAAAGAGGCTTACAAGGTGTTTCTTTTCGTTTTTATGTATTTTCTTTATTACTTAAACACTTAGAAGAATCAAAGTTAGGGTTTTGATTAAGCAAGAACCCTAGAATCATATTAGAGTGATTGTTTGGTTCCTATTTTTTGTTATCAATGTATTTAGGGCTGATCAGTGCCTATTCCTAAAACTTTAGTAAATTTAATTGTTATATTTTAGTGATTTTTCTTTTGATATTTTGAACTAGACTACCTAATGGTTCCAAATAAATTAGTTTCACTTCAAAACAACAAGTATCATATTTTTTATGAATTTTTGAGTTTGAAACAGTGGTGCTGAAAATATCGATTTTTGTAACATTGTTGGATTTTGAAAATCGTTTTCATTAAGCTATACTAATTAACAAATTTGAAATTTGGTATAGATATTACCAACAGGTGAAAAAAGATTTCTGAATTTAATTTACTACTTTTAGTGTTTTATTGAATTAGTTATGAATTTTTGAAACTGGGTACTACAATCTGTCAAGTATTAGACAGATTCGGAAACCAAAAGTATAAATAATTTAAAATTAATTATTTGACTTATTTCACCTTGAAACCTTTAATTTCAAACCTCATATGTGTTATTTAAGTTATAGTGAATATTTCATATCAATTTGATATTTGTAGAATTTTTAAAAAGTCAAATGGCTAGTGGTGTTTGGGACTGAATACTACGAAACCTAAACCTAAATTAGTTTAAGGTATCTATATATTTTATATAATTCTGAAACTTTTTATATTAATAGATATGTTTGTTTAAAGTTTATTTGCATAATTTTATAAATTCCCAGTATGTTCATAATAAATTAAAAATCCTACATTAGACACTGTTTGGTTTTGAAAACAGCACTGATTAATTTTAGTATTAGGATTTCGGTTCGCGGGACGTTATGGTAGCCTTTATTCAAGTCCTAGATGTTATTTAGACTCTCATATGTTGGAAAAATTCCATCATATGGGGCCACACATGTGAATATTAAATGTGTTGTGCTATCTTTTGGTTAAACCTAAATTAAAGTGATCTAATTAAGATTTAAAGTATTAAGGTTTAAGGGTATAATTGTCATGGAATTAATGTGTAGATACCAGAGTGCTATTTCTAATTTGTTGAGGGGCCGAATTAGAAATAGCCAATATATAATAATTTGATTATTATATATATTTAGGGTTATAGTCCCCAAATTACACGATGTTTTGTTTTGTCTGTATCCCCATTAACAAAGCAAAATAGAACTGTAAGGTTCAAGAAATGTCGTGTTAATTTGGAAGATCACAACTCGTTCACCAACCTCTGGCAATGGATTCATGTACGCTTCCGCTATCGATTCTATTTTTCTACTTTTCTCTTTAATCAATATGGGTTATATTATGTATATTAGGGTTTGATTAATCATGATATAGAAACATGTTTAGGTTATTCGGATTAATTATGTGCCTATGCATGTTAGTTTTGTATTAATCGAATCCCTTACAAGTGGTATCAGAGCCACCCATGATTAATTTTTGAGAATTGAGATTTGAATCTTATGTTTTTTTTAAGAAATTTCTGAACAATTAGGGTTTTGATCTTCTTGTGTGAAATTTGTTTAAGTTTCGGTGTTTTGGATTTGGATTTGCTTATTGGTTGAATCTAATATGGTCATCTGGGATTCAGTATGGACAAAATCGTTTATTGTTATTATTTTTTTATATGATTTTGTACTTCAAAAAAAAAACCTGAAAATTTTCGTGTTGTTGGGTTTCAACCCAACCTAGACCCATCGTTCTTTTTTTTTTTGGGTCAACACTGTTTGTTTTTCGGTGGGTTTCTCGCACGATACCTGTTCGATTCACGGCAACGAGGACGATCGTCGGTCCTCCGCTGCAATCTGGTCTAGATCGGGTTTCGTCGTCGTATTCGTTCAATCCACTGTGGATCGATGGTTGTCGCTGCTAGGCCGCCGTTCGTTGCTTTCCGGTGACATTCTGGTGGCTAAGGCGGCGACGGCAAGAGAATTTAAGGTTTACAGTGCCTTTTTTGCTTTGGGCCACTTTTGGAGAATTTGATACTCTTGAGGGACTGTTTTGCAATTATTTTAAGCCATCATGTGATTTTGATAATGTTTCGAGGCCAACTTATAATTGGCAAAACTTACTGGGTCTATTTGCAATTATGAAAACATTTTAGGGCAGATTTATAATTACCCAAAGGTTACGGGGTATGTCTAAAATTTTCAAAAGTTTTGGGGCTAAATTTTAATTATTACAAATTACTGGGTCAGTTTATGATTTTAATAAAATATAGGGGTCGATTTGTAATTACTGAAACTTAAGGGGTCATTCGGTAATTTTACAAAATCAATGGCAGTTTTGTAATTTTGATAAAATAAAATAAATTTTAATTTATTTTATTTTAAGGATCAACTCAAATTCAAATATTTGATGGTATACATTTTATGGTTAAATAAAATAGTTCATCATTCTAAATGGACTAATTGAAAAAAGATATCACCAAAGTGACATCTTTTGTGTAGATTGTTCATGAGGGATGTTGGATGTTCGTGTGTATGTAAATTCATACGGATATTTACCGGCCCAAAAGAAGGTTAATACTTGGCCGAATTGCACACACATCTGTGGTGGTAAACATGTGACGATTATAAGGTTTTTCATGTGAATAATAAGTCGATCCAAAGATGGATTTATTATTTAACATGAATTATTGTCAATGTTTGATCACTACTAAAAGAGTACCACGTGTGTGTATATAAATTCATGCGGGTATTAGCCGGCCCAAAAGAAGGTTAATACTTGGCCGAATTGTACACACATCTGTAGTAGTAAACATGTGATGATTATAAGGTTTTACATATGAATAATAAGTCGATCCAAAGATAGATTTATTATTTAACATAAATTATTATCAATGTTTGATTACTACAACAAGAGTACCATTTACAATTAATATTATTGTCCAAAGACTTGATATTAATATTGTACTAGGTATCTTAAGATGTGACCGACCATTATTTGGTATATCTTTTATGGTTAAATAAAGTGGTCTATCATTCTAAATGAGCTAATTGAAGCAAAATGTCACCAAAGTGACATCTCTTGTGTAGATTATTCATGAGGGATGTTGGATGTTTGTGTGTGTGTAAATTCATGCAAGTATTAGTCGGCCCAAAGGAAGGTTAATACTTGGCCGAATTGCACACACACCTGTAGTGATAAATATGTGACGATTATAAGGTTTTACATATGAATAATAAGTCGATCCAAATATAGATTTATTATTTGACATTAATTATTGTCAATATTTGATCACTAAAATAAGAGTACCACTTACAATTAATATTATTGTCCAAAAACTTGATATTAATGTTGTGCTAGGTATCTTGAGATGGGACTTACCATTATTTGAATTTGTTGATCATTGTATTTGGTTATTAATGTGAGCATGTTTGTTTTGTTCTCTTTCAAGCTAATGTTTTACTATATCTGCTAATACCAACTCTATACCCATGCTTAATGGGATCAACTTTAAGGATTTGGAAGGAGAACATACTCATTGTTCTTGGTTGCATGGATCTGGACCTTGCATTTCGGGTTGAGCAACCCGCTTCTCTTACGGATACAAGTTCTCATGATAATAGGAAGAACTTTGAAATGTGGGATTGCTCAAATCGCATGAGTCTTATAATCATCAAGCGCAGTATTCCTTGAAAAGATAACCAAAGCCAAAGAGTTCCTAACCGAAATTGAAAAGCGTTTTGTGAAAAACGATAAGGTAGAAACAATCACTGCATTTGTAAAGCTTGATTTATATGAAGTACAAAGGCAAAGGGAACATTAGGGAGTACACTATGGAAATGTCTCATATTGCTTCTAAGCTTAAGGCACTGATGTTGGAACCCCGTTCACCAGTCACGCAGCGGAAATGAGTTTTAAAACTTTTTATACAGATCGTAATCTGTATCTGGGACCAGTGAACTTGTGATCGTATTTATTTTTGGAACAAATACATATACTAATTATTACACTAATAAAATATATATGTAAATACAAGAAATTGTAATCAATAATAAAAAGGAATATTAAAAGAACCATACCAACGTTTGGAGGTTACTTCACTTTTTCGATATGCTCCTGGTCTGTACCACTGATCTTCCTCGCTATATCCCGGGACTGGTAACTGCGTGTGGGTGCGTCACAAACTCAGGAACTAGAATGGAGGATGTAAAAGAGAGAAGAAGAAGAAACTCTTTCTTTTTATATAAGTATACAACACTTGCACACTTTTCTCTCATTTTGGTGTATTTTTATGCACACAAGCACACTTTTCTTTCTTAAAAAAGACTCACACCTACCTTATGTGTTTGACAAAAATCCAACCGTTTTCTTTTGTCAATATATATATATATATATATAGAATAGTAATTATTCCTAGGTGCAAAAGTCAGTAGGTCTATAGGGTGTTTGCCGTCTGCCAGGTGTGCTATAGGTTGTTGGCCCGTTTGACCAGGCTGTGAGTTAAAACTTAGGAGGTTTACTATTTATTTTCTTTACCATGTCTGCAAGTAGTTCTAGACCTGTGATTGAGCCTGATGATATGAATAGTTGCACAGGACAATCTGTGGCTAATTATGAGACAAACTGGGATGACAAAGATTTGATTAACTGGCAATTACCTAACATTCAACAAAGCAGTATTTATAAGAAAAAACTTCTAGACTTCAGAACCCTTTTGGGTCAAAAGACCAAAGAGATTAATGTAAAATTCCAAAATAATACTTTCTCGACAAATCTTTTAAACAAAAACAGTTTGACTCATTACAAAAAAATCGGTTTTAATGATTTACATATTGGTAGTGTCCAAGTAGGCATTAAGCCCCTTTCAAAGATTGGACTAAACAACTCCCTATTAATTGTTTTAAGAGACAAAAGGATTACCAACTATAAGGAATCTATATTAGGTATGGCAGAAACCTCTCTGACCTATGGCCCTATTTATTTCCAGTGTTATCCGAACTTTACCATAGCTTTAAACACTAACGAACACAAAGAAAAATGCCTAGTCATAGATATCCAGACCTATAACTACCTATTCCTTGAAAAATCTAGTCCTTATAAACTTGTCTACAGAGTCCATTACAGAGTGTTAACCTCAGGACTTATCCCCAGCTATATACCTCATACTGTACCCGCTGGCCAGACCATCTGCTTTAATGCATCCCCCTCTGTCAATGTCTTAGTACCTGTTCCAGTTAAATGGGAAAACATTAAGTTTCCAGATGATTGGGTCAAAGATCAAGTTGACCAACCTACTTATAGGCCACCTATGAGGAACCTCCATGACTGTGTTACTGAACAAGATGGAACCCTTAGGATATCATTCAGAAGAGGCCTGTCCCTCAGAGATAATGACAGTAGCCACTCCAGATCACTAAATGACTTCCAGTCTGCTAGAAATTCCCTATCTAGCCTGTCTAGACGAAACATAGCACGACAGATACCTAGTCTAGCCTCTAGACAACCCAGACAAATAGCCAACCTCATACCAAGTACTGTGACTCCTGGCCCAGTTGCCAATTATGACCCAGAAGAGTCCAGCGAACCAGTTATTAACTTAATCCATAGAAGAAGAAGGCCCATACCCAAACCTGAAAACCCAACACATGTGACCCATGTTCAAAAAACCCCAGAACAAGTAGCCCAGCCAATACACACTTATAACCAAGGTCAAACCTCACCCACTCCCTCGCAAGTCTTAACTGAGATTGTTGACCCAGAACCAACTGTCCATTTCATTAACGTTATTGACACCAAATCCAGTATTGATTTTGACCTTTTGATCACTGACTACTATTCCCCCCAAAATCAGCGATCAAGAGTAAAATACGAAAGAAACTACTCTAAGAACAAGAGAAAACAGTTTTTTAAAAGATGGATAGAAAACACTGAGACTCTTGACCAAAAAATACCCCTTTTTGAATGGTACACAAATAGGAAAAACTTTGAACAAAAATGCTCTGTTATTGACCAATCAAAAATTAGAACATACAAAACTAAGAGGGGAGAAGAAAAACAGATTCATCCTCCTCCAAGACACTTCGAAATTGAAATGCCTAATGATGACATGGAGGGTGGTACTAACACAACTCTCTGTACGCCTTTCATACTATTAGACGAGGAATTGTCCACTACCACACCTTCGTCCTCACACCAAATAGGAGTAGTTATGAGACAAAACAATTATACCAATTTCTTTCTGAATTCTATAGGAGAACAACTAGAGAAAATTGACATGAACTTTTCCCAAACCACTATTTACCCTACAAAAGAAGATCTTCCTCCACAAGTTTTAGTTCGTTACGAAACATCTACCTCATCCTTCAGGAGTTCCAGAAAGGCAAAAGGAAAAATGGCGGAACAAAATGTTGGACCAATCCTGTTCCCGGACCATACTGGCGTTGAAAAATGCTTCGACAATCTCGTTGATGAAAAAGAGCTCCTAACAGCCCTTGAGGAAAGATTGAGAAACCTACCAAAAAAAGAACCCATCCATTATCCGGAAATCCAAACCCTTGACAAAAATATCCCAGAATCCTCCAGTAAGGAAGATGGAGAAACCATGGACTTCCAAAACATGGTCCAAAAAATAACTTCTAATAACAAAGCTGACAGTTACAATCAGACCAAATATTACCAAAATACCAAACCATATTACCTAAAACCTACTCCTCCTGACTTACAATATGAAGAAACTGTTCCCTATCATGCTTATACTGGTAATGCCTGTTATCAGTTCAATATTGATGGCTTATCAGAATACCAAATTATTATTGTCCTTAGACAAATGCATACCATTGGGTATATTTATATCAAGAAACAAAACATGTCTCATGCTGATGCAGTCACATCCTTGGCCACTAGATTTGAAGGACAATTATTTGGATGGTGGACTCATACCCTAAGCCTAAGTGCCAGAAGCACTATCATTAGCCATACCAAAACTATAACTACCACATTACCGACCAGACCCACTGCTGATCCAGCCTCTTTTGTACCATCTTCTTCAGCACAAACTACTACTACCACATCTGAACCTGATGGGATAGATGTCCTATGTTACACTATTTTAATGCACTTTGTAGGAAACCCCAACATTAACCAAGGAAAAGACTTTTCAAAACTTCAAAATTTAAAATGCAAAAAACTTAGCGATTTCAAATGGTATAAAGATATTTTCTTGACCAGGGTTTTACAAAGACCTAACAATGCTAACCCTTATTGGAATGAAAAATTTATTACTGGTTTACCAAAACTCTTTTCCAATAAAGTTATAGACGAAATGGTTAGACAAATGGGATGGTCTGACTGGTCACAGATGGACATAAATGGCTGGACTTATGGTGAAATCATTGCCACTATCAATGTTGTTGCTATGCAACTCTGCAACGATCTTCGACTCAAAATTCAACTCAAACAACAAAAACTGACAACTAGAAAAGAACAAGGATCGTGGTGCGAACAATTTTGCTTTGACAAACTCCCCACTCCTAGAAAGAAAACACCCAGTAAATTCTATAAAGGCAAAGGTATCCATCGATACAAAAGAGACAAACACGGCAGGAAAAAGTATCATTGGTCTGCATACATTCCTGGCAAAACTCCTAACTACTGGCCCCCCAAATCAAAGAAACCCTATTCCAAAAAAAAAAAACAAAAAATTTTAAGAAAACAAACAAATGTTTTAAATGTGGCAAGGAAGGCCATTATGCTAACAAATGCCTGGACCAGAAAAATAAAATTAAAAGCCTTGATCTTGATGATGAGGTTAAAGACAAGGTCCTTCAAGTTTTATATGCTGAATCCGAAGCAGAAACTGAATCGTCATCTTCCCCTGAAGAAGTTCTTGTCTTAGGAGGATCTTCTGATTCTATCTCTGACTCATCTTCGGGATCAGAACGAGAAACACAACCCTGCTTCTGTAAAGAAATAAATGTCCTCAACCAATATGATTATTCTCTGATAATTAGTATGATTGACAACATTGAGGATCCCCTGTAAAAAGCAAAACACATCCGACAATTACACAAAAAAATACCAATGCAGCTGCCCCTAGTAGCAGTAGTGCCCCATCCACTGACACTAAACCTTTCAAAAATGCCCCCTTTCAAACTCCTGATTTTGAACAAAATGTTTTAGGAAAATTCCAAACCAAATCTAGGAAAGTAACCATTTCCGATTAACAAAAAGAAATTCTTGAGATCAAAGGAGAAATAAAAGTTTTGAAAAACAGATCCAATACGTGCAAATCAAAGAAAGTTTCAAAGAACAATTTCTCAAAACACCCCTGGGGGATTTCCTTGAAAAACAACCCAGTTTTTACAGCTCTGACGAATCTGACAAAGAACAACCCGACCAAGATGACATTTCTAATTTGGCTCAAATCAACGCCATACAAGAAGTTAGGATCCAAAAATGGTATGTTGAAGTTGACATTAGAGTTACCTCAAGCTATAGCATAAGAGCCAGCGCCCTTGTTGATACCGGGGCTGACTTAAACTGTATAAAAGAATCTCTAGTACCCACCAAGTACCTGGATTCTACTACAGAAACCCTTTACGGTGCTAATAAAACCCAATTAGACATCAAATACAAACTCACTAATGCTAAAGTTTATAATAGTGGAGTTTGTTACAATAATGATTTTCTTATAGTTAAAACTCTTTCGCATAACGTGATTCTAGGATTACCATTTCTTTATTTAATTTCTCCCTTCAAAGTTATTGCTGAAGGAATTGTTACTGAATACTTAGGAAAAGAAATTATATTTCCTTTTATCTTTCCTGTTTTAGTAAGAGATTTAAATGTTTTGAAAGGTAAAAATATTTGGAATGATATTCCTGACCATCTTAGCAATTGCATTGCTACCCTTAACCAAAAACATACCCAATTGAGTTTTTTAAAAGATGACTTAGTTTTCCAAAGACAAGAGGCTGGGTTAGAAGACTCAAGCCTAAAAGAGAAAATAAAAATTTTAAAAGAAAAATTGGAAAGAGAAGTTTGCTCGACAATTCTGAATGCTTTCTGGGATAGGAAGAAACACATTGTTACTCTTCCTTACACCAAAGATTTTAATTAAAAAGGAATACCAACAAAAGCCGGACCAATTCAAATGTCCGCTGATTTAATTGTGTATTGTAAGAAAGAAGTTCAGGACTTACTTGACAAAAAACTTAGCAGGCTGTCTAAATCCCCTTGGAGCTGTCCTGCTTTCTATGTTCAAAAGAATGATGAAATAGAAAGAGGGGTCCCTAGACTTGTTATTAATTACAAGTCCTTAAACGATGCTTTACAGTGGATTAGATACCCTTTGCCTAATAAGTCTGATTTACTGAAAAGACTTTACGACTCTACCATTTTTTTCGAAATTTGACATGAAATCAGGCTTTTGGCAAATCCAGGTTGACGAACATGACCGTTACAAAACTGCTTTCACGGTCCCTTTTGGACAATATGAATGGAATGTTATGACATTTGGCCTTAAAAATGCTCCTAGTGAGTTCCAATGCATTATGAATAACATTTTTAATTCTTTCACCGAATTTTCCATTGTTTACATTGATGATGTTTTAATATTTTCAAATAATATTGACCAACATTGGAAACATTTAGAAACATTCCTCAAAACCGTCAAACATCACGGACTGGTTATTTTTGCTCCAAAAATTACCCTTTTCCAAACCAATATCAGATTTCTAGGTCATAATATCAAAAGAGGAACAATTGTTCCCATTCAAATGAGTTTAGACTTTGCTGACAAATTCCCAGATGAGATAAAGGACAAAAAACAATTGTAAAGGTTTTTAGGGTGTCTGAATTATATTTCAAATTTCTACAAAAAACTCAGCACCATTTGTAAAACACTTTTTCAAAGACTGAAAGCCAATCCTCTCTCTTGGACAAAAGAACATACTAAGGCAGTTCAACATGTGAAAAAATATGTTAAGAAACTCCCTTGTATGTCGATTTGTCATCCTACTGCCCCTAAAACTGTCAAAACTGATGCTTCAGAAATAGGGTTTGGTGGCATTTTGAAACAAACTATTAACAACAGGGAATGTCTTGTTAAGTATGTTTCAGGATCCTGGAATGATACCCAACAGAAGTATTCGACTATTAAAAAAGAAATTTTAGCTATTGTTCTAGCAATTGAAAAGTTACAAGATGATTTGATTAATCAAAAATTTATTTTAAGAGTCGATTGCCAATCGGTAAAATTTATTTTGAAAAAAGATGTAAAAAACCTTGCCTCTAAACAAATTTTTGCTAGATGGCAAGCCCTTTTATCTGCCTTTGATTTTGATAGTGAATATATTTAAGGTTCAGAAAATAGCCTCCCAGATTTCCTGACTAGAGAATTTTTACAGGGTGACAAATGACAAGCTCAAACCGAGGTCGTGGTGGTGGCCGAAGCCCTGGTGGCAGAGGATCCATAAGATCTGACTTATCAGACAAAGGCATGGACTTATCATTATCGACTTATCATACTTCCCCCAAAGGAAGCCATAAAGACAAGTATGCTATTTCACTCATATCTCAGCCCAAATCACCCCACACATTACCTATACAACTTCCACAATTGCTCTCTGTTGGGCCTTCGTCAAGAAGAAGCCCAAGTCAAAGCCCAGTACACATGACAAATACCTTTTCACCCTTAGCAATAGACAGCAGTTCATTCAAAACAGTAGATTCCTAAAAAATAAGCCCGCATTCAAACAAACAAGAAAAAAATTTAGCCTAGAGCTCACAGACGGCCCTTCCTAGGGTCAACCAACCGACTTATATTTATGTCAACAAACCTTTCTTTGATAGGTTTTTTGCCATGGAATAACATTTTTTGAATGGCCATTATTTTAGGGAACCTAAAAAACTAGCGGATGATATCATCAACCCCTTGTTTGGAAGAATCCCAGAAGACTTATTAAAATAACATATATTCTATGAATTTATTCTTGTAGACACAGATTCGATTTTCATTTCAGATGTTTTCGACAAAATCGATAAAGAAAAATTGATTTTTAGAAAAATAAAGATTTGTAAAATTATTACCCTTGAACAGTGGGGAGGTGATCCCAACTCAATAAGGAGCTTTAGTAGAATTTTCCACGTCTCAGATTTCTCCTACTGGGACTATATTGAAGCTTGGACCAAATTTTTATATGGACAAAACCCAGGAAATTTACTCTCCTGGTTTATTTATTTTGATAAAAATTTCAAAATCGACCTTCCAATCTGGTTCTTGGAATGGTGGGACAAATTTGGTCCCATAATTGATTTTCTCCCCAGTCAGGTTAAGGAAGGGTATTCCTTCTTGATTTCCAACCTAGCCAAACCAGATGATTGGGACATTTGCTCATACTTATTTTTATTTTTCGTTCATTTCAACTTAACATGGATTCTAATGCTTGAATATACTATCCAAGACAAAATCGTGGGAAATGTTAAAGTTCCCTATTTCGAAAGACAAATCAAGATTAAATGGTGGAGTGGCATGAATCTTGCTAATCATGGAAAAGAAAGGGTTTCCAAATGATTCAGTGAGAATCCTACTCTCGGCAACAAAATTTCGGACCAATCAAGTTTCCTCATGGCAAAATCCCAGAATCAGGCTAGAATTGCGGCTGCAACCACTTCTGATGAACTCATGAAGATTTTCGAAGAAATAAAGAACTCAATGACCAGCATGTCCGAGGCTGGTACTAGTTCAGACAAAAGTGATAAAGACAAAGATAGTGACTCAGAGAACTATGTATATGACAGTGAAGACCCAACTACTTTATTTGGACATGACCCTTAGTGCTTATCTCTACTAGGAAGTCGACAAAATAGTTAAAGTTAAAGAGACTCGTGGCAGACAGAATAAAAGGAAGATGCTTCGACATTTTCCAGACAAGTCAAAAGGCATACAGTGAAAAATCATGTGAAGACTTATCTTATCCTTTGAAAAGTAACTTGACCAAGGTTTACGCTTAACTATAGTTTAATCCTGGTTTTATAAATATTGTAAAAGCTCTCAGCCTTAGCAGGTTCAGTTTTCAGCTTATTTTGTTTTCCTTCTAAAAAGCTCTGCGAAGCTTTTACTATTCCCTGTTCTTCCTTCCTTGTAAATTTCTGAACTTCCACATAAATAAAGTTGGAGACTTATTTATGTAAATCTACTTTGTTGTCAGACGTATTTTGCTTAAATCACTGTAAGCGACTATTTCTTTATCTTTTTTATGACTTACTATTATTTTCTGGTTTAAAGTATATCGGCTAGAATACCTTGACATATCCGTATCCAGAGTGGTGCTGGCCATGATAAACTTAGGTTTAACAACGCCACGTACTTGACCAATACCTGTATTTATACAGTATTATTGAACAGTTAATTTTTTGTTTATTTTATCTTTGATTCTCTGTATGTTTCTAGATTTACTATATATTATCTTGTTTGCATTATTTTATATTATCTTGCTCCGTTTTGGTAAAGTGCGTGACAAGCACCTCATCCTTTTTTTTAAATAATATATATCACATATATAATATTTAAATATTAGATCAAATCTATATTTGATTTTTAAAAACTTTCAAATAAAAAATATCTCATATCTTTTATTTGATTTTTAAAAACTTTCAAATAAAAAAATATCTCATATCTTTTATTTGATTTTAATTTTGAATTCAAACTATTTAAATTCAAAAATAAAATATTTAATTTAATAAAATAAATAATCATATTATCTTATTTTATTCAAAAATAAATATCAACATACACCATCCATTTAGTGATTAATAACATAATTAAATAATCTCATTATTTAAGTTATTTTATCACTATTATTTATTAATTAAATAATCTCATTATTCAATTAATTCCCGAATAAATACGTGTCACTTTCGTAACACAATTAACTGGACAATCCAATTAATTAACCGTGACCCTTGTTACCTAAATCGATCGGGCTAGAAAGAGGACCTAATGGACCCACAGTATTTTGAGCTCCAATAATTCTCAGAATCATTAATTAAACTCTTTAATTAATATTCCTTGATTATTAACTCCTGTGTTATACTACTAAAAACCCGAAGCTGCACTCTCTCAACTGCAGATGTTTTTACACAGACCGATACAACTCGGTGTCCATCGATATAGTTATTACATATGGTGTGACCCTCCACAGTAGTTCATAATTAGAGCTGTGTCATAATGTTCGTTATACCCCTCTAATTACATATATCCTTTAAGTACCATTGATTCTCTAATGGACAATAAATCCTATTTCCTCACGGAATTAGGAGAGCGCTCATATTGTCCAAGCCCTGAATCAACCCTTAAGGGAACTACCATATACTTCTCACAAGAATGAGTGGATTCCACTATTGTGTACAAACCTTCCCAGCCACAAGCCAAACCGCAACCCTGATCAGGAAATGCATCTGACCTCACTCATGGTATATCAAAGACCACGATCTAATCTGAAGAAGTCGATAAGACACTCAGGATTAAGGTCACCCATATATAGCCATCATTAGTTGATATATATGAATCTCATCGGTAAACAGATCTTGGTGTGAGATTCATATAGATCATGTCCCAGACCTATATGATCACATCATACAAGGTGTCTCCATTCTTATATCTCATATGAATGATTCGGGATAGAATCACTGTACATTACGGAATGGACCACAGCTATAGATTAACCACAAATAAAGTACCCAGCTTTATTTGCTATCTATGGACTCTTTAGATTGCACGTCTCTTACTGTATCCATCCGTATATGACACTCATATACACAGTTCGAGATTACATCCGGCAATCCAGGATGTTTATATGTACACAAGTTTATAAAATAAATAACATAACAGAATGAATTGAACCTTTCCTTTTATTTACTTCATAAATCCATTTACAAATTATATGCTTAGGGCATAAACCCCAACAATCTCCCACTTGCACTAAAGCATGTGAGGCATGTCTCGTAACCCTAGACCATCTAAGTGACCCGAAAACACTTTAGCTTGTAAGGTCTTCGTAAATGGATCAGCATGATTGTCTTGTGAGACTATCTTGGTGACGATCACATCTCCTCTCTGCATTATCTCTCTGATGAGATGATACTTTCTCTCTATATGCTTCCCTCTCTTGTGGCTTCTTGGTTCTTTGGAATTAGCCACAGCACCACTGTTATCACAATAAAGTGTGATGGGCTTATCTAGGTCTGGAACAACTTCCAGATCACTCAAGAACTTACGGAGCTAAACAACCTCTTTAGCAGCTACATATTCAGCTTCCATAGTGGAGTCAGCAATGCAAGATTGCTTGATACTTCTTCACACAATGGCTCCACCACCCAAGGTGAATACTGATCCAGACATGGATTTTCTAGAATCCATGTCTAACTAATAATACACTAGCATATAATTTCTCGTTCTCTAAAGATACTTGAGAATAGTCTTAACAGCAACCCAATGATCTAATCCTGGGTTGGACTACTCCCACTGCATAGCAGATGTCCGGTCTCATACATAACATAACATACATGAGACTACCTATTGCCGATGCATAGGTTACACGTCTCATATCCTCAACTTCTTAAGGTGTCTTAGGACACTGTTCCTTAGACAAGTGAACTCCATGCCTGGAAGGTAAATTACCTTTCTTGGAGTTCTGCATTGAAAATCGTACAAGAATCTTGTCGATATATGATTCCTGAGACAATGCTATAAGTTTGTTCTTACGATCCATTATAAGTTGGATCCCTAGAACATAACTTGTCTCTCCCAAATCTTTCATTTGGAATTGGCTAGCCAGCCAGCCCTTTACACTAGACAACAATCCCACATCATTCCCAATGAGTAGGATATCATCTACGTATAAGACCAAGAAAACTACTTTCTTATCAATTATGCATTTGTAGACAAAAGGCTCATCGACATTCTACTCGAAGCCATAGGTTTTGATCACATCGTCAAACCTAATGTTCTAAGATCTAGATGCTTGTTTAAGTCCATAGATGGACCTTTGCAGCTTGCAAACCTTTTGCTCTTGATCTGGAGACACGAATCTCTCTGGTTGCATCATAAAGATGTTCTCATCAAGTTTGTCATTCAAGAATGCAGTATTGACGTCCATTTGCCAAATTTCATAATCGAAATAGGCAGCAATGGATAAGAGAATCCTAATAGACTTAAACATGGCTACTGGCGAGAAGATCTCTTCATAATCAACCCCCTCTTTCTGGGTATAACCCTTGGCCACTAGCCTTGCCTTGAAGGTCTCTACCTTCCCATTTACTCCTCTCTTTCTCTTGTAGATCCACTTACACCCTATGGGTTTTACCCCATCCGGTAAATCCACAAGATCCCTGACTGAGTAAGAGTACATGGACTCCATCTCGAGATTTATGGCTTTAAGCCATTCCTCTTTATCAGGATCTTCCATTGCATTCTTAAATGTCAATGGATCATCCACACTATCAGCAAAGATAACACCTTGTCCCTCACCTATACCTAAATAGCGTTCAGGTTGTCTCACAACCCTCTCACTACATCTAGGTGGTAGTGTATCCTAACCAGGAACCATCTGACTCTCAGATATTTGTGGATCAACAACTCTTGTTGATGAAGCACTAGTCTCACCAGGCTCCAACTCATTTATTACAATCTTTGAACAAGGTTTATGGTCACTAATATAATTGTCCTCAAGAAACGTTGTATTTGTCGATAAAAATACTTTGTTATCTTCGAGACTATAGAAGTGTCCACCTCTGGTCTCCTTGGAGTATCCTACAATCAGGCAGACAATAGACTTGGAGTCTAGCTTTCCAGTTCTGTTCTTCAGCACGTGTGCTAGACACCCCCATATGCGAAAATATCACAAACTAGCTTTATGACCATTCCACAACTCTACGGGAGTCTTAGGAACAGATTTGGATGGCACTACATTCAAAATGTATGCCGCTGTTTGTAACGTATATCCCTAGAAGGAATTTGGTAATGATGAGAAACTAATCATAGATCTCACCATTTCCATTAGGGTTTTATTTCTCCTCTCTGCTACACCATTTTGCTGAGGTGAACCGGGAGCTATGAGTTGGGAAACTATCACATGCTCGACCATGAAGTCTTCAAACTCTTGGTCAAGGTACTCACCTTCACGATCCGATCGTAGTGACTTGATAATCCTACCTAATTGATTCTCAACTTCAGCTCAGAATTCTTTAAACTTTTCAAATGTTTCCAACTTTCATTACATCAGGTAGACGTATCCGTATCTTGAGTAGTCATCTATAAAGGTGACATAATACTGATAATCACCCCTAGCTTTAACATTCATCGGTCCGCAGACGTCTGTATGTATAAGCTCTAGTGGTTCTTTAGCTTTAAACCCTTTTCTAGTAAAAGGTCTCTTAGTCATCTTACCTTCCAGACAAGATTCACAGACAGGAAATGTGTCAACCTTTAACTCACTTAAAGGTCCACTTTTTACTAATCTGTCTATCCGGTCAAGGTTGATATGACCAAGCCTTAGATGCCAGAGATACGTGTCATTATCTGGAGAAATCTTATGTCGTTTAGTTTTTGGTTTTTCAACCTTAAACATTTCGGTGTTGAGCAGTGTAGTATATATTAACGGTCTTAACACATACAAATTGTTTTCATTAATTCCTGAACAAATATTCAGACCATTCTTTCAAATAATAACATATTTATTATTAAAAGAAACATAATATTTTTGTTCTAACAACTTAGAAACGGAAATCATATTCCATGTAAATCCAGGAATATAAAATACATTGTCCCACAGTATATAATTATTACAAAAACGTAATCTAATTACGCCCACTGCTCGTGCCGACACGATATCCTCTGACCCCACACATATTGAGAAGGCTCCCTCCTCTAGCGGTGTCCAAGAATTAGTCTACTGCAAAGAAGAACAAACATGATTAGTGGCCCACGAATCAACTATCCAGGGTGAAGAATCATCTTCCACTAAACAAGATTCAAGAACAAGTAAATCATATTTACCTTTCGTTTTCTTCTTCTTGGCAGCCTCCTCCAGATATTGAGGACAGTTCCTCTTCCAGTGTCCGACCTTGTCGCAGTGGAAACATTTTCCATTGCCTTGGTCAGTGGAGGCGCCCTTGCTATGGGTTTTCTTGGGTTTGGCCTTATTCCTTGCCTTCTCAACTGACCTCTTCCTCTTCTTATTATTAGAGAAAGATGGTTCGACAACATTTGCCTCACCGGTCTAGCCTTTGTTGTCCTTAATCAAGGACTCAAAGTTTACGAGCTCATTGAGCAACTGTGTAAGACTGAACTTTAACTTGTTCATCCCGTAGTTGCTTTTAAACTAATCGAAACTCTTCGAAAGAGTCATCAATATGATGCTCACTTGACTGGGTTCGTCAATGGCCCCACCATTGACTTCTGCCGTGTTGAAGTAGGACATCATGCTCAGGACATGTTCCCGAACTGATGTTCTTTCCTTCATACGAGCAAGCATAGCGGAACGAACAACTTCGTGTCACTTTTACTCGGAGGGCTGCCCGAACATAGTTTGCAATGACTCCATGATTTCGAATGCTGAAGTCATTGCTTGGTGCTTTGTGACAAGCACGTCTGTCATAGATGCCAACAGATATGTTCGGGCCTTCTCATCAGATGAGACCCATCGCTGGTATGCCTTACAAACAGTTCATGTGGCATTGGCAGTAGGCACTGGAGGACATTCCTCCGTAAGCACAAACTTGAGGTCTTTGGTGACCAAAATTACATAAATATTAAGTTTCCACTTTGTGTAGTTATCACCAGTTAATTTGTCGTTTGCGAGAGTTTGAAGTAATGCAGAAGACATTGCTGAAATAAATAAAACATTCATTCAGTCATTTATTTAAAACAAGTGTGGGTGCTTTGGTATAAATTTAAACATGATGCATGAACATGTTTAACGAACTGGAACTACCCTAAAAAATAGTTACTATATCACGACAATCCAACATACTACAAAAAAAGTGCCGCCTTAGGGCCGGTCAAATCTTTGCATGTTGGACCGAGACATTCTCAATCAAATGATATTCTAGAATACCTCTTATTCCATATCATTCAACCATCGTTTATTCAGTCAGGTTTTTAATTAACAAACTTAATCAAAACCTTCGTGAGTGTAACCCACCATTTCAGATCTCACGAGCTTAACTCGAGAATTGCCGCCTTAGGGTCGGTCAATCCCGAAATATCCTCAGAAATCCTATCCGATAGGAAGTCAACCTTGGTATTGGCCTTTGTGGAAACCCTCCTTAGGGAGGACGAAAGCAAAGCCATCACGAGACCCCACTCGGATCTCACGGTATTGAACTAATGATGGAGACCGCGTGATATATATGTCATATATCCATCTCCCACTCACTATTTTAAAACCAGGGTTTTCTATTATCCGTTAATGCACCTAGACTCTACATGATCAAACGGCTAACTTTAATCAAGTTATCTAGTGCATTAACTAATTCATTATTAGAAGCAAGTTATAATTAACTAATAAATTATTAATGATTTTTAACAATTAAAAATCTAATCTATTAGTGAATAATCTAAGTCTTTGTAAAATATTTACTAAGCTCGGATTATTATGAAAGTGTTTACCAAGTTTTAACTATTAAAACTCTAACACAATATTCGGTTCATTTATAATTAGGCAATTAATCAAATTAATCATAATTACTATAAATGACCATATTAATCTAACTTATTAAACTCTTTAATAACTAGATTAATATTAATGAGAATTACCAAGTTTTTTTAACAATTAAAAAACTAATCTCATTTTCATAACCAATTTATGTATTTACCCATTTTAATCACATTAAAAAAAATACATAAAATATCAGGCTATGATGCATGTATGACATATCAAATATATTTGTGTAGGCACATCTAATCTAAATGACATACGTATGCATGACAATGCTTTTTATCGTCACATAATATAAAACATAAATGAATTGACTGAGTACTGTGGATTATTTAACCTCAAAAAAATGGAATATAAAATTACAAAAATACCCCCAAGGCATTCCTTGGTCTTCTTGTAATTTCCAAGTCTTCCAGTCTCTTTAGGTCACCTAGATTCATCTCATGAATCTTTCTTCGCGATTTTTCCAGGTCTCCAACATAGGTTACAATTTTTTTTTAATTTTTTTACAATAAAATAATAGTTAAAAAATATATAATTAAAAAAAATTATACAACCCATAAACCCTAAATCCACAGTACCATATAATTAACGATCAATCATGTTTTTGTAAATTAAAAAAAAAATATACACACAAAAACATCATCCAGTCAATTTAAATCGTGCCTACACAATCATACATACAGGAGCATCGAAAACAATTTCCTGTTCCGAAAATAAAATTGATTCTGATACCAATTGTTGGAACCCCGTTCACCGGTCACGCAGCGAAAATGGGTTTTAAAATTTTTTATACAAATCGTAATCTGTATCTGGGACCAGTGAACTTGTGATCGTATTTATTTTCGGAACAAATACATATACTAATTATTACACTAATAAAATATATATGTAAATACATGAAATTGTAATCAATAATAAAAAAGAATATTAAAAGAACCATACCAACGTTTGGAGGCTCCTTCACTTTTTCGATATGCTTCTGATCTGTACCATTGATCTTCCTCACTATATCCCGGGACTGGTAACTGCGTGTGGGCGCTTCACGAACTCATGAACTAGAATGGAGGATGTAAAATAGAGAAGAAGAAGAAACTCTTTCTTTTGATATAAGTATACAACACTTGCATACTTTTCTCTCTTTTTGGTGTATTTTTATGCACACAAGCACAATTTTCTTTCTTAAAAAAGACTCACACCTACCTTATGTGTTTGAAAAAAATCCAACCTTTTTCTTTTGTCAATATATATATAAGTGTGTTGTGCGTGCCACATCACCCTTTTTTTAAAATAATATATATCACATATATAATATTTAAATATTAGATCAAATCTATATTTGAGTTTTAAAAACTTTCAAATAAAAAATATCTCATATCTTTTATTTGATTTTAATTTTGAATTCAAACTATTTAAATACAAAAATAAAATATTTAATTTAATAAAATAAAATATTTAATTTAATAAAATAAAATAATCATATTATCTTATTTTATTCAAAAATAAATATTAACATACACCCTCCATTTAGTGATTAATAACATAATTAAATAATCTCATTATTTAAGTTATTTAATCACTATTATCTATTAATTAAATAATCTCATTATTCAATTAAATCCCGAATAAATACGTGTCACTTTCGTAATACAATTAACAGGACAATCCAATTAATTAACCGTGACCCTTGTTACCTAAATAAATCGGGCTAGCAAGGGGACATAATGGACCCACAGTATTTTGAGCTCCAATAATTCTCAGAATCATTAATTAAACTCTTTAATTAATATTCCTTGATTATTAACTCCGGTGTTATTCCACTAAGAACTCGAAGCTGAACTCTCTCAACTGCAGAAGTTTTTACACAGACCGATACAACTCGGTGTCCATCGATATAGCTATTATATATGGTGTGATCCTCCACAGTAGTTCATAATTAGAGTTGAGCATAATGTCCGTTATACCCCTCTAATTACATATATCCTTTAAGTATCATTGATTCTCTAATGGACAATAAATCATATTTCCTCACGGAATTAGAAGAGCGCTCATATTGTCCAAGCCCCGAATCAACCCTTAAGGGAACTGCCATCTACTTCTCATAAGAATGAGTGGATTCCACTATTGTGTACAAACCTTCCCAACCACAAGCCAAACCGCAATCCCTACATACGGAGTATAATGATCAGGAAATGCATCTGACCTCACCCATGGTATATCAAAGACCACGATCTAATCTGAAGAAGTCGATAAGACACTCAGGATTAAGGTCACCCATATATAGTCATCATTAGTTGATATATATGAATCTCATCGGTAAACAGATCTTGGTGTGAGATTCATATAGATCATGGCCCAGTCATATATGATCATATTATACAAGGTGTCTCCATTCCCTTATCTCATATGAATGATTCAGGATAGAATCACTGTACATTACGGAATGGACCGCAACTATAGATTAACTACAAATGAAGTACCTAGCTTTATTTGCTATCTATGGACTCTTTAGATTGCACGTCTCTTACTGTATCCATCTGTATATGACACTCATATACACAGTTCGAGATTACATCTGGTAATTCAGGATGTTAATATGTACACAAGTTTATAAAATAAATAACATAACAGAATGAATTGAACATTTCCTTTTATTTACTTCATAAATCCATTTACAAATTACATGCTTAGAGCATAAACCACAACAACTGAAGCTCGAGCTGTCTGACGACTTGCTCGTGCATTTGGTAATAATATCACTTCATGCACAATACAGTCAGTTTAAGGTCAGTTACAACTGTCAAATGGAGAAATTGACTCTTAATGAGCTCATTTCTTATTATGTGTAAGATGAAGAGAGACTGAAGCAAGATATGACCGAAATTGATCATGTGGCTAGCAACTCTAAGGATAAGGGCAAAAAGAGAGAGAATAATGAAGTTGGTAAACACCTTATAAGCTTTGGACAAGCATAAAGCCTAGTCTAAAGCATTTTCATATTTTGGGATGTCCAACTGAGACAAGGCCTTACAGGCCACATGAAAGGGAATTTGACTCCAAAATTGTGAGCAACTACTTTATTGGCTACTATGAGCGATCTAAGGGCTATAAGTTTTATGATCTCACATTTAGTTCAATTTTTGAAATGGGAACTACAACATTTTTTTTTAGGATGTCAAGTTTGTGGGAGAAATAAGGTTAGAGACATTGTCTTTGAGGAGGAATCGATTTCGATTCCCACTATCATTTTTGACAATGTGCTGGTTTCTATACCTGTTATTGATCAAGAAGCTAATCTGGATCCTCAACCAGACAATGTTAAACAACCCCCATTCAAGATGAGGTAATTGTTCCTGAGGAATAAACTCAACAACCTCAAAAACCAGAGTCATTAAGGTGATCCATTAGAGAAAGGAGAAATGCTATTCCGGACGATTTTTACATATTTCTCTAGGAACATGAGGAAGACATTGGAATGATGGAAAATGATTCAATCAACTTCCATCAAGCCATGCAGGGTTCCAACTCTCAAAAGTTGATTGATGCCATGAATGAGAAGTATAAGTCTATGCAAGACAATAAGGTTTGGGAACTTGTCCTATTACCATAATGTGCGAAGCCCATTGGTTGTAAATGGATATTTAAAGCCAAAAGAGATTTGAAAGGTAATGTGGAGAGGTATAAGGCTCGTCTTGTAGCTAAAGGCTTTACCCAAAAGGAAGGGATTGACTATAAAGAGACTTTCTCTCCAGTTTCAATGAAAGACTCTTTTAGGACAATCATGACACTTGTTGCACATTTTGACCTTGAGCTTTATCAGATGGATGTCAAGACTGTGTTTCTCAATGGTGACATTGACGAAACAATTTATTTGATGCAACCAGAAAACTTTGAGTCAGGAGACCCAAAGAATATGGTTTGTAAATTGATAAAATACATCTATGGACTCAAGCAAGCTTCCCGTCAGTGGTGCCATAAGTTTCATCAGGTGATTATCTCGTTTGGTTTTGAGATAAACGTTGTTCATAATTGTGTGTATCACAAATTCAGTGGGAGTAATTACATATTCCTGGTTTTATATGTCGATGACACACTACTTGCCACAAATGATATAGGCATGTTGCACGAAACTAAGAGATTTCTATCAAAGAATTTTGAGATGAAAGATCTTGGTGACGCCTCCTTTGTATTAGGGATCCAGATACAACCATATCGCTCTCGGGGTATTCTTGGTTTATCACAAAGGAGCTATATCGATACAGTGCTCAAAAGATTTGGCATGCAGGACAGTAAACCAGGTGACACCTCTGTCACTAAGGGAGACAAGTTCAGTCTCAATCAGTGCCCTAAAAATAACCTTAAAGTTAGGGAAATGCAGAAGATTTCCTATGCATCAGCTGTAGGGAGTCTAATGTATGCTCAGGTGTGTACCCATCCAGATATTGCGTACATTGTTGGTATCTTAGGTAGATATTTAAGTAACCATGGAATGGATCATTGGATACCAGCCAAGCGGGTTATGAGGTATTTGAAGAGAACAAAAGATTACATGCTCACATATAGAAGATCGAATCAATTGGAGATCATAGGGTATTCCGACTCCGATTTTACTGGATGCCAAGACAGTAGGAGATCCACATTATGCTACATATACATGTTGGCTGGTGAAGCTATTTCTTGGAGGAGTGCCAAACGGACACTCATAGCTTCTTCCACCATGGCAACAGAGTTTGTAGCATGCTATGAGGCATTCAACCATGGAATATGGCTGCTGAATTTTGTCACTGGGCTGCGCATTATGGAGGGTGTTGAAAGACCACTCAAACTATATTGTGACAATAAGTCAGCAGTGCTATATTCTAACAACAACATGAGCTCATCTAGATCAAAGCATATTGACATTAAGTTCTGTGGTAGTGGTCTCGAGGGTGTTAATGAGAATTCCTCACCCTGAGTAAATTTTTCGTTAACACTTTCTGACACCGTCTGTGGAAAAACTCTTACACCACTATCTTTATATTCACAAGTTTATTGTTTTAAAGGAGTCATGAGGCTTTGCTCCTCCCAAGGACAGCCAGGGGCATCGGGGCAACCTTTCACAGCGTCGACACGAAAGGTTCAGAAGAAAGGAAGAAAATTCAGGCTCCACAGCAAGGTCCCAGACCAGCCAGCCATTGTGCGGGCTTTGGACCCCCTATGGGAAACCAGGTCGAGCTTGACTAACAAGCGGCGGCCTTCATGGAAAACAACCGCCTTTGACTGCTCACTAGAGGTATTACTATCCAGCAAGCAAACCTCTTCAATCGAGGGAAGTCAAGCAGGCCCGGGGCTAGGCAACCCGTCTTTGATTGCCTGGAACCTACCCTTCCGGAGCCAGCTGGTAACAGAACGGGACTCTCACCCTCAATCCTGGATAGGTTAGTGCCCGTGCCCCCGTTCCCGAAGCGCTGCCACATTACCAACCTAGGCAAGTCAAGTTCGAGGTAGATATCCTTCCCCGAGAGCCGGGAGAGTTTCTCCACCCAACGACTTCAATGAGGGAAGCCTGAGTCAGGGAAGTAGAAATTCAGCAAAGCCCCTAAGCAGATCCCCTCCGAAGAAGGGACCGGGTAGAGACCGCCAGTTCCTCAGAAGGGTTTGATAGTAAGGAGACTGAGAGCAAACGCCTGCGGGACCGGTTGGCAGAGCTTCAGAAAGAGGTCCAACTGATGAAGAAAGGGAAGTACAAGGAGGACAATAAAGATCCTCTAAGTTAGATGAATGCTCTCTTCACCAGAAGGATCCGGGAGGCGAAGCTCCCGCCAAAATTCAAAATGCCCACTAACAGATTCTTCGGGACAAAGGATTCCTTGAGCCACTTGGAGAGTTTCATTCAACAAATGGAGGTTCAGAACATGATTAGGGCCTCTATGTGTCGAATGTTCCCAACTACACTCACGAATTACTCTAAGACCTGGTTTAGAAAGCTACCTGTTGGCAGCGTGGATTCTTTCATGAAGTCGTCGACTGATTTATGCTCACAATTCTAGGGAGTTAAGCCTTGATTAAAGGACCCAATCCATCTACAGTATGTGATTCAGGAGAGAAGGGAAACCCTCTGGGCTTATGTCGAGCGTTTCTACAAGGAAGTCATATAGATAGGGGTCTTCATCGAGAAAGAAACCCTCACAAACTTCATAAGGAACTTGTGGGCAAGCAAGCTATTCCGATTTTTTGCCAAGAGACCTCTAGAGACCTACCTAAGAGCCTATAATCGGGCACTGGAGCAAATTGAAGTCGACGACCAACTCAAGGTTAAGATGGAACACGACGATATGAGAGCCGTGAAGTGACAGAAGAAAGAAGCTCCCAAACCCGAGCAAGTTCAGAAAAGCCAAAACAAACCCCCCAATAAGTCGACGTATCGCTTCCCCACTTCTCAACCCAGATTAGAAAAATATCATGCAAAACGAACTCCTCCGCGAGCTTCTCCTTCTTCCAGGACAATGGCCCCAATAGCTCGAGATGAGAGAGGGTATGATCGTTACACCCCCTTAAATGCATCTCGTGAAACAATCTATCTCGTCATTCGGGATAAGGGGTTGCTACAGAAGCCCACACTTTTGAAATCCCCAATCGATAAGAGGAATCGTTATAAGTATTGTGACTTTCAAGAAGACATGGGACACAACATTTCAGAGTGCTATAACCTACGAAATCAGATCGACGCTTTGATAAGGGGAAGATGTTTGGTGGAATTCTTACAGCAAGTCAGGGATAACATCCAGACTGGACGGGAAGTACAAGCTAAGATCCGCGAGCATGCTGAGAAAAGAAAAGGGGAGCAGACGGATCTGATGCAACAAATCCAGATAATACATACCATCTGCGGAGGGCCTACTCTAGCCGAGACCTCTAAAAATTCTAGGAAAAACCACGCAAGAAAAGTGCCCCTTTTGGATGAAGGGTGGGGTATCTTCAAGGTCGACCAGAACCTGACCAACCCCTCTTAGTTGTCACAGATCATTTTCACCGAAGCAGATGTCTACAACACTGTGCAGCCTCATGATGATCCCATGGTGATCACGGTACAGATTTCCAACTGCATGGTACACCGTGTGCTCGTCGACAGAGGCAGCAGCGTCGACGTTCTATTTAAAGACACCTAGGAAAAACTGAACTTGAAACAATAGTGTTACAATAGTTGCACTACCTCACTATATGGGTTCACTGGGGACTCAATCATACCCGTGGGATCAAAAATCCTATCAGTGATCATTGGAGCCACACCTGTTCAGCAGAATATCATGACAGACTTCGTGGTGGTGGATACCCCGTCGGCTTACAATGCAATATTAGGAAGGCCATTTTTATCATCCTTGGAAGGGGTCCTATCCATTTACCACAACGTCCTGAAGTTTCTAGTAGGAGATAATGTGGGGGAAGTTCGGGGAGACCAGCAAGCAGCCAGGAGATGCTACGCAGTGTCTGTCAACCCAACAGCTCTAGCGAAACAACTTGCCCAGGTGACAACAATCCAAGACGGGGCAACCCTTATATTGACCCTAGAAGATGTAGAACCCATAAATCACCCCGAGGATGACCCCGTGGTGCTCAACGAGGAGGAGCAGAGAAGAGAACAGGCCAGCAGCCATCCAGTGGATAAGCTAGAAGAGATTTCTATTCGAATGGACGATCCCTCGAAGGTCGTCAAAATCGGAGCCACCCTTGAGCCAGGAGTGAAAGATGGTTTGATCGGGCTCCTCACAGAGTTCAATGACATTTTTGCTTGGAGTCACGCCGAGATGCCTTGGATCCTAATGACTTTGGCTGCTCATTGACTAGCAGTGGATCCAACCTTCAAACCCATCCAAAAAAAAGATGACACTTCAACGCCGAAAGAAATGTGGCGGTCCAGAAAGAAGTGGACAAATTGACCCAAGCGGGCTTCATCAGAGAGGCACGTTACCCCGAATGGATCGCCAATGTGGTCATGGTCACAAAGGTAAAAAGGAAGTGGCACATGTGCGACGATTATACTGACCTCAACCGGGCATGCCTAAAAGACAGCTTTCCTCTACCAAAAATTGATCAGTTAGTTGACTCCACCTCCGGAAACAAGCTCCTGAGCTTTATGGACGCGTTTTCAAGGTATAATCAAATTATGATTCACCTCGCCGACCAGGAAAAGACCAGTTTCATCATCGGACGGGGTCTGTATTGCTATAAAGTGATGCCTTTTGGGCTTAAAAAAGCAGGAGCTACGTACCAACGGTTGGTCAACCGGCTGTTCAAGCCCAAAATTGGAAGATCAATGGAGGTGTACATCGATGATATGATCACCAAGTCATCAACCTCCGAAGGGCATCTGGGCGACCTCCGTAAAACCTTCATGATCTTAAGGGAGAACCAAATGAGATTGAACCCCTCCAAATAAGCCTTTAGGGTGACCGCGGGGAAGTTTATGGGCTTCATGGTCCATGAGAGAGGCATAGAGGCTAACCCGGAAAATATTAAAGCCATCATGGACCTAGAGTCCCCCACGTCACTCAAACAGGTTCAAGTCTTGACTTGGCAGGTAGCAGCGCTCAATAGGTTCATATCTCGGTCTACCGACAAGTGTCTCCCATTCTTCAAAGCCATTAAGCAGGGAAGAAACATGAAATGGGACAAGGAGAGTGAACAAGCTTTTCAAGCCTTGAAAAAATACATGTCAAGCCCTCCACTACTGGTTAAACCAAGCTCTAGAGAAGAGCTACAAATTTACTTGGCCGTTTCAGAAACTGCGGTAAGTGGGGCTTTGGTCAAGGAATGTGGAGATAGGGTCCAACGGCCTATCTACTATATGAGTCACACTTTAACCAAGCCCGAGAAGAACTATACCTTTTTGGAGAAGATCGCTTATGCCTTGGTAACCTAGGCAAGAAAGCTCTGACCCTACTTCCAAGCTCATTCGATAGCAGTAGTGACGGATCAACCCTTCCGTCAATTTTTGCAACGGACGGATGTTTCCGGAAGAATGGTTTGGTGGGCCTTGGAACTCACCCAGTTTGATTTAAGGTATAAGCATAGGACCGCAATAAAAGCCCAGGCTCTAGCAGACTTTGTAACAGCGTTCTCAATGCCCCCAGGCCAAGCGACCTCCACAGCAACAGACGTAGCCCCTGAGAAGATTCCAGAATCTGACAACTGGCCGGAGGGTTGCAAGTCGCGGATCCTCTACACTGATAGAGCTTTTGGGCAAACTGGGGGAGGAGCGGGCATAGTTCTAATTGATCCAAAAGGAACTGAATTCTGTCATTGCTTTATATTTGAATTTAAAGCCACTAATAATGAGGCAGAGTATGAAGCCCTTTTAGCAGGAATAAGGGCAGCCGCAAAGCTCGGGGTCGATTACCTGCAGGTTAGGAGTGACTCGTTGCTCGCAGTCAACCAAGTTTCTGGGGATTATCAGGCAAAAGGGGATAACATGATTGCCTACCTGAAGCTAGTTCAACAGCTTAGGAACGAATTCAAAGGTTTCAGGATTGAGCAGATACCTCGACAACAGAATCGTCGAGCTGACGTCCTAGCCAAGATAGCTACAAATGGTGGCCAGACCTTACCCCAGGGGGTCCCTCTTCAAGTGATCCCTCTATCTAACATTGTGGCAGGTAAGGAGACTTGTACCCAGGATTGTCAACCATACTAGATGAACCCGATAGTGGATTATCTACAAGAAGGGATACTTCCCGGGGAGCTAGACCACGATAGGAAATTCAAGAGGCTCTCGGTCTGGTATTTCTTGGTGGATGGGTACTTATACAGGAAGGGCAGATCCCTTCCTTTGCTCTGATGTTTACACCCTGAAGATGCCAGATGGGTATTAAAAAAGGTTCACTCAGGGGAATGCGGCAACCATATTGGTGGGGAGGCTCTGGCATATCAGGTACTCCGCATGGGGTACTACTGGCCAACCATTCATCAAGATACAAATATCTTGGTACAATCATGTGAAGCTTGCCAGAAGATTGCAAACTTGAGTCACATACCACCAGAGCGATTATCATCCTTTAGCTCACCATACCCCTTTGCTATGTGCGGAGTCAACTTGATCGGACCGCTTCCAACTGCTCATGCTATCATAACACTCGACTATTTCACAAGATGGGTTAAAGCTAGACCACTCTCCCAGATATCGGAAGAAAATACAACAAGATTCATAAAAAATAATGTGGTTTGCAGGTTTGGAACCCTTTTTTCCATTATAGCTGACCTCAGCAAGCAGTTTGATAATGACCGATTCAAAGACTTTTACGAGGGTTTGGGAATCGATATTAGGTTCACTTCAGTAGCCCACCCTCAGACTAATGGGCTGGTCAAATCCACCAGTAAGACTATAAAGAAGTTGTTGAGAAAAAAAAACTACAACAGAAAAAGGGTAGATGGGCTGAGGAGCTTCCCGAGGTCCTTTGGGCTTACCGCACTATAAGGAGAACAGCTACCGGGAAAACATCCTACTCACTAGCCTTCGGGGTTGAAGTAATGCTTCCCATTGAGCACAAATTGGCCTCCTTTAGAGTCCAACATTTTGAACCAGGGAGCAATGAGGACAAGCTCCGAGCTAGCTTGGATCTCCTGGAAGAAAAACAAGATCGAGTAGCTGAGAATGTAGCAGTTTACCAGAGAAAGATTGCTAGATACTTTAATCAGAAGGTTAACACCCGAAACTTTAAGGAGGGGGACCCAGTTCTCAGAAAAGTGACGTTGAATACCAGGAAGAGATCAAACGGGGTCCTGAGGCCAAACTGGGAAGGGCCATACTTGGTGAAGGTGGTGGCCTACAATGAGGCATACAAACTCGAAGACATGAATGGCCGACTCATCGATCATACCTAGAATGCAGATCATTTGAGAAAATTCTACCCCTGAACAGGGGACTCATGAGCAAGCTACCTCCACCTAGATCTTAATCTCCAACAATAATATACTCCTTTCTTTTTATCAATAAAGCCTGTTTTTTCTCCATCTTCAGCTATGTTCTACAAAGATTAGGGTATATATGGGAAATTCAACATTTCCATCTCAAGACCAGGGATTAGCGGGGGAAGCCCCCTCGATATCCTTGATACCTCAACCGGGCACTACCCCCCGCCAAGAAAGGTCTGAGTGTAAGAGCATAGTTTCCATCCAGACCTTGAGACCAGGAAATATCTAGATAGCCCTCCTGATGCCTTGGTCGGGCTACCACCCCCAGGAAGGGTCTGAGTGTAAGAGCATAGTTGCCATCCAGACCTCAAGACCAGGGAATAGCTAGATAGCCTTCTTGATGCCTTGGTCGGGTTACAACCCCCCAAGAAAGACTCAAGTTTAAAGAGCACGGTAGCCATCCCAGTCTAAGAGAAGGCTAGATAGTTCTCATTGATACCTCATTCGGGCTATAACCCCCTAAAGAAGCTCGAGGATTGAGAGCTCTTCTACTTAAACTCTAATGTCCCAGTTATTACTGGTTGTTAATCCTCCGGGTACATGTGGTTGCTTACTTTGACATGTCTATGATCAAACAAGGGGACTATCGACTAAAGTCACCGAGCTGCAAGTTCCTATTGAGAGTCGAAAGCTCGAGCTAGCTATCTACGTTCGCACTTAAGCAGTTTTCCTATCTTGTTACTTTTCCCAAGCTAAATCAGGTTTCTATAGGGGCTGGACCTAGATAGAAATAAAAAATGAAACAAGTACATGCAAATCAAAATTTGAACCAGACCTAAAGTTAAATTCCATTAATGAGCTGGGGAGCCTATTCCCCGGTAAGGCTACAGCAATCAGATAGGGAGCCCAACCCCTGGTTCCGGGCTACAAAGCACTAAAAAAAGAGTGACAATGTTGATCAAGCATACATTCAGAGCAAGCTACAATAAGGTGGATTCAAGCTACTGCATCTTCCCAGTCTCCTCCAGCTTCCTCTCCCTTCGGGTGAACCTCGCCCCATGCTCCTCCTTCTGGTGGTTGCTCATTTTGGATAGCCACATCTTCCCGAGGATGCCCCCCGATTGCCTGGTGCTTAGTAGGATCCTCCTCCAAGACCTCATTGACCACCGTCATGACCTCAGGAGGTATGGATGCATCAAGAAGGTTGGTCATTGACTCTGGCATAATTTCCCCTGTTGTTGGCTCCTCGCTTGAAGGCACCTTAGAGGACCTCGGGCTTCTGTAAGATCTCCTTTCGGCACCATGGGAAGAACCCCCCTTGAGGATTCTCTAGGGCCTGATGTTGGGAAGACAGGAGAATGAGAAGGAGAAGGAGGAAGGTCTGACTCGACTGGTTACTTCCCAGCTTCGGCCACATCAGAGGAGTCTAGGTCATCACCAAAAAGGCGAGACATCTCTGCGACCTTAGCCAATATCTCTTCCCCATCCCAGTTAGCAATAATTGACAGGTCAAAGGGGGAGAAGAGTGCCTCAACGACTTGGTAGGAGGCATAGAAGTATCCCTCGCTAAAAGAGGAATCCACCTCAGCTTGAAGCTTGGCAACTTGGGCTCGCAGAACATGATTCTCAACATCTAACGCCTTCACTTTTTCCTTCCAGTCATCCCGCTAGCTAGCTCGTCGCTTAGACCGAAGAGTTTCTTGGTCAAAAGACCGTTTCAATATCTCATGGCCGTACTGAAGCTCAGTCAGTTGTGTTTTCATTCCCCTCTGGAAGGAAGTCATCTCATAGACCAAGGATTGAACCTGTACCAGCAGTCTCATGGCTCGCTCAGCCTCGACTTCAGCTCTAGCTGCCCGATCTCGGAGAACGGACACATGATGGCCCATAGCTACATTGAACTTGAAATCCTATAAAACAAAGGTTAGAAAGCAAATCAAAGCTCACAGTCATAGAAAATAAAGGCGATGACTACCTCGGCCAGAGGGGCAGACCCCTTGGTAACCAAAATATCCACGAGCATGGAGGCCATTCTAGAGAGCCCGCCACCCGGGCAAGAAGCAACGAACTGCTTCAAAACCTCATCCTGACCAACCAATCCCGACTGATGGTGGGGGCGAGAAGGAGAAATCTCAAGAGTTCCAGCCTCAAAATTCCCTGGAGCCTGAACTGCTCGGGACACAGCTGGATCAGCGGAAGAAGTGGGTAATGTAACTAAATAAGCAAAAACTGTAGCGGGAGCCACTGGTGAAGGAGCGGAGGTGGACGTATCAGTGGCCTGGTGAGCGGGCTCTCCTCGATTTAGAGCTTTAGCTGTCCGAGATGCGAGAATAGACATCTTAGATCTCATCTGGGAAGACGATAGAGCATGAGCAGGCGAAGCGGCCGCCATATGGATTGGCCCCCCTTTCTCCGAGGTAGCCAAGAAGGTTCCCAAAGATGACCTGGAAGGAAGGGGAAGGGTCCGAGCTTGTCGAGCTTCGCGAGAAGTTGGAGCAACAACAAAAACTGCTAAAAAAAAGATGGGGTAAAACCATTAGAACTGAACCATTTAACAACCCAAAAGCTTGACGGTTCAAGATACTTATGAGGAGTAGCGTCGGATATTCGAAGATAGCGGTTTACCCGACGAGGATCAAAAGGGTCAGCAGTCAGGAACTTCAGGTTCAAGTAGTTTCTTACAAGGATGGCCTTCAGCACCGTCTCGGATTCGGTGGGCAAGGAATATCGATCTTACGAGGGCTTGTCATTAAAGGTGGTTGGAACCGCGAACTCATGCCCACCTATAAAAATCGAGCTCCCCCAATCATTGCCTGCCAATACCCATTCTTCTTTCCAGGCTGGGTCCTTCCTTGAAGCTCCAGGGATGATGAAATTAAACTTGTTCTTGGCCTTGGCGTAAAATTGACCTCGGGGGACCCTGACCAGGCTCCCAATCTGAAAAAGAAAAGTAAGCTCCTCTGCCACGGGCTCTCTGGTTAACTTGCTTAGCTCGTACTGATCCCTCCATAGCACTAAGAAGCCAACCAGGTACCCCTAGAAGCCAGGTGTTAGCTGGAGATGAGCCAGCTGAAGGGCGTTGAGGGCTCGCCGAAGGGTATGATGAAGAGAGAGCCTTACCCCGCTCTCGAAGGCTGCAACATGGATGGGGAGAACGTCTTTGGGTGGGTTAAAGACATCGTAATTTCTATGGGAGAATGTGAGAGAGACAGTGCCAGGGATACAGTATTTGGTCCTCAAGTGGCAAATCGATTTTGGGTCAACGGTGGAATCTAGAATGACCCTCAAGTCATATGAAGGAAGCCTCTCCAGGGTAGGATCGGCGGCTGTGACCTGGTTCACTCCAGCGACACCGACCCTGTTATTTTCGTCGGAGTCCTCATCAACCAAGTTTAGAGGATTGTCCGGTTGGTTAGAAAACCCAGTCCCGATAGCTATATTTCGGTTCGATCGATGACGTTGCGGGGACGGAGGACAGTCATCCTCACTTAGGTCTTGTCGAGCCCGTTTTTGTGGGAGAGACTTGAGACCTCTGTGCCTTCAACCAGGGAGTCAATGGAGTCATGACTAGCCTTCGACATGGTAAAGCAGGTCTTGGGGATTGAGGAAAAGGGGAAATCGATGGAAGGTAGCAAGAGAGAAGAAGTCTGTAAATTTGAAATTGATAGAATGTGTGAAGAAACGGGCAGTGATTTTGAACTCAAATAGAGGTTAGGGGTGTAATGACGTCGAAAATATCCTCGGAAAGATAGCCTCGAGCCACGGAGAGAGCCGTAACGCAGCCGGTTTTCCTCAAAGAACACACCAATTCAAGTTCGACACATCATTTAGGCAATTAATGAGAAGATTTCATTCGAGACTCTCAGTAATTATCTCATAACGGAAAATTTCCAATTAAACAGGGAATCTGACTCTAACCTCAACTCTACCTCCGGTGTTCAAGTCAGAGGGGACTTCTGTTAATAGTGAAATTTGGCTAAGGGGTCAAAGAGAAATTTTCCAATCTCCCAGCCCAAATCGAAGCCCAAATTTGATATTCATGAAACCCCGGAAGTAACATAAAACTACCCCGCAGTAGCACGGAAAGATCGCCAGGCTTTAGAACTATTAGGGAAGAAGTTAGGCACTACCAGGTCGAGCCCCCACTTGAACACTGGAATCCAGGCTTCTTGAGGCCACCTACCTGGGAACCTCGGTTCCTGGGTTCGGGCTCCTCAACCACCCCGTGAAAGCCATGGAAGGTCTCCAAGCTCAAGGAACATTCGAAATAAGCCTGACAAGCAAAGCAAGCCCACCAACCTCTCTAGGAACCCGTTGTCCCCTCCACGATACGAAGAGAGTAAAGGCCTCTAAGTGAATCAGATCTATGTTACCTCATAGGAATTCCTACTAGGATGTCCGTTCCAAGCTTCTGAGAATAGAACCAAAGCATAGATCTACCTAGCTCTATGAAAACTACGAACTGAACTGCTAGCTCAGCAACCTCCATGAAGAATCATGTCGTAAGTACGCATAGGAACATATCTACGTAATAACCCACATTTACATGCAAGTCAAGAGTTTTATTCCAAAAAGGAAGTGAACTTATCTTCGTCAACAATATCATCGCTTTCGTTATTTACTCGGAGTCAACGACTTTCAAATAGAGGATCCCGCCCGATAAGGGGGGGAGGGGGGGTGAGTTCAGAGAATCAAGGCGGGAGATACACCCATTCAAATTGATTTGGTCATATATAAATATACCAAAAAAAAGTGTAGGAGGGAGAAGTCCGTCGGACCTAAATTCTATGATCAGAACACGGTCGCCGTAACATCCACTATTCGACATGTACGAAGCTACCACCTTCCTATGTTCTAGAGAGATAGTGAGCATATGAGAGAGAATCATGTATTCCATAAGTAATTGATACTAAGGTCCCCACTTGTTATTGTTATACAAACATTCGTGTTTATCTAAGCAGGTTAGGTATCAAATGTACCAACCCCGGCCACCACCTCCGTGGTAGTGGTCTCGAGTGTGTTAATGAGAATTCCTCACCCTAAGTAAATTTTTTGTTAACATTAGGGTTTGATTAATCATGATATAGAAACATGTTTAGGTTATTCAGATTAATTATATGCCAATGCATGTTAGTTTTGTATTAATCGAATCCCTTACATGATATTCATATGATTATATGATTTTAGGCTAAGGATTTGATTGATAGCTTCGTGAGTGATTGTTTTTATTTGGTTTGTTAAGAGATAAGTATACTTGACCCATTTTCAAAATTGAAATCATAATGTTATATATATATATATATATATATATATATATATATATATACATGTAATCTGTTTGTTTCTATTTTTGAAATATATTTAAAATGCTTTGAAGTGTGATAAGTAAGCATTTTGAAATGTGAATATATGGTACCATACAATATGTTTTGGTTAGGCTACTTTTATTTGGTGTTGCTAGTAGGCACTTTTGTGATTTTGTTGAGCCATATGTGATATGTGATTTGTTATATGTGTGGTATATGGGAAGTGTCTCTGGAGTATTCTACGGACTAATGAGCCTTCACATTCATGTGTCGACGTATTAAAGCAAGTGGGAGGACTCGTCGCTGATCACATCGAAGGTCTGTCTCTTACCTTCGGGTATGAGTGTTTTTTTTTTTTAAATCATCACTTGCACTTTCTCTGTATACATTTGTTGTCGACGGGTAACTTTGGCTCCGATATGTGATATGTGCTAAGTCCTACTATTAAATAATGGATAAATGGAACCTAGCAACATTTGATATGTATATGATCTGAATGATTTATGAACTGAGTTTTGAAATTTATGGCTTTTCATATTTTATGTTAATTTCGTATAAGTATAAAACATGTTTAGTATTCTTACTGAGTTTCCAAACTCACTTAGTTCATTGTGATTCCAGATTCTTGAGGTTGTGATTCACACATAGCATAGATTGGCATCTCATCGGAGTTTAGTTCTTGGTTTCCTAGGTTATAAGAGTTTATTGATCTTTCAGATTATTGTGATCCACACATAGCATATATTGGCATCTAAGTGGAGTTTAGTTCTTGGTTTCCTAGGTGATAAGAGTTTATTGATCTTTCAAACTATTGTTAATCTTTCTCTTCCAAATGAATTTTGGGACATGATCTTACTATTGTTAATATTTCTCTTACAAATGAATTTTGGGACATGATCTTACTTACTAACAAAGATCTTACAAAATCTGAAACAATAATCCCAAATACAATTACATAATCCCAAAATTCATTTAAAAAAGAAACATTAACAATAGTCTGAAAGATCAGTAAACTCTGTTGAGATGCCAATTTATGATATGTGCGGATCACAACGTCAAGAATTTGGAATCACAATGAACTAAGTGAGTTTGGAACTCAGTAAGCATTCTAAACATGTTTTATACTTATACAAAAATAACATAAAATATGAAAAACCATAAATTTCAAAACTCAATTCATTAATCATTCGAATCATATACTTATCGAATTTTGTTAGGTTCAATTTATCCATTATTGCATAGTAGGACTTAGCATATATCACATATCGGAGTCAAAGTTTCCCATCGGTAACAAATATATACAAGGAAAGTGCAAGTGAGGATTTCTTTTTATTAAAAAATAAAATAAAACACTCTTGCCTGAAGGTAAGAGTTAAACCCTCGTCGTGATCATCGACGAGTCCTCCCACATGCACTAATACATCGACACACAAATATGAAGACTCATTAGTCCTTAGAGTACTCTAAAGATACTTCTCATATATCGCACATATAACAAATCACATATCACATTGAGCTCCACAAAATCATAAAGGTGTCTACTAGCAACAACAAATAAAAGTAGCATTGTCAAAACATATTGTATGGTACCATATATTCATATTTCAAAAGGCTTACTTCACACTTCAAAGCATTTTAAACATATTTCGAAAACATACACAAACAAATTTCATATACATAGAAAAAACATTATGATTTCTGTTTTGAAAATGAGTCTAGTATACTTACATCTTAACAAACAAAATAAAAATCAATCGTCCACGAAGCTAACAATTCAATCATTAGCCTAAAATCATATCTCATATGAATATTAGAGTCTAACTAATGTCTAGGACTGGAATAAGGGTTGCCATACTGATAACCTTCCGCGAACCGTAATCCTAATACTAGAACTAACCAGTGTTGTTTACAAAACTGAACAGTGTCAAATGTAGGATTTTTAATTTATTATGAACATACTGGGAAATTCTAAAATTAGGCAAACAAACTTTAAACAAACATATCTACTGATATAAAAAGTTTCAGAATTTTATAAAATATATAGGTACCTTAAACTAATTTAAGTTTCGTAGTATTCAGGTCTGTCTGATAAAGGATAGCCCCGAACATCACCCACCATTTGAATTCTTAAAAATTCTACAAATATCAAATTGACATAAAATCTTCACCATAACGTAAATAACACATAAATGGTTCAAAACTAAAGGTTTCAAGGTGAAACTCGTCAAAGAAGTTTCAAATTATTTATTCTTTTGGTTTCCGAATCTGTCTAATACTAGACAGATTGTAGTACCCGATTTCGAAAATTCATAACTAATTCAATAAAAACCCTACAAATAGTAAATTAAGTTTAGAAACCTTTTTAACATGTTGAAACATTTATATCAAATTTCAAAATTTGTTAATAAGTATAACTTAATGAAAACGATCTTCAAAATCAAACAATGTTATAAAAAAAATGATATTTTCAGCATCACTTTTCAAACTCAAAAATTCGTAAAAAAATACGACTCTTGTTATTTTAAAACGAAACTAATTTATTTGGAACCATTAGGTAGTCTAGTTCAAAATCTTGATAGAAAACCACTAAAATATCACAATTAAATTAACTAAAATTTTTGGAATAAGCATTGGTCAGCCCTAAATACATTGGTAACTAAAAACAAGAACTAAACAATCACTCTAATGTGCTTTTAGGGTTCATACTTAATCAAAACCCTAACTTTGATTCTTCTAAACGTTTAAGTAATAACAAAATTACATTAAAAACGAAAAGAAACATACCTTGTAAACCCCTTTATTCTTCTTACTTGAAAATCGGTTCTTGATTGAAAGTATGAGAGTTCTTTTTTTTTCTCTCTCGGTTGCCGTTTACCAAAGAGTAATATTAGGGTTTTCTATTTTATTTTCATCGTAAGATAACGATAATGTAGTCTCTCTTTTTATAAAAATATGTGCAATATTTTAGGGATAATAAAAAGGTAACAAAATCACTTAAAAAAAAGAGTTGAAAAAGATATGATTCCTTGTCAAATCAAAATTCATTTTTTTTTTTTTATTATTATTATTAAATGAAAGAGTTATATCAGGAATAAAACACCTATTCAACTCTAATTTTTATTTTAAAACTTTAACACCATAAAACCATGCAAATCACAAAAACAAAAAGTGATTTTAAAACCTAAACGCATAGAAAAAAAATAAACTAAAAATCAGAATTTGGGTCTTATAACTTTTACCCCCCTTAAAGAATTTCGTCCTCGAAATTTCACATACCTGATCAATCAACTAGGTGAAAATACTTGACTCATATCTTATCATCACGCTCTTAATTTGCATATTCAATAGAATAATTCACCTTTACTAAGGTTATCTTCTTGATATGTAATTCTTGAACCTTGCAATCCAAGATTCGAATAGGTACTTAATCAAAGGTGAGGCCACCTCTTAACTGAAGCGGTTCATAACTAATTATATTTAACGAATTTTGAAAGTACTTATGAAGCAAACACATGAAACACATTATGAACTCTAGCTAATAATGGTAGAAGTGTCAATCTATAAGTCAAATCTCCAGTCTTATCCAAAATCCAAAACGGACTTACAAATCTCGGGATTAGCTTACCTTTCATACGAATTCTCAAACTACCTCCAAAGTCCAACACAGGAGCAATAAACAATCCTCATCAACGAATAAAAATTCATCAACCTAAAATTAGAGGAATATATTTCATATGAATACTTAGAACATCAAACAAAAACATTCCTCAATACTACGAGTCTCAACTACTTATTTAGGGGTCGTACATAACTAAGCTATAAGGATCAATATAGAGCACGATTGAATCTCCAAATTATAGAAAATTCTCCTTCAATCTAAACTTTTTTAAATTTTACACACTTATAATAGACATGTGGTCCAAACTCCAATAAAAATTTGGAAACTTTTATCATAAAAAATAATTCCAAAACCTCATAGGTTTAAGATTGATCAAATCTGTCAAACATATTTCGACAGAGACCTTTAGTACTTCAAAAAACACAAAACAATTGGAGTATAAATCATAAAATCATAAAACTTTCTAGAACCGCACTAGACATGTAAATATTTGCCCAAACCAAATTTCATAATTTTTGGATAAAAATAAACTTATCAAAATAATTTTGTAATTACCCTAATCCACTGAAACATGGGAATTTCAACAGCTTAGAGTCAACTTTGAAAAATCATCAAAAATTGTATAATTAATATTTTTAAGCGAAACTAACTTTAAATTAACCCTTAAGATGTCTAATCGATGTCTAGTTTAATATATAAAAATACATGATTCAAAAACAAAGTATAAATATTTCGAAAGTTTGAATTTATCCATTGTCCTTCAAAAATCTCAAATAACATTCTAATCACATATGAAAATATGATAACGTAAACTAAGAAGAACATAATCAAACACAACAATTAAATTGGTGGGGTTAAAACATGAACACTCGAGTGAAGTCAAAAACAGTTGATGAATCATAAAATGAATTCAAGATACAATTGTACTATGAATTTAACTTATAATGTTGACCAAAATTCGATTTCAATCTCAAAACAAAACATAAGCAAATCAAAGAAATCTCTTATAAAATAGCTATAAAACCTTAAAAAAAGCTTCTTACATAAAATTCTGTACAAAAACTCAAAAAAATAAAAGTGTTTTGATTTTACCAAAAAGATACTAAAATTCTGAACACAATTCAAACTCAATTTCTAACAAATAAATTATATAGACAAATCAATAAATGAATAAATACACATATAATATTTAAAATCATGTAATTTACAAAACATATAAATTTGTACTAAACGAGAAATATTTAAATCACATCACGTGAAAGAATGAGAGAACATTAAAAATAATTCACAAATTTTAAATAAAACCAAATTAGTTAAAAATGGTTTAATAATCATATATATATATATATATATATATATATATATATATATATATATACATATTAATTAGAGCTGAATAACTTGAAGAGTGAACTTATAATGACAATCATAAATAGAGAGTGAACTTATAATGACAATCATAAATAGATTACAAAACTTCAAAAGATTAAATCAGAATAAATTAAAAGAAATATAATCCAAGACATATTCGATTCACTTGTTTCAAATCAATAGTACTAAAATTATATCTTGAAATTCATAAATATGATCCTAAATTAAAAAGAAAAAAAAATCATCATAAGTATAATTGAATTATAAAAATGATACATTAGGTCAAATCAATTTATTTTTAATAGGGATATTAAGATTTTAGTCCATCTAGTTTACGTTTATCTGGGTTTGATCCACTAATTTTTAGAATTACTAACTTTAGTCCTTCCGTTAGAAATTCGGTTAGAATACAAGGACTGTCATTGTCAGAAGGTATAAAATGACTAAAATACCCTTAATAAAGGATTCTGATGAAGGGCATTATGGTAATTTTATATTTAATTAAATAAAAACAAATTAAAATTAAAATTAAAATAATAATATTAATCACCGAAATTAAAAATAAAACAAAATAAAATAAATAAATAAATAAATAAATAATAAAATAAGATTGGAGATTTTTTTTTATCTCTCTTCTCAAACATCTCTATCTCTAAATCCTCACAAACTAAACCCAGATTGAAGATTTTTTTTCTGTTTGTTTACTGTGAACTACATATATGAAAAAAGAATCCAATACATAATATCTCAGATTTTTCATTGTTTAAAAAACCCAAGTAAACCCATAACTAAAACTCAAAACCATCAAATAAACAAAATTTATCTCACTTCTTCAATCATCATCAACAACATCATCATCTTCAAACCATCATCATCAACAACATAACAAAAATCAAATAAACAAAATACATATTTCATTTTACAAAAATCCTTCATCTTCAAACCATCAGCATCTTCAAACATCCAAAGCCAAACCCAAATCTCCAAGACCATCGCCGCAGGCCGAGACCATTGATGCCGCCCAACGAATCCAGAAACACCATTATCGTCACCACGGGAACCCAAAAACACCATAACCACCACCCAACAAACCCCGAACCTAGAAACCCTATCTTTGCCACCCAAGAAACCCGAACCCAGAAACCCCATCTTTCTCACCCAACGAACCCGAAGAGATTCAGGGAGAAAGGAGAGAAGTTAGAGGGTGGCGACGGGTTTGGTTAGGGTTTATTTTTGAGTTATGGTGGATTAGGGTCTGATTTGGAGGTGGATTTCTATCTGGTGGTGGTGGTAGTTTTGATAATGATGATGGGTTTGGATGAATGGTGGTGGTGGTGATATGATGATGATGATGGCGATGGTGATGGATTTGGTTGAACGGTGGTGGTGAGTTGAATGGGTTTGGTTGAGAGATGGTGGTGGTTGAGTAGTTTGGTTAAATGATGATGATGATGATCGAATGGTTTCTTTTTATTTATTAATATTTTGATAATAATTATTATTATTATTTAATTTAATAATATTTATTTGTTTTTTAAAATTACCTTAAAATTACTATTATACCTTTCTTCTAGACCGATTTCTAGAAGATTTTGTTGAATTTCCCATAATACCCCTTTGACCTGACGGAATTCAACGAAAAACAAACGGAATTAGACGAAAATGACTGGATTATATATTATCAGAGAACTAGTGGACTGAATTAAGTAATTCCAAAAATTAGTGGATCAAACCCAAATAAACGTAAACTAGAGGGACTAAAATCTTAATATCCCTTTTTAATATCATAGAGATATAAAATGATTTGCTTCATATAACAAATTTATACGTTAAAAAAGTTTAATATAAAACTAATCAGAAAATTGTAAAAAGATAACAGTTGAATAATTATCAAAATATGATACGGAATTCAAACAATGATCAATAATATTTTATACAAATCATTTAGAGACCATAAATATATATATATATATATATATATATATATATATATATATATATATATATATATATTGACCACTCAAACTTTATCATATATAAATAGATATAGCTAAAACATAAAGGACCCAAATTGTTATTGAGATAATCATTTCAAAAATTCTAAATCAAGAGAATGGAAAGACTATCATATCACAAATTAACTCTCATTCTCACTAAGAAGTTTAATACTGTCATAACAAAAGAAAACAAATCATATAAAAATAAAATAAATGCACAATTAATTAAACAAAATTCACCTTTATAAATCTTGAAATTTTAAATGCGGTGATAAATAAAATCGTATAAATAAAACACTAATATACTTTAAAAGTCTTGATTTAGTAATAACTTAAATACATAGTATAAAAGAAGATATAATTGTTTGAAGACAAGTTTGTTTTTTTTTTTAATCAAAGAAAAATCTATGTGCCGAAATGACAACCATGAAAAAAAATCTTAATTAGAATTTAGAAATATCTACATATAAGAAAATGAGTAATATCGCAACAAATGTTAGTTTATAAACATTAAACAAATATACCAAACTTCATAACACATTTCAAAAAGACAACCATAAACAAAATATTTTAAAAGTCGATGAAACTTTTTTTTTTCTCCACCTACACTTTGGATGTTGAAAATTATTCGATCAGTAATCATAAAACCATGAATATGCTTTCTAATAAATAAAATAACATACTATGTAAAACTCACACATATGAGAAATATCACTATGGTTTGCAATTACACTTTATCTAGAAGGGATGATTTGTGTTGGTGCAACCATTAGTAATTATTTAGACCTTTGATTCAAATCACAATCGTTAATAATCATAATAAATGTTGTACAATAAATCTATAAACACTAGATTCATAAGTTCCATAAAAGGTAAAATATGCGTAAGGTAACGCCGAATGACATCATCTAAGAATTCATAATACATCTCTTATCCAACAAATAATTCAATGACATATTCAATTATCACCAATCAATGAGGCCTTACAAAATTTATTTAGAAAACCTTAAGATTTAAAAGTTCGTCATATTATCCCTAACTTAGTATTAACTACAAAAAATTCAAACTCTATAATCAATTGGAATACAACTTCTATCATTGACATAATAAACAAAAATCTAATCTTTATTAATGACTACACCAAAATCATGTGAATCCAAATTAAATTGATTTTGAGTATTATGTTCATGTCACCATTTTTTTTTTAGTATACTACGAATCTTTTCAAAGGTACGCAGTGATCTCACAATCAAAATTACGAAGCAATAGCCGTATAAGACAATACTAACTCTATTTATAAATTTTAGAACATCTATAAATCATCATATCTGAAATAAATTATCCACCCTATAAAATTCATATGTAAATATTACTAAAAAAAAACACTTATCAGAAAATTAACGAAATAAAACTCTTCCAAAATGAATTTCATGAATATGAAACACAAAAGAACATATATCATAAACCCATAGTTTTAAGGATTTGGTATTTCACTTGGTTCTCAAAACTAATTTATACCTATAAGTATCCAGAATCATATAATTGCGCTCTGATACCAAAACTGTCACATGCAAAGTAAATATGTGAGAGTGAAGCGGACATTAAAAAAAACACCTCTATCAGGGATTGAATATTCAACCTTGAGGATAAAAGGCACAAGCTCTAACCAGCTGATACTCTAGCTCATTGTGAATGTCTGTTGATTTAAATGTATATATATAGTTATATAATTTGTTTAAACTAATTTCTACTTATATAATTTAAAAAAAACACATATATACATATATATTTTTAAATAAACTCATATTTAATAATAATTATAATATATAAAAACATAGTTACGAAATTGAAAAAAAAAATAACAAAACGAAAGGAAACCCAGAAAATCTAAAAAATCAATGCCCGTAATTTTTTTTCTTTTTTTCTTATTTGGATTTTTTTCCTTATCAAAAAATATATTATTTTAATTTGATAACAAAACTCAGAAAATCAAAGCCCATAAATTGAGAAGGGAAAAAATCAACCAAAAAAAACAAAATAAACTCATATTTATATAATTTAAAATAAACTCATATATAATAATAATTTATAAAAACATCTTTATGAAAATGAAAATGAAAATAATAAAACAGAAGGAAAAAAAGGAAAAAAGGGATTTTTCTTTTTCTTTTTTTCCTTTTCTATTGGTTTTTTTTTTCCTTTTCAATTTATGGGCTTTGATTTTCCGGGTTTTTTTTTATCAAATTGAAATAATAATTTTTTTTGAAAAGGAAAAAAATCCAAAAATAGAAAGAAAAAAAAATATGGGCTTTTACTTTTTAGATTTTCTGGGTTTCCTTTTATTTTGTTATTTTCTTTTTCATTTTCACAAATATATTTTTATATATTATTATTATTAAATATGAGTTTACTTTAAATATAATATATATATATATGAGTTTATTTTAAATTATATAAATAGATTTAAATTAGTTTAAATCAATTATATAACTATATATATATATTTATTTATTTATTTATTTATTTATATATTTAAATCAACAAACATTCAATAATGATCTAAAATAGCTCAGCTAGTTAGAGCTTGTGGTTTGAAAAAGTAGAAACTTTAGTGATAATACCCTTTTTGAATTTGATTCATCTCATAAGTATATACATAATCAAAGGTCATAGTTTCTTATTTTTCAAAGATCGTAGAATTCGGCAAGGGTCCAAATTCAAATTTGGTTTCTTTAAATGAATTTGGGGAGTTCCTGAGTTTAGTTTTAAAAAAAAAAGGGATGTGGCGTGTCAACACTTGTCTTTTATATATAAGATCGAAATCATATATATTTTATAAATTTTTATTTAAATTTTTGTGTGGATGATAAGTTCATTAAAATGTACTTATGAATAAAATTTAAGATTTTTTCAAATACTATAACTGTTTTTTTTATAAAAACAAAATTCTATATTTCTCTCATTTTTCGATGCCTTTATATTTAATAAAATCGAGATAAATAGTTCTAGTGTTTGAAACATTCTCAAATTTTATTCATAGGTAAATTCCATTAAACTTATTATCCATAAAAATGTTAAGATCAAAATTCATAACAGTCAATGTAATTTCATTATAGAGCCTACCGAAATTAAAGTAAGGGATCCCTATTTAAAATTTCTATATATATATTTGTCAAGTTAATTACTCACCATGCTGTTTAATAATATCTTCTGATGTGTGAATGTATGGGACTATGGAAGACAAGGCACTTAATTAATTTACAAACAAAATGACAAACACTCTATATTAAAAACAACAACAACGAGGTACACGTTAAAAAGTAAAATAATTAACCTTTAACTCGAGAGAAGAAGGGGTTTGAAGAAAGGTATTATATTGAATTAGACGAAAATAATATATTTAACAAAAAAAATTGAAGAAAATAATATATTGGGAAAATCGTATTTTAGTCCCTGAAGTTTACCTTAATCTGCGTTTAGTCCACGTTTTTTTGGAATTGTAACTTTTAGTCTATATGTATTCTGACAATCTTGATTGTAGTCCCTACCGTCCAATTCCGTTAGGGTTTCATTGAAATCCGTTAAGTCATCGAGGGTAAATAGGTAAAATTACGATCCACCATCTAGAAACTTTATATTCTTAAGGGCAAATTTGACATTTTCGATGCTAAATAATTTTTTTAAAAAAAAGAAACACATGGGTGTTGTTATGCCACGTCAGGCTCCCACTATACACAAACGAAATACAAAGAAGACAGTGGTCCCTTTTGTAGAACATTCTTTGTCGTTGAAACAACTAAAGCTTCAACTCTTTTCATCTGTTGAAGCTTCATTCGCGCCATAATAAACCCAAAAACTTTTTTTCCTTCATTTCCATATTCTTTGTAAACACTGTCAACCCCAAACATCTCGTTCCTTTTTTTTTGTTGAAGTCGTTGTGAAGGTTGTTGTGCAGAGGAGTTTCTGTTCGATTTTTTGGAAGCAAAGCGAGTCAAAATTACGTTTTATTTTTATACATACGTTTTGTGTTGATTATTATTGATTTTGTGTTGCATTGTGTGTATTCAATGGTTTTTCATGAGTTGCAAAATTATTTCTAGGGTTTCAGAGATAAAAAATTAGGTGTTTTTTATTTAAAGTCATTCAAGTGTAATTTTTAGGTTATTCATCCAAGTATTGGCGTGTAATTCACAAAGAAGTTGCATGGAGTGGGAAAAGTTGTGTTTGATACATGTATTTCATTACATTAGGGTTTCAGTGATTTAAAAATTGGAATATAGAGTTTAACAGCTCTGACAAATCTGATAAATAACCAAACCGAGAATCAGAAGAAATTGACCATCAAAATCTGTTAAGCTTAGACCAGGTCAACACTATCCAAGAAGTAAGGATCCAAAAATGGTATGTTGAAATTGACATTAGAATTGCAGCTAATTACAATATCCGTGCTACCGCACTCATAGACACAGGAGCCGATTTAAATTGTATTATGGAATCCCTTGCCCCCACAAAATATCTCCAAGCCACCACTGAAACATTATATGGGGCCAACAAGATTAGATTAGATTAGACGTTAACTATAAACTCACTAATGCTAAAGTGTGTAACAATGGAGTCTGTTACAATAATGACTTTATTGTTGTTAAGACACTTTCCCAAAATGTTATTTTAGGACTACCTTTCTTGTATCTAATCTCCCCTTTCAAGGTTATTGCTGAAGGACTGGTTACTGAATATATGGGAAAGGAAATACTATTCCCTTTCCTCTTCCCTGTTTTAGTCAAAGATCTTAACCTCCTAAGAAATAATAACATATATTCTGAAAACGTCAAACCTATTGACAACTATATTGCCACTTTAACTAGAAAACAAAACCAGCTAGCCTTTTTAAAAGACGACTTGAACTTCCAAAGACAAAGTGAAAAAATTGAAGATCTCACTATCCAAAAGAAAATAACAACTTTTAAAGAAATGCTAGAAAAAGAGGTTTGTTCTTCTATTCCGAATGCTTTTTGGGATAGAAAAAGACATATTGTTACACTCTCATATACTAAAGACTTTAGTGAAAAAGGTATCCCAACTAAAGTCAGACCAATACAAATGTCTGCAAATCTAATTGATTATTGTAAAAAAGAGATTCAAGACTTAATTGAGAACAAATTGATTAGAGCTTCCAAATCCCCTTGGAGTTGCCCTGCCTTCTATGTTTAGAAAAATGCTGAAATAGAAAGAGGTGTACCTAGGCTCGTCATTAATTATAAGTCTTTAAATGATGCTCTTCAGTGGATTAGATACCCTATTCTGAATAAGTCAGACTTATTAAAAAGACTCTATGATGCTATCATCTTTTCAAAATTTGACATGAAATCAGGATTTTGGCAAATCCAAATTGCTGAAACAAATCGTTATAAGACAGCATTCACCGTCCCATTTGGTCAATATGAGTGGAACGTTATGCCTTTTGGATTAAAGAATGCGCCTAGTGAATTTCAATGTATTATGAACAACATTTTTAATCCTTATTATGATTTCTCTATAGTATATATTGATGACATATTAATATTTTCAAAAACCATTGACCAACATTGGAAACATCTAGAAACTTTTTACAAAACTATTAAACATGATGGTTTAGTTATTTCTACCCCTAAAATCAGTCTTTTCCAGACTAGCATTAGATTTCTAGGCCATAATATCAAAAGAGGAACAATTATCCCTATTCATAGAAGTTTGGAATTTGCTGATAAATTTCCAGATGAAATAAAAGATAAAAAATAATTACAAAGGTTTTTGGGATGTCTAAATTACATTTCAAACTTTTATAAAGAACTTAGTATTATCTACAAACCACTTTTCCAGAGATTAAAAACTAACCCTCCTCCATGGACCAGTGAACATACAAAAGCTGTTTTACACATAAAGAATTATGTTAAAAGATTACCATGCCTAACCATTTGTCACCCTAATGCTCCTAACACAGTTGAAATAGAAGCATCTGATATAGGGTATGGAGGTATTTTGAAACAGAAAATCAATGACCAAGAAAGACTTGTCAGATATGTTTCAAGCTCATAGAACGACACACAAAAGAAGTATTCAACCGTAAAGAAGGAAATATTGGCTATCGTTTTGACCATCCAAAAACTACAAGATGATTTGATAAATCAGAAATTCCTATTAAGAGTTGACTGTCAGTCAGCTAAATTTATTTTGAAAAAAGACGTAAAAAACCTTGCCTCTAAACAAATCTTTGCTAGATGGCAAGCACTTTCATCTATTTTGACAAAAATTTCCTCATAAATTTACCCTTCTGGTTTCTTGAGTGGTGGGACAAATTTGGTCCTATCATAGATTTTCTTCCTCCTCCAGTCAAGGAAAGTTTTCCCCTCTGGATCTCAAAAGTTAACAGACCAGACACCTGGGAATTCTACCCACATTTATTCCTATTTTTTGTTCAGTTTAATTTGACATGGATTCTCATGCTTGAGTATTCCATCCAAGACAGACTTATTGGAAATGTAAATGTTCCCTATTTCGGGAGACAAGTTAAAATCCAATGGTGGAGTGGCATGAACCTTTCCAACCTTGGAAAGGACAGGATTTCCAAATGGCTCTCTGACAATCCTACCTTTTGTACCAAAGCAACTGACCAATCCAGTTTCTTTATGGCAAAATCATAAAATCAAGCCAGAATTGCAGCAGCTTCTTCTCCTGACGAACTCATGAAGATTGCTGAAGAAATGAAAAACACTATGGCTAGTATGTCCCAAGCAGGTTCTGACAATAGCAACAATGACGAAACAGACAACGCATCGTTGTCTGTTTCGTCATTGTTGCTATTGTCAGAACCTGCTTGGGACATACTAGCCATAGTGTTTTTCATATAGGTTGATGGGTCTTCACTGTCAAACGCATAGTTGTCAAATTGCATATTTGTCCTTATGGCTTCCTCTAGGGGAAGTATGATAAGTCGATAAGTCAGAATTGTCTGATATGTCAGATCTTGTGGAGCCCCAAATGGAATTTCCTGGGTTTTGTCCGTAAAAGAATTTTGTCTAGGCATCTCTGTAATCCCAATATGAGAAGTCTGAGACATGAAAAATTCTACTGAAATTTCTTTTTGCATTTGGGTCTCCACCCCATTGTTCCAAAGTGATGATTTTGCAAATTTTTATTTTTCTAAAGATCAGTTTTTCTTTGTCAATTTTGTCAAAAACATCATAAATAAATATTGAGTCTGTATCTACGAGGATGAACTCATAGAAGATATGTCTCTTTGTCAAATCTTCTGGAATCCTACCAAACAGGGGGTTGATAATATTATCCGTCAGTTTCTTAGGTTCCCTGAAGTAATGGTCATGCAGGAAATGTTCTTCCATAGCAAAAAATCTGTCAAAGAAAGGCTTATTGACATAGGAGTATGTTGGGTGGTTGATTTTGGGTAAGGCTGCCATTGAAGACTGGGTCAACATCTTTTCTTGTTGGGCTTGGATTTTGTCTTGTCTGTTTGAATGTGGGCTCATGTTGGAAGATACAACTGTCTTGAAAGGGGTACTGTCAACTGCTAGTGGTGAAAAGGTATTTGTCGTATGAATTGGGCTTTGATTTGGGCTTCGGCTAGAAGAAGGCCCAGAAGGGGGTAAATGTGGAAATTGGATCGGTAAATGATGTGGGGATCTAGGTTGAGATTTTTGCTATGGAAGAACATTTCCTGCATGACCATTACTTCAGGGAACCTAAGAAACTAGCGGATGATATTATCAACCCCTTTCTATTTGAAATGACATTTAAATGTAATTGATTTTTTTTTAACCTATTTAACTTGTTTGGTTTATTAATAAGTTGCATGAACTATGTTTAGTTGTTTTTCATTCGTGTATGTTGTCATATAAGGGTTTCAGTATTTCAAAATTGGCAGTTTTTTAACTACAAAGACATTAACAAGAAATTGCGAGTTTGTTGAACATATTTCGCTGTGCAATTGCTTCTACTTGCATGTAACTGCATGTAATTGCTTATGCATGAACTTCCATGCAACTGCATGTATTGCTTATGCTTGAACTTTCATGTAATTGCATGAAATTGCTTATGCATGTAATTGTGTTTTATTATTATTGCAGTTTGCTGATGGATAACATCTTTAACATCACTGTTTTTCATAGGACCAATGTAATTGACTTAGGTCAGTGTGATGTTGATCACATAAGTTTGATTACGTTGGTTCATGCACTGAGTGAGCAACTCACTGGAAGCTCAAATGTACCAGTAGAAGAATACTCTGTCTGGGTACAATTACCATGGTGTAGTGATATAGTAGAGGTTTTCACAGATAGGGATTTTCTAGATGTATTTAGGGAGTTTGGGGTATGTGGGTTTGACACTATATGTTTCCGGGTAGAACATACATGTTATAAACCTTGTCCTCCTACACAGGGAAGTCCTAACCCACCTATAAAAGAGCCTGAGGCTGTTGAACAAATATGATGGTGTGATGACGAGGCTAGTAAATTTGATTATGTAGCTGCCAATGATAGAGAGAGTACAAAATCTGGTTCTGATGAGGAGAATGATGATAATGGGGATGGTGTAGTTTTAGGTGGTGACAATGAGGATGGTGTAGGTTTAGGTGGTGATGATGGGGATGGGGATGGTGAATGTTTAGGTGCTGACAATAGGGATGATGAAGGTTTAGGTGGTGACAATGGGGATGGTGAAGGTTTAGGTGCTAACAATAGGGATGGTGAAGGTTTAGGTGGTGATGATTGGGGATGTTGAATGTTTAGGTGCTGATAATGAGGATGGTAAAGGTTTAGATGGTGACAATGGGGATGGTGAAGGTTTAGGTGATAATAATAGGGACGGTGTGTTTGGGAGTCAGTTCGAAAATGTAGTTGGGAATGATGACATTACCAAGGAATGTATGAATTTATTTGAGGGGTATGAGTATAGATCAGATGATGAGTTCTTTTCTGACTCAGACACTGACAAATCCCGAGTGAAGGTGGATAAGCTGTTAAGAGGTGTACCTTTAGAGAGAGAGGAATGAAATAAAATTTTATGTTGGTCAAACCTTTACAAACAAAGAGGTAATGAGAGATATTTTTAAGAAGTATGCAGTGCAGGAAGGTGTAGTCCTAGATAGAATTAAGAATGACAAACAGAGACAGACCTATCAGTACAATGCTGCAGGCAGTCCTTGGAGAGCTCATGCTTCATGGATGGTAGACAAAACCACCTTTATGATCAAAATATTAGTTGACCACACGAATGTCATAAGGTTTGTAACAACAAAGAGGCAAAAGTTAAGTGGATAGCTTCTAAGTTTGAGTCCATAGTAAAGAGTAACCCTTCAATCGATGTGAAAGTGTTAGCTGATTTGTTGTTGGATAAGTTCAATGTGTCTGTTGATTTGAAAAGGCTTTACAGTGTAAAACATAGAGTCCTGAAACAGTTAAGGAGTGAGCATGTACAGAGTTTTAAGTACCTTAGGCAATATGCCTACACTTTGAACCAAACCAACCCTGGGACAACAATCCATGTAAGGGTCCAAAGACCATTGTCAACTTTCCATAGATTGTTTTTAAATTTTGAAGCACAAAGGTTAGGGTTCCTAAAGGGGTTAAGACCTTTTATTGGGCTTGATGGATGTCACTTGAAGGGTCCTTGTGGAGGAATCCTCTTGTCTGCAGTGGCATTAGATGCTAACAGTGGCATGTTCCCACTTGCTGTGTGTATATGTGAGAAGGAGACAAAGTTAAGTTGGATGTGGTTTTTCAATAACGTGAAGATGTATCTGCAATATCCTTCTGACAGACATCTATGTTTCATGTCTGATAAACAGAAAGGATTGATCAAGGCTTTGGCAAAGCATTTCCCTACTGCTAGCAAAAGGTTTGTGATCAAGGATTTGTCTAATTTTTCCTTTCCTAATCATTTTTCATAACTTTCTAATTGGCTAATTCAATTTCTAATTTTATCCTTTTTAATGTGGGGCATGTTTTGTGCAAGGCACATATATGCTAACTTTATAGGAAGTTACTGTGGTGCTAGCTTTGAGAAGTTGTTTTTGAGGGCTAATAGGAGTACCAATATCTAAGAGTTCAATGCTACATTGAAGGATATTGGTGAGATTAAAGTTGGTGCCAATGAGTGGTTAGCTAAGATAGAGCCACATCTATGGTCTAGAAAGAGCCACAATTTATATCTCTTCAGCAGAGATCACTATCAACAACTGAAGCTTTAAGTTCACAGGCAGAAATCACCATCAACAACTGAAGCTTCAAGTTCATAGGCAGTTGATGCCAATCCAACAAGAAAGAAGAAGATCAAGGTAATATACAAGTTCATTGTAATTAGAAATTATGGTTTAGCAATTATTTGACTAATTTTGTATACTTCTGTTGACAGAAACAACATCCATCACAAGGAGGAGGTTCTTATAATCCATCTCAATCTCAACCACACTCACAGCTCACTCAAACACATTAGAATGGAAAATCTGGCTTGAAGTAGGACTTTTGCAGGAAGTCTGGTTTGATGTAGGACTTTTTCTACGTATTCATTTTTTGTTTCCTAGCTAGCATGTTTTCTTGCATGTTAACATGCTCAATGTTAGGAATTAGTTGTTGTCTGTTAACTGGATTGATGAATATATGAGCATTTGTTTCATGCTTCAGTTCCATGGTTTTATAATTTTCATGATGCTAAACAATGGAATATATAAGTAGTGATTTTATTACATGCAATGTCTGATTTTAGTACAGTTACATAACTAGGTTTACTCATACTTATAGGTAGTACCATTTCCATGAATACTACTTAAGTAGAAGCATTGCAATTATTATACCAAGTAAAACTAGGTTAACTCCCACAATTAGCTTTGACCCTCCTGGCATAGACTCTAGTTGTTGAATTCTTCCATGGAAGCTTTCTAAGTACTGCAGCCTTTCCCACAACATCTCCAGCCTCTGCACCCTTCCATTTAGAATTGTCATTTCCTGTTCAACCAATGCATTACCTCTACCATCATTCCTTTGTGATACACTGTCACTAAGTTGTCCTATGTTGAATTCTTCATTATTTGGAGACCAAAAATTGTAGAATTTGCATTTCCATTTCTCACATACAAAATACAACTTGTGTGGGTTGTTTTGGGATTCATAAAACTTCACAGACGCTTTAACACCACATAAACATCTTCTGTTTTTGAACTTTATGAACACACCATTGATGTTGTTTGTTGAGCTTGATGTAGCCTCCATTGTGTATGCCACAGTTGTTTGTGTTTTGATTGATGAAGGAATGTTTAATGTGTATGGTTTATGAATGGATTGATGAAGGAATGTGTATGTGAATGTGGGAGTTGTGGTTTGTGTGTGTGGTTTAAGAGTGTATATGAATGTTGAATGTGATTATAGGGAAAATCAGCTTTTTTATAGGGAAAAAAATCCCGTTGGCCAAGAAGGGAAAAATAATCATTTTATCGTTTTTTTAAGCCGTTGAAAACAATGTCCTTCATTTGAATTTAAAATACTTTAATTTCAGAAAAAGACAAAAAAGGGTAAAATCGTCTTTTCAAATTGGTCAGCAACTGTCAAGGGTATTACAGTCATTTCTCACGCCTGACATGGTAGAAATGGTACCGTTCACGGATTCTGTTACAGAATGACTAAAAGTTATAATTCTAAAAAATCGTGGACTAAACGTAGATTAAGTCAAAATACAGGGACTAAAATACAATTTTCCCTAATATATTTAATAAAAAAACGAATAGCCCACATAAAATAAAATAAAAAATTAAGAGATAAAAGCATTCTTAGAAAGTAAATATTTAATTAAATAAAAATTGACAATATGAAGAAACTCCTCACACCCACGATCAGGAATCAGGATCCTCTCCGCACATCCGAATTATTGTAATAAAGCGTTGATAGCAATGGGAAGGCAGAGGGCAATCCAGTGAAACCTTGTCTAATGAGGGTTGCAACATTTACAGCAAAAAGAGAACTTTTAAATGTGTCTTGTTTTCAAGGAAACTTCAAAGAAATTGCATACAAACATGCAAACAAACACTGAGAGTCTGACACAAGATTGTTTGACTTGTTGACATTGCATATGAGATTCCAGTATCCATTTGAGAGGAGAAAGAAAAGATCTTCTACAAACCAAACCAAACCCAATTCGAAAGCAAATGTAAGTATTCAAATAAAGCAATACCCACCTTATTATCCAAGTAAATGACCCATTTCAAAACCCCCAACACCCATTCAATTCCATAATCAAATTCGTTCATTCAATTCACAATAACAGCACAGATATGAGAAAAGGAGAGGTGGGTTTTGTGTTGTTTGTGGTGTTTCTGCTTCTGGGTTTCTCTTCAGCTTCTACTGATGATAAGTACCAGAGATGGAGGAAGTCTATGTTTTCTCCTGACTCCACCACTACCTCGTCTTTGTTGATCAATCGAGCTGGCTCTTCCATTGTCTTCCCTATTCATGGAAATGTGTATCCTACCGGGTAATGTAACTTATATTTGCCTGATATGTTGAATTTGATAGTATATTGAAGATATGAAATGGGTTTCTTTCTTTTAACAAAATTTTAATGTTGCAGATACTATAACGTGACCCTCTTCGTAGGACAACCACCAAAACCATACTTTCTTGATCTTGACACTGGTAGTGATCTCACATGGCTTCAATGCGATGCACCTTGTGTGCAGTGCACTCCGGTATGTGCCAATTTGAGAGTTCGTTATTTTGTTTTTTGTTTTTTTTTTTTCCATTATGATTATTAATGTTAGGAATGTTTAAATACTATCGTTAGGTCATTTTGTATCACAGTTAAACTTTTGGGTTCGATGGTTACTTACATGGAATCAGAGTCTTATTATCCCGGGAGACTTAGGCTCGAGTCCCTAAACATTATTGAATTTGTATTTGTTTAGAGTTTGAATATGTGCTTGCTTAAATACTATTGTCATTACAGATAATAATGCTTGCTGACCTACTTCATGATGAAAATAGCTTGAATTGTATCACCAATTCTTTTAGAACGGCTCATAATTTATATAATTCATTTAATCCTGCTGTTATCGTTACCTTCACAGCACTGTTTATGCAATAGCTATGCATTTCCAATTAGAGGATCGATGATAATGTCTTGAATTATTTTTATCTGTATCTTTGTAGGCACCTCATTCACTTTACCAACCCAGCAATGACCTTGTGATCTGCAAGGATCCCATCTGTGAATCCTTGCATGCACCCGGTGAGCATAAATGTGAAAACCCAGAGCAATGTGATTATGAGGTTGGGTATGCAGATGGTGGTTCATCCCTTGGTGTCCTTGTCAAGGATGTTTTTGCCTTCAACTATACAAATGGGGTTCGGCTTAATCCTCGTCTAGCCCTCGGGTAGCTAACTTTGGTTTCTTTCTTGGTCTAAATTGTTTTGGATATCTTTCAACTTTGCTTTCTCAACATTTAAAGTGCTTTTTGAAAAGTTTCACACGATAAACATGCTTTCAAATGTGATTTTCATTTTAAACCTTTAATATTGTCAAGATCATTTTCTTGGAATTTTGCAGTTGAGGTGTGTATAAGAAATTTGATGCATGACTAATGAAATTTGGCTTATTTAGTTTTTTCAGGTTTCTTATGCATAATAGAAAGGGGAAAATGTTTGCCAAAACAAGAGCCTTTTGATTAAAATTTTGTTATTTGAATTCCCACAAAGATGTCAAAGTTCCTGTTTTATTTTTTTTTTATTCTACTTTTTCCTTGAAATCACTAATGTCTGATATAGGCAACTTAAAATTGTGCTGATTAAAAGTTATTTCCCTATGCATCCGTGGCCATATTTTAGTATCCTAATTCCTTTGTTTGCAGATGTGGGTACGATCAACTTCCAGGCACATCTTATCATCCCTTAGATGGGATACTTGGCCTTGGCAGAGGTAAATCCAGCATTCTGTCACAACTTCATCATCAGAATTTGGTGCGGAATGTAATTGGCCACTGTTTGAGCGGACGAGGGGGAGGATTCCTCTTTTTTGGAGACAACCTTTATGATTCTTCACGTGTGGTTTGGACATCAATGTCAAGTGATTATACGTAATGAATCCTTCTAATATCTTCTTTCATTTCCGGCAGTCAAATCTTCTTCATAGTTTTCTTTGCTCTTTGCTCATAGCAAATTTTGTGTTTATGCCAGCAAACACTACTCGCCCGGAGTTGCAGAACTCTTTTTTGGTAGAAAAAGTTCCGGGTTAAAGAATCTACTTACGATTTTTGACAGTGGAAGTTCTTACACTTACCTCAACAGTCAGGCATATCAAGCTTTAACATTTATGGTGAGTCATAAGAATGTTCACAGCTTCAATGTCGAAATATATGATCCAGTGACACAGATTGTTGAATATCTTGACAGCTTGATTTGTTTGATTGATACTTGTTGTTAACAGATAAAGAAAGAATTAACGGGAAAGTCATTGAAAGAAGCAGTTGATGATCAGACACTGTCACTTTGTTGGAAAGGTCGAAAACCTTTAAAAAGCATACGCGATGTCAAGAAATACTTCAAGACCCTAGCCCTGAGCTTCACAAATGGGAGAAGTAAAACTCTCTATGAATTAACCCCAGAAGCATATCTAATCATTTCAGTAAGCACCACTTTCAGCTAATATATTCATCTTTTTTTCTTTTGTTTTTTCCATGCTTGCCTTCATTGCTTGAAGAAGAAACAATTTTTATAGATTCATTAACAAAATATTCTCTCTTCTCCAGTCCAAGGGAAATGTTTGCTTGGGGATCTTGAATGGGACTGAAGTGGGACTCCAAGATTTAAACCTCATTGGAGGTAAGTAGTTTCCATATTATATATATATATATATATATATATATGAACATAATATGAACATAGAATCTTTTCTCTAGTCATGGAGGAAAACTTACATAGAACGGTCACATTGGCATTTGGTGAGACCGTCCAATGTAAATATGTCATGTGGCAATTTTATATTATCAATATAAATGATACACTTGCATTGAACGGTCTCACCAAGTGTCAATGAAACCATACTATGCAAGTTTCTCTCCTAGTCATGACCAACCTGTTTTTTTTTCGTGTGGGTACACCGATCAACTTTTGTGATAATCAGTTTTGTAGCATTTTTCACTAATTATCACATGAGACAATCAGTAAATCCCGTACGGAAAAAAAAAAAAGGTTGATCCGGACTAGAGAATTAATATCACTAATGCTAGTCAACCCAAAAAGTTAGTCCAAATTTCAATCCAAATGATGTGGTAAGTGATTTTTTCATTAACCATATCATCACATGTTTTGTGCGGCGAAAATAAATGTGTCAAAATGGGCCAGGCTTGGGCCACTCATCCCATTTAAAAAATGTCCATTAGGGTTTGTGAGCTGGGCTGAAAAACTTAGCACTATCATCCCACTACTAAACAACTGCCCTTCACATGTTTCATTGTCATTATCTCGACAGACATATCAATGCAAGACAGAATGGTGATTTTCGACAATGATAAGCAAATGATCGGATGGATCCCTGCAAATTGTGATCGACTTCCCAAATCGAAAACTATGTATATTTGATGATACTACACTATTCATCGTCAGTACCATATTTTCGTACAAAAAGAAAAGAAGGATCTTGGTATATGATATAGAAAATGTATGTGTGTACTAAAAGATGTATTTCTATGTGTATTCAATTGATCATAAATGTACATAATTGAGTACTTATGAAGTTATTAGTCTCGTTACATAGTCAAATTAGAAGATTTAAATCCAAACAAACCTTGTTTAGTAGAGTAATTAGATGGGTTGTAGTAAAATAGATCCAAATCACAATTAAACGTCCATCAGTCAACTTTATAATGGATTGTGTCATAAATTGTCACCTCCCATCCTAATATCCTATGCATGATTGTATGAATCGCCGTTGATTTTCCTTTATTATTATTATTATTATTATTTAAAAAAAAAAAAAAAAAAAAAAAAACTAAATGAAGTGGATATACCAAGCATCTTCTATTGAGAAATTGAGATCTTGTGTATGATAAATTTAATTTCATCACGTGGTAATTGAAAATACATGATGTTGTCCACTTGTCCTGAAGAAGACCAAGAAAGATGATTAATTGACAATGTGCAAACTGTCAAATTATCAAATGAACATGAGCGGTTGAGATTGTGGCCGCACCGACCGAAATCAACTTGCATAAAAGGAGAACATTTGATTGGAGGTGGCGATCCTTTGTTTTCTTCAAAAATGCAACAAATTCAAGATCCTGTTGGTCAGACTTTATCTATTACAGTCAATTGTTGACCTTTCTTTTTTTGGATTTTGCTTTGTATTCATCCCCTCAATCAAATCCGGCAAAAGTTTCTTGTCTTAATGACTCTCACATTCTTATGTATATGGTTTTTTTTTATTTATTATTTAAAATCAGATTTATCAACACCTAACCAGATCTAAAATATAACTCTTTTTTCAAAAAGGGGTCAATAAGCAAATATGGTAAATATATTTACATTAAATCCAAACATCACTTTAAAGTGTCCACCCACAAAGCATGGAATCTTCGGTAAATATGTCAAGAGCATAACATACCATAATCTACTACTGCAGTTTTTGAATTTTATTATAACCCATATATGTTCTATAATGTAGTTACAATTTAATTCATATGATATAATATAATTAAAAACAGTCCTCATTGGCGTGGTTTAACCGGTAAATAGATGAGAGTTTGGGATTTAGATAAATGATTATCAAATTAACGACTCATCATACCAATATCATTGGTCTAGATAGATAGATATGTATATATATATATAATCATTAATATTTATTTATTTATTTTTCACCACATCATTGAAATAAAAGTTGAGATCAAGAATTGTGAGGCTATTATAATTGTAAGAATGAATGGTCATGCGTTTGTTTTTTATATATGAAAAAATGTTTTTACAATCTTTCACCAACAAGAATTCTCCTACAACTGTCATTACATATTAACATGACCACGACTGATCAAGGCCAATCTTCAATCTTCACTGCACCATCAATCAATTGTTATGGTACATCCTACCGCACCCAAACTTTTCTTTCCTGATCAAGCTGATTTCTAAGACATGCACGTGTACAAAAATAGACAAATATCGTCTAGGCCTTACAATGCGCAAGTATCACATGTAATACGACCTGTCATATTATAATGTTCAGGCCTATAGAGATTTTATTCTATTTTCCTCTCTCTCTCTCTCTCTCTCTCTCTCTCTCTATATATATATATATATATATATATTAATGATTAAAATGGTTGCTGTAGAAGCATGAACATGTCTTGCAAAGGTGATAGCTGATCCATCTGATACTGAATTTGAGGGGCAAAAAGGTCATTTCCAAAGTCCATGTAGTTGAATTGTATATCCCCAAAAGCATTGTCTAGCTGACTTTGAACCTCCTTATCGCACGTGACCTCCTCAGGCGACAACACGTGCTCCGAGCAACTTGAATCGGTCTGTAACCGGGGCTCCGACTCCGAAGTATCCATATGCAACAAGTCATTCATCATTGAAGTCGGAGGAAATACCATATTTTGACCCGAATTTCTGATATCGGGTTTTCGGTCCTCTGCTTCTGGAAATTTAGTCAATTTGCGATCAACGGATAAATGCTTCTCTATCCTTCCTTTCTTGTTGTAAATCCGACACAATACCCAATCATCAAGCTGAAATTAATTGATTAAAAAAAGAAAATCAGGGTCATTAAGACAATAAATTAAACTAAAAAAGCACTTAAAATTGAGAGATTAAACAAAATGAGAATTGAAGAGAAAATAAAATACCCTTAAGTTGTTTTTGTTGGAAGATGCAGAAGCAGAGCGATCGACATTAGCGGGTCGATATTCGTGCATGATCCAATTAGTTTTGACTCCTCTAGGAGCTTTACCGGCATAGAAGACAAGTGCTTTTTTGATACCAAGTGATCTGGGTTTACCAATGGGCTTATCCGCCCCGGTCGCCTTCCAGTACCCACTTCCAGCCGCACGGTTCGGTCTTGACCCGTTTGGATACTTTCTGTCTCTTGGAGAAAAAAAGTACCACTCTTTCTCACCGTAAAGAGCCATCTCTGCAGATACAACACAAACCCAGATTGGTCACTGCAAATTCTAAAAATCACCCATTTCCCAAAAACGAAGAAACAGAACTAAAATGAAAAAAAGAAGTACCAGGAAGCTGCCATGGATCGTATTTGTAGAGATCAATCTCGGCTATGATGGGAACAGAAATAGGCAAGCCTGCGCATTTTCTACACAAATAATGATTGACTAATTCCTCGTCTGTGGGGTGAAATCTGAAACCGGCCGGTAACTCTATCTCTCCTCCTTTCATCATTTATCGAATAGTTTTCTTCTTCTTCTTCTTCTACTTCTTTTGTTGTGGATAAAATTCACAGAAAATATTTCTTCTTCTTCTTCTCTGCTGTGTTGTTGTTGTTGTGCTGCTTGGGTCTTGTTGAAACGAATAACACAAGAGAAAACATAATATATATATAGGTGAATAAAAAGACTAGGTTTAGACACGTGGGACAGTTTTGCCTGTGAATTCTGGTCCTGTAAATTTTACAACTAAAAACGTGCTATTCCAGTATTACAGCAGCCATAGATTGTACACGTGTCGCTTGTTTGATTTGCTATTGACACGTGTGTCTCTCTGTCCAACTATATGCTCTTTCTGTCATTGCTTTCGTCACAACGTTTGTCTTCTTGTGTAGATCTTGAAAGTCGGCTCTACGCCAACTAATGGATCCTTGACTGCTCTGGTTTTGGTCAACTCTGGATCCTCTGCTTTCTAATATCAAAAGTTTTTATATAAAAATATAAATAATTAATTAATCAAAATAGATTGAGACCATTAGATCACACCTGACGTTTAAATAATTAGTGTTCTTAAATACCCACCTAGGTGCTAGGTGCTAGGTGCCTCCGATTCCTAGTAACATAAAATCGTCCTCATTAGGTAGTAGGTAAAAAAAGTGGATAATTTAAATATTTTATCAAATTATTTTACCGATTAATCATTTATATAAAATTAAAATCGTTTTTATATTTTAATCGTACCGTTTAAAATTTAAATATTGATTTTTTAAAAAAGATTGAATATTGGTTTCGTATATAGATAAAATAATTAAAAATAAAATAAATTATTAACCGTCTAGATGCTAGGTAATGGACAACCGTCCAACTAGCATTTAGCGTTTATTAAAACACCGATAATAATTAATGTTAGACTTCTTAATTTTTTTTAAAAAACTTTCTAAATTATATGGTAGGACGAGTTGTCACCATCTTATAAATCATAAGTTCATATAATATTGGATGTGATGTCAATAACTTACCGTACCATATAATACTTTTGAACAATATATATTTGAAAAAAAAAACTACCAAAAATAATACTTATTTACATAACTATCCCGCAACTATAAAACTCAACCCATATATATAATTATTAATTTTAGTTAGAATTAATAAAATTCAATGTTTTTTATATAAGTTAAAGATAAATAAATTCAATTAATTATTACACAAGTCAGTGTACCGTGGGGATGAACGATGTTCATTCAATTTGATCATGTATCATAATCGAGTCTCCAACCGTGATATATATATAAAGAATTCAATTAATTGTTAACAACTTTGGTTTTGAGAATAAAATACAAAAGTAAGTTGCTTGGGAATGAAGGAGTGAGTTATGAGTGGAGGGTGTAGAGTTGTTATGTTGAGGCAAGGCGCAGGTGATTACGAGGTGTGATTCGAATAAAACGTCATGTTCAACGAGACCCACGTAAGAATGAAAGCGTCATCATTATAAGGCATATGCTAAATGCATGCACATGCACGCCCTCCCTCGCATGAATCTGATGCCGATGCTTTTGCTCTTTTTTGTCCCCAATTTCACGTTGGGTGGCCCCATCTCATATACCAGTATTCTATACTACTGTGCTATCTTAATTTCATTTTTATGTTACTTATATACAAAGTATACAACTCTAATTAACATACAAAATAATAATTAGAGCTCTCAATGAATCGAGTTATTGCGAATTCGTGTTGTTTCGTGTTTGGATCGTATTAAAATTGTTCCACCCGAATCTGACTCGTTAGCTTAATGGGTTGAAATATACAAACCAGAAACCATTTATTAAATTAATGGGTAACCCGACCCGGTCAATTGCAAAATACTATATTTGAAATTTATTAAAAGGTTGGAAATAAATTACACTAAAGCATGATCAAACTCATACAATCAAGTTCATCATAGGCACGTAAAACTTCCAAAAAAAAAATCATCATAGACACCAACAATCAATTGAAAACATCAAATTTAAAAAATAAACGAGTCCAAAATAAAATAAAAAATTTGAAAATGAACTTTCCATTAATCTTTCTCTTGAATCTTCAATATGTTTCGACTGAGAATCTCAATCCTCATTTATATATATATTATATACCTTTAAAAAAAATTGTCAAGAAACAAATTAGTTTTAGAATATCAAATATCAGTTGTAAAATAAATTTAAAGTCCTGAAATTAATTACGTTGTATGAAATAATGGCACCATAGACCATAGTAATACAAAAATCAAAATGCAAGAAAGAAAACATATCTCAATGAATTTATTATGATCGAATCGACGGTAACTAATTTCAAGAAAATTGAAGACGACTACTTTTAGAGTTTTAGGGTTAGAGTTATAATGTTGTGAAATAATTTATTTATAGTTTTAGAGTTTTTAATCTAGAAATTGAAAGAATTTAGAAAATTTTCCCCTTTCAAAAAAAGAAAAACATAAAAAAATAAAAAATAAAAAAAAATAATTAGTAAAATATATTCTAACCATAATTATATATGTATATAGCGCGGATTTACAAAGATTTTTTTAATAATTTGCATAAACACATTTTAAAAAATCTTTATCTTAATGGGCTATCGAATTAAATTTTTTTAAAGGTGAACCTAAAACCGACTCATTATATTTCGTGTCTTAATGGGTTGACCCATTAATAACCCGATCCGATAAACAGACCTACCAACCGCTATTTTTGAATGGGTTTTGATCGTGTCAATGAGTCGTGTAAAATTTTGTCAGGTCTAATAATAATCTTTTATTTAGTTAAAACAATTTAAATTTTTACTTTAACATCTCAACAATCAATGTATTTTTAAACTAAAAATTATAAATAAATTTAAATATCAACCATTGGATTAAAAGCTCATGAATAGTTAAAATGTTAAACCAAAAATTTTATTCACAAATTTAAATTGATTTAATTTAATTTCTTTCAATTTTTTGTCAAAATTGATGAATTATAATATATTTTGAGGTACGAATATTTACACTCATAAAAGTTATTAGTACACTCATTTTTATAAGTACATCCATATTTAAAATTTAAAAAATAAAAATTATTGCAAGCACTCATCCTAATGTTAATAATACTCATTGTAGACTATACAATCATCAAATTTAGCAATCCCTTAAAACAATTCTCAAATGTAGAGGTGATAAATTTTGCGAATCCAAATTTGCTTATACCATTGGAGATGCTATTATACGGCAATCTTAAAAAAAATATTGATAACTATAGCTATCTTAAAAAAAAAACTTGTTGATATCTACAACTATCGTTACTTTTTTTTTGTATAGATAGAATTCATAACTATACATAAAAGAAAGATAAAAACAATATGATAATCATGTGATGATGAGAAAGTTTGACACTTTAAATAAAATTATAGTTTAATTAAGGTTTATCATAAGTTTTCTTTTTAAAAAATGTAATTTTTAAAGGTGAACCTAAAACCGACTCATTATATTTCGTGTCTTAATGGGTTGACCCATTAATAACCCGATCCGATAAACAGACCCACCAACCGCTATTTTTGAATGGGTTTTGATCGTGTCAATGAGTCGTGTAAAATTTTGTCAGGTCTAATAATAATCTTTTATTTAGTTAAAACAATTTAAATTTTTACTTTAACATCTCAACAATCAATGTATTTTTAAACTAAAAATTATAAATAAATTTAAATATCAACCATTGGATTAAAAGCTCATGAATAGTTAAAATGTTAAACCAAAAATTTTATTCACAAATTTAAATTGATTTAATTTAATTTCTTTCAATTTTTTGTCAAAATTGATGAATTATAATATATTTTGAGGTACGAATATTTACACTCATAAAATTTATTAGTACACTCATTTTTATAAGTACATCCATGTTTAAAATTTAAAAAATAAATATTATTGTAAGCACTCATCCTAATGTTAATAATACCCATTGTAGACTATACAATCATCAAATTTAGCAATCCCTGAAAACAATTCTCAAATGTAGAGGTGATAAATTTTGCGAATCCAAATTTGCTTATACCATTGGAGATGCTATTATACGGTAATCTTAAAAAAAATATTGATAACTATAGCTATCTTAAAAAAAAAACTTGTTGATATCTACAACTATCGTTACTTTTTTTTTTTGTATAGATAGAATTCATAACTATACATAAAAGAAAGATAAAAACAATATGATAAATCATACTAATTAGGAAATAACAAATATGGGATGGGGGGCGGGGGGATAAAAATATTATATTCGGGGACAGATAAAAATATTATATTCAAATTATATATATTCAAATTAACGCTAAACAAATATAATGGCCAATAATGAGATGGAATGGAATGACGTTAATATAAGCTCGACGAATTTTATCACGTTCATTGACTTGATAATCCCGAAGTAATCATAGGTCACGCATTTGTTAAAAATACCTTTGATTGATTTTTATAAGCTAAAATTTTAATATTAGATATTTACAAAGATCAACCGGATTTATCTCATTTTCTCATCCCAACACATGTGACATGTAATGTGTTAAATTGTGAGTGGATACACATTAATGATGTTTTATCTAACCTACCACATGTATTTACTCACCATTTGACATTTCAAATGTCATATGTGTTGGAATGAAAAACGTAGAGTGTGTAGCATTATTGCAATTTGTAATACCGTACTTAAAATTGTTCGGATAAATGAATCGAAGAATGAAAATAATTTAATTTCAGCATGAATGAAATTGCTTTTGTGAAAAAAATGAAAAAAATAGAAATAAATAAGCATATAAATATATTAGACTAGTTTATGGATCATGATGTATGAGAAACCAAATTCTAAACCGAATATATTTTATACTCTTAATTAAAAAGGATAAAATTAGATATTAATTAATTTATTATAATAATAATAATTTTAATTTAAAACTAACCTATTTATATAGGCTTTACATTTTTAAAGAATAATTATATTAAACAGACTTACGGATAGAAGGGATCCACGTATGTATATATATGTATACAAACCAAAAAAAGTTTAAAAGTATGGAGAGAAAACAAAATTATCGGGGGAGGAGTGATAACAACGGATCGGGGATCGGGTTCGAAAATGAGAATTAACTCATATCGTAAAAAAGAAAAAAGTTTATTGATACACTTTTTTTACCCACCTGCCGATCACTGACAGGTGAAGTTGATACCTAAAATATTAATTGTTGGTTGATTTTAAAGAGTTAAAAAAAGGATTAATTTATTAATAAGAATAGGTATAGATTGAAATTGAAGAGAAAATGATGGTATAGAATTAGAAATCGAAGCAAATTTGACCAATCCTTAAAAGAGCATAAAAAGAGGCAGAAACGGGGGAAGCAAAGATATGAGAAGAGTCGAGTGACGTGGGGAATGACTCTTCAACATACAACTGCAATGTAAAACAAAAAATGTAGTTGGATAAGGATGCATGCCGAACCTGCTCGGATGTTGCCCACCCAACTTCAACTTCAACTTCAACTTCAACTTGTGATATCTGTTTACTTTTTATTTCTTTACTCAAATCATTTGCCTTTTCAAACTCCCTAGACTCCATTTCTTTCAATTTGCGCGTGGCAACTTGTTACACTACATTCTTCCCTACGAATCCTCTTTAGATTATTATTATTAATAATAATAATAATAAATTCTTATATCAAATAACCGGGTCATATATGGATTTGTTAACACTCATCGAGAAATAAATTCACGGTTTGAATATCTATTACACCATACTTAATTTTAAAATACACATTATGTGATTCAATCCATTATCATTATCTTGTAAAAGGAAAACATTTTTATATATATATATATATATATATATATATATATATATATATATATATATAATAAGATGTGATGTGATGCCATTTACACTTTCCTGGCCTAAAAATATCTTATATATTTGTAATATAAGTAAGGTTAGAAATCCCACATAAAATCTCATATTTTCTATACTCAAACATATGACATATGAGGTGTCACTCAGTAAATCAATACACATTAATTATGATTTATCTCGTTTATCTTTAGATTTTTGTTTTTTTCTTAAGTTTTATATCATTTCATAAATTCTAGTTTTTTTAAGGGGAGAATCGGACAAACCTTACCCAGTTGCCCATGTATATATAAAATTACACATCAATTATTGTATATCCATTCAGCAAGTGACACATTAGCTGCAACATAGATTGGGGTAAAAAAGGTGGGATGTCTAAATATTACTCTTGTAATATATATTGGAATAATGCCGCAAACAATGGCACTGGGTTAGAGATCTCTTCTTGCTCTAAAATGGCTTTTTGCTCTAAAATAGAGCTACCCTTAGGAAATAATACATGTAAACCATTCAAAAGCAATTCTATCTTTAATAAATATGCATGAATAACCTATAGAAACAAAATGAAAAATGAAAATATTTCACGAGATACGAAAAAGAGTAAACGGTTTAAAAGATGTATAAAAAGCATAGTAATTTGTGTGTGTGAATATATTGATGTTAAAATGTTTAATGCATCCATGAAAATTTGGAAATTATAGTAGATGAGAATATACGGCGGTCTTGCATCTTCGTCATGATATTATTTACCGACAAGAAACTTTAATAAATCCATATGTTATTATAATGACACTTGATAAGGTGGCCGGCCGCAGTCTTTTAAAAGTTGTGTATTAAAAAAAATGAAAAATGAAGGTAAAACAGATGTGTCACACAATCTACTTGACATGTCCAAGTGAACTGAACATTAACTTATTAATTATTATTGTTATGTCTTTGTTACACATTTATTTCTAGGAACCTTCTTCATGTTTCTCACACCAAGCCTCCAAATTTGACCAAACTTAATGCTATCAAATATCCAATTTATGGGTTGGATCTTTTTTCCTTATTTCTCTGCCAACATGGGTCAGGCCCATGGGTCCTCATCCACAATCTCTCATAGACTCCACTTCTCACTCTCTGCTTTGGTTTTCAGGCGTGTCTTGAGACCTCCATTAAACCATTTATCCCTATGTAACACTATTTTCTTAGATTTTGTTTTTTGTAAAAAAAACAGAGATTAGAAAATCGACTCAAAGTATAAGCCCATGAGAGAATGTATATAATTCCTGGATCCCATAAGAGAGAGAGAGAGGAAACTGATGGGTGGGCCTGCGACTGATAGGAAGAGAGCAAAGCGTCGGTAATTGTTTGACTGGTGGGCCCGTACCGCAAAAAGGGTGGAAAGACAGGGGAATTGGGCTCCATTTTTTATTTTGCTTTATAACGATAATGACGGTCCTCAAAAACTGTATTTATACCCCGGGTGGTTACTCACTTATTCTCAAACTATCAAAATAGACAATATATAAAGATTTCATTTTAAAATGATTATTTTTGATGAAAAGTATGACAATAATGGTCATTCCATCCAATTCCGTTAAATGAGTGATATTTTGATAAATAAGGGGATGACATTAATTTATTTTAGATTATTTTTTAGAAATCAATTTTTGATTTTGTTTTTTGAAACAAATAATTATATTTAGTATGGTATATATGTATAACATATCTCAAACAAAATATCATATATTAATATACTTCAATTTATAAACCAATTATCTACATTGATTGATAATAATTTTAGATATTAACTTTTGGGTGATAAAGTTTTTTTTTTTTACATTTCATCTTGACTATATTTTTTTCTATTATAAATTATTTTGCTTAAATAACTAAATATTATTCAAAAATATTGTTGACTTTGTTTATTATAATGAACTTTTAATATATGTACCCAAAGAAAAAAAAAAGAGTTAATGTCTAATATTATTATCGATCAACATAAATAATTGGTTTAAAAATTAAAATATATGAATAAGTAATATTTTGTTTGAAATATGCTATATATATAAACGCATGATAAATATAACTATTATTTAAAAAAAATCAATAATTGATTTAAAAAAAATCTAAAATAAATTATTGTCATCCATTTATATATCAAAATACGATTTATTTAACGGAATTGAATGAAATAGATGGCTATTAGTTTCACATTTTCAACAAAAGTGATCATTTTTAAATGAAATCCCCAACTAATATTTATTCTAAAACGAAATCTCAAACTAATAGTTATTTTAATAATATGGAAATAAATGAGTGATCGTCATAATAATTATCTCTATTTTATTTTCGCATACTTTCTTGGGCCTCTTGGCCAAGAAAAACGCGCATAGAGAAAAACCAAGAGAGATAGGGGAAACTGATTGGTGGGCCTGCGACTGATAGGAAGAGGGGAAAGTGATGGTAATTGTTTGGTGGGCCCGTGACCGTAAATAGGGAGGAAAGTGAAGGGAATTAGGCTAACTTTTTATTTTGTTTTTAGCTAGAGTAACAATAATAGCACACCTGAACAGTTGTATACTTGTATCTGTACCCCTTTTATCACCGCACTCATCAAAAGTTTAAAAAAAATCTCTGATTTGTAATGCTTTGTTTGATTTTTCAACTTAACACTGTACGACACTTGATATAGTTCATTTAGTTATTTTATTTGATTTTTTAAGTGTTAAAATCACTTAATAAACCCATAAAACCACTTGTTTTGAAAAGTGAAAAATTTTCTCTTAACAAAAATTCAATGGAATTTAATACAAAGATTTACTTTCAAAATTGTCTTCATTAATTTAATATATTTTCAATTTTATTTTTTTATTGAAACCCTAATCGTAATTATTAGATTCTATACAAATTAAAGTGTGGTAGACTTATTGATTTCTAAGGATACTATATATATATATATATATACAGTAGTGTTCACATGGGTGCACACTGATGTAAATACATGAGTGCATTGAATTTGCGTTGTTGGATTCAATTACTTTGATTTAGTCTAAGTCATAGTAGTTGAATCCAACGACTTACATTCAATACACTCGTATAAAATCCATGAGTGCGCACTCATGTGAACGTCACTATATATATATATATGGTATTTGTCTCATTTAACATCGGAGAGTGTACAGTAATACTGGAGCATTTATTGATTAAGTAGTGCTGGTGGACATTTATCAATTAAATAGTATTGGTGGATGTAAATTAATAATGATATTCAATTTAGAGTAAAAAAAAACCAACCTGTCCAGAATAATATAAATTTGAAATATTATTAATAACTAAATAAATTTATTTTAAAATTATTAATTTACATGTTAGAGTTGTCCTTAATATATTAAAATGTAAATATATAACAAATAATAGTTTTAGAGTTGTCCTTAATATATTAAAATGTAAATATATAACAAACAATAGTTAGAAGGACATAGATATAAAAGTATTTATTTTCAAATATTTATAACTTTTTTTTAAAAAAAAAACTTATCACTTATATTCAGTTTTCAGTAGAAAAAAAAACACGTTTTCAGTTTTCAATCACTATTAGGTATGAGCGTGGGGGGCCGGGGCCAATGGGGCGAGGGAGGGTACCCCCACCCTCATTCCTCAAACCTCCCTTTACCACCTCCCCCAAAATCCATTTGGGGGGATGTTCCCCCACCCCACCCCCACCCACAAAACCCATTTCCCCCATTTCATTTCCTTTTCAATTCTAAATTCCAAAATTTCAATCCGAAAAATAATAAAAATACAATACAAAATCCAAAGTACAATACAAAATAATTACAAAATACAATCTGTTCTTGGGTTGAGTTAGAGATGGTACCCAAGTTTAAATTTACTAAGGTAGGGTTAATGAATTGACTCTTGAGTTTAGATTTACTAGTGATACTAACCTAATCACTAACTAGTGAGTTGGTGACTATTATAGTCGATGGTCAATAATCATGTTAATTTTAATACTTTAATATTATAATTTATAGTTTTTTAATTGTTAAATTTTTTATATAAAAATAAAAATAATATATATATATATATTATTTTGGAGGCCCAATGGGGTTTTGGGTTTAGAGGGAGGCACCCCCACCACTTCCCCCCAAATATGTTTGGGGGCAAAGTTTGCCCCCACCCCCACCCCTAAATCCATTTGGGGGCAAAATTTATCCCCAAAACCCCATGGGGGCCAATGGGGGATGGGGCCTAATGGGAAAACACTCATCCATAGTCACTATTCAGTCTTCAGTAAGTAACATTTAACATTGTTCAATCCTTAGATACAAAAACAAACGAGACTTATAAACCCCAATTAATGCAAAAAATACCTATTCTTTAACTACAATGTATTGTATTTTTGTAAGTACAAACCACCTATAACTATTATTATGTTATTTTATCAATTTTATTATTATTTTAAATTTTGTTGTTACCTTTAATTCTCTTACTATTCTTTATTTTTTCAACTCCTTTTCTCTTCTCAATATTTTTAAAATCAAACTCAATTTTTCGTTATTTATTTTTCATTAAAAATCCATTTAAAGATTTTTTTAGAACTACTTTCTATTTGAGAGAGTTGTAGGGATACAAAATTTGTTTTATGTTCCAATTAATGTGGAAATAGATAAGTATTGAAGAACATCTATTTTTTTTATAGGAAAGAACATCTAATAATGTTAAAAAAAAAATTCTAAAGTGTGTTTGGAAGAAATAAAATTATATGGATAATATAGTTAATTTAAAAGTCTGTTAGTATAACTAATGATTTTGTTCTTCTAATAGAAATAATAAAAATTGTTAACCTAAAATTCGTATGGGAGTAGAATTTCGATCAACACTCTCAAGCTACAACATGGTAGATGGCAACGGGGTGGGTACCTCTAGGTACCGTGATTTTGATAAGACAGATACGATAAAAAGGGAAAAATACAGCACGTATATAAAAAATAATGGAAATGAGATGTTTTATTAATCATTGGGTTTATTGGTATAATCATGGTGATTATTCTCACATTAGGACTATCTTTTCTCTCTCACTATCTCTTCTTCTTACACAGATGGCGATGACGATCTCGTTTTAGTCGATAAATGTATATTTCTCTGTTGGAGATAACAAATACTCTATCTAGGTGATCAGTTTGCTGAGTAATTTCTCTCTTCCTTCTTTACTTCAAAGATTGTTGTTGTATTTATTATCCCTAATTCTTCCAGTCAATCCCCGTAATTCGGGATAATTGATCTGCGATCATCGGAGTTGATTGGCGTTGACTGAGACTATAAATTAGCACAAAAATGGCTCCATTTGATTATGTAATGGTTTTCGTTATATTTGAATTCCGATTGTGTTGACAATTTCGTCTTATTTATGGCGCTTTAAGTGACGAGGAGGTCAATGTTCTCTTTTTCCTTGCTAGAGACAAATGCTGGTTTTGTTCCTTTGAGCACGATAGTGGTCCATTGTCCTAGATATACCGGTCTACCTTTACTGGTGCGGTTCTTACTTTAGCATGCTGTCACCTTCTTGATACCATTCTTCCTGCTGGATGGATGAGACTCATGTACCAGATTGGTCCTATATTGATATCGCAATACTTGAGTACGAGGTAGGTGTCGGGATATAAAATACTAGATAGAAGGTATCGTGGTACCGGTTCTCATTGATACCAGGTGAAAGGCATGGTGTGGTATCGACCCTTCCCAGATTATGGTATCATTATTTCCTCGTACCTGAGATTTGGTCCCGATCTAGATCCTACAAGATATCAGCTCGATAGAAAATTCTTCTTTGGTCTCTCGTAAAAAAAAGCTGTTAACACAAATTAATTTAATACTTACTTTTTTCACAACCAAATTTGTCATATGATTTTGATTTATTTCCATATTTAGCAATCAATTTGAGTTTCCTTAAAAGGGACTGAAAAAATATATTTATTGACATGATAAATATATATAGTTTTGCTAAAACAAAGTATACATTATACTTTTAAAGTCAATGAAAGTCTACGAAAGTCGTTTGAAATAAAAGTCTACGAAAGTCGTTTGAAATAAAAGTCTATGATTTATTTATTTTTAATGAAATTCAATGAAAGTTTTTCATAATTATATAAAGTCTATAAAAATCCATAAAATCTGTAAAAGTCATCCACTTAAAAAAGTCTTTGATAGTTTTTTGAAATTCCAATTGAACCTTAATATATATATATATGTGTGTGTATGTGTGTGTTTGAGATATGCTATAAGTATATACAATAAATATAATTATCCATTTTAAAAAAACAAAAAAATCAATTTCCAAAAAACATCTAAAATAATTTATTTTAGATATTTTTGGGAAATTAATGTCATTATCTTATGTACCAAAATGTCACTCATTGGATGGAATTGAATGGAATGACCATTAATGTAACAATATTCGTAAAAAATGGTAATTTTGAAATCAATTTCCCATCAATGATCATTTTGATAATGGTGACCCAAATTGATGGTCACCTGGATAATTATCTCCATATGTAAATATCAAACTATTAATATGTTTTTTTTTGTTGCAAAAATCTGAAATAAGAAACTAATTAATAATTATTTATGGGTGTACTAACAAACAATTAGTTATCTTAGTAATTTTACTTAATGATATTATTGGATTATGACAATTGTATATACAATTTTAAGTGATGTAAATATCGTCTTATTCTATATTCATTTGGGACATTGGATTGACCAATTCCAACGACTATGATGGGATCCTGAAAATTCCTTAAAATCCAGGATCCTGTACTTGATAACTATTATATATATATCTAAAATTACTCAAGTATTTCCATCAATGTGGCCAAATACTAAGAGCTCCGTTATACGGTCTCATAAACAAAAATTACATAATAGTGGACATAAATTATAATATTATGAATCTTAATTTTTCTTGAAATATTACACTAATTCGGGATTGAGGGAGATGAGATGGTCTCGAACTCACAATCTCATGGTGTATATGTGAAGAACAAACCATTTGGTCAATCTCATCTTGTCATTGGTGTTACAAGAGAAAATGGAGAGATGGAAAAGTTTCGACCTTGTCATGCAACTGTTTTTAGTCTGTTTTTGTTTTTCAAAAACGATTTCGAATTCATGTTCGTTAACCGTTTTTCATATTTTTTAAAAACGAAAAACAAAATCAGTGTTAACGGTGAAAAATTTGAAAAACACAAAATATATGTTTTCTTTGTTTTTGTTTTTGTTTTTGTTTTTCATTTTTTTTTATTTTTGCTTACCTTTTTTCCTTATTCTTTTCCGATCTTCTTCTTCTTCTTCTTCGATCCTCTTCTTCTTCTCCAATCCTTCTTCTTCTTCTTCTTCGATCTTCTTCCTTTCTTTTTCTTCTTTTCTTCTTTTTAATTGATATGGTTTCTTTTCTTTTTCTTCTTTTTATTTATTTTTTATATTTTTTAATTAATGTTATATATATATATATATATATATATATATATTAAAATAATAATTATTTATAATTTAGGAGTTTAGTTTTGATTAATTGATTTTTTTTTAATAATCTGTGATGTATTACTTTTGTTTAATTTAAAAATTACAATAAAAAAATTATATTGTTTAATTATTTAATCAATTTGTTTATAATTGTAATTTTATTAAATAAAATGCAAAAATGCAAAAATGCAAAAATTGATATTCAATTTTTGATAGTTTTCAGTTGACCTATCAGATGCGTTTTTTTCTTTTTCATTTTCAAAATACAACTATCAGCTTATGCTACTAAACACGTTTTTAAAATTCGAAACTGAACAAAAAAAACTGTTTTCATTTTTATTTTTATTTAAAAAAAAAAACTGAAAAACGCTTACAAGAAGGGTCATTAGCAGCTGTTTGGTCTTGTTTTTAAAAATAGTTTTCTATTTTTTCTATTAATAGAAAAACAACTTTAAAGTGTTAAAGTTAAGGCCCCGTTCTGCAGATGTTTTTCAGTCCGTTTTCGTTTTTATTTTTCAAAAACAATTTCGAAAACGCGTTCGTTAACCGTTTTTCATTTTTTTTTGAAAAAAAAAATGAAAAACAAAATCAGTGTTAAAAGTGAAAGATTTGAAAAACACAAAATACTTGTTTTTCGTTTTTTGTTTTTCGTTTTTGTTTTTAATTTTGTTTTTCTCTTTTTTTAGATTAAAAAAAATCTTAAACTATTAATTATACTGTTATGCATTTGATAAGACTAGGACAAGAAGGAACAAGATTTTTAAATTATCAAAGTGCCCCTCTTATATATATATATTATAATATTATATATTATAATTATATATTATTAATTATATATATATTATAATATATAATAATATAGAATATTGATATATATATATTATAATATATAATAATATAGAATATTGATATATATATAATAATATAAAAATATTATATATATTATTAATATAATAATATATTATTATATATAATATTATATATATATATATGATATATACATATATATATATATATATATATATATATATTTATAAATATATTATATATATAATATCAAATATTATATAGTTATATAGGATATAATGTCATATATTATGTATTATTATATATAAAAATATAATCTAAAAAATATAATCATTTTTAATATATAAAATAATATATATATATTTATAATATAAATTATAATATATTATTATTATATATATATATAATATATATTATAATTATTTATTTATAATTTACGAGTTTAGTTTTGATTAATTCATTTTTTTGATATGTTTGTTTGAATTAATTTTTGATGTGTTACTTTTGTTTAATTTAAAAATTACAATATAAAAATTATATTGGTTAATTATTTAATCAATTTATTTATAGTTGTAATAATATTAAACAAAATACTAAAATTGATATTTCAATTTTTGCTAATTTTCGGTTAACTTACCAGACGCGTTTTTTTTCGTTTTCATTTTCAAAATACAGCTTTCAGTATTTTCTACCAGACGCGTTTTTAGAATTCGAAAATGAAATCAAAAATACTGTTTTCATTTTTATTTTTATTTTCGAAAAACATTAATTGAAAAACGCTTGCAGGACGGACCCTAAACGTTTTATAAAACTTGTTTTCGAGAAGAAAAAAAAGACTTTTTAAAAGTTACAACTAAAAAGTTTAAAACAACTTTTTTATTGTTTTCCATCGTTTTCAAAACAGATTTTCAAAACAAGCCACAACTTTTACCTTAAAACAACTATTTTACTCATTTTTAAAAATAAAACCAAGACATATTTACATCGTTTTTTGTTTTTAAAAACTATTCTTAGAAAACATTGTTTCTAAATCATGATTTTCTTTTTTAAAAATAGTTTTCAAAAACTGCATTTTAAAAACAAATCATTCAAGTATTGTATTAAAACAATAGATATGGTGTAGTTGCAACTGGATAATGGTTGACATCCAATCCTTTTATTGAACCTTTGCATCCAACTTGATATGTGAGCTATTAGATTTAAATTTTTTAATTTGACTATATGCACTTGTCAAAACATCCGATGGTCAACACATCAAGTTGGATAAAAGGGTTAGAAGTCTACGATTATCCATTTGCAATTATTTTAATCATTTTCGTACTTTCAAACAAAATTATTTACTAATCAAAAACATGAACCATATGTTTGAATATAACTGGGCTTTTATATTTCTGAGTTTTGGGTTTGGGTTTGTTTATGTTTATTGGATTAATATCCAACCCAAAAGAATAGCTGATTAGTTGACTAAAGTTAACATATTATCCAACCTAATCATCATGAATTCATGATCATCATAGCATCTTATCTTTTCAATGTAAATGTGTTGGGTATCTCACACGTGAACACTCTCACTCATTGTTTGTTTGAAAGCGTATTAAAGAGCAAAAAAAAAAAAAGACCGGCTTGGCGGCCAGCGTTCAAAAAGCATTTGGTAGGCTTAATTCTTAACAACTTAACAACCGCGCATAACTTGAAATGACAGGCACGCCAACATATATACTTGCACAAGAAAACAATAAGAATTAAATCTCTACATTGCCAAGTGAAAGTGAAATCACAAACGCCTTTTTAAATGTGTCGCTTCTTCTTCAATTGGTGCAAAAACCACTTTAATATTTGAACTCTCTTTTCACAGCCAAACCCCAAATATATACCACCCACCAACCCTCCACCAAAACAATCATACATACCTCTCATATGTAAGCAGTAGAAACGTATAGAGAAGTTCAATATATACTGAGAGGTTATTTTGAGAGAAGAAGAAGATCGAAGAGAGATGTTAATATGGTGGTGGTGGGTTGCAGTGGTGGTTATGGTGGTACAAGGAGGAGGAGAAGTCACATACGATGGAAGATCTCTGATTATTGATGGCCAACACAAAATCCTCTTCTCTGGTTCTATTCATTATCCTCGTAGCACTCCTCAGGTACGTAAATTATTCATCGTCAATTCAGTTTCATATTATTATTAAATATTAATTAATAAAGGGGTGGGTATGGTACTATGGTCATGCAAGACTGCAAGTCTCGTTGTCTTGTTGCCATGTGAAAATTTTCTTTGGAGTGTAGATTTTGAATTCTATCTACGGATCTACCAGAACATGCAGAATCAAACCAAATTGTACAAATATTGTGTTTTTAGTATTTAGTTCAATAATAGGAGATAAAGTAAGCATCACGGGTAGCTGCATAGGCAGTAGTAGGTTTGCGCCAGCTGCATACAACAGCTTTTGTTTAATTTTGTCAACTTTTGTTGGCTCTTTATCTCTTTGTTTTCTTCCATTTTGTCCAGTACAACATGCTGTTTTATTTTTTGTTGTTTTAGCTTCTTTAGATCGCTAAACTTAATTACTCACAAACAACTGTTACCTTAGCTAGGAATGTGTAGCTGCCTGCTTTTATATATATATATTATATACTGGTGTTATAGTTGGTATTAGTTTGTGTTTAAGAAAACGTAAGCTAGGCAAAGCAAACGAGTTTGTTACTTTAAAATGACGTGCTCTTTAAAAACATAATATTAATGAAATAAAAGAATGTATTTACAAGTGTTTAAAATTTACATTATTTTAATATATATTATTGTCTTTCAATACAGATATAAGGGTATTCTGGACATTTTAGAAGTTATGCAATTGTTACTCCCAAAGTCATTTTTGAAAAGGGTAATACTATACTTCCCAATAAATTATTCCAAAAATATGTACAATCCAATGTGACAGTCCAATAAAAAAGATAATGATAGTAAATCAATAACAATTTTTAAGACAATTTTTTGGATAGAGTAGCATTTTCCGAAAGTAAAAATACGATAATTCATTAAATGAGCTGGACTGCTACATTGAATTGTACATATTTTTGAGATAATTTATTGAGAAGAGTATCATTTTCCTTTTGAAAATCAATCCCCATCCAACTGATTTATCAAAATTTGATTGATGAAAATAAATGTGTTAAAAAAGCTCTATAGTCTATATCCCTTTAAACTTATAAAATAAGTGATTATTTATAAGTTATCATAACCGCAACACAAATGCTTCTTGTTTTTGAGAGTCCTTGATTATGTATATTTTTATACTAATAAAAACAATTTTAAATAAGTAAAAAAACTATACATATTTTTTAATATTTAACTGACGACAATAAAAACATTTTTTTTTTCAATTAATATTGCGCAAAATGTTTTAAAGAGAATTACTAAATATTAAAGAGATGATATAATAATTGTTGTTTTATACGAACAAAAAAGTACTTGAAATTTCCCAAAAAAAATTAAAAATAAAAAGAATTGCTGACAATCGATTTTATAAATAGATATTTAGGACAAACGTATCGCCTCATTTGTTTCAATCCAATTGTACCCATCACAATCTCACATTCGCACTCAAGTGAGATTACGGTGAGTTTATTTATTTATATATATATAAAACTTTTCTTCATAATATCCACATAAATATATATCGATAAATATATCTTCTATATGTATAATTAGATTCAATTGTTTTGACTGTATTTACTTGTCGATAATGTGAATTCTTAGATTCAATTGTTTTGACTCGGTCTATATACACTTATCGATCGGTGCTTATCCATAATATATGACCCATATGTAATGTACTAATGTATTTTTTATTAGTGCGTACAAAGGGAGAAAAGAATATATATAATCTACATCAGTGTGTTGTATGTGAACAATTGATTATGGAGAAACGTTGGTAAATGCATACACTTTGAGTAAAAGTATGTAAATGTAATGGTTCATATTTAACGCACCGATGAAGTTATATTAGTACGCACTGATTTGAATATTTAAATATATATATATATACACGGTCATTTTCCTATCAGTACGCACTGATGAAATTATATAAGGACATTGAATGTGAACCACTCATTTATAAAAGAATTTTGACAAGTGAATACATGCCAAGTCATAGTATGTAAAATGCGTGACTCACATTTAATGTCCTTATATAATTCCATCAGGAAGCACTTATGTGATAATTTTCGTATATATATGGTTAGGCTATATGAACTCAATATCATAATATAAATTTGTGAGTTCAACATCCATTCATTCATTTTCACTTAATCCAAAGATTGTTATTAATCTTTAATTCATTCACTTTTTCCACTCTTGGGTTATTGAGGGGAAATGAATGAATGGATATTGAAATCACAGAAGTAAATCAAAATTTTGAGTTAATATAACTTGATCAATATATATATTTCAATTTTTACTTAATAACAATATGAAACTATATATAAAAAAATATTTTATTCACCTTTTAAACTTCTAACTTTTAAGTTGTATTAACGGAGCAGATATTGGATAATAATAAGAGTGAAGAAAAATGATTGATGATGCAGATGTGGTCATCTTTGATAGCGAAAGGCAAGGAAGGAGGATTGAATGTGATTCAAACATACGTGTTTTGGAACCTCCACGAGCTCCAACCTGGCCAGGTCTGTTTTATTTGTTAATTGTTATCATCCATTTGGATTGCCTCTTTTAATTTGTTCTCTTTTGCTTGTCTTTACAATTGTCAGTGTTTGTGTGCCTGCCTGTCACAGTATGATTTCAGCGGCAGATATGACTTGGTCAAATTCATTAAGGAAATCCAAGCTCAAGGCCTTTATGCTGCCCTTAGAATTGGACCCTTCATTGAGAGTGAATGGACTTACGGGTAACTTTCCATTCATTTCCTTTTATATACTTATTATCGTGGGTTGATCCGGTAGTATACTCCACACATCTATACCTAAATTATTGTAATGTTTTTAAAAAAAACACGTGACAAATAAAAAAACCCATTACATCTGTTTTTCTTGAATATCTATCAACTTACAATATCTCACGTGATACAAAAAATACCGTGTAGTTTTTATTTGTATAATTATATATCGATTATTTTGGGTGTAATATGTTTTTCAGGGGGTTCCCATTTTGGTTACATGATATCCCTGGCATTGTCTATCGTTCAGATAATGAACCATTCAAGGTTTACACCTCCTCTCATTTTGTAAACTTCATAATATTCACTAATGCAAATTTATTCTTCTAACTTGTGTAATTAATTCAATTTGTAGTTTTACATGCAAAACTTCACTGCCAAAATAGTGAATTTGATGAAGTCTGAGGGTTTATATGCTTCCCAAGGAGGACCAATAATACTGTCCCAGGTGAATGTGGACTTCAACTTCAATATATCATATAGTATAAACTAATTTCCAAACATCTAAGAAATTACTAATTTAATTATTATATAGATTGAGAATGAATATCAAAATGTTGAAGCAGCTTTTGGAGAAAAAGGACCTTCATATGTTCGATGGGCAGCGAAAATGGCGGTTGAACTGGAGACCGGCGTGCCATGGGTGATGTGCAAGCAAACTGATGCTCCTGACCCTGTGGTTAGTTCCATTTCTTCCAGTACACCTGCATTCTATCTATATATATATCGTTTGTCAATTTCTAATATTTATGCAGATAAACACATGCAATGGTATGAGATGTGGAGAAACTTTTACAGGCCCAAACTCACCAAATAAGCCATCAATGTGGACAGAAAATTGGACTTCTTTGTATGCCTTCACTCTATCTTCATATTCCTTTTGTTTCTGAAAAACTGAAAGCAAAAGAAGATATATAAATGGAAGAAGAAATTACAGATTCATTTGTTAAAATATATGATAAACTCATTGCTCTTTTTTCTTTTTGAAGCTATCAAGTGTATGGAGGAGAGCCATACATAAGGTCTGCCCAAGACATAGCATTTCATGTCACGCTTTTTATTGCAAAAAATGGAAGCTATGTAAATTATTACATGGTATTTATCTCTGAAAACACCATCTCTCTCTACAAAGCTTAAAGTTTATATTTTGTTTTGAAACTATATTCTAGCAACTGGATAACATTATAACGTGTGACATTCAACTTCCAATCTAGTACCATGGAGGAACGAATTTCGGGAGAACAGCATCAGCATATGTCATAACAAGTTATTACGATCAAGCTCCATTAGATGAATATGGTATGAAGCAGATATATATAGTATTATTTACAACTCTAGTGACACATAATAGTTCTGAAATAAATTACAGGTTTAAAGAGGCAACCAAAATGGGGACATCTTAAGGAGTTGCATGCTGCAATTAATTTAAGTTCTACAACTTTACTGCAAGGAGTACAAACTAATTTCTCATTGGGTCAATTTCAAGAGGTGTTGTCTCTAATCCTTTCATTAACTTTTGTTATCAGATTCATATTCATTACAAGTAGATGTAATACTAATGACTATCTATCCGCTACGACTTTAGGCCTATGTTTTTCAAGATGCAACGAAGGGATGTGTCGCTTTTCTTGTAAACAATGATGGAAGAGAAAATGCTACTGTACAGTTTCGAAATTTAACATTTCAGTTGTTTCCAAAGTCTATCAGTATTTTACCTGATTGTGAAACTGAAATCTTCAATACTGCAAAGGTTAGTCACCAGTCATTTGTGATTATATGTAATATGACACAAACATTATTTTGACTCTAAAGATATAATGACAGACAGCATCATCAAAACATTGGTTTTCGATTTTTCTCTCTAATTTTATACTCTTTTGGAAGATAGCGTTGTCTCTATCTTATATATGTCATGCTAGGTAAATACAGAGTACAATGAGAGAACAATAACGACAAGTCAAACGTTCAGTGCAATAGATGGATGGGAAGAATTCAAGGATGACATTCCAAACTTCTTAGATACTTCATTAAAGTCAAATACACTATTAGAGCACATGAATACAACCAAAGATAAATCTGATTATCTCTGGTATACTTTAAGGTATATTCATTTCCCTGAAAACAGTTTGCATATATATAAGAAATAACTCGCATGATATAGCATTTTGATTTTCAAGCCAATTCAATCAATTTTATGGGAACTATTTTGAAAATCATAATACTGGTAACAGCTTTCAACACAATGCATCTTGCAATGAACCAGTACTTCATGTTGAGTCTCTTGGACATGTTGCACATGCTTTTGTCAACAATATATATGCAGGTAAATTTCATCCTCACAGTAAAATATAAAATTTCAACTTCTAATTATCGAAACAAATGAAACACAGAACATTACTTCGGATCAGATATTTTAGACTTTCAACTTTGTCGTAAAATTTTAGCTTAGCTATTTTTCAGGAGCTGCACAAGGAAATCATGATGTCAAGGGATTTACCATGGAAATTCCAATTAAGTTAAATGATGGGATGAACAATATCTCCATACTTAGCGTTATGGTTGGTTTGCCGGTAAGCTGTACTTAAATTTCGAAATAATTTTATCGGTAATAAGTATAACTAAAAAATTTTGTATTATGTTGTGTGAAGGATTCAGGAGCTTTTCTTGAGAGAAGATTTACCGGATTGAAAAAAGTGGAAATACGCTGTGGGGAGATGGAGTTGTACAATTTGACTAATTATGAATGGGGATACCAGGTGAAGTTCTGTTATTTAGAAGCAATTAAACACTAAACTTGTTAGTGTTGCTAAAAAGCACATATCAATTTTTGTCTCTTTATATTGAATTAACTAACACAGGTGGGACTATTGGGGGAGAAGATAGAGATACACACTGAAAAAGAGTTGGGAAATTCTGAATGGAGCAAAATTGATCTCTCCACAAAACAACCACTTACTTGGTACAAGGTAGAGATTAATATTAAATTTGTTGTGTATTATGAATTATGTTGAATTAGTGATATACTTAAAACACTTGTATGTATACCTCAGACTGAATTTGATGCACCCATCGGAAACGATCCGATTGCCTTAAACCTTAGCACAATGGGAAAAGGTGAAGCTTGGGTGAATGGACAGAGCATTGGTCGTTTTTGGGTTTCATTTCTAACTTCTCATGGAAATTCTTCACAGACAATGTATGTATCTATCATCTACCTTTATTCTATAGTGTATATTTATATTGAAATTGCAATATAAAAACTAACTAGACCAATAATTACTGGTGTGTTTTTGTAGGTATCATGTGCCTGGATCCTTCCTCAAACCTTTTGGAAATGTTCTAGTTTTACTTGAAGAATTCAAAGGGGATCCAGTTCAAATAACCTTAGACACAATTTCTGTTACTAATTCACATGAACCCATCTCTCACTATCACACCCTTTGATAATTTTGTCGGATGTGCCTGCCAATGTCCTACTTAATAAAATTCATCCATACTACAAATCTACAATGTAATTTCAAGAACATACTCTACAGTGTAATTTCTCTTAACGACCTAATCTGGTGTTTAGAGTGGAAATGCATTTACCAAAATCGATGTAAAATTTGATAAAAGCCTCACAAATGTTTGAATTAACGAGTTGTTTTGAAGCTGAGGCAGTGCACAAAAACAATTCCAAGCGAGGCACCACAACAAGTGTAAATTAATAAAAAAAAAATCTATTACATATACTACGAGGAAGGAATTAGAAAACTTACTTTGAAGAGGACGATCTTTGCAGAAAATCTCATCTGTTTCTCCTCTCTCGCCTCCGTTTTCGAGAATCAATTTTTATGTATTGGGATTTGGGCTTGCTGTTGCTGGTATGTTTATATACTTAATAGTGGGCCCTTTAAAATATTATATAATAATAAACGACATCGTTTTAAGAGAGTTTCACTTTTAGAAACAAGTTTTCCTGACCTGATCAAACCTCATAAACCGACATCGTTTTACAAAACACGACTCAGAGACTTTTTAGAAAGTTTCTTGATTTCCAAGTTACAAACCTTTTTCGTTTTTTCAAGAAACACAGCTCTCTCTTTCTCTGATTCTCTCTGCAACAATGGTGGATTTTCCGATTTCAGTTGAGTGTAGATTCCTACCCACAGATAAGGAATTAGTCTCTTACTACCTATCCAACAAGCTCTTCATGAAGCAGCCCTTCAATGATCTTGAAAAGGCTTTGGTCAAAGAATATGATCTCTACGGCTCTCATGAGCCCTGGGAGATATGGAGTTTGTACGGAGGAGACCACCTGTAACACGGTCAGGCGCTTTACTTCTTCGCTCGCCTCAAGAAGGTCTCCGTTAATGGTTCAAAAATCTGCAGAAGGGTCGGTTCAGGTACTTGGGTGGGAGAAGATTCAGGGGACAGAATTACGGCTGCTGGGAGTGTTGTTGGATTCAAGAAGCGGTTTCGTTACGAGAACCACGGCTCCCCACATGCATGGGTTTGCTATCGATTCGTCTTTGTTGATGCAACATCAAAGACCTGATGATATTATTGTTCTTTGTCGGACGAAGAAGAATCTGCTAAGCAAGAAGAACAAGTTTAAACAATATTGCAATTCTGAGCCATCAAAGCACTCCAAGATTGATGTTTCATCCTCAAGAATTATTCTCTAATCCCCTGCTCCAGGAATCAACACAAGATGCAACTCTTCCTGTTTCATCAACAATCGAAGTTGACGATGACCATATATGTCTTGGGTTCTCAACTTTTTCAAGCTGTGTCTTCCAATGGCGTCAATGATTTCGAATTTTTGTCATGTGTCGATTGATGTTCATGACTGTAATGACAGTTCTTTTTTTTTTTTTTATGATCGATGTAATGACAGTTGTTTATTCAATAGATGTTTCATTTTCTTGCATCTTTTTTATTTATTTATCTATGCAGCATACATATGGGTTTTTGTTTTGGAAGTGCTTTTGTAGAAATCACTATTGAAAAGCACTTTTTTTCCTACAAAAAGCACTCTCAAACTCATAAATGACGCTACATATTTCCAATGTTGCAGCCTCTACATGTGGGTTTCACTTCAGACACAGGAGGCAACACAATTCATGTCCATTGGTATACAAGAAAGCAAGTTCTTCACCATGTGAGAACTGAGAATTTGAACCACCAAACTTTTTCAGCTATCTATCCAGTTAGCATATAAATTCTGTACTAAAACTACTCAAACATGTAGGTTTGGGATGCTAACATAATTGAGACAGCAGAAGAGAGACTCTGCGATTCGAATGTTGATGCAATACAAGTATACAACACAACATTACAGTATCTAAATTCGACAACCTTTTTTCTGACTAAAATTTCTTCGTTCTTCGTAATTAATTATTCCTCGTTCCTTACAATTACATATAACAGGCTGAATGGGTAGATCTGGTTGAAAGATGGGAAACTTACAGCGCAAACAACACAACATGCCCTGATATGTAAGTTTATTAATTGCAGTTCATCATAAAATAAAAGAACTTTGGTTCGATAAGAGAATATCAATTTTTTGTAGATATGCATCAGACGGCATCAAAGAAGCTTGTGACTGGGCATACAAAGTGTAAGTGAAGGATCAACTCTACAAGGTAAGCAAAAGAACATTTTCTGTGCTTGTTATGCATCTTCATAATTCATTGCTCTGAATAAGTAAATATATAACACGAATTTTTTTGGAGATGATTATTTCGATTCCTGTCTACCCATTGTAAATCTGTGGTTAATTAGCTCATGGTTGAGTTTGTCCAGCAGCTACTCTTAATCGTATTTTCGGATAAATTACACTGATGTAATATTGACAATGCTTCATTTATAGATGCCAGATAGGTGGCCAGTTAGATGATTGTTTTCTAGCTTATCAAAAAATTTTAAGCAGAAGATTCAAATAACAAGTTGCATATATAAACTTCAACATTCACTGCAATTAACGTAACATAGAGAAGTAAAAAAAAAAGAAAAGAAACCTAGACGATTCCCAAGTCATGCTACAACTTATATGATGATGCATTTAATTTATATTGGAATCTCATGTCAGAGACATGTAAACCAGTTCCACTTAGGCGATGTAGCTTACTCGATCATGGTTTCTTCACTACGAGCACAGGACAATTGGCGTTTTTAATGCAGTAATTGCTCACGCTACCTATTAATGCCCTGCATCAATATGTTTAATGTCAGCATTAGACATGTCATGATCTTCATTTTGATCAACCAAAATGACATCTGTACTTCTGCATATTGTTTGGTGATTGTTCAACCAAATTCTTCAGCATCAACCATTCAGATTCTTTCAATACATGTACACTATTTACAATTGTGAAATACATAAGCATAAATTGTCAAGAAATGTTTAGATTTTGTAGAAGTAAGAAGAGAAGGTATTAAACTGACCTCTTGATTTTTCCAAGGCCGCGATCGCCTAAAACAAGCAAGTTGATGTTGAGTTTTTGAACTGCATTACATATTGCAGTTTTAGGATCTCCCACCTCTGTGACCATCTCTGCTTTTATCTGTATATGTGACAACAATGGAGATTTAACATTACACACTGCAGTAACTTTACTAGTGCAGACATCTGCATGAAAAAATTTCAGGGCAACGAATCTATAATTGTATTGTTACAAAATCACTATTGCATCAGAGAATTTTTGCTACTTCAGCTATCAAGAATTATTAAACAATAGCCATACCCCTCTAGTAGCACAAATGTCTTTGGCTTTCTCCAAGAAAGCCATTGCAACCTTCCTGTGATTTTCTTGAGCAGAATAAACAAAATCCGGAGCTGTCTTGCACATAACAGTAAACAAGATTTGGTTAATAGAAATATCTTCATCCCATAATTTTCCATCCCTTATGTATAATTGTCATTCTCACACTTACATTCAACAATCAATAAAGAATTTCAGTGAAAAGCGCTTTCAAATGTCCAAAAGAAACATGTTATTATTTTTATATGCTTTTTTATTAAGACCTAACTGATGCATTTTTTCTTAAATAACATATCTTGTAAATGCTTTTAGATGAAGTACTTTTACTCAAAAGTACATTTCAAATGTTCTTTTTTTTTTCTCTCAAAGCACTTCCCAGACCCACACAAACACACTATATGTTCATAACCATGTAGAATCAATTACAAGAACAAATGAAAATCACTTGAAACAATTAATAAGGCAACAACAATACATCAAAACACAAAACAGTAGTTATTAAGAAAACAAACATAGTATGTAGAAAATACTTAACTGGCTGCTACAGGGTAGTACATGCGGACAGAACCCAGAGACGCTGAAAACGGGTAATTATACATGGTGATTGGTTGAGCCATGAAGATGATAAGTGGAAACTTAGAGATTGATTCTTTGAGATTGTCCAGAACCCACATGAGTGCATAGTAACTGGACTCACTCTCATCAATGGCTACCATCACCTTCTTCTCACCTCTTTCGGCTACCGCCTTTGCCATCTCTTAACGTCAAGAACCTGTTTTGATTATATGGTTGCAAGAAGCGTGTGCAAGTGCAAGCAAGTGAATTAATGGATAAGAGTTTTGACATTGAAAGCTCGAACACTCTTTTGTAGAAGGTTGTTGGGAACAAAAAGAAGGGATTTTTTTTTTTGGTCATAACGGTTATTCAACTCTTGTAGATGAGAATATGAGATATCTAAATTCGTTGGGGCACCGCAATAACACTTGTATTCTTTTTAAAAAACGGGGCCAAAGACTTTTATGCATTTCTATAGTGAAGTTGGAAGCCTTTGCTTATTATTGAATAATATGAAATAAAAAGAAACTTTCATCTGTAAATGTTGTTAAAAATCTTGAAGAAACAATACTAAAAAAAAACCAATGAAGAAGGCTATAGCAAAACCACTTTTTATTTTCATATATTTGATTAAGGGGTGGTTTTACTGTCACCCACAAAATATCTCTTTATATCTATGTTGTAATGATTTTTTTTAATATAAAATATCCTTATATTTAATTACATAAAGTACATGGCTTTATAATTGGAAATTAAATTTATTTCCTATGCCCATAAATTGAACACCCAATCAAAATAAACCCTTATAATATGTACTTAATCGAACCAAACATCAATAAGTTGAACACCCAATCAAAATAAACCCAAATAATGTAAATAAAATCAATTATGCTTAAAACAATAACAACACACAATATTTACGTGGAAACCCTATAAATGGGAAAAACCACAGGCTGTTAAGTGTGTCACACTCGGTCACAGAAATCCACTATATGAATAAAAGGTTACACCCTCAAGTGATTCTCGGACTCTCACTCTCGACAACCTCAGGCTATGGACACCGCCACTCATCACCCTTGGTTGCAAGACTTCTCTTGCTTGTGCAACTTCACACCTAAGCCACAAGACTTAACCTCAATGAAGAGTCAAACACAACCTAAGTGAATATGATAAAATATTCAAACATGCAAGTAATGCTCGGCAACACTAAATGTTTATCTAGGAATTTAAGAATATCACTAAGTACAATTCCTAGATATCAATGTCTAAATGAATGTTCATAAAGATTTAACTAGATATAGTTATGCAACAATATATCCTAGTTATCAAACAAAGCCATTTCAACATATGTTGTCATTAAGCATGGCATGGTCATTAATGCAATCATCAAAATGCAATTAATATGACCTAATCAATAATGTCTAAATGCAATGCATAGAGACTTAGCTAGAAGGGAAAAATGATCACAAACCCTAGCTATCACAAAATATAAATCTCAACCAACAATCAACAACACAAACATGTTATAAATGCAATAAAGCTTAAAAGCATACAATTAATGAGTAAGTAATGCTTTTTCTAGGTAAACATAGCCTAGTAATGAAACAATTAATTCTAGGTCATGTAGAGATTACCTAGTCAATGAAAACAAGAACAATCCATGCTTGGAAGATGCAAGAAGAAGCTAGATGCTCATGGATTGAAAATTGGTTGAGAAAAAATGGATTATTGGGAGCTCTCTCTCTCTTGGAGTCAATTTCTCTCTAAAGGAAGGCTTGGTGAGTAAAAATGGCTTCTTGGACTCACACACCCAAAAAGAAGAGAAGAGAACATATATATAATGTGCCCTACACGAAATGGTGTCGTTTTGGACAATGGGCAACTGATTCCCGTCATGACCGCTGTGCATGTCGCGGCCTAGGCAAGTGTCCAGACCGCGGTAGACCGAGCGGTGTATCGCCTGAGAATCTCCACTGTTTGGACCGCAGTACAGGTAATGTCTAGACCGTGGTAGAGCAAGCGGTGCATCACTGGGAAACTCTGCTTGGGAGACCGCTGTGCATGCAACATGCACAGGCAGCGGTAGCAACAGCGTGCAACGCCTGGAGAGCACCGCTGTGCATACCGCGGCGGAGGCAATGCACAGGGAGCGGTCCCGACCGTGGTCAAGGGGAAAATCCTCTTCTAAGAGCAAACAAAATGCACCAAACACCCAAGCAAGAGTTATGGCAAAAAGGCACACAATTATGACAATTAAGCATTCATACAAGATGATCAAAAACATGCATGAGAGTGTTTGTGTGTGCACTAAAACTCTTCAAACAAGGTTAAGCAAGTGATTTACCTTTTGAAGCTTGAACTAGGTCTTGAGCAATGATGGCCTAGACTACCCTTACATATTAATCCCCAAATGTGGTTGGTTGTCAACGAAATGAGCCAATCAAAAACTGAGGAACTTACAATCAAACCCAACATCCAATCATGATTTTTTTTCCACATATAGTCAATGATGGATGAACAAATAATTTATTTCATTGATTCCGAATGCATTCAGGTATGTTTACTTTTATTTTTATCGTTGTTTTGTAATTGAATAAGAAAAATGTTACAGTTGTCGATTCTCAAACACAACTTACTCACTCACTTTACTTTAATTCAACTATAAATTCTTATTAATTTAATTGGTTTGTAAACCAAAAAACTTGGTGGATGAATTTTCAAAAAAACCAATTTTTTAAATGAAAAAAATTGATTTGTTTGGTGATTGAAAAAATATTTTTTTTAAGACAAAAGAAGCTGCATATTGTTGTTTGTTTAATTATTATTGTTGTTGTTTTCTATTACAATGATTAAGTATGTAAACCATAATGATTTCATGGTTTTTAGATAATTCAATACATTGATTCCGTAAATAACAACGAAAATAATTATAATTAGTTTAGAGTTGAATTTTTATTTTATTTTTATCCAAGTAAAATCTTATTTGTAGAGTTTTATTTGAATATGATATTTTTTTTATCTAAGTAAATTCTATAATATTTGTTAAATGGAACGAAGAGACTGTAAGCTTTTTTTTAAAGAAGATATTTTGTGGATAACAATAGAGTCACCCTTGATTGAAATATTGTTTTTTTAGTAGGATTGGAATATTGGTTTTGATTTTGGATATAATTTAGGATTTGTGATGAGTAAGAATGTAAGATGGGTGGTGTGCTTGGCAACTTTTTTTTAATTAAATAATTGTGCCCTTTTAAGTAATTTTAAATATGGGTAATTTAGTTATAACAATTTTTTGGGTGTGAGGAGAAATTTTTTAGATGGAAATTGAGTCACCCTTATTCGGTGGCAGACCTGCTAGCTAAAAACGGTTCTGGTGGTAGTGCCGTAGTGGGGACTCTGTTTCTTGGGGAGATATCTGATGTTGTTTTTCTGGTGTTGTGTTTGTTTTTCGGTTTATGCTTTGTTTAGTCTGAGTTGATTTTGTGCGTAGTGTCCTGGTGTTTTGTTTTTGGGTTTTATTGGAAAGTAACCCTTTTGAGAGACTCAAGTTATCAACTAACCCATTTTTGAAAAAATTACAAAACTAACTCATTTGATTTTGTTAAAAGACATTATTGCCCTTGTAATCTTTTTAAATTACTTTTGTGCATAACCTTATAACTCACGAGCAAAGCAAAACCCTATTTCTAAAATCCCTAAAAATGAAATTTCTCTCTTTGTAAAATTAAACATCGAATTCTCTGTGAAGAAGACGACGCGGCGGAAAGTTGAAGACGATGCGGTGGAAAGTTGAAGATGACGACACTCTGTTGAAGACGACGACGACGTCGAAGGTTTTTGACGCTTGAAGCAGTTTTGTCAACGATGACGACGCTCCGTTGAAGACGAGGACGATCTAGTTGGTTTCCATTGAAGACAACGACGACGCTCTGGCTGGTTTCCGTTGAAGACACTTGAATCAGGGTGAAGACGACGACGACAACACTCTTTTGCAGAAGGTATATTGTATGATTCTTCAATTTTTGAGTTTTTTTTTAAAGCTTTCTGGTTTAATTTGAGTTTTTTTTTAAAGCTTTCTAGTTCAATTTGTTATTGCTCTGTTTTGTAAGAATTGTGTAGTTGATTAAATTCCTATTAATTGGAATTAGAACCCTAAAAAGTTGAAATGCTATTAATTTGTGCTGGAATTTGTATATTTCAATTTGTGTAATTTTGAAGTTTTTTAAGCTTGAATTTGAACCCTAACCTCACGTAATGCTATCAATTTGTGGTAGAATTTGAAGTTCAATTTGTGTATTTTTTGAGTTTTTGGTGATAAAGAGTTTGATAAAGAGTCAAAGTGGGTTTGTTTGTGGGATTTGTTTGGTAAATAGTGAAAGATGTGTGAATTGGGTTTGAGTTGCTAAGAACTTTTTTTTGTTCTGTTTTGACATAAAATAATTGGAAGCTAGGAATGTTGAATTGATACATTCTTTTTGTTTATAAAACGGTGTATCAAAATGTTATGTTTTTTTTTGTAAATAGTGAAAGAAGTGGCAATTGGGTCTCGTTTGATTCTTGCATTTAGGAAATACGTTGTCATGAATTGTGTTATATACTTTATATAGTGGCCATCATATTGTGATTGGATTTTCTATATTGTTAGGCTCATAGTTCGTATAATGAAATGCAGTTTACTAGCTGGTGTTTTTAGAATTCCTTACTCAATTAAGAATTTCCAACGATGTGTTGGGAAATCCTAACTGCGTTTGGAATTTCCAACTGCGTTAGGATTTCCTAACTCCGTTAGGAATTTCTAACAGCATTAGGAAATTCCCAACGGTGTTAGGAAATCCTAACGCTGTTGGAAATTTTCAACACAGTTAGGAATTTAAATATTTGACTATCATCATTGAATCAAATATGAAATAATGTTGTGTCTCTAGAACTGAAATGTGTTCAGTAAGAAGATTTGCATTTTTTTAATGTTGTTTTGTTACATTTCAGGAAAATAGAATGGGAGAAGAGGTTGATTTGTTAGTCAAGGTTCCATAACATTTCCCGGTAAAAATTAATAGCACTTCGTCAACAGCTGCTATAAAATGCATTAAGGAAAAGTTAACAGGGGTACAGTTGACTCTATTTCACACGACATGCTTCGGGAAACTTTTACAGATGCATGAGCTGAAATTTTCTGGCAAGCTAGTTCATCATCTGCTCTTTAGACAAATAGAGTCGCATAATAAGTCAGAAATGTGGTTTGCAGTAGGTAGGAAGACATTTCGGTTTTCCATAGAAGAATTTTGTCTCATCACTGGTTTAGAGTGTGGGCTTGACCCACAGTTGGTGGTTAAGGAAAAAAAGGATGGTAGTGGAAGTTTCTGGTCGTCCATGTTGAATTGTGAAGTGCGGTTCAATAACAAAACTTTAGAGGCCATTTTCAAACATGCTTCTTCAGATAGTGACGAAGACATGGTGAAGCTAGCATTACTTTACTTTTTGGAGACTGTTTTGTTTGGGAAGGATCAGAAAGTCTTTATCGGAGCCCATCATGTTGAACTTTTGGAAGATTTAGATACATTCAACAAGTACCCATGGGACCGAAAGTGTTATGAAACAACTTTGAATAGTCTTCAAAGGGAATTGAGGAAAATGGCTCAAGATTATCATATAAGCTCAAAAAAGACTGTATCAGGAAAGAAAAGGAAACATCAGGCGAGCAAGGAAAATGATGGTATCAGACAATATGCATTGCATGGGTTTCCTTATGCATTTCAGGTTATTGCATCTAACTTTAAACTATTCAATTATTTAATTTGTAATTTTTATATACTAATATTCACATTTTTTGTCCATATAAGTAGTTTTGGGCGTGTGAGGCAATTCCCACTATTGGAGTTCAGATTGCCAATAAATCCGCTGCTTTGCTTCGTAGGATCGTTAATTGGATTACACCTGGAACGCCTGACACAACAAATGTTATCAAGTTGTTAGATCGTAAGAATGTAAGTTAGAAAATGTTTTAATTTTCAAAAATAAATCCATTATCATACTAACATAAACTACTTTTCATCTATTGTAGACACAAGTTTTGAAGAAGCTGAAACCCACACCTCGAGAGAGGGGAGATGAGTATGTGAAATCTTTATTCACTGCTGAATACAAGTTTGAACCACCAGATGTCGATGGTGAAGCTGAAGAGGACATTGTAGGAGGTAATGTGGCTGAAAATGATACACGTTTAGGGGATGAACAAGGCCGTCCAGAAAATGATCAGTATAAAAAACGTGTTTGTCCGGTGAGCTAACACTTATGATACTATGTTATTAAGTGCTCATGTTATTAAGTTATTGCATGATACATATTTAATGTAATTTTAAAATGAATGATAGGATTGTGAAGCCAGATATGAGAACAAGATGAAATTAGATGATCTTGTCAAGCGCATAGACTGTATGGACAAGAAGCTGGATTTGATAATCAATTTATTAGGAGTCAAAGGACAGACACCCGTAAAAGATGAACAAATGGATGAAAAAGAAGAGTTGGAGTTGGTTGGTAGTAATGGTGATGAGAAAGGTGTCCAGGTAGACTTCGAAGCACAAGAACACTTTGAAGCATAAGTGCACGTCGATGATAAAACTGATGATGAAGCAAGCATACCTGTTGAGAAGGTGAATACACTGTATTATTCTTTATTTTTATTTTTTTCTATGAATAGTTGTGACATTTTATTTGTGACAAGTTGAGGACAATTGCAACACAGGGATGCATATTATTGTGTATGAAAAACCTCCACCAATTGTTTCGAAGAGACACTTGAAAAAGGCTGCTGCATTGGAGTCTCCTTATACAGACACACAGGGATTCAAGCCTAAAAAATTACCCAAATTCAAGCCACTTCCTAAGTTGCCACAAACCGAGTTGAAAAAATTCGAGGCGTGGCTACAAAAAGAGGATTCTAAAGATCGGAAGTATGTATTTGTTTTTACTTGTTATAACTACGAAATACATAGCCATAGTTTTTCAACTTGTGATGGTTTGAATAATTATTTCAACAAAAATGAGGTACATCTACCATTGTGTACGGCTAGTCGGGATTGGTTCAAGACACTCTATACGCCTGACAAATGGTTGAATGGCGAGGTATGTATTACATTACATAACATATGTTCAATTTTTTTTCCTTTGCCCCAAGTTAGAACCTTCTTTTCTTTTGTATTAGCATATAGATTTCGCTTTGTACTGGATTCGTAAAGCAAAATTTGAATATCCCACTGCTAAAATGGAGATGTGTACTACCATAGATGTACTTTTCCAGGTAAAAATGGTTGTGTACTTTTACCTTCCCTAATAAACTTTTTAAAAGATTAATTTACTGATTCTTAGATTGTATGTTAAAGACTAGCATATTTACTCGCTGCAATTTAATAATGTGTTGTGATTTTTTAGATTAATTTGATGGGAATTTGTTGAACATGTCAAAGTTTGTTGAGTTTTTGTTACTTTGTTCATCTGTCATGAATTAACATAGATAATAGCTGTACAGAACAATTAATTTGCTGTAAAATTAACATTTATCAATATTTTCTTCATTGTTTCCAAAATAGCAACACTTGGACGCAAGATTTCAACGGTTTTCTAAGCAAGAAGGATGGTGGTTCGAAAATGACAAATTATTTGAGTATGCTATTGGTGCAGCACCACAGTTAGCTAATCCTTGGATAGGAGTTGATCAAATAAGTTTACTGTTGGTTGAATATTTTTAGTAAACCTTAAGTTCAGTGTGGTTTACAAATGTGTTGATGTTACATATGTATCTCCCTCTAAATTATAAGAGCAGACATTGGATCCTAGCTGGAATCAACATGATTGCTCGGAAGATCATGGTGTACGATTCTGACACAAACCTCATTTGCGATAAGAAATTCAACAAATTCATGAAACAATTATCTACTATGCTCCCTCTACTGCTTTAAAAGGTTGGGTTCTTTGATAAAAGACCAAACATTGACCACGGTGGAGATATGGCACCTTGGTGTGTGGAGCGTTGTCAGCTTGTGCCGCAACAGAAAGCATGTGATTGCGGACTATTTGTAATCAAGTTTTTGAAGCATTTGGTACATGGTAGACATGACCACGGTTCGGTTCGAACTGTGGAACCGAACCGTAACCGTGTGAAATGAACCTGAACCTGAACCTGAACCTGAACCGTAACCTGAACCTGAACCTGAACCGGAACCTGAACCTGAACCGGAACCGGAACCTGAATCGGAACCGAAACCGGAACCGTGGAATGGGTTTCAGAACCGTAACAGAACTGTTGGGTGGGCGGTTCGGTTCGGTTCGGTTCGGTTCCGGTTCAGGAATCGCCGGTTCCTGGCCTTTATTTTTTAAAAAAAATTGATTTTTTTAAAAAAAAAAACTTAAAAGAGCCGTTGGGCTCCAACGGCCAGCAGACCGTTGGGCCCAACGGCTCAATTTTTTTTTCTTTTCCCCTTTAATTCTTTATTTCCTACAAATACCCCCTAATTCATTTCTTATCATACAATTGCTCTCTCAAGTCTCAACTCTCTCTCAAATCTCAATTCTCCTAATTCTCTTCAATTATCTCCCAATTAGTCAATTATTTATTTGTTTATATTTAGTGTATTGCAATTATTATTTTTTAAAATCATTTTAAAATCCTTGTCAAACAATTTTATCTTAATTTTTTTGAAAAGTTTATTTACAAATTATTTTTTTTGATGGCAAGTGGAAGTGGAAGTGGAAGTGGAAGTGGAAATGGAGTAAGAGATATTCCACCAAGGCATTCTGTTTCCAGGACCGGTAAGGGTCGTATGTCAGAGCCGAATTCGGTCAAACCGGATAATATCGGTTTTGATGACACCGCTTACCATGAGCTCCTGCAACGGCAAGCCTATCTTGAATCTCTAAACTATCCAATCAATCTAAATCCCCCTTTAATAATTTCTGAACCCAATTCTAGCCAGCCTAGCGCCCCTAGCCCTAGCCCTGGTAATATGACAAGCCAATCAGAAAATATACCCGATTTTGCTGCAGATCCAAATTTTGAAAAGGCGGCAAAGAATGATAAGAAGCATCTCAAATCTGATCTATTCGTTCTCCACATGAAGAAAGTTACGAAATCGAATGGAACATGTTGGGCGGTGTGCAATTACTGCCCTAAAGAATACAAGTGGACTAAATCTGGAGGATACGGCACATATAGGAAGCATATTACGACCCGTCATCCAGCAGAACTTGCCAAGGGGAATGCACAATCTCAAATTTCCAGGTTTTCTACCCCTGACACTCAATTATTTAAATATAGCGATTAAGCTAATAGAGAAGAATTAGCTAGGATGGTAGCTGTAGAACATTTACCTTTTAGTTTTGGTGAAAAAGTTGGTTTTATTAAATATTGTCATAAAGCATTAAATCATGCTGCATGTCGTGTCCCTAGGACCACTCTCACGCGTACAATGTATGATATTTATAAAAAGGAAAAAAGGATTTAAAAAAAATATTTTGGGAACTATATAGATCGTGTTTCCGTATGTGCTGATATATGGACTGACCATTGGCGAATGCATTCATATTTAGGTGTAACTTGTCATTATATGGACAAAGCATGGACAATACAAAAAAGAATTCTTGTATTTGGAGTTTTTGATGATGCACATACTGCTGATAATATTTATAAAAATATGAAAATCATTTTTGAAGAGTATAAAATTGAAAGCAAAATTTTTTCAATCGGTTTTGATAATGCTTATAATAATACAACAGCTATTCCTGCTTTAATTGAATTATGCAAGCATTATTTTAATAGTAATTTTTTTCATCAAAGATGTGCTTGCCATGTTTTAAATTTATGCGTTCAAAAAGGTTTGAAAATTCTTCAAGCTTTTATTAAACCCATTAAAGAGGCCCTCTCATATTTGTGGAAACATCCTAATGTTATGAAGGCATGGGTAAGATTTTGTAAACAGGCAGGTAGACATCCCATTAGATTTTCTCGTGATATTTCAACAGGTTGGAACTCTACTTATAAATTGCTTTGTGAAAGTTATGAATATAGGGATTTATTAGTTTCTTTTATGTAATATAATGTTAGTCAAATCAATCTTTATGCACACCATTGTGATGTTTGTACAAAAATTTGTAATTTGTTAAAAGTTTTTAATAGTGCTATTAACAATTTATCAGGTATTTATTATCCTACTACTCAATTATTTATTATTGAGGGTTGTAATATTGCTGGTGCATTTGCTGACTGTTCATCTGATATAAAATTACAGGCATGCATTGAAGCTATGAAAAAAAATGGTTAGACTATTATAGGGAGTTTCCAACTATTTACCTGTTTGAGTTGCGTTTTGACCGACGTTGTAAACTAGATGCATTGACAGATTATTTAACTCTTTATTATAAATGTTTAGGTATACAATTAGAAATTAATACTTATTGTACTGCAATTAAGATATTATTTTATCAGTTATATGATGAATATCGTAGAATTTATGGTCCATCATTAAACATTAGTGTTCCACAAAATGAAAATGTCTCCCAAACTCGATCTTTTGGAGTGTTGGGGGCAGGGTCTGCACTTTTATCCCAAAAGATCAAAAGATTGCGAGGTCCTTCTTCTTCTTCATCAAGTCCGATCTCGTATGATGAGATAGAAACTTATCATAGTACCAATTTTGAGTTTATAGGAGACGATGATGTGGATAAATTTGATATTCTACATTGGTGGAGAGAACATGAAAAGCACTTCCCAATCTTGTCAATAATAGCCAAACAGATTCTTGCAACACCGGTTTCTACAGTGGCTGTGGAACAAGAGTTTAGCGAGGGTGGAAATATTTTGGACGCAAGACGGTCGCTTTTGAGTCCAGAATCAATTCAAGTCCAAGTGTGTGTTGATGATTGGACAAATGCTGGATATAGACAACAAGAAATAGAGCCATAAGTTATTTATGATTTCTTCGATGATGATCACACCACCGGCATCAGAACGGATGGCAACGATTAGTTACAGACTTACAAAATTACATATGTAAAAGACAATAAAATGTAAAAGAATTACGTGGTCTTTGATTCCTCTAAACCCCGAGTTCGAGAGGATACGTAGGCAACTTAATTTTGGTACAATTTAAGTGCAAGACCATTTTTTTTAATTTTTAGTTTTATACATTTATTTCAATTTATGTATTTAGTATTATTTTTTAAAATTTTAATTTCGGCTTACGGCCTTACACAATAAAATTCATTTACAAGTTCATATTATTACATGTCTTATGTTTTCGTATTTTTTTTAAAATGAGTATAAATGTATAATAAGAAAAAAAAAAAAGGAACCGAACCGGACTGGAACCGGTGGAACCGGAACCGGTACCGCAGTTCCGCAGTTCCACGGTTCCGACTCCGGTTCCGGTTCCGGTTCTGGCTCCTTCCAGAACCGGAACAGCCGGTTCCGAACCGGAACCAGAACCGGTCGAAACCGGGGTCATGTCTAGTACATGGTGAATCTATCGATTTGGTCCAACCTGATAAAGTCAAGTATCTCAGGACATATTTGTGTTTAAATCTTTGGCGATCTCGAGTAGCCGTGTGACCTACCATTATAATTTTGCAATGTAATTTTGATGATGAGAACAACATATTGCCCTGTTAATGTAAGTACATGTAAAGAATGAAATTGTGCAGATTTTGAAACTGCTAAGGATGGAATTGTACAGATTTTGAATGTTGTGAAGATGATCTTGTGCAGATGAAATTGTGCAGATTTTAATTGTTATGAATAAAAGTGTCCAATTTTTTTTTTACAGTTTCGTGAGGATGGAATTTTTTCAGATTGTTATAGAAATTTGACTGTTAGGATTGTTATGAATTCAATTGAGCAGTTTTATTTGCAGTTTTGTGAGGATAGAATTTTTTTAGTTTTCTACCCATTAATAGTAATTGATAATTGCAAAATAGAAATCCAAACATTATACAAAACTACTTATACCAACCAACTGTCAACATTACACAAATTATACCAACCAACTATTATACCAACCAACTATAATACCAACGAATACTTAAATCAACATTACACAAAAATTCCTGTAAATGTAGACAATTGAAAGCAACACTTCCAACATAACACACATCCAGGTTCCTACAAATAAACACACATCATTATTATTTTTTCAAACACGAGATACATTTTAAATAATAGTTACTAATATATAGAAATAGCAAAACTCAACAACATATTTATTATACCTCTTGGGTTTCCACTTAATCGGTCAATGGAATTGGTGCCTTACATTTGTACCTATTATGTCCAAATCCTCTGCATCTACCACACTTTCGGTGGACAATTTCTTCACCTTCGGATGGTCTAAGTTTCTTTGGCGGACGTCCGCTAGGTTTACGTCCTTTTGGTGGTAGAACAACAAAACTTTGTACATCATCGGGAACATCCCACTCTTGCATTTCGCCAACCGGGTAAATGGAACCAGCATATGCTGTAGCCAATGTTTCCTTGTAGTAATAAGGGGAGCAATAGTCATAATAAGAGATACGACGAAGGTTACATGCAGCAAGTGCATGTCTACAAGGGAGTTGGTCCAATTGAAATTTCCGGCAAGTACAAGTCTTGTCACTGAGGTTAACCAACCCATTTAAGTATCCGTCAACCACATGGTGTTCGTATAGATTGATAGGATGTACACGGTAACAACGCGATTTATTACTCCTACTACGTAGCCATTTTTCTGCCCACTTCGTCAATGGAGTACTCATTTTTGCAGTAGCTTCACGCCTTTCCCAAAACCACTTTTGTAGTAAACCACAATTATGGTCAACTAATTTTGTAACCGGCAACTCTCGTGCGTCCTTCAAAATGCCATTTAAACATTCTGCAATGTTTGTTGTCATTATGCAATATCTTCGTCGGTCAAAATGACTTCTAGCCCACTTCTTAGGATCGGCCTCAATCAAATATTATGCAACCCTCGCATTTATTCCCCTTATTTGACCCATAATCTGATTAAACTCAACCACCCGATAAGCTTCTGAACACTTGTAAAATATGTTATGGACTTCAACACCTCTAAATTTTGCCTTCATGTTTTGACCAAGGTGATACATACATATACCATGCAATAAATTAGGGAACACACGTGTTATTGCCTTTGCAATGCTTGAGTTTCGGTCGGAGATAAATACAAGATCATTCATTTCACCAATCAACTCATGTAACTTTGTCAAAAACCAATGCCATGATTGGTCATTTTCTGAATCATCAATTCCAAAGGCCAATGGGTAGACTTGGTTATTTCCATCCAAACTTGTTGCAATAAACAGGGTACCCTGATGCTTGCATTTCAAGAAAGTTCCATCAACAGCTACCACCGGACGAATACAAGATTTAAAACCTTCAATGGAAGGTCCCAATGCCATGAAAAAAATACTTGAACCGATTGATTGAGTCAGTTTCAATGAATGTGACTGTCCCTGGATTTTTCCTTTCAAGCATGTGACAATATAAACGAAGAATGCTAAATGAGACCTCTGATGAACCCTACCTAAACCCAATGCGACCTCTCTAGCCCTCCATGCTTTGTTATAACTACAAGTCATTCCACACTATTTTTTCATATATTCAATTATTTTGTTCGGTCTGTACGATTGTGAAGTTCCCTCAAACTTTGATTTTATACAATGTCCAATAAGTTTTCTACTTGCTTGTCGATAATCAAAGTGAAGGGCGTCAAGAGAGCATGTGTGCTCAGGTTGGTATTTTAGAACACGAAATGATTCAAATCCATTAAGCTTTGTTGCACGAACACCCCATTTGTAATCTTCGACCCTGCATGTCAAAACCAACAAAGCTTTGGTGGACTTGTTCACTTTGAACTGAAAATGATTAGCAATTGACAACAAACTAATCTTCATATGCAACTCTTCATTACTAGGAAATAAATCACCAACCCTAACTTCCTTAACATTGTTGACTACACTCTCCAACGATGTGTAACTTCCATGTATTTTTGATGATTTTGTCCCAACATCCTGAGACTTCATTTTTGATGGCCGACTACCTTTAATTTCATCTTCATTGTCCGTCTCAATTGAAAATACATCAGCATTTTCAAATTCATTTGGACTGAATACTCTTTCATGTATATCAGCACCAACTCCATTGAGATTATCTGATTCTAAAACATTGACAATGTCATCGTCCACACGTTCATTGTCATGACCTTGTGTGTTTGACATTATTCCTGTTTTCCGTTCCGTTGTGACACATAATGAGGTTCGTGTTTTCACAACGGAATTTTCACACATAAACATTTCCACATCATCATCATTCATAACTTCAAACGGTGCTAAAATCTCCGGCGAGTTAAACAAGTACTTTATTTTGATGGAGACCTCGTTTGGATTGACTTTAATAAGACCATATATGATGTCTTCTAACGATTCATACGGGGTTTCCCTTGAAACTGAAATTAGTCTTGACTTTCCAGATTGATACTTGAACTTACCACCACTTTCAATCCATTCCCCATCGTATAAAACAACGAACCGAACTTTATCCATGATACCTTTCAAATGAATAAGAAATTCATGATTAAATTCCTCAACAAATATTCTATACTTATGGTACAGTGAATTTATAAAACATTCTAAATCCAAACTAAGTTAAAATCTTGATGCCGCAAGAATTCCTAACTGTGTTGGGTATTCTCAACGCCAACTGCGTTAGTAATTCCCAACTCTGTTAGAAATTCCCAACTCTGTTAGGAGTTCCCAATTCAGTTAGGAGTTCCCAATTCAGTTAGGAATTATCAATACCGTTAGGAATTCCAAACATAGTTGGAAACTCCTAACACAATTAGGAATGCCCAACAACGTTGGGAATTCCCAACAAACGCTGTTATGAAAAACTGGGTTGGACATTTTTTTAAAAAAAAAATACTACAAATTATGTAAATTCAATCCAACAATGAAAAATTAACTACACCAACATCAAATTCACACAAGACCTATGCTCTATTACATTCATGTCAACTATTTTCATAAAAATAAGCAACCCTAATGCACAAATTAAACTAAAAAATATATATTCAAACATTAATTAAACTATAAATTTATGTATAAAATTAAAATTGATCACACCAACATCAAATTCAACCAAGACCCATGCTATATTATATTTATGAAAACAATTTTCACAAAAATAAGCAACCCTAATACACAAAGGAAAGTAAAAAAGAGATGAAAAATAGAAATATACTTTAGATTTATGTTTAAACTTTAAATTGATCACAACAACATCAAATTGACACAAGACCCATGCTTTATTATGTAAATGTAAACTATTTCAACAACAAATCAATACAAATACAATTAAATCCGAGATTCAACTAAAAAATCTCAACAAAAAAAAACTCACCTCAAAGCTTGAATACAAAGGTACCCTTGTTGATGAATATTTTTGAGTTTTTTAAAGATGGAGAATGTAAATAATTACTAAAATTCGAAATGAAGGAAGAGAGAAAAAAAAAATTGAGAGAGGAGAATGAGAGAAAACGAAATTGGGTGTTATGGTCGAGAGAGAGGAGGAAATATGAAGAAAAGAATGGTGTTGTGGTAAAAATAAGAGGAAAGAATGGATATAGTTGTGAGTAAGGGTATAGTTGTACTTACACATCAAAAATGAGTTAGTTTTGTAATTTTTTTAAAAATAGGTTAGTTATTGACTTGAGCCTCCCAAATGAGTTAGTTTTCAATAAAACCCTTTGTTTTTCTGGTGTGTGATGATGGTGTTTGGGCTTTCGTTGGATTGTTGAGCCTTGTTGGCATTAAGGTTTGGTTACCTGATGGTGTTTTTGTTGGTCTTTGTTTGGTCTTGCTTGTTTGTTGGGTGGGTTTAGTTTGGTCATGTGGCCCTTGTTTCTACAGGTTCGCCTGCTTTGTCTACTTGGATCTTTTATGCATTCTTTGAATTCTTTCAAATAATAATAAAAAAAAGTGACGATATTTGCACCCTTTCAAATCTGTATGTACACCTCAAGTTTATATTTTTTTCAAAATTCCACCATTACCCTTAAATTATTGATATTTTAATTAAAAATATAATAATTTCTTATAACTATTTTACTTTTTCAAATTTTAAGGAACTAAATAAAATTTTAAAAAAAGAAGGAAAAAAGAATAATAAACAAAAACAAAAACTCAAATCAAGTCTCCAAATGAACTCTTTTGCCATGATCACATGTTGAGTTGCTGTGATTCCAACACACACTGCGAAGATGGGTTGCTTGGCACCTGAAATACTATATCCAATACTTCACAAACAACACCATTTAACTTGTTTTCCTTCTAACTATTTCATTTGTGATGGATGTAGAGATATTTTGAAGGTAAAATCAAGACAACAGAAAGAGAATCCATATGATTTTGCTATTGCATCAATAACTTCCTCCACAATCAAGACAGTAGAGAAAAGGTCTGCCTCCTCCCAAAGGAGAATTGCGGCTCCTCTATGGACTATATATATTAGTGGTTATTCTGTCAGTGCGTACTTATATCAGTGCGTTGCATGTGGACCATTGATTATTAAGAAGTTTTGACAAGTGCATACACTTTGAGTCAAAACATGTAAATCTAATGGTTCACATTTAAAGCACTGACGAATTTATATCAATGCACAGTAACTTGAAAATTTCTGATATATATATATATGTATATATATTATAAATAGAAATTATATTGTCAGTTCGAATTGATATAAGATATATCAGTTCCTTATATGTGGGCCATTGGATTTAAATGCTTTGACTTGACAGTATTCACTTGTTGCATCTTTTAAATCTAATGATTCACATGCAAGGATCTGATATATTTTATATCAGTTCAAACTGACAATAGAAATACTGTATATATATTATAATTTTGTTATTTATAATTGTTATATGTATATTTTATTAAAAGTACACGTCACTGACAGATAAGGCAGCCTCCCAAGAAGATTGTCAGATAAGCATTCAAACTGACAACTGAAAAACACCATCGGAGGTATCACCAAGACATGAGAACCCAAGTAAGGCCGAATACGAACACGAATACTCGGCACACTCGGCTTTACTCGGGACAACATAAGAAACCTGAGTAAAGAAGTTGTCAAGAAATATGTGATTCACATAAGTAAATGAGCCTAGAGAAAGGATCTAGAATCACACTCCAATACGGAAATAACCTTAACATTCCCCCGTATCAGAGGAGGAAAGAACTTAAAATTTTCCAGAAGGATAAACACCAAGCAGGAAACAAGTCCAAATCAAGCAATAACTCTACTCTTCTAGAAGATTGCACACCGATTAGGAAATAAGTACTAAATGGACTTTGTAACTAGAATCCCACGAAGATTAAGAATTGATCCAAAAGATCTCAGAAACAGGAAAGAAGATAAATACGACTTCAACAAGCAACAAGTTCCAATTAGTGGTGTAATAATGGACCGGCTCAAGACAGGCCAGTCCGGTAGGTCTACCACTAGAACGGGTTGTGCCAAGCACAACCCGTGAAGGAAGCGGACCAGGCCCAGGCCCGGTCCGTGGCAGGCCGAGTGCCGGGCTGAGGGTACACGGTCCGGCGGGTCGGCCCGCCAGGCACGCCTAGTAGGCATGCCTGGCCCAAGGACCGGCCCGCCAGTCTGGCACATCAACCGGTTACTATTTTTTTATTTTTTATTTTTTATTTTTTAAAATGCCCTCGAACGGCTGGATTTTGAATTCCTGCCGTTGGAGGCTAAACAAATTACAAAAACACCTCTCAAATTTGGCAAATTGCATTTTAACCCCAAATCAAATTTTTCTATAAATACTTCCATCCATTTCATTTTCCATTCACTCTCTCTATCATTCTTTCAATCTCTCATTCTCTCAATCTCTATATTCTCCAATTCTCTACATTTTTTTCATTCAATTTCATTATTACTCTCTCTACAAAATTCTCTACATTTTCCACAAACACACCAAATTTTAAAGGTACAATTTTGTTATTACTTTTGCTCAAATATTTTTTCATAGTAAATTTATATATTTATGTTTAGACTGTAGTTACTAAATGAAAACATATTTATTTAGTTAGTTAGTTTATCAATTTTTGGTCTTTAATGTTAATATTATTTGTTTAGTATATTAAGAATTTTAAGTTTAGTAGTAATTTTAATATTTGTTATTAGTAAATTTAGAAAGTTAATTTGTATTACTGAATTTAATTTTCGTAATAAGTAAATTATGAATGTTAAGTATAGTAGTTAAGTTTAATATTTTTTTTTCATAAATTATGATTTTTTAGTGTAGTTGTTTATTTTAATATTTTTGGTGAGTATATTATGAATTTTAAGTGTAGTAGTTAATTTGAATAAGTTTTATTAGTAAATTAAGATTTTTGTATGTAGTATTTAATTTAATATTTGTTGTTGGTAAATTTATCAATTTAATTTGTAGTGGTGAATTTAATATTTTTTGTTAGTAGATTATGAATTTTTTGTGTAGTTGTTTATGATAATTATTTTTTATGGACTATTATGAATTTTAAGTGTACTGGTTAATTTTAATAAGTTTTATTAGTATATTAAGATTTTTATGTGTAGTATTTCATTTCATATGTGTTGTTAGTAAATTTATCAATTTTATTTGTAGTAGTGAATTTATTTTTTATTAATTATTGTTAGTAAATATTGATTTTTAATTTGACTATTAACGACTATAGTGCTTATATTTTTACTTCAGATAATGGATCCTAACCATCACCCTTATTTTTCGGACGGTTTGAATATGCTCAACGATGATTTTGATATTTCAGAGCCGACCCATACTCAAGCGGGACCTTCTGGTTTCGCCGTTACACCAACGTCACGTCCCCGAAAATTAATATCAGATGTGTGGCAGTGTGTCAACATAGTCCAAATGACACTCCCAGACGGGACGTTTGGGCCCAGAGCTAAATGTAAGTTTTGTCATAAGGATTATGCTACAAGTATAAGGGAAACCGGACATTTGAGACGACATATGTACAAATGTATGCCTGCACATGGACATGTAGACACTACAACCCAGACACAACTACAACGGCACCCAGACGGGTCCGTTACGACGTGGCAGTTCGATGTCATGCACGTTAGAGAGTGCTTGGCACGATACATTGCACAAACTGATCAACCGATCAGAATTGGTGAGAGTCCATTTTATAAGGAATTAATCACATCTGCATATAACCCCCAATATGAACCTGTTTCTAGAACCACCACTAGAAATGATTTGATAAGATTGTTTGAAACCCAAAGGGATGACTTAATTGCTGAAATACAACATTTAAGTTTCTTTGTTGCATTAACTTCTGATATTTGGAATGCATGTTCCAAACAAGACTATTTATGTGTCACGGGACACTACTTAGATTATGAATGGAGGATAACAAAAAGAATTATTGATTTTCATCCTATGGATTTTGCACATACCGCAGAAAACATTTTTAATGTCATTATTTCTGTTTAGAAACATATGAAATCACACATCGCATCCTTTCGATCACATTAGATAAGACATTTGCAAATACTAGCTCTATTGCATTGTTTGTTGTAAGAAATATCCCGCAAGATGGAGGTTATTTCTTCCATCAACTGTGTGCATGTCATATTATAAATTTAGTTGTACAGGCTGGTTTAAAGCAGGTAAGCGACCAAATAGATCGCATTAGAGATGTCATTTCTTGGATATACAGTTCTAATCCTAGATTCAGCGAATTCAAGAAACATTGTAAATTAAACGGTCTCAAACCCCGACGATTCCAAACTGATATGTCGGTAAGGTGGAACTCTACTTATTTAATGTTGGAAAATTATTTGGAATATGATACAACAATTACATGTTTTTATAACATGAAATTGGTCGAAATTGGTCGAAATTGGTCAAACGGGAGCAAAAACATTTACCACAGACGATTGGTATATGACAAAGATTTTTGTTCAATTTTTAAAGATTTTTTACAATGCCACTGTAACTCTTTCTGGGGTCTATTACCCCACATCTTCCCAGGCAATCCATCGAATAGTGGAAATGTCTGAAGTGTTAAACAGTTATAGAGAATATGAACATCTTGGCGCTGCAGTTGTTGCCATAGAGACAAAGTTGAAAAAATATTGGGCTAACATTCCTCTACTTTATGCCTTAAGTGTTATATTAGATCCTAGGGTTAAATTATCTAGTTTAGAAGTTTTACTTGAGTTTATTGGTATTAATTTGTCAATAGATTATTCAGAACAAATTACTGACATTTGAACCAAGTTGTTCGAGATTTTTCGTATTTATGAGAGCAGGTTTGGCAACATTGGCACCCCCTCAATCAACACAACCGGAGATAGAGCCGAAGCAAACAAGTTGGAGCCTTCTGAAACGGCGAAAAAAGGACAAATCAACAAGTACTTCTTCAAGGCAAAGATCTGGCTCATCTTCTTGTACCGAACTGATTAGGTGCCTTGAAGCACAGTTCGATGTTGTTGAAGACAATGAAGAGTTTGATTTGTTGTTATGGTGGAAGACCTATACGTACAGGTATCCAGTTTTGTCACACTTAGCACGTGAAGTACTGGTTATTCTCGTGTCAACGATGTCTTCAGAACAAGCTTTTAGTACCAGTGGACGCATAATTGAACCAAGAAGAAGCTGTTTGTCTCCGGAGATGATAGATGTATTAATATGCCTTCGGGATTGAGAGCATGCTAAAAAAAGTTGCAAAATCTAACTGTAGATAAAGAGCTTATTCTAAATTTCAACAATCTATATATTGATGACCCTGCAGGTAGAGGCCAGGGTCAGAACTAGGTTATACTTTTACATATATATTTATTATTTACTTGTAAGTTGTAAAATGATTGCACTCTTTTTTCCTTACCAAGTTTTTATCCCACTGGATTTTTCTTGGTAAGGTTTTTAATGAGGCAATCATGTAAATATGTAATACTGAATTCCATAAGTGAAAAATAATTAAATAAATAAATAAATAATTGTTCGTTCTCTTTATTCATTTCAAATCCTAAACCCTAAACCCTAAACCCTAAACCCTAAACCCTAAATCCAAACAAACGTAATTTAGAAAATTATTTTGGACCAGACCCGTCAAACCAGCCAGACCAGGCCGGCGGACCGGTCTGGCACGGCCAGTCTTAGGCAGGCCGACGAGCCGTGCCGGGCCTCAGCTTTCGGAAAACTGGTCGGGCATGGTCCTGCACACCTAGCGTCGTGTGGCGGGCCAGAGCCGGCCCATTTCTGAAAATGGACTGGCCAGGCCGTGCCTAATGGGCCAGGCCAATCCATTTTTATAGTAGAGTCTACTCTTGAAAATATGGACATTAAAAAATGTAACAACAAACCCAATAAGTCACATACTGTTTTAGTGGTAAGAGCTTTGGTGCGGTCGACAATGTGCAATTCATTTTCAACAATATGCTCACGTGTCATATTTTCATCCTTCACAATTGCAACATAAACAAAATTTTAATCAAGCAAAACTAAATTAAGAAATTATTCCAATAATTTTTTTTAAGGTAAACAGGTAAAGAGTCATTGTGCTTAACTAAACAGTTTCAAGAAAAGATTTGAGAAATAACATTCTTTCTTTAGATTGATTGCCCCATGTTAGTGTTCATTATATTGGATCAATATATGATAGTTGGCATTCATGCTGGAAATAGGAATTTGAATTTGTCGCTGGAGCAGAGTTAATACTGGAAGGTCTTTACAGACTGCACCAAAGTAGGACTTTCGGAGAAGCCTGATATTTTTACTCATATACAAAGCCGTAGCACTATATGATAATAATATAGATCGATATTTCACTTCAATTAAACTATATAATCAACCATAATTATTTTTTATTGTCCCTAAAGAGTGTTATCTACTTATCTCTATACTCGTAGTAGAAGGTATTTATACTATAAGAAAGTCACAGCTGACAACACTCATGTTGTAATTTTATTATCATCATTACTTCTAAAAAAGAACAGCTACGGAAAGAGCATTACAAGAATATATTTAAACTTTGATGGCACCAATATTGTGTCAAAATTCTTGGAATTCAATGGGAAAACAAATAAATTATAAGTTTCTTGTTTCATATCATTATCTATCAGTTCGGAATTTGCTTCTCTTTGCATATCATTCTTCATCACTTCAGAATTTTTTTCCAGTTGCATACCATTATGCATCAATTCAGGATTTTCTTCTGGTTGGATATCATTATCTATCACTTCACAATCAATAAAAATTTTAAACTATTGGAAAAGAAGAAGAAGAAATGTTACGGTTTGTGAAAAAAAAAACACACACAAAGAAGAGGAAAAAAGTTATTTTCTAAAATAAAACTAGTTTAAGTATTTTTAGAATTTTTTTGTCTTGTTTAGTTATTTTAATTCAGGTTAAAATTGTCATTAATAATAACAGGAGTGTATATGGATAATTTTGGATAGTTTTATCTAAGGTGGAAATTGTGAGATATGTCACCTTTTTTATTGTCCTTTGTGATGATATCACCAGTTTAATAACTTAAGTTTAAAATGCACCTATTATGGTGAACTACTGAACTTGCCCATAAACTTTAATTTGTAAAAGGCAAGTTTCTGAACTCCTTTGTATCTCTCCAAAAAAATTGTCTGAAAACTTATATCTCTCTTCAAAAAAGTTGTCTCGTTCCAGAATTTGCACAAGAAGGTAACGTTTTTGATCTCGTGTATTCTTTTTTTTGTTTTCATGCATTTCCGATTTTTTGCATGCATTTCTGTATTGTAAGAATATGTATGAACATTTAATAGATCGGAATAATTTTCATGTGTGACCGAGAATATTTAAAGAAGAATCGACCATATTTGTTATTGAACCGAGATTTTATATATTTTGAAAAATGCTCGATTATTTGGAAAAAAATGCTCGATTATTTCGAAAAAATGCTCAATAATTTGAAGAATATTCTCGATCCATTGAAAAAGGTGTCAATCCCTTGAAAAAGGTCTCGATCCCTTGAAAAAAGTCTCGATCTCTTGAAAAAGTTCTCGATCCCTTGAAAAAGTTCTCGATCTCTTGACAAAGTTCTCAATCCATTTGGAAAAAGCTCGATCCCTTACAATAAGTTCTCGATCCATTTGATAAAATCTCGATCCCTTAGAAAATGTTTTCGATCCCTTGAAAAAGGTCTCGATCCATTTGGAAAAAGCTCGATCCCTTACAATAAGTTCTCGATCCATTTGATAAAATCTCGATCCCTTAGAAAATGTTCTTGATCCGTTTCCAAAAAGTTCGATCCCTTTGATAATGTTCTCAATCCCTTACACTTAATAAATATTTTTAATTCTTAATAATTGTAAGCTTAATTTAATTTTTTAATTTGTTAATAATGGTTTGTGATGATAATTTTCACAGGGCAATGGATCGGGTGGAAATAGTCATATCTTACAACGGTTGATGGGAGCAATTACCTGATGGAAGTCAGAGATTTTTTGGTTCCGATAACCAAGGAATGTATGTGTCAAAGAATATGACTTACGAAGAGCTGGTGTCGATCGTGCAAACCATTGTGAAGTACGATGTGAACAAATACATTGCTGATCTATAATCTATATCAATCGTTCCTGGGACAACATGTCACACATTTATAAGAAACGACGATGATGTTTTGTTTTTGCTAGGGGAAGATAGGGTGATCCCTCAAGTATGTGTTAGTCTAATTGAGAGGGCAACAACAAATGTGATAGCTGAAGATACCCATGCTCGTGGAAACCCCCAACAATTTCGATCGTCAGGCGGAAGCAACCAATTGTTCACAGAAAAAAATGGGAAAGAAGAGCAGCAAAACATGTGAAAATTCCCTATAAAGTGTGTGTCTAATAACCTAGAGGGGGGGGGGGGGATAGGTTTTAATCAAGTTAATTACCAATTTTTCTTATTAGTCAGTATTCAAAATTCACCCAATAAAACAAACATACAACATCAAGTATAAAGTGCGGAAATATAAATAACACTTGATGTTTACGTGGAAACCCTCCAAATGGGAAAACCACGGGCTATTCTGCTAGCCACACACGATCATAGAAATCCACTATATGAGAAAAGGGTTACACCCTCAAGTGATTCTCGGACTCTCACTCTCGACAACCTCAGGCTATGGACACCCCACTCACCACTCTTGGTTCAGTCCCTAGTGATATCCCCCGATACACTACTCTTGGTGTGAGCACCTCCTACTCTACCCCTCGGGCCTTTTACAGTGGATACCCGACCAATTGCTTGCCAACCTACCCTTGGTTGCAAGACTTGACTTGCTTGTGCAACTTCACCTAAAAGCCACAAGACTTTGACTCTATGAAGAATATATGGTCTAAGTGAACAATCAATGAATGCTCAATGCAAAATATGTTAGACCAAACATACAATGCTTAACTAGGTGTAGATAATGCAATACAATAACCTAGTTATCAAACAATGCCTACATGCTCATACATAAGGACTCAATTAGATGCAAAAGGATTCTAGCAACTTAATTGTCAATAAAAGTCCAACCAACACAAGTTGTCACAACATATAATCAAGGGAAATATTTTGCAATCAATAAATGCAATAAATGAGGCATACCCATAAATGTTGATAAACTAGACTAGATGCACAAAGTCAACCTAATCATCAATTATGTATACATTAACATTCATTGATTAGCTATTTAGGCATAAATGAACTAATAATGCTAGCTATCACAACACAAACCCCAAACATGTCATAACTTCAACGAATATGCAATTAATATGAAGAAATGTTAATCTAAGTAATAAACGACATGTCTTGGTAAGGTAGAACAATAAATGAACATTAATGGAGGTTCTACTTACCAATCAAAGAAAACCCATGCTTTGAATGATGCTTGAATGCAAGATGAATATGGGTTTTGGGTTTGGAGAGTCAAAAACAAAGCTTGAAGATTTCTCTCTCTAATGGAGGTTCTCTCACTCTAAAAATGTATTCTTTGAGCTCTAAAGAGGCAAGGAAGAAGAAGAGAACATATATGTAAAAGCCCTAGATAAAACAACGTCGTTTTGGACTTGGGAAACAAAATCCTGTCATGTCCGTTGTGCATACCGCTGCCAGGCAAGTGTCTAGGCAGATGTCCAGGCAGCATGGAACGGCTGGACATTACCGCTGCCTAGGTCGCTGGCTAGGAATGTGCACCAAAAGAGGTCCAGACCGCGGTACACGCCAGACAGCACAATAGCTCAAGCTTTGAGTGACCCAAAATATGACCAAACGATATTCAAACCATTCGTATAATATACCGTTCGAAAGGTATGGAAGTCTAATTTCTACTCCAATTTACAAAACATGATTTGGATGTCTGTAGAAAACGTTATGGTCATTTGAGTGACCAAATGTCAGAAACAGACAACAACAGAGATGCCCTGTTTTTGTGGTCAGTTTGGATATTTTAAAACCAATCCAAACGGTCATGAAATATTATGAACAATATACCGTTGGAAAGGTATGGGTGTCTAGATTGTACATAAATTTTAAAAATAATTTTGAATAATTGTATAAATACAAAGGTCAGTTTTGAAAAATATTTAAATCATTGAAATACACTCTTTTGAAACTAGACATCTTACTCCATATAACCAAACCAAGAGAAGAATGAAACATTCTCATATGGTCACTCAACATGCTAAAACAAGCACACCATCGTGCAAACACGAATACAACACAATACCACACTTAAATCTATAAATGAAGTGCAAGTGTGATTGTGAAGAGATGCACACATAAAAACAATATCAACACAAATGCAAGATCAACAAAGCATGCATAAGGTGTGTGTGTGCGCCTAAACTCTTCAAGAGGTAAAGTCAAGTGAATATACCTTTTGCTCTTGAAGTTATGGAGATGCTTGGAAGCTTGCCAATGAGGACCTAAGCTACCCATTACACAATCATCCCCAATGTGGTGTGGTTTGTCATGAAATAAGCCAATCATAAAATCGAGGTCCTTACAATCTTCCCCTTTGGCTATTTCATGACAAAACAACCACTCACAAAACAATCGTCACAATACAATAAAAATTCTAGCTATTGTTCATGAGAGTCCATTCTACGTTACAAAAAGAGATACCTAATATTCTAAGTCTTCAAGGTCTTCAATCTCTTCGTAGATCATCATACCTACACACAATAGCAAGAAAACACTTTCTAAGAACAAGTGCATGTGAGGTGAACAAACATAAAAAGAAATTGCACTCAATAAAGCAATATAAACAAATGTGTGTGCAATGCTCCCCCTAAATGGGTTACTCTCTCTCATGATCTCTCCCAAAAGCATAACCAATGCTCCCCCTATATTTCTCAAGACTTCTCCCTATTTTTGTCATGAGATATTAAAAGGAGCCCCCCCAATCGGATTGCTTTAGCAAAGAGAGCTATTGGCACAATTAAAATGCATAATCATATAAATGAACTTTATGCAACATAAGTAATTAAGAGAGATTCATGGAGTTTGATTTAAAGAAAAATGTGTGACAATGATGCTTTGCAAGCAAGAGATGTTGCATTCAAATCCAAAACAAATGGTATTTGGCAAAGCAAACACAAAAAGGGTTTCCAAAAGAATTCAAACCAATTTGTACCCTTTTGTCATAAGCAAACAATATATAGTTTCAAAAAATTTGAAAATAAAGCAACTATATCGATCCTTAAAGGCAAACCAAGACATGAGCGACTATTGCACCCTTTTTTATTTTTCCGGATAATTATCTGTATGATAGTAGTCTTATTTCACCATCAAGAAAAGAGAGAAGACTAATTTGGATATAAAATCCTTATTAATTACATGGATACAAGATCTTTATTGATTAGTCCTCTCATTTGCACTCATACACATTTGCATTAAAGCAATCAAACTCAATTCATGCATATCATTTTAAAGCATGTCATTAAAAGAAAGTTCACATGTCATGGAGATAAATTATAGATCATTCAAATGTACTTTCCCAATTAAATCTTCTAGTCCAAAAATGCATGTTTGAATATAAATATGACATGGATTGCAAACAAAACAATGGTGCACACTTATTAAAAAATATATATAAGCATATGTGCAACCAAAAATCTCAAGCAATTATCAAAAGAGCATAAAACAAATTAACTTCTTGCATATAGCAAATCATGCAAGTTCGCTCTCTTTGCATGAGCTCCCCAAATGGGGTCAAATCTAACCAAGTCAATGGAAGGCATGATCCCTTATACACTTACCAAGTCCATTGGACCAAGTTGAGTCTATGGCTAACATGTTAGCACAAAAGTATGCATGTTTATCCTTTTTAATCCAAATCCACTTAGGTAATATATTTTCATTCCTAGTGGTCATAGAAATGTTTCTAGATTTCCTAGGATCAATTACTTTAGATTTCCTAGGCACATGCATATTGGCCCTTCTAAGCCTATTCCTCTCTATCATGCTCTCAACTCTACATTTCTTAATGTACTTATAGCAATTTGGCCTAACATGCCCATCAACACCGCAAAAATGACAAGTAGGTATAAAATTAGAAGTCATACTATATCCTTGGAAGGTCATTTGAGACTTGTCATGCATTTGATGTCGCCTTTGGTGTTGAGCCAGTTCTCTTCTTCTATGTTGTTGAACCAGATGACCATGCTTCCTTGGTTGAGTTTGCTTGGCTTGCCTCCTTGGTTGAGGAAAGCTTGGAGGTAGAGATCTTGGTTTTTGAGGATTAGCTTCATTATTCATTGGCATCTTCACTTGGCCATTCTTGGATGACTCTCCAAGATCAATCTTCCTCCTAGGATGATGTGGAGGTGAAGCTTTCCTTTTGCCTTGAGCTTGAGGTTGTTTGACCTTGACCTTCTTCAATTTTTCAACACACCTCATCTCTTTGTCCTTGATAATCTTCAAGGAATTGTCTTTCTTGGCTAGTTCATCCTTCATTGCCTTTATCTTTTGATGGCAATCATTAAACTCCTTCTCATACTTCGACACATCAACTATGTCCACTTTCAAGGAGTCATCTAACTTGGTCCTTAGTTGAATATTTTTCATTTTCAACTCCTTGATTTCTTCATTTTTCTTCTTCAAAGACCTTAGAAGACTTTCGATGAAGTCTTCATAATCAAACCCTTCACCACTCAAGTTCTTGGAGCTTTAACTTTCTTTATCGAAGCTTCTATCACATATGCTCTCATGGTAATCATCATCTAAGCTAGCTTCTTCAATGTCAACCTTGAGTGAAGGGTGTCTTGTGGCCGCTCTAGAGTTTTTATCATGTAAAGCGTACAAGGCTATATGATTCCTTTCACATCCCTCCAAACCCAAAGATCATTCCCCCCCCCCCCCCCCCCCCCCCGCTAGGGTGTGCTGCGATGAAGAGGTCTATCCCCCCTGAGGTTGGATGGATGTAGGGGGTGGCTGTCGATCGATCGATAGGGGCGGTGGAGGGGGAGGCTGTTGCTCGACCGATGGGGGCAATGGAGGGGGAGGGGGAGAGGGAGGTGGAGATGGAGGCTGCTGCTCGATAAATGGGGGAGGTGTAGGGGGAGGTTGTTGCTCGACCGATGGGGGAGATAGAAAGGGAGTTTGTTGCTCGATAGAAGGGGGCGATTGTCGCTCGACCAATGAGCCTACTGTTGTACGTGTAATAGGCCTTGTATCTCCGGTACGCTGGTGAGCCTCACTCTCCGGAACTGCCCCTCCAGTATGTAGATCCTCCCGACGACCACCAATATTGTCTATACCACCGGTATATCTTTTTGTCCTGTCTCCGGGAGTAAAGTCTGGATCAGGATCAAGATCAGGTGGACCATCCCAATGCGTATGCATCCTGATGCCCTGAACCTCCGGATCAATACGAGTAACTACCGATGTTGTTCTTGTCGATCCTCCTCGCTCTTCCGGACCATATTAACAACTCCCGGTGCTACAGTTGTCGATCATCCTCACTCTTCCGTAGGGCTTCACGTAACTCGTTGAAATGATGTTCTCATGGGGCCTGAATTCATGTCAACATTGTTAGTACTAAAAAACTCAACAGGTCGCGTTAATAAAAATGAAACTATCATCTCAACTTACCTCCACATCACGTCTAACACCTCAACGGGAATCCCCTATAGATGCACCAGGTCCGGTGACAGTAAATCGAACCCTTCTATACCTCACTCGTCGAAGAGACGGCTCATATCTGTTAGTGTCCATGGCACTGAAACCCGGGCCCGATGGGTCAGAAGCCTCTGTACCACTGTGCCTCCCACCCTCACCCTCCTAATCCTCCTCCTCCTCCTCCTCCTCCTCCGAACCCTCTCCACTGCTCCTGCCAGCAGTAGTTTGATCAGGGACAGACGGGAGGTGAACCCTATCCTCCTCTACATACAGACTCCCTCCCTCGCTTAGGCCTGCGAAGTACGGCCTCCTCAGCTGCTGTGGGCACAATTTCCTACGTCGTAAACATCTGAAAACTTAGTTAGAGGAATGTCATTGTAAACATAGTAACTAATATAAAGATTAACAAATTAAATAAATACCCTAGCACAGAAAATCTTGGCCAACTTCTTTCCTCTAGGTTGTTTTGTCAACTCCCACTTCTACATACGAGGAGAAAGCTCTGTAACCTTCCGGGTGCCGAACTCAACACCCAGTGCAGGGATCACCTCGAAAGCAAATATCTGCATTAAAGATAAGTACGATTAGAATGCCATAAATTTCGGCAACGAAATATAAAGTACATGTTGTAATTCTAAGTTCATACCAAAAGAGCATGCGATAGACCGTAAATGTTGTACCCCTCAACGATATGTACAACATCGCCCTATGACTGATGGCCTCTCTCCTCACGTCACCGAGGTAACGCATGCTTGAATGAAAAATATAATGCCTATATACGTGGGCACCTCATGGGAAAGCATCGGAGGTAGTGAGGTCCTCCACCAACTGAAACTGTCAAACTGGAATCTTGAATCTCTCGTCCACCCTCATCAATATCCAGTTCAGCATGTATATGAGGCACAACTTCACAGCATCGTACGCCTCCTGAAACTCTCTGAGGGTAAGAACAACCCTCAACTCCTCTAACGATACCTCATCGCCTCTAGGAAAGTATCGTTAATGTATGTCATTCTCCACTGCAGCATACAGACCAGTGTCCGGTACAACTCCAAAACGTAATCCGGTGATGAGGTAAAATTTTCACTTTTGAAAACCTCACCACATGGTTCCCTAACAGGAACCGCATCTCATCTGTTAGCCCGGTATGGTCCAACTCCCGCAACAACAGCCGATGGATAACACTACCAGAAAATTTCATCTCCCGGTGCATCGACATGAAATGTCCGAAACAGGACGTCATGAACCGACGTCGATCCTCAACAACAAAATCTTCTGGGACACGGTTCGATGCATCGTCTTTATGGGAGAGGGCTTCAAAATGGTTGTGTCGAGTCAATTTTCCCTTGAACCAATCTCCCTCTGGAGTTTTAAGGGAATCCTTCAACCTGCTCCTCATCTGCAATGTCATAGAAACAATACATAAGTAAACTGGAAAAAACTCGGTTCTATGAAATATATTATCCTTTGATAATATTCTCGATCGTTTGAAAAATATTCTCGATCTTTTTTAAATAATCTCGATCATTTGAAAATATTCTCGATCTTTTGAAAATAATCTCAATCGTTTGAAAATATTCTTTATCTTTTGAAAAATAATCTCGATCGGTTGAAAATTATTCTCGATCTTTTGAAAATAATATCGATCGTTTGAAAAATATTCTCGATCTTTTGAAAAATAATCTCGATCTTTTGAAAAATAATCTCGATCATTTGAAAAATATTCTCGATCTTTTGAAAATATTATCGATTGTTTGAAAAATATTCTCGATCTTTTGAAAAATATTCTCGATCTTTTGAAAAATATTCTCAATCTTTTTAAAATATTCTCGATCGTTTGAAAATAATCTCGATCGTTTGAAAATATTCTCGATATTTTGAAAATAATCTCGATCGTTTGAAACATATGATCGATTCTTTAAAAAATATGATCGATTCTTACTTAAAAATCCTCGATCTTGTTCCAAAAAACCTCGATTTCGCTAAAAAAAATCTCGATTTCAAAATTTCTCAAAATTAAAATTCATCGATACCCAGAATTTCATCTTCCTCATCACATATTCAACCTAATTTCAAACCCTAACACGAACCACAACCATTCTCAGATCTCGTTTTCAACCCTAATCTATGAATTCAATCAACAAAACACAAGTCTAACATGCAATGGCAACTTATCAACTATAAAATCGAGAAAAAAAACGAACAGAAATTACCTCTGTCAATCACAACAATTCTAGGTGTATTCTCGTTCACGTTCCGGTCACTTCGCCGTAGATTCTATTGCCGTCGGTCTCTTTCTTACTCTAGCTTTTTTTACACTAACAAAACGACAACTTTCTATTTTTATCCGATCACACTAAATTGTGTCTTTTAAACATGCATTAGTAAAATTGTGATATTTGCACAACACCCCCAAATGGTGCCAATAATTTATTAACCCCTTTATCCAAGGGCAATGTTGGAATCATAAACATTCATGGGCTTCCCCGAACAGATTTTTTTTAAAATAAAAACTGTTTTGTTCTTTTAGCCTTTTATTATAATTAGTCATTTACCCTAAATTTTAGGCTTTCAGCCAATAAAACTTATCCGGTTTATTGTTTATTATTTTCATACGTGTTTAACTTTACAATTACAGAAATAAGTTATTCACTAAATAATTATTAAACATCAATTTTACAATGTTTTCCATATTTTTGAGTAATTCGTCATTGAATCAGTATCCATCGTCTTATTATTAAAAAAAGAATCACATAAAAAGGATAGTTTAAAATAAATAAAGAAATACGGTCCTAAATTTTTTAAATTAAGACCAAACTTTAAAGTTATTGATTATACAAATCAAAAGTAGATACATATAAGAACTAATAATTAAATAACTAATATTTTTAAAGTCAGTTCATCTGGAGGAGGGAAAAAAATATATAACTGTATAGTTTAATCTAGGTAACAAATATTTTCTGGATTAGTCACCGGTTAGAATTTTGAAAAAATTACTAAATTAGGGTATATATAAAGATTTAGAAATGTGTAAAACATCCGTAAGAAAAATTCATAAATGCAAATGTTGGTAAAAAAAATTCATAAATGCATGTCACGTAGGGACCATTTCCCTTATTATTTTGGTCAAACTTATTATAATAGGAAAATTTTGCTAGTCAAATGAATCAAAAAGGCCATTTTTTTTTAAAGAAAGACAAAAAGGACATTTTTGAAGCAAAATAAACGACCATAAATAAATTATTAATTATTTAAACCCCAGGGATAATACCAAAATTTATTAAAAATAGTTTTCAAAAAATGACTTAAAGAAATATAAAAGAGTAATTAATAGAATTCTATATTTCTATATCAAATAAGAGACGAGTTGAAATTGGAAACTTCTCAAGTAAATTAGAAACAATGAATAGAATCGTAAACAAGTCGAAATAGGAAACTTATCATAAACTCATGTTTATCGATGCACATCATCTTTTAGTAGAACCGGTGGTAAATATCCCTTCCACATATATGGTGAGGGGTTCAAATCCCATCATACGTATTTTATAAATATGTATAAGAAGTTTTCTTAGGTCCCAACAATCCTATCATAACAGTACTTATAGTATTTCAAAAAAAAAAAATTCACAAATCAATAAAGACTAGTTGCTCTGTAATTCCTTTGGGGCAGCACAACACGTGAAGAAAAAACGATTGATTGATTGAGAAGAAGAAGAGATCATCAGGTATGAAAAAGAAGAAAGTTGAAAATTGTAGTAGTAGTAGTAGAGTAGTTTAGATATGATAATGGGTTCTTTCTACATTCCCAAAGAAGACGAGTCGAGGCCTGACTCTCAAGGAGAAGACTCACACTTCGTTTGTCAAGAAAAGAAGAGATTCGGTTTAGCTGATGGTGTGAGTGCTTGGATCAAAAAGGGTATTGATTCTGGTGAATATTCGAGACATCTCATGAACAACTCTCTCGTTGCATTGAATCAATATTATGAAAGAAAAGGACGTGTTAAACCTACTAGGGTTTTGAAAGATGCTTATTATGTGACTGAGTTTCCAGGATCATCAACTGCCTGCATTGTTACACTCAATGATGATGATCATTGCTTACATGCTGCTAATGTTGGAGACAGTGGCTTCTTGGTTTTTCGAAACAGAAAATGCATATTTCAATCGCCAATTCAACAGCATGGTTTTAATCGTCCGTATCAGCTGGCGTATAGTAGTCGATTCGGAGATGGTGCTAATGTAATTACCGAGATTGTTGTTTCGGTACAATCTGGAGACACTGTAGTTGCTGGCACTGATGGTCTACTTGACAATATGTTTCCATCTGAGATTGAAGAAATTCTAATCAAAACATTAGATCGAGATGATCATCAAACTCCCGAAGACTTGGCATGGACCATAGCAGAGTATGCACTGCACAATTCTGTCGACAGATATTCTGAATCTCCATTTTCAAGAGCTGCTCACTTGGCTGGCAAGAATCGTGTTGGTGGCAAGATTGATGATATTACTGTCATCGTTGCAAAAATTATTTAGTAAATCTACATGCTATTATTTGTACGCTGAATCACAGAATTTTTATATTTGTAAATCTAGTGAACTGGGTAAGATATGATTAGGCCCTCTGCTATTCCAATTATGAAAAACGTTTACATACATGTATTTTAAGCATTAAAGATCTGGGTATGCGATGAAGCCATTCTGTTCTTCAAATGTATGGTTAATTTACATAGATATTGAACTGAATCTGTGAACTGATTTTATTTTGTTTTTAACAAAGTGAAGTAATGGACACAAATCTTGATAAATTTCATAATTGAACTATTGAAGTTTGCTTAGAAAGTTGTTATTCCCATAGGGAATTAGGGATAACATTTTTGTTTATCCACTGTCAAATAAAGCTTCAGCGGCTTCTTTCTTGTCTAGATCGACCGTGCTTCTTGGGTGCCTGATTAGCCTTTGTGGTTTGTGGTTAGCTTGTGGTTTTATTGGTCGTGTAAGTCCTTTGGTTTAGGTGGCCTGGCTGCTGTGTTATTGCTTGTTCCGGCCTTTGGGCTCGATGAATAAAGCTTTGTCTTTAAAAAAATTAAATTAAATAATGCTTTTAACAATCCTGAGCAGTAACATATATAATTTCTTATGAAAGATTCTCTTGGACAACAATGTCTCTTATCTCATTGGAACTATGATAACAGAAAAAAAGTACTACATTGTTTTTTAGATTTGAGTTAGGATATTGATATCAAAAAAATTCTAGAAATACTATTCACTAACAAACATCCAAACAAAATGTGGAATAACATAATCACAAGGAGTTGAAAGGCTCAAGGTTTGGTGGTTGGAGACTTCACAATCTCCATCAACCCATCAAAATTCAAACCTTGATACCTTATATTTTCTGTCTCACAATTACCTATAAAATCGAAATAAGTGTACGGCTGATACCTCTCTTGAAGTTGAGAGCCGACTTCTTCCACTTATCGAAGTAGATATATGATAGTGTTGATTGCAAGAAAACCAAAACAGTTAAAGAAGACAAAGAAGAATTTGTTAACAAATGAACAAGAAGGAAAGAATCTGGCCACCTTCCCCACACGTTTATCACATTTAGCCATTTTTTAAAATATACATTTAAAACTGAATACAGTTTTCAAAAATCATTTATAGCCATAACAAGTGTAAAATTTCCCTAAACTGAGGTGCAATCTCTCATGTTTCCAGACAAAAAAAGTGTGATCCTTTTGTGGCTAACATGCATGTTATGTGGTCGATTTGTGCAATCTCTGGTATGTTCCATGATCCATTCCTGCACCCCTTACATCTTACGTCAGAAGAAAAAAAGTGCGTGATCCGATATTCGTGGCTCACATGCATAATCTGTGATCTATTTGTGCGTTCCCTAAGCGTTGTCTGGGCATATCAGAAGCAGTACGGTCAGAAGGACAATCAGCTTAAACCTGAGAAGGCTCGGGATGAGAGGAAGGTGTTGCCGATTCAATTGCCTTGGTCGGAACAGGTGGGAGGGAAGTAGATGTTGTATACGCCAGATCGTCTCTTTTCTTCGACCAATGCTCTCGCAAAATTAAGTCAGTCAGGGTCTCATGATCATCCTCATCTTCCTCATCCAGGAAGATAGGATCAACCCCCAATTGAGAGGGCACCAGATCAACAACATATGGAGCCTCTATTCTTTTACGGATGGCCTCAGGGGTAGAGGATCCCTCTACAGTCTTGGCCACTTTGCCACCAAAGATCTTTTTGTCAGATTCCACCCCGCTAGGTTATCCTTGCTTAGTTTATCTCTGATTGGCCTATCCTTTATGGGTCTATCTCAGTTCGACCTCTTCCTACTAAACCTATCTCGGTCAGATTCCTCTAGGGTAGATCGCACCCAGGCGGACCTATCTTTAGACGACCCTCTTTTACTGCTTCAGGGAGAAGAGCATCACGACCGCCCATTTCAGCTTGTGCAACAGGAATCGCCTAAGAATTGTGATCAGACTCATATACATGCTCCACTAAGTCATGCTCGGGGGGGAATAATTCTCTAAACCACCTGATCTGCGATCGTTTTCCTACTAACATAATCAAGATTTTTAACCTTTTCGGCTTGCTTATCAGTAATGATGTCCACCTCGTACACTGGAAAGGAAAATACAGAGAAAAGCAATGAGAATAAATACATACAACAAAAACTAAGAAGTATAGGAACAATGACCTACAGCTCTTGTGTTGAGCAGAGATCTCGGGGAAAAGTCTCAATTCGATCAGATTTTTTTCAGTGTACAAATTACGACGGTCCCTGACCTTCTAGGAAGTCTGAGCCAATTTGACAATTGTATTGGCCTAGTCCCGAGCCATCACAAGTGCAGTTTTACTCCATAGTTTAGGGCTACAAAAGTGGCGTGGGACACTGCTCCTGATTAGTCGTCGGATAGGGTCAGCCACCACGACCTCACCTCAATCACCACTAATGAAGAACCAATTGTTCTTCCAATATTTGTTCAACGAGGGTAACCCCTAAATAAAGCCCTTGTGGTCCTTATAAGTGGAAAATGTAGGCTTTTCCTTGAAACCGTGGGTAATCCAGCTGCTCGAGGAGGTTGATTGAAGATAGAAGGTGTCTCAGGCATATGATCGCCCCAGGGTATAAAAGTTGCGTATTTCCTAAGGGGTCGGGGGGTTCTTGACCCCTGATCTTCTTCCACATGTGCCACAAGCTGATCAGCACCCGATATGAGTTGGGGATCAGTTGAGCAGGAGCAATGCCCATGTCTACCAAAAATCGAGCGATGAAAGGTTGAAAGAGGAGGGTCACCCCAGAGGAAAACATAGCCCCATAAATAGCAACCGCACCGGGTGGAGGATTCCTTACAGCACGCTCACCGCTGTAAGTCAGTCGTGCTAAATGCGGAAGGTCAAACCGATCCCTGAATTTCTCAAGCTCATCATCAGTCACCACATTTATCTCATACTCGAAGGCATAAAGGTGATCCGTAGTAAACATTAGCATGTATGCCCGTCGTTCTCTCAGGACTTCATTCATCTTCAACTTTTGTGAAACTATCTTCAAGTCGCTCGCAAGACGGGTGGCTTCCTTGGGCGAAGCTTTAGTGGCTTGTCTCGAACTGGCTATCTTCGACATATCTGGGAAACACCAACATAAGCAGAAGCATAAGGGTTAGCAGATGAAGGAACAAACTTAGGACGAGCCACTGAGCAATCTACATTTAAAGCGACAGGTTGAAATGAAGGGGTATATGAATGAAAGTGACCTCAAAGTATGGATTCAAGCTTAGCGATATTCTTATTATCGCTAGCCTTAATGGCACATAAAATAATCTCAAAATATTGATAACGAAGAGTGGGATCCATACTCAGAATATCGATGAAAGCAATGAAAACATGAAAGATTTGCAAAAAAAGAAAGGAAGCGAAGAAAATTTTGAGGTTTGGAAAAGAAAAAAAAACTAGGGTTTTTTGCGGAATAAATTATGAAGTTGTGAGAGGGAAATGAAGAGTTTCGAATTATATATAGGAGTGAGTGACATCATTAGAGCACGCACACGTCACCAGACGAGAGTGGAAGTAGGTGCACAAAATCTAAAAATCACACGTCGTTCGAAATTCAAAAAGTGGCCAAATGATTGCGTCAGCCGAAACGGACATGATTGAGGTTAACGCTTGACTGTTAAGCATTAAATATGCATTAATGAGCTAAAAGACAAGAAAAATAACAAGTTAGGAATAAGATACTCGGTTTTGTATGTTTAAGTGGGTATTGTTATTGGTAAAATTTAAATGATATGACACGTCAGCACAAGACAAGAGACGGGGTGCCATGTCACCTGAAGTCAACCTGATCGAATCAACCCAAGTTGACCAAAGAAAACTCGTTTAACCCCTGACCAAGATAACACAAATGATCGGGGAAAAAGATCCGAACGGGGTTGTCAAGATGGTTAGGGTCAAGGGTAAAACCGTCGATCAGCTGAAGTGAATTTAGTCGGGTGTAATAGGTGGTCGATTGCGTGACACATGGACAGCACCCATATTTAATGAAGTTACGACTCAAACACGTACAGAATAGACCCTACTTAAACAAGGTGTTTATAAGCATACTTTGATAATGAGGTAAATTCCCTTATAGATATCAAAGTCCAGATCAGGTAAGAAATCCAATACAATCGAAAGAAAATCAATGCAAAATAAAGAAGAAAGATAACACAACTCCAATAAGTTAGAGTTTTGTTTAATTACGGGAACTTTCCTTACTTGTATACCAAGAAATAGAGTTTTATGCATGTACAAATAGACCCTAATAATACCCATAAAAGGGTTAACAATTATTAAGTTTGCAAGAGTGCGAGAGAAGTTGTGTGTGTAATTATTATCAAATTTATGAATTATTCTCACCATCGCTGACAACCGTAGATGTTTCCTCACCTTAGAGTTTTACCATGTAAATTTGTGTTTGCATGCTCTACTTTTTTTTTTTTTATCTTTTTCATAACATTATTGTCAATTACAAAAACTTGTTAGATGCGTGAGCAATCTTACGTGATCCAAAAATCACCGTCAACGGTTACGTTTGTAATCTTTGTTTGCTTGTGCTGCATCAAGTGGTATCAAAATGGGTTTCTCCCCTCGTGTTATCGTTGACTCGTATCTATGGGTGATCATGATGCTAATGTTCCTAACACTCAAGCAGATCTAGATGCTCAAAATGTTCATATTGACAATCTAAACGATCAATTCATGGAGATTCGTGACTTATTACAGCAGAGAGGTGTTGGTAATAATGGAAGTGTTGCTAGAGGCAATAAACAGAGAGGAAACGATAGAGGCCTCGTGTTCAAGAGAGATTATGAATCGGAGGAAGAAGTCGTAAAGCCACCACCGAACAACAATCAGAATCTTAGAAATAATCGCTATAACCGCAACAATTTTGTTGATTATCATATCAAAGTTGATATTTCAATTTTTTCTAGAAACTTGAAGATAAATAATTTCTTAGCTAGTGGAAGTCGAAAGAGTTTTTGATATCATGGATGTATCGAAGACAAAGATGGTAAAGATGGTCGATTTCCCTTTGAAAGCTACTGCAGCTGTTTGGTGGGATCAATTACAGAATACCCGTCAAGGACAAGGAAATAATCGAGTTTGAACATGGTAAAAAATGAAGCGACTTGTGATGGATCGGTTTTTATCGACTGATTATGAGTAAATTTTGTACCGTATGTACATAAGTTGTGTGCAAGGGAATAGATCCATTTCTGAAATACTGATGAATTTATGCGTCTAGCAGAGCATAATCACTTGAATGAGATCAAAAACTAGAAGGTAGCAGAATATGTTCATGGGCTGAAAATTCTCTTCAAGAAAAATCGGCTTGCAGAATTTGTGGACCTTGCAAGAGGCTATTAACATGGCATTAAGGGTTGAATTGATGGAGAATGAGAAGCCCTTAGTGACTTATAAAATTAATACGTCAGATTACTCTGAGAACATTGTTGTTTCCTCACTAGATAAAGTACAATCTGGACAGTAAAATGTTAGAGGATCATCTCAAGGTGCCAATGAAGGCAGTAGCCAAAATTTAAATAGAGGTCAGGCTCGAACTTAACTCTAAAAGGAGAACCAGTATGCTAGACCCATGGGAGATATTTGTTAAAGATGCCAAAAATCAAGGCATCGCTCCAACACTTGTCCCAATCAGAGACAAGCCAAGTTACTAAAGGCTGAAGAAATAGAAGAAGAAGAAGAAGAAGAAGTTGACGATGACTATGTGGGGGTGGGTTGAATATGCAATTAAGGAAGAATGTAAGGCTTAAGTGTTGCAGCGACTAACACAGAAATAGGAGGGGCAAGGACATCGCATTTTTCATTCACTTTGTTCCATTAAGAATAAAGTATGTGACGTGATTGTAGACAACAGAAGCTGTAAGAATTTTTTATCAAAGAAAATGGTGAAATATTTACAGCTACCTACAGAACCACATAGCACACCTTACTCGCTTGGTTAGGTGAAGAAGAGGTCATCCGTTCGTGTTGCTGAAACTTGTCGAATGCCACTACCCATCGGTAAGCATTATAAAGATAATGTTATATGTGATGTGATTGATAAGGATACATGGCACATATTGTTGGGTCGACCTTGGCAGTTTGATGTGGATACTACCTTGAAGGGACAAGACAATGTTGTATTGTTTACTTAGAAACAACATAAAATTGTTATGACTCCTATTACAGATTCAGGAAGAATAACAAAAGGAAAGTGTTCTAGTTTCTTAACTTTGACTAGCAGTGAGCGAGAGATAAATGAGTCAATAAGAGAAACTAAATCCTTTTATCCAGTGGTAGTGAAAGGGTTGCTGACAACAAATAAAGAAGAAACTATAATCCCTACTCAAGTGCAAAAGATTTTGAAAGCGTTTCAAGCGCTTGTTTCCAATGAGCTTCCACCTATGAGAGATGTACAACATCATATTGATTTGATACATGGAACTAGCCTACCAAATCTTCCTCATTACCATATGAGTCCAAAACAGAATGAAAATTTGTGAGAACAAATTTAAGTGTTGTTAAAGAAGGGTTTTATTAGAGAGAGTATGAGCTCTTGCACGGTACCTATCCTTCTAGTTCCAAAGAAGGAAAAAGGCTCGGCGTATGTATGTGGATAACCGAGCTATCAACAAGATCACCATAAAATATAGGTCTCATAAACTGCATTTAGAAGACATGTTGGACGATCTTGAGGGTTTCACCAAAATAGACTTGCGGAGTGGTTACCACCAAATTCGAATCAAGCCAGGTGATGAATGGAAGACAGCATTTAAAAGTGATGATGGATTATTCGAATGGTTGGTGATGCCTTTCAGATTGTCTAATGCTCCCAGTACCTTCATGAGACTTAAGAATCAGGTTCTTCTACCCTTTATTGGTTCTTTTGTTGTAATTTATTTTGATGACATTTTTATCTACAGTAAGACCAAAGAAGAGCACTTACTGCATTTGAGACAAGCCTTAGGTGTGTTAAAAGAAAATAAGTTCTATATGAATCTAAAAAAAATGCACTTTTTGTACAAATAAGTTGTTGTTCTTGGGTTTTGTTATTGGAAAGGATGGTATACAGGTAGATGATGAGAAGATTAAAGCAATCCATGATTGACCAACTCCAAAATCAGTTTCTGAAGTAAGAAGTTTCCATGGTTTGGTAACTTTTTACAGGCATTTCGTGAGGTATTTCGTAAGGCATTTCAGTACCATTACCGCACCTATTACGGACTGTTTGAAGAAAGACAAGTTCAACTGGGGAGAAGAGCAAGATAAGAGCTTGGCCCATATAAAAGAAAAACTTTCAACTGCTCCGATTTTAGCTCTTCCAAACTTTGAGATAATATTTTAGGCTGAATGTGATGCTAGTGGAATGGGAGGGTGTCGTGCCTTCTCAAGAGAAGAAGCCAGTAGCCTTCTTTTCTAAGAAATTAAATGAAGCCTGCACTTATGATTAGGAGTTGCATGCAGTTGTTAAAGCTTTGAAATAATGGGAACACTACTTAATTCAAAGGGAGTTTGTCTTGTCTACAGATCATCAATTTTTGCAGTTTATTAATAGTCAGAAACATGTCAGTAAGATGCATGCAAGTTGAGTGAATTTTCTACAGAAGTTTCCATTTGTTATTAAGCATAAATCTGGTGTTTTAAATTGTGTTGATGATGCTCTAAGTAGAAGAGCTTCTTTGTTACCCTTGCTCAGGAAGTTGTGGGGTTTGAATGCTTGAAGGATTTATATGTAGCTGATGAAGATTTTAAAGAGATATGGGTGGAGTGTGTTAATCATGAACCAGTGGGAGATTTCTTTCTAAGTGAGGGGTACTTGTTCAAAAGAAATCAATTGTGTATTCCTATCTCTTTCTTACGAGAGAACCTTATCCGATATTTACATGGAGGAGGTTTAAATGGCCACCTGTGTCGAGATAAAACATTATCGAGTTTGGAAAAACGATATTATTGGCCACAGTTGAAGCGAGATGCGGGAGCTATTGTGAGAAAATGTTATACTTGCCAAGTTTCGAAGGGTCAGGTTCAAAACACTAGATTATATATGCATTTGCTTGTTCCTAATGATATTTGGCAGGATCTTGCTATGTATTTTATGTTGGGATTACCCCGAACACAAAGGGTGTTGATTCTATTTTTGGTGGTGGTTGATAGGTTTTCCAAAATGACACACTTTATAGCTTGCAAGAAGATAGCTGATGTCTCTAACATAGCCAAACTATTTTTCAGGGAGGTTGTTAGATTACATGGAGTTTCTAAATCCATCACTTATGATGGTGATACCAAGTTTTTGAGCCATTTCTGGATTACTTTGTGAAGGTTGTTTGGAACTACCTTGAATCGAAGTAGTACTGCTCACCCCTAAACCGATGGTCAAACTTAGGATACAAATCGAACTTTGGGAACATGATTTGTAGCGTTTGTGGTGAGAAGCCGAGACAATGAGACTATACACTTCCACAGGTGGAGTTTGCTTATAACAGTGTGATACATAGTGCAACAGAAATATCACCATTTTCCAATGTTTATACAGCCATTCCTAATCATGTTGTGGACTTGGTGAAGCTGCCTAAAGGTCATGTAAAGAGTGTTGTTGCAGGGCATATGGCTGAAGATGTTGTAACTGTTAGAAATTAAGTTAAACAAAAGCTTGATCAGACCAATGCTAAGTACAAAGCTGCAATAGACAAACATAGACAAATTAAGGTGTTTCAAGAAGGAGATTCTGTGATGGTGTTTTTAAGGAAGGAGAGATTCCCTACTAGTACATATAACAAGTTTAAGCAGAAGAAATATGGTACATACAAGGTGCTGAAATGTATCAATGACAACGCATATGTTATTGACTTACCCGATTCCATGGGAATTTCCAATAATTTTAATATTGCTGATTTGTATGAGTTCCGTGATGATAAGACTCTCTACCGTGACCATAACTCGGGGTCGAGTTCTTCTGAAGTGGAGAGGACTGATGTAGCACATATAATAGAACTGACAGACCAACAATTAGAAAAATGGTGTAGTATTAAACTACATATTGTAGTGTCTTAATTAAGGTTGGGTTCTTCTAGAGTCAGGGGTATGTTTTTAATTTCCAAAGGAACTATCAAAGTCTTTATTTTTCTAGGGAACTACCAAGGTCTTCATTTTTCTAGGGCAGTCCTAAGGTCAAGTTTGTGTATTTAATCCCTCTTTGGTGTTGTAATCTGGATCATCTTGTTATTATCAATAAACTTTGAGAATCATTCTCTTTTTATTCTGGAGGATTCCAGACTATCTTTCTTAATTAAGGTTACGCTTGTAATCTTTGTTTGCTTGTGATGCGTCATCTTCACTAATCAAATCTCAACAAACATAAATCTCTCCAAAAAAGGCTTCTTCCCACTAACGCTTGTGATATGGGTTATCAATAATGGTGAGGTTTGAGCTTCGAAAAAGAAGAAAGTGAATATTAGTTATAGAGTAGATAAGTGAAGAAAAAGAGAAGCTAGTGGTGGTTAGTAAAGTTGACAAATATGAAGTTGGAAGGACAATTGGAGAAGGAACAACTCAACGTCACCAATTTGGCCATCGTTGTCACGCGGGGGCATCGGCGGTGGAGGTTGAAGATCAAGGATTTGGTTGTGGTTGATTTGTAGTTTTGTACACTTTTGGGGTTATTTTTATAGTTATTATCTAGGTAGATTTATAGTCATAGAAACACTTGGGGTTCCTTTGCGTTTTAATTATTTTAATGTGTAAAAGGACAGTTTTATCCCTGGATCATCTCTATACCATTAAATTGACAGTTAGACAAACCGTTAGCCAACTTTTTTCACGGGAGGTTTGTTCACTTAAAGGAAAATTGAATATGAGTGCAATATTACCTAAACTCATGGGTGTTTGTGCAATTAACCCTTCTATAAAATAGCTTTTTTTTTATTAAAAAATGACCGAATAAAATATAAAGGAGGGATAGAATTCCAAGTAAATGTCGGCGGAGTGTAAACTGGAAACTTAATTCTCAAGTTAAGAAGTAAACGAGGGAGTCGAAATAGGAAACTTTTCATAATGCTTATAAATATAGTTACAAGTCTTCATACTCATGTTATTTACACTCACAAATCAACAATTCAAGACTAGTTGCTCTGTAATTCTTTTTAGGCAAAACACGATCGATGGAGATCAAGAAGAAGAGATCATCAGGTATGAGTAAAACGATAATTGAAAATTGTTGCCGTAGTTTAGATATGATAATGGGTTCTTTCTACATTCCCAAAGAAGACGATTTGAGGCCTGAGTCTGTAGGAGAAGACTCACACTTCATTTGTCAAGAAAAGAATAGTTTTGGTGTAGCTGATGGTGTGGGTGGTTGGATTAAACAGGGTATTGATTCTGGTGAGTATTCAAGACAGCTTATGAACAACTCTCTCATTGCATTGAATCATCAAGAAAAAAGATCAGGACATGTTGATCCAACTAGGGTTTTGGAAGAAGCTTATTATATGACCAACTCTCCAGGATCATCAACTGCCTGCATTATTGCACTCAATGATGAAGATCATTGCTTACATGTTGCCAATGTTGGAGACAGTGGTTTCTTGGTTTTTCGAAACAGAGAATGTATATTTCAATCCCCAATTCAACAACATGGTTTTAATCATCCGTATCAGCTGGGGTGTACTAGTCGATTCAGTGACGCTGTGGATATAGCTATGGAGATTGTTGTTCCTGTCCAATCTGGAGACATCATAGTTGCTGGGACTGATGGTCTACTTGACAACATGTTTCCATCTGAGATCGAAGAGATTATAACCAAAGCACAAGATCAAGATCCTGCAAAGTTGGCATTGATCATAGCAAATTATGCATTGTACAATTCTTTGGACAGATTTTCTGAGTCTCCCTTTTCAAGAGCTGCATACTTCGCTGGCAAGAAGCATGTTGGTGGCAAGATTGATGATATTACCGTCGTCGTTGCAAAAATTATTTAGTAAATCTACATGTTATTCACTTATTTGTATGCTCACAGTACATTTGTAAATCTAGTGATGTCAAGAGTATGTTATAAAAACTGTATGTTTACATTTGCATTTTATGCAACTATAGTGATCTGGGTATGATGAAGCCCTTCGATCTCTTAGTTCTTCAAATTTTACTTAGATCGATATTGAACTGATTCTTTGAATTGATCTTATTTTGTCTTTAACAAGTAAAGAAACTATTCTTGTTCAATGTCACTAGATTGGTTTCCACATAAGGTGATGGTTTTCATGCTCGAAAGAAAACTTTCTTTCATACATCAAAACGGTCCGACGTAGTTTGATGGTGATGGTGAAGACAGTTTATTCAACTTGATAATATATATAGTTGATTTTAATTTACATAGATATTGAACTGAATCTTTGAATTTATTTAATTTTATTTTGTTTTTAACAAGGGAAGTAATGGAAACACAAATCTTGATAAATTTCGTTATTGAAGTTTGCTTAAAAAGTTTAATATTCCCATGTCAATAAAAAGGAAGTTCATTATTCCCAAGTCCTATATGAAAAAACTAGTTTATTATTCCTAAATCGTATATGAAAAACATTCGTAAAAGGTTCATTTACTTGACTTGGTGGCCGGATACTTCATATTCTCCATCAACCCATCAAGGTTCAAATCTTGACATCTTCCATATATTGTCTCATTTGATATCCATAACACAGAAATAAGTGTATAGAGATCTTTCCCGATATTGAGAACCGACTTCTTTATAGACATCTGGTAGCGTTAATCAGGAAAAATAAAAATAAGAAACAGAAAAAGAAGGCAAACAGCAAAAGAATGAAAGACTAATCAGAGTGGACATTTGTTTCGGTATGGCCTTGCCTTTTTTTTAACTAATATTATTTCATTTTTTAAAATATTTAAGTTTTTATTTGAGTTTATATATTATTTTGAATTAATATTGAAAAAATATACTGTAAATTAAATTACTTAATTAATTTATAATTTTATTTGGATATGGTGTTCTTTTTTTACACATCATATTATTATTATTATTATTATTATTATTATTATTATTATATTATCATCCCATTTGTACCTGAATGATATGGTTAATGAAAAAACCATTTACTACATCATTTGAGTTGAACTTTGAAATAAATTTTTAGGTTGTCTAGTATAAGTGTAAATTAAAATGAAAAAAAAGTGGCAATATTGAAAACTGTATGTTTTCATTTGCATTTTAAGCAACTATAGTGATCTGGGTATGAAGAAGCCCTTCTCTCTGTCCGTTCTTGAAATTTTAATTGGATCAATACTGAACTGAATCTTTGAATTGATTTTATTTTGTCTTTAACAAGTAAAGAAACTATTTTTGTTCAAATGTCACAAAAGGTGATGGTTTTCTTTTCATATATCAAAATAGTCCAATATAGTTTGATGGTGAAGACAGTATATTCAACTTGATAATATATATATATATAGAGAGAGAGAGAGTTAATTTTAATTTACATAGATATTGAACTAACCTTTGAATTTATTTAATATTCCCATGTCAAATAAAAAAGTTTATTATTCCTAAATCCTATATGAAAAAAAAAAGGTTTATTATTCCTAAATCTTATATGAAAAACGTTCGTAAAAGATTTATTTACTTGCTTTGTAGTAGAAGATTTCATAATATCCATCGATCCATCAAGATTCAAATATTGATATCTTATATATATTATCTCACTGTCATCCATAACACAGTAATAAGTGTACGAGACCTTTCTCGATATTAGTAACCACTTCTTTCAATATAGACATCCCGGAGTGTTAATCGAAAAAAAAAAACAGAAAAAGAAAGTAAAGAAAAATTTGTTAACAAACAGAAAAGGAAGGAAAGACTTGGGAGAGTGGACATCTGTTTCGGTGGATGTCCACGCCTCTTTTTTTTAATACTAATATTATTTCATTTTTTAAAATATTTAAGTTTTTATTTGAATTTATATATTATTTTGAATTTATATTGAAAAAGTATACTGTAAATTAAATTACTTAATTTATATTTTTTTTAGATATGGTGTTCTTTTTTTTACACATCAGATTATTATATTTTAAATTTTAAAATTTTATATTTAAATTAGGAGTGCAAATGATATAGCAAATGAGTTATCATCATAACACGCAATATGAGATGATATGAACAGCAGGACATGTGGTAAATGAAAACACTAATGCCATACAATCTAAAAATTTAGTCCAAATTTCAACTCAAATGATGTGTAAGTAGTTTTTTTTATTAACCACATAATCTCATATTGTGTATAATAATGACAACTCACTTTCCACATCAATTGGGTTGAAATTTAGAATAATTATTTAGGTTGTATAACATTACTCAAATGAAAAAACCACTTGACATAACATTTGGATTAAATTTTTGGATTTTTTGAGTTTTTTAACATTAGTGTTAAATTAAATTTAAAAAAAAAATAGACTGACGTTAGAGAACTTAAAAATTTAGTCAAAATATCAATCCAAATGACGTGGTAAATGGCTTGTTAATTAACCCGATCATATAATGATTTGTATAGTAATGACAACTCATTTACCTTACCTTTTCTATTAAATTTTAAATTAATTATTTGAACAACCACTTGTCTTTTTTTTTTCTTTGGCAGCACGGCATCAATATTGAGATTTGGGTGCTTCTGGGAAGTGGGAAATAGACATGATCCTTATTTCCATAATAAAAAATAAAAAATAAAAATCTTTTTAACAGGAAATAGTTGTTTTGTTGCTTAAGGAAAACGCATAGATAAGGATTTGAAGTATGCAAATGAAACCAAATCCTTATAACAAACAGAATCCTTGTTGCAATAGGAGAGACTTAACCAAATCTCTATATGGGCTGTGTTCTTCTTCAACATAATTATCAAAAACGACAATGATCAAGTTTAAGCCAAGAAATCACAAAACAGGCATGAAAAAGAGTAGTTATAGTGCTCATCTTCAACATTCTTGTGACATGATCATGGGTTCTTTCTACCTTCCCAAACGAACCAGTAAGTCAAGACGTTGCGGACAAGACGCTCATTTTCTCTGCCGTGAAAAGCTGACTCTTGGAGTTGCTGATGGGGTTGGCGGTTGGCTCAAAAAGGGCATCGATTCCGGCAAGTATTCGAGAGAGCTTTTGAAGAATTCCGTTGCTGCATTGGATCGTGAAAGCAGAGGTTCTGTTAATCTGAGAAGGGTTTTAGAAGAAGCTTTTTGCATGACAAAATCTGAAGGTTCATCAACTGCATGCATTATTACACTTAGAGATGATGATCATGATCATGAACATTGTTTAAATGCTTTGAATGTTGGAGATAGTGGATTCATGTTGTTTAGAAACAACAAGTGTAAGTTCCAATCGACGTCACAACAACACCGTTTCAATCAACCTTATCAGTTGGGGAACTTTAATTACGGTGATGGTCCGGACATAGCTACAGAGATTGTTGTCCCAGTCAAATCTGGAGACGTTGTAGTCGTAGGGACTGATGGTTTACTTAATAACATGTTTCCATACGAGATTGAGGAGATTCTAAGTAGAACACAAGATGATAAAAAAGTGGCAACTTTGGCAAAGACAATAGCAAAGTATGCATCATACAATGCTACTGATAGATACTCCGATTCTCCATTTTCAAGAGCTCGTAAGCTGGCTGGAACCAAACCTTGTCTTGGAGGCAAGATTGATGATATTTCTGTCCTCGTTGCGAAAATTATATGACCCTTAATTTTTATTTTTATTTTTATTTCTATGCAGAGAAATTATTTGTAAACCAATTAATCATGTCAATTTAGGTAGCTCATTTATTGAAGTTAGTAAACCAAATCTTCTAATACTTGGTTAAGATATTTTTTGCATGTTCTTGTGTATATGCAAAGGATATCGAGTTCTAGTGTATTTATCAATGAAAAGTAGTCATTAAATTGCCTGAAATTGGCATAGATTGGCTTAAATTATGTCTACACAAATGCACTTACAAAAACTGAAAAATATAGCAGCAGTTCTTGCTACATATAAATTTCAGTTGCAGGGGGGAAATAACAAAATATCCCTATAAAATGATGTGCAGGGAAAAGAAAATTGATATACTGTGTAATAGAATCTGCTCTCAGATGGAATTGGCAGTTCAGCTGCATGCTACTTCTACCGCGAGTTTCTTACTGGTACCAGGACACAAACCCTTGTCAAAATTCTCTTCTGTTAGTTCTATGGCACACTCATTTTCATTTAGGCAGACCTGCAATAATGTTAAAAATATTAGGGAAAAAGAGTAACCAAGGAAAAAGAAAGAAAGAAAACAGCTGCTAACGTTACGAATATGAGCATGTTTTTAGTGTATGATACGAAGCTCGAACATGTGATTGAGACTTCCCAATGTGTTTATTCATGGTAAAATATGGCAGGTGGAGTTGTAGCGCTGATAACACAGACAGATAAAGAGTAAATAAGAGAGTGCTAACCTTCTCAACCACAGAAGTAGAATTAGGGTCATGGCAATCTCCAATGCTGTATGATCCGCATGTTCCTGTTGGAGTTCCAAAGCTGGCAAATTTTACAGCATTGATGTGGGTGTTCTCGGGGCACTTCAGAAGGACAGTTGCTTTCTTTTTGTTATTTCCATTTTCATCTTTGTTCTGTGATAAATGTTCAACCAAAGGGTAATCCTCGCCAATGTGAGAACAAGCCCCAGAGATTTTCCGTCTTGAAAACCTAATTTTATTTGGATTTCCACCTTTCTCCTCGAAAATCACTAGAACGTTTCCGGATGGCTTGAACCATGACCGTGGAATGTGGTACCTGGATATGCAGTTAAATAAATGGTTTTTATAATTAAACCGACTTCAAATCTTATACCTACAATGTTTACAGTATCTGAAAACTTGAAGTTCAAATGATAGCATGGACTTGCAAGCTGAAAAGCAGGTATAAGCTTGACAAATAATCTACTAAAAGAATATATATGTTAAAAAAGCATCATACTTTTTCACTTATTTGATTAAATCAATTTTTATATACCCTTTGATGACAAAGTTGGTGAATTGTATTTACATCTTTCTATATCTGGATAGCTGGCAAGTGATTGTTATATACACTACTATTGCAGTATGATGCTGATCATTTCTGTAAGAAAAATGGTAGTCAGACATGGAAATTCTGACAGGAATTTTATGGCATCACAGTTTCAAAGCTATTAAAAGAAAAGGACACAATATACAATTTGTAATTGCTAATTTGCATTAAGAATTTTTACCATCTTTGTGTTGGTTCTCCACATCCAGTGAGGCATTTGTCTGGGAAGAATTTGCCTCTGTAATCACATTCTTTAACACACTCAAGATGTGCAGAACTTCTCCTAGGCCAGTATCTTCCGATTTCTTCTCCATTCAACCAAGCTAGACCTTTCCCCATTTCGAGCATATCTAGACCAATTGGTTCATCCCCTGGTGGTGGGTCCACAACAGCCTGAAGTATTCCAAGTAATTGTTATCATTATATCATTATCAACATCATCATCATCATTATTATTATTACAACTAAAACAGGTAAATGCAAAATTCATTGGCAAGAAAAGTAAAAGTTGTTCTTTTAGCATAGGAAAAGGTAATCTTTCCAAGACTTACCTTGTACCATGTCAAAGGTTGTTTCTCTTGTGGTTCTGATGTTGATACCCAATTTACGCCATTCAAACCATCTGGCTTGTATATACCTAGGTGCTCTCCTTGCAAACCTAACTGGGAAAAGCAGGAACAAGGAAAGAGGTAAGACTTTTGGAATTTCAAAGGCTATTTACAGTGGAATAAAAGATATTTTCACCATTCAAGGCTGTTTTATATAATTGTTTGTTCTTTCAAGCCTTCAAAGCACACCTTGAATAGCAGTTAGACCTTATTTCTGATCAACAGAAAATTGAGGCACTCTATACCATATGCCCTCACCAGTCACAGGCTTTTGCTACTTTTGACAATCCTCAAGTTGGGAAGCAATGGGGTCCTAGATTGTTAGGCTAAGAACTTTGAGGTGTAAGGTTCAAGCATTTTCCTACCTCATTTTGAATTAAATAAAGGAGTAATAAATATAACTATGTAGTGATTGGCAATAATTATCATGCATGCAGCCAAAGGCTTATATGTAAAACTAAAAGAATAAATATTAAAAATGTGTCTATTAGTACATAATGATCACAGCTCTTCACCAATCTCTTAATTTTTGTGACAGCATGTTAACTGTAAGGAACAAACTGCCACTTTCGGGTTACAAATTTTGGTTTAGTTATCAAATAAAGAGCCTGAACTTGAAGGGGGCTATTCCTACAATTTTACTCATCAACTCCATAATAATTTTACTTATATATTCATGCCGTTACCCCATAACAGTCTAGAGCAACCTATATACAAAAGTGAAATTACAATATATTACATATCGACAGTCTTGCAACTAAAAGAATAATTATTAAAAATGTTTCTATTAGTACATAATGATCACAGCTCTACACCAATCTCTTAATTTTGTAACACATGTTAACTATAGGGAACAAACTGCCACTTTAGGGTTACAAATTTTGGCTTAGTTATCAAATAAATGGCCTGAACTTGAAGGGGGCTATTCCTGCAATTTTACTCATCAACTCCATAATAATTTTACTTATATTTATGCTATTACCCCATAACAATATGGAGCAAGCTATATACAAAAGTGAAATTACAACATATTACATATCGACAGTCTTGCAACTAAACTAGTTTCAAAATTCTAAAACAGCATGGGATAAAACTTGGTATGCCAAAAGAAGAAACATACCTTGTAGGTCCAGCTATTTTTAGACAAGTCCACTGTCCCATTTTTGAACCCCTTAATCTGGACACTAGTTAATCCTGCTCCCACAAATTCATAAAATGATCCTGCATTCTAGACTCGGCAAGAAAATAAGCAGTAAGGATTGATATGTACAATTAGGGAGAATATGACATAAAATTTAAAAGACAGCATATAACAGTTTTATTTTGTTTGGGAAGCAAAATCTGTGCTAGTGTGGATAAATTAGGCAATACCACTTTTATTAGACAAAATCAACTTTATACTGTCACCTCTTAGCAAATCAGAGAGAGTAGGAAGATTATTTACAATCACCTTTGGTGTAAATAAGAGCACCAGAGAGAGGGTACCACTTATAACACCAATTCTCGAGCTTACAGCTCCTTATAAGGTCGTGTAAAGAAATTGTTAGGAAGACAAAAACCACATTGTAGTTACATGTTTCGGATAAGACCAATATATGGGGATTAGTTCTGAAGAAAAGGAGTAGGTGATTTGAGAGAGTTCAAGAGATTGAAGTCCACATCATGTAATCCATCAACAAATATTTGATCATATCTTTTGCACCAAATGAAGTTCGTGAGCATATATCTGAACAAATATTAAGTCCTTCACCAAACATTACCGACACTCGAGTACAGAAAGGTAACTCACTTGTAAGCCAACAGTCATGCTTAATAGAGAAATTTCGTTCTTCCCTGCTTTGAGAGAGATAGGGTTCTTAAATTTGAAGGGGGGGTGTGAGCCATTTCCATATGCAGAACCTGGTAGTGACAAATGAAATATGATTATTTATAGGAGGTTGTCCCATATATTTTATACTAAATGATTTATGTAACTGACCAATAAAGATGAAACAAACAAATGATAATTTGGAAAAAATAAAATTCAATCAACCAATAGAACTAAAATTGCAAATTTGCAAATTGATTCATATGTCCAGATGCAACAATTGAGTTAGAAAATGCAAGGCATGCAACTCAAGAGAAGCTTGCAAGAAAAGATAATAAACCTTGAAGTTCCTGATTCACAAAAGCATGGAGGGCATGACCCTTCGATTCAATTAGAAGAACTGGGTGGCTTCTTCCCTTCTTTAAAAATTCTTCATCTTCACTAACAATTAAACTGCCATTGCAGAACAAAATTAGTTTCCAATGCTATTAAAGAATGACATTGAGAACCTCTCACTCAGATACCTATTTTATTTCATTTACAAGTCCACTAGTGTACACAAAGGCTTATCACATACATTAATAAGCATTAGATTTCACTAAAATACATAGTCTGCAGTAAAAGGAAACACCACCACTTGAAACATAGGGAACACATGTTAAGCCCTGCCACATTCAATGAGAGATAGCTAAAACAAACTCTTAGAAAATGTAAGCCACAGGTTTTTGGCATTCCAGATAATACTTCTAGCTAGTCATGCTAATGTTTGTATATATCAGTAAGCAGTCAGTCTTGAAATTTATTCAAACAAGGAGCTCCATAGATAAAAACTGCCAAGTTGTATTTCAGTAACTTGTCTTACATCTTAATGAAGTATACTAAGAAATCTAAAAACAAGATCCATTCTCATGATTTGAAAGAGCAATGGAATTTACAGCATGCCTTTGTCAGCAAAATCTCTGCTCATGTTTCTATAGCACCTTAACAACCAGATATAAACTCAATCCATCAACTTTTGAAAGATAATACTTAAAATTTAACTGAAAAAATTGCACACTTAATTTTTTCCATGGAAACTAACCTTGTTGTATACCAGAGGTAGTCAGTGGTATCTTTTGCTGCATTGATATGGTCCACCAATTCATTTATAACGAAGTCAGCCTCTCCCCAAATCCCAGCTTTCTCCTTAAAAACTTCCCATTTAAGAGCTTTCAAGCCTTTATCGTGTGATGCCACTGAAGGCTGCAATTTCTCAGGCACCATTTCAACTGTTGACGTTTGGGAACTTACCTGCTCAAATTTCATTTGGGTAAATGCGGAGGTTTATTAAGAGCAATAATCAAATGACATAATTAAGGACATCAAAGGAGTAACAAAGTTGGCATTTATTTTGTAGTTTGGTGACACCGACTCTCTCTCTCTCTCTAGGAGCTTTCGTTAGCTGTTGATTTTTTAATGTGTCTTCAGTTGTGTCATCTACCTGGCACGTATGCATGCCGGAGAACATTTTGAGACTGACAGCTAAATCTAGGTTCAATAGAAGACCTCTTACACAACCATAGAAGATGACCGTACCAATTGAATTAGCTAGCACCATGAATTGTGAAATTTAATTGATAACACCGGATGTTAGCAATAAGCAAGCATGGAAAAATATTTAGAGTTACCTTTGCAGTGTTAAATACTACATTCTTGCAGTCAGGCAGAATGCTGACTGACCATGCCGGCAAGTGATATGACATGTTCTTAAACACTACTATCTTGTCATTTTTATCATCCGAGTTAGCGAGAAAGGCAGCACAAGCTCCTGAAGAATCAGTATAAACGTCGGCCTATAAAACAAGAGTTATTCTGTAAGTGGTCCCCAACTCCAAAACAAATAAAAGCATATTCAAATAAATCAGAAACTTAAATCAAAATTGCAGACTTATTAACATATGGAACATGATGAGTGTTATGTAATCACTAGCCTCAAAAGCATAAAAGCTCTTAGGAAGGCCTAAACAATAATATAAAGATTTAACACACCTCTTTACTTGCATGACCCAAACGGCTTGTTAAATGGATCGAGTCCAAATATATGTTTAGGCGCAGAGAAAATAAAAGATACAATATCAGAATTCAATTACATAAGGAGACTTAAACCCCAGAACCTTCTGATGGAACTTAGCTCTCATACTATGTTAGGTAAATTCTGGACTCAAAAAGCTTGAACTTACCGATAACGGCCAAACACTAATATTAAGCTTCAAAATAGAGTAATGTACTAATGAAATTCGCTTTATCTATCTCTCAAAGAATGCCAAAAGGCTATTCTTATAATGTCATGAGAGAAATATAGGAAGGGAAAGATAGTTCTTCACATAATTGTCCATGCCAGGGACCAACTACATTGGAAACTTCCTTGTAGAAAAAAAAAAATCAATTCTGTCTCAACATATTGATTTATTTTTATTTTTTACTCTTTGTTATGTGTTGGGGGAAGGGGAGGAGAGAGGACACAGGGATAGACTGTAGAAGGAAGCCAGTGGGCTCTGATAAATGCACTCAACCTCGGGATTAACAATTACTACTGAATTTGAAATCCATTTCACGTGGTACGTTGAGTGATGTAAAAGGTATTTTCTTTCATTCCAAATACTAATGCTGATAAAAGTCAGTTGATATGGAGTAGAGAGATGGAAAACGAGTAACCAATGCTTTGATATTTCTGCTGTTTTAACTTATATGACCAGATTCTGTTATTCATTGCCCCACAAAACTCCTAAATTTGTCAGCCTCAGACTTCTTATATTCTTTTACTACGGCTTCATCAACCAATTACTTGATTACCTTGCAGAATATTGTTAGGTTTTAACCATTTCTAAAGAATCTATATGCCTTCGTGTTAGCGGGCGGCCATCCCAAACAAGTCCCTGAAGCACCACTAACTATGACAATAAGCTGAACAGGCCAGCTAAATAACATTAATAAATCGAATAAATGCTGGTGATAGAACAAAAAAAAAAGGCCACCTACCTCAAACAATTAGTCAGAATAAAAATGACGTATCTGATGAAATGCAAGTTAATTGCTAAAGTGGCACCAGAGTTCAACACAAATGAGCTCAACTTGACATGACTAAAGTAAGGAGTTAGCCCAATTAATAAAACTAAGAAAAAGGTAATAAGATCCTAGTAAATACTAGAATAATTCCCTAAAATTCAAGCACTTTCCTATACCTACAGTTCTATAATCTACCTCAAAAATCCTGAATCATCTATTAAAGGTATTTTTTACTAACTTGAATGACCAAGGGATTAAGCAGACACAATTGCCAACAGCCTGATTAACTCTTTTCCTTTATGTGGATTACTAGACAGAAAAATTAACTGATATTAAATCAGCACATGATTTATTTTAACAAATGAAGTCATCTGTGGGAATTGTATGGTCCTCCCTGGCAGTAAGTTTTTGAGACAACCCACTTTTTGGATATGATGCTAAAACTAGCAAGAAAAAAATAACCTTTAAGATTATGAGACTCAAATTAAAATTTGATTTATATTAAACAAGAGAGAAAAAATACCTCTTGGGAAGGACCAAGTGACAAATTAATTGGCTCACTGTTCAACAATGCATGCTCACATAACTTTATAGCTTTATGAAGCTCCTTAAGGTGTCCCCATTTTGGATTCCTAGGTAAACCTATAAGCCAAATGGGAAAGCATCAAATTAATATTAAAAAAAATACTAATATTGAACATAAGACATGCTAAAAGATATAAGTATCAAGCATTTAATCATCAAAATGAGAAATTGTCGAAAACTAACCATATTCATCAATTGGTGCCTCGTAATCATAACTTGTTGTAATAAAAGGTCCTCCTGATGTGCGACCGAAATTTGTTCCACCGTGATACTAAACCACAAGAAATAACAAAGATGAATTGCTGACAACCACAATGATGACAAAGATTAGGATGATAACATGACGTCATCATACATATGTTTATCAAAGCGATACTTCAAGTAACTACCATATAAAAAGCTTATTGCATCGTGTGCATGAGATAGAAGATTGCATAAAATACCATGTAGTAATTGTGTACACTGCCACCTTTCTGGAAAAACCGAGCGACGCTAAAAGCAATATCTTCTGGTGGTCTGTGCGGATCTCTGGCCCCAAATGTTTTAAACCTTAAGAATTTAAAGCATTGGTTTTACCACATTAAGGAGAAGTCGGAAAAGTCAAAAAGCTTCACTAAATCAATAGTGTTTCTGTATGTCTTCAAAATATAATAAATGCATTGTAGAACAGTAGAAGGATTCACAGAGTCACTTGAAAACACATTTAGAAAACATAAGAGATGTACAAAAAAAAATTAGAGTACAACATTACCATCCAGGCCAGTTCTCAGTCCAAATTTTGGGCTTGTCTGGTGTATTAGGTGTGAATTGGTCGCAGTAAAAAGAATTACAAGTACTGATCTGCAAAACAGAAGAAAGAAGAATATAAATGATATGCTTTTGAGCTGAATGTTAAACGTCTCTTTGTTCTAGATATTAGCCAATAATACATTCTGAATTTTCTATCAAAAAGAAATGAAAGCACAATTCTAACTCTGACGAAAATTATAATTGTCAAGTTAAACGAACAAAACATAATTGTTACATGAACTTTCCACAAAATTTTATGACAATCTTCAACTAAAACATGAATCCCTCCTTGGCATGAGAAAAATGAATCTTTCTTCTCCTTCTAGCTCTATGTAAAAGGAATCCTAATAGAAATTTATAGTCACTCCTAAAAATAGATATGTGTTTGTGTGTTTGTGCATGCAAGGTTATGAAGAATGGATGCTTTTATAAAGGGGCCAAGTACATATCGTATGTGTCTGTTACCAATACTTGTTAGATACTTCCAAATATGCATTAGAAACTTATTCCATTAGAATTTAAAATAAAACTTTTTAACTCTAGACGCATATTTGATATTTCTTGGATACTCTAGGATGCATATTAGACATAGATTCGAACTCAGAATAAAATTATGTTCAAAACATAAGAAAGTGTCGTCCCAACTGAAAGTACAGAAAATGGATAGCAGTTTTAACTCTTACAATATAATAATTATCTATCTACATTTCAGAAATTATGAGATAATATGGATTCTTTTAACCCAAATTTAGGTAGCAGAGATATATGTACATTTATTTATATGAACCTAGTTAGGAATTTTAAAGATGTGAATTCTAGTATTGGCATCATACAGATGGCAGATAATATTACTCGGTTCTAGTATACAATTTTCACTTCTCTTACCACAGTGTCTGGAGCATCAAATTGCTGGCACATTATCCAAGGCACCCCTGTATTTTGAGAAACAGCCATTTTAGCAGCCCACATTGCATATCGCTTTCCTCCTTCTCCATAATCATTTTCATAAGATCCATACTCATTTTCAACCTGCAATTATGAGAAAGATGTTAACACGCAATTAGAAACATTTGTCGCCAAGAAAAAGAAATATATAATAGAGCAAATAAGCTGAAAAGCCGAACAGAGTTGTATATATTAACAACAAAAAAGAGATAAAAAAAAAACTAAAAAAAAACAGAGAAAACATGCCAACATCTCAATTACGCTTGCAGCGGAACAAAGCTCTTGGTGAGTTCTCCCATTAAAATTACATTAATTTGGATATAAATAAGAAAGAAGAGGCTTCACTTTAAGACATTTACATCATCTAAATCAACATAAAATCTTTGGAAATGATGCCAGCATGATAAAATTCTGACAACAGATATATAAGCATCTATGTAAACACTGAATGAATAATAATCAAAACATATGCAAAATAAGTGATCTGATTTGAAATGGTAACAGCAGCCAATATTTTCTATTCCAAAATTTTCAAGACAAGGTGAAAGAATTCAATTCTACAGAGAGAAGAAAATTGTTACAAATCCAAATATTTTTAACCTGATATCATATTCAGAACCATGCTTTTTCTTTCGCATTTATTTACCAATAATTTATGCCTTATCTCCTATCTGACTAGGAGTAATTTTTTGGTAATTGGTATCATATTCTCACATTTGGTATAGAATTTTCTTATGCTCCCTTTTTATTTGATTTAAGTTGGCTTTTGGAATTTCTATATAAACTTGTAGATGATGTATGACTTATTATTGGGAATTAAAGTGAATCTCTAGCTTTTTATCTTCACAGGAACAATCCCCTCAAAGTGATGTCTGTATGTGTTTGTTTTATATTGGATTACTCTCTCAAAATGTTACACAACTAGAAGATTTTAAGATCCTGACAGTTGAACAAAAAAACAAAACAAAAATTGTAACAGCAAGCTTTAAACAGCTTAAAATGTGGAAAGCAGGATTTCTGTAGTTCCTATAAATTATAATCCCCCTAAGAAGAAAGATAGAATAGAATTGTGATTTTTCAGTTTTAACTTGCTGGATAACTCTATTCTAATGCCAAATACAAACACCGTGATTCTAAAAACTTAAGCTCCAGATCCAGAACTCACCACAGTTTTACAAAATAGAAATGGGCTCTTATTGTATTATTGACTAGAAACTTACTTGTGACAAGATGATAGGACCTCCCTGTGATGCAAAAAGCTTCTCCTTCTTCATTAAGTTCACTATGAGCGTCGTGAACCTCTGCATGTAATACTGAACATCCAACAAGTAGGCAAATCAGTAATGTACTTCATGTATCAATACAACGTAAGGATTTTGATATTGTTAACTGCAACTCTCTTAACAATTGAGCACCAACAAACAACCAATTCCATACCTTGAACGGCTCATTATCGGTTCGAAAAACAGTGCCAGGAATGTAGTGCAACCAAACAGGTATACCACTATATTAAATAATCAACAAAAAAAAAGATTATGGAAAGAAGTACAAATCAATTGACTTGAAACTCAATGGTTGATTGAAAGATTAGCGTACCCAAAATTATACTCAGCTGCCACAAATGGACCAATTCGCAGAATCATATACATCCCAGCTTGTTGAACAATCTTGACAAATTTGACAAGATCAAACCGCCCGTTGAAAGAATACTTGAAGTTCAAATTTGAAGGGCAAAAAACAGAGAGAAAGATATTAATATAAACAAGAAAGATGAATTCTATTCAATTTATAGCTTAGATTAATTATATATCACTCACTTTGCCTGGAGAGAGCTCATGACCATTCCAAAACACATATGATTCGATGGCGTCTGCACCTCCTTCCTTGGCTGTTTGAACCAGACTCGGCCACATCTACCAGATAACGACATTATTATTAATCAGACAATCAAGTACTGAGAACACGAATTGCAGAAAGAGAAATGTTATATAGAAATCAAGCAAGTCAGACAAAAAAACAATCACATAAGGGGTTCGATTATTTGAGAAAACCCAAAATGTGCATCATAAAAATAAACAGTTGAAAAGGCAAGCATTTTACGAATGGGAAGAGACATAGAATATGTGTATGAGTACTCACCCCAGGAACGCTGCGAGGATAGTGAATGGCAGCGGAAATGAGAAGCTTTCGCTGTCCATTGATGATCAAAGACTGACGATCGTATGTTACATTTGAAGAAGCGAGACAAAATGTGAAAGAGGAGAAGAAGAAGAAGAAACAAGTAATGGGTGTTAATGAAAATAGCTTCCTCATTTGTGCTGTTGGGCTGAGCTGCAGTAGTTGAGCTCACTGTGTGTATATAATTATATATAGAAACCGAAGCATGTGATGTGAGGGGGTGCGTTGCGAGTAGGAGATACTACACGTCTCGGTCTTTTTTTATCAAGGTTTTACGCAGATAATGTTGAGATAAGAGGGTTTTACTTCAGTTTTTTTATTTTGTAGTTTTTAGTTTTTAGGATAGAGTAATAAACTACTCATAATAATATTACCAAAAGTGGCAAATGAGTTCATATTAATTACATGATGATATATTAAAAATAAAAACTAATTCAAATTATATTTAAATTATGAGATGATAAGGTAATAAAATCCAAATTATGTGGCAATTGAATTTTCAATACCACATTAATCATAGGATAATAAGATAAATAAAAAAAAATCAAATTATATAGACAAGTGAGTTTTTATTACCACATAAATCATGAGATGATATTGTAAAAGTAAAACTCAATCAAAAGTATGTGGCAAGTTAGTTGTTATTGCCATATAAATCATGGACTAATATGGTATAAATAAAAAATAATCCAAATTACGTATAAATCATAGGATGATATGGTAAAGCCAAAACACAATCCAAATTATATGGCAAGTTAACTGTCATTACTATATAAATCATGGACCGATATGGTAAAAATAAAACTCAATCCAATTTATGTGGCAAGTTAGTGTTATTACCATATAAATCATGGACCGATATGTTAAAAATAAAATTAAGAAACTAATCCAAATTATCTAAAAATCATGGGTTGATGTAGTAAAAACAAAAGTCGATCCAAATTATGTGGCATGTTAATTGTCATTACTATATAAATCATGGACCGATATGGTAAAAACAAAAACAAATCCAAATTATGTATAAATCATGAGATGATGCGATAAAAACAAAGATCAAAACAAAATGTGTCAAATGGGTTCTCATTACCGTATAAATTAGAGTAATGAGAGGTTTTTCAAAAAAAATCCTAATTTTTTTCTCAAATGGTGTAGGCACGTAAGGTGTCAACATCGTATTATTCAACATATAATCTCATGATTTATAAGATATTTGTATCATCACTATTTGGGAAGAAATTTGGGAAGCCTAGCATTAGGCTATAAATTATGGGATGATATGTTAATTGATTTTATATGAACAAACCACTTGCCACACTTAAAAACAAAAAGTATTACAATAATATGAGGTTTGGGGAGATGAGAGAGAGGAGAATCGAACCCATAACCTCGTAATATAGGTGAATGTTGATAAATGAGTTGTAATATCAGTTGATTTTGAAGCTATTTGTTTTTTTTTCTAATGTTTTACATAATATTAGGATTTTTAAAAAATGTTAAAAATAACCAAATTCATTATAAAATTTTTGTTTTTAACCACGTAGAATGTTAATAATCGTATTGTAAAATTTTATTTTAGTTCATAACCACAATTACGATAATATACCTACAACTTCTTTTAAAAAAAAAAAACCGTGAAACTTTGAAGAAAAATGTGAAATCTTGAGTTTTTGTAATAGAAAATTACTTAAAATTATCTAAACAAAATATGTTTTTCATTTTTGTATAGAAAAATTACCAAAGCGTCATCGGGGCATAACAACATTCCAAGATCGAACATAATTGTAAGAAATAATGCCATAAGGGAAAAGCAGTGACACCAAATCGAATAGCACTATCAAAAATAGCTTCGTCAAAGAAGGGTCATCCCTGTGACGCTGTTGTTGCGCTTGGGCCAACGCTACCCAAGAGCATCATTGCCTGGCAGTGCGTGATGCCTAGGTGACTTTGTCTTGGTAGCTCTAGTCCCGGTGGCAACGCCGTCTCCGACGAATGTACCATCAGTGGGAGATGAGAGAGAGGATAGAGAATATGAGAGAATTTGAAGAGTGTTTTTATATGGAGGTATTTCAGTAATTGCTCAAAAACATGGTTATAAAACGTTAAATTTGCATATGTGATTAAAAACAAATCTCTATTTTTTATAAGGGGATTTTTTTTTCCTTTTTATTTTGACCTATTAGAATATTTTAAAATTAGAAAAATGAGACATATCGACTCAAACCCATAAGTTTATCGATACAACTTCATCTAATATTTCTTTGATTGGTGGTTCTCTAGCGAGAAATCAAGACAGATTTAATTAACTTCAATTGAATGATAAGAAAAAAAAATGAAATAGACTTGAAAATAAAAATTGAAAATTGTTTTAGATATTAATTTTATTTTTTCCTATTTTTTTGTGATTTTTCTTTCTTGAATGTTTTTCAAAAATAAAAAAAAATCTAACATGATAATCAAATTTCATACCTCTTATTATCCATAAAACAAAATAATATCATCCCAATGAATTTATTCAAAAACCCTACAGGACCTTACGTGAGGACAGACTTCCTCCCTAGAGAATCAACCATGATTAGACTAATCAATTACATAAGCAACTTCCACATTTTGCATAAGCACCTACGAAAAAATATTGTTATTTGAGATGTTAGCAACTCAAATACGAAACATAAATATACTATATGAGCAACTTATCATATATGAGCAATTGAGTAACATTCACAATAAAAAAAATTATAATATATATATATATATATAATGTGTTAAGTTATATCAATTCAAATCTATGACTCGATTTTTTGACTTTAATATTTCAACCATCCATTTGTTCATATGTTATTTCATTCAATGGTTGAGATATTAAAATCAAACAATTGAATCATAAATTTGAGTTATTATAGCCTGACTATATATAATTGTTATATAAAAAATAAACTAAAGAATAATTACATTAACTTGTCCTAACCTAAGATAACAGTGTAATTAACTTGTGAATCTTAAGGGGTATATTCAATTAGGATTCTCGAGGATATTCAAAGACAATTTTTAAGTGACGGATTTTCATGGATTTTTACGGACTTTTTAAATCCACATGGACTTTTATTTATTTGTATAGACATTTATCTCAGACTTTTATAGATTTGTTATCTCAGATGAACTATACCAGTATATGGCTCAATCAATCAGCAGAAAAGAAGCTTCATTTCAAAACTTAATTTTCATAAAGATCTCAACTTTCATGATTAACCCAAAAAAATAACATATGAATACATAAAACTTCACATATGAATAAACGTTGCTCATAAAAAAAAACTAACTACAATAATTTTCACTCAATTTCTAAAGTCAATCACAAATGAAAGAAAGTGACACGGTGTATAAAATTTTGAGAGCAAAATTAAATGGAAAATACTCAACATTCATAATTCATCTTCAATGATTTTTATTGTTATTCAACTAATCATATAAACAAACAATAATCAATTACTCGAATAACCAAGCAAACCCATACATAAAATATTGAAAAAAAGTGTAACCCTAACCCAAATCTTGTCACAATTGATCACTTTTTGATTCACGATTTTTAATTTATTCTCTATAACTCCAAATCTTACAAAATTGGATATGAATAATCTAGACATATAGAACATGATATAGTAAAATTATCAATTTAATCCATGGTCATCTGTATATGAAAACATTCATTCTTTTCGTGTTTCTCGAATTTGTCCAACAGAAATCAATTTGACATTTGTCCACTTCAAAAGTTCTAACAATTTTTATACTCATTCATAAATCACGAAATTTTGTAGAATAATAGTAGACATAAAATTCTATCTACATATAATTTTTCATAAGTTCCTAGATAGAAAAAATCATCCAAATAAATTTACAAATTCTGGTCTATAAATCACTTAAAACTAATAACCGCCAGTATCAATTGAATAGGCTATAAATCATCATCATGGTCTCTACTTTCATCAAATTAAGCATATCAAGAATCATGACCTAACATATTCTAGAACTTCAACCATGAAAGAGAGAGAAAAAAAGAAGCAACGAACCCTAGCAATAAGAAAAACACAAAATCCATGAGGAGAATGCTGGACTTATTGGGACATTTCAAAACACTTAAAAACTAATAACCGCCGCTATCAATTGAATAGGCTATAAATCATCATCATGGTCTCTATTTTCATCAAATTAAGCATATCAAGAACCATGACCTAACATATTCTAGAAGTTCAATCATGAAAGAGAGAAAAAAAAATAGAAGCAATGAACCCTAGCAACAAGAAAAACTCAAAATCCATCCGGAGAAGGCTGGACTTGTTGGGACATTTGATATTTATAACTCTCACCATCAAGTCCACCAAAATTTATGAACCTAAGTAAATCCTTTAAAATTTAATCTCAACTGAATACACCTTAATTTGTGTAGACATTTTTAAAGTTCTATTTCAATATACCCGGATTTGGAAGGATTCTTTAAAAGCATATAGAAATTTGAATTGAATACCACTGGATTAATATAGACCATTTTAAAATCTTTAAATATTTGAATTAAATACACCGGTATTTAAATATTGTCGAAAATCTCAATGCAATACACTTCAGTAGTAACATTATTTTATCTTGTACCTGGACATAATTAATTAAACATAAATAAATAATTAAATCAAAGACCTTCTCCCTTCCCTCGATCTCCTCTCAATGGATATCAACTGAGACTCTTCCGTAAAACCGATCTCCTCATTTTAGAGGAGGTATAAATCTGTATTTAAAAAAAATCTTCTTTCTTTTTAACTTTTAATACTTTCAGGCCCCGTTTGATACGCGAGATTGGATTGAACTATTTTATGGGATTGAATTGGATTAAGATGGGACTATGATTAAATGAGATTGGATTGGACTAAATTAATACCATGCTATGTTTGGAGAAATATGTGACTGAATTAAATTAATATCATGTTTTGTTTGGTGAAACATGGGATTGGATTAAATATAATAATTTATTTTTAAAACGGAAATAGCAATAAAATAAACTAATTAAAATAAAAATATAAAAAAACTAGTTAAAATTAAATTAAAAAACTATAAAACTTTCTATTTTCCTAATTCGCTATCATCATCACCATTTCTATATCGTTGTCATCATATGGGTTGAGTTTGATTTCAGATCTAGGTTGGATCTGAAATATGAAGATATTGAATTTGTTTTTTGTTTTTTGTTTTTTTATTTTATTTTTTCGATTTTAAATATAGGTGGTTTGATTTTTTTTTTAGATTTCCAAAATATTATGTTTGTGGGTTCGATTTTATTTTTGGTTTCTATAATATTATGGTTATGGGTTTGCTTTTTGTTTTTTTTGTTCTGACTTTTGATTTATATTTTTTATTTTTGATAGTGCATTACAAAATCTGAAAAAAAAATCTTTAAAAAAAAAATTAGTCCCAGAACAACTAAATCCACCAATTTGGTGGGTTTATTTATCCCACAAAATATGAGACTATTTCACTAAAATTGGACCCTACTATATTATTTTATCTAGTCCGATGTTGCTTCCAAATATAGGATTGGATTAAGATCCAATCTAAGTCCAATATAACGTAACAAACCGGGCCTTAATACTTTAACTTAATGTAAATGATTATGGGACAAATGCAGTGAGATGCAGATGATGAAGTGTGTACCAAAGGAAACAAGACAAACCCCTTGCATGCGGTGGGTTTAGACTTTAGAGACAGATGGATGCATCCTGAATGGACAGCATGGTCCATTATCAATAAAAAAATAATAATAAAAATAAAAATCACCCTTATTTGGACATATTGGTTTAAAAGTCAATTTGGATTTTGGACCCTATATAATTCTTGCCTTTGCCCTCAAGGCTTATCACCATGACACCATTTTCGTTTCTATCAAATTGTTTACACTATATATTTTCATTCTATTATCAAATTATCAAACCCAAGTAATTAGATGCTTGTAACTAGATCTGTCATGACTTCACACAAACTGTTAGCATGATTCATACTCATTCAAAAAAAAAAAATGGTTAATTGATCTACCTTTATCGGATCAGATTATTAATGTCAATCCATTAAAACACGTAATATAATATGTTAGTTTTCGAGTTCACCTTTGAAATATCGTTAATCCGTTATAATTCACCCGTTAATTTAGAAATTTATTTACAACTTTATAATAAATCTTAGATTTAACATTTAGCAATAATTTATAGGATTAATATTAAAAACATCCCCACACCTTTAAACTATTATTGGATGTATAGTTTACAAATGCTTTTATTTTATAAACCTCTCCTATGAACTAACATCGTTAGCATTATGTTTATGTTGATTGGGCTTGACCGTTAAAAAGTCTAAAATGTCCCTATTTAAGTCTCAGTTGTATGAAATGACCATTATAGCCTCATACATTTACTAAATAAATTAATAAAATGATACAAAATGTGAGAATATAAACTTGCAAAGGAGAAGTTATTTTTTGGATAATTTTATCCCTAAAAATAACAAAATTACAAATAAACCAAAAGTATTAAAAATGAGTATTTACTTGGATATATAAAAAAATATACAAAAAATACATAAATAAATACATATTCTGATTTATTTTCAATGTTTTTGATTCATTTGTAATTTTATTATTTTTTGAGATAAAATTGTCCACAATAACTTCTCTTTTGTAAGTTAACATATTCACCTTTTATGTCATTTTATTAATTTTTATTAAATAAACGTATAATGATATAATGGTCGATTCATAAAATTGAAGCTTAAATATATGTATTTTAGATTTGTTAACGATCAAATTGAGTCAACACAAACGGAATGCTATCGGTGTTAGTCTATATGTGAGGTTTCTAAAATAAAAGTATTTTTAACTATACATCCAAAAATAGTTCAAAGGTGAAGGGATGTTTTCAATATTAATCCTAATTTTTATATTGTTAATTTGCTTTAAGAAAATTGTGTTCTAAATTACCAAATAATTTATAAGATGAAAAATTTATTTTTGATTCTTATATTTAGACCTAATACATATTCGATCGGATATCTATCTCCACAAAGCAGAAGGAAAATGAATGATGAAATCTAAACCCCTCACCACTATTGAGGGAGGGAGGTGCATTACGCCATTGCCACATTTGATATGAGGTGATATACTCCTAAAAAGACAAACTTTGATAATGTATTCCAAAAAATAAAAAATAATGTAATATATGTTGTAAGAGTTTGATATTAGTTGAAATACAGCAAATTTGATGTACATTAGTACATAGACCATAGTAGATATGCCGCAGATCGGCAGATGAAGGTAGGTATCCTGTAAGTGATAAGATGGAAACCCAACAATAAATGAAAGAATCATGGGTTGTCTAAACATGCCACCCCAGCTACCTCCTCCCCTCACATCTCCAACTTGGGTTCCAAATTCAATATCACTGTCGCAACCTAAATCACAAAATGCCCAACAACTGGAAATTTAAATGGTAATTTAATTATTTCGTTTTTTTATTCTATATTTTTTGTGCATTTTATTTTCATATATTTTTAAAAACAACCGGGGACGAACCAAAAAATGTTTACCGTTCGAGTTAAATTATATACATAAATAGTTTTTTCCTCGGTACGCACTAACATTATAAAGTTAGCTTTTTAGTTATCAATAGTAGGATTTATCTACTTTATTTAGTCAATATGTTATAATACTTAATTAACGACTCACAAATTCTCATATTAAATTTATTAAATTCGGTGTGAACCGTAGAGAAAACTCTTATAATTTTCTTCATCAGTGCAAACTAATATAATAAAATCAATGCAAAATATGCGAGCCATTGATTAAGAATAAAAAATCTTATATATAATTCTCAATTTTTTTTAATAATAAGATGATAACAACTCAATAATGGACTAATCAAGACAATGCAATACATTGTAAAATTTATACATAAACAATTATTTAAACTTGTAGTTCAAAAAAAAAATTACTTAAATTTGCAAAGATTTAATTATATAATGTTAGAAACCATAATATAAATTTCATTTTTACAATTTTACTTTGAAAACAAAATATTTACATTTTATTAAGTTTAGACGAAAACATTATATTTATGTAATATTATCAAACCTTAAGGGCATTTGTATAACTAACCCTTTGTATATTGAATTATTATTTTTTCCTAAAAACCTGCTGTTCGGGCAGTCCTCTCATAACACCTGCACATGAAAACCACAATACTATACTATCTAAAATATTAGTTAAAAAATGATGATTTACCAATTACATTTAAGAATATGCTTGATTGTACTAAAATTTTGGAATATTCCTTCTTGTAATTCCCAAATTCTTAGTTCAAAAAAGAAAAATTATTCTTTTTTTTTTTTTAAAAACGTTGTCAAAATATTTTTAAGAATGAGAATCGTTTAATTTAGATTTTAAACCACATCCTCTTTTAAGTCTTCTATTCAAATATTGCAATCTATAACCATTATATTTTATATAATAGGATTATGTTAACTTGTACCCTAAACAATATAAAAGGAAAGCTAAAGTATATTTATTTGGTGTTTAAATCTGATGGTTAAATGATGTGGCATCATGATATTCCATTCATATAAATTATATTACATTCGCATGATTTAAACGAAAGGATTATAGTGATTTCATATCATATTTAGATATCAAATTTAAATAAAATAGAATTATTCTATTATTATTATTATTATTATTATTATTATTATTATTATGCAATCAATCAGAAGTGTACAATTCTCGGGGGGAAATTAATTAATATAAAAATAAGATAAATATTAAATAATAATTTGAGAAGAATGAAAAGGTCAGAGTTTAATATATAAAAGATAACAGATTTGTAGGCATCTGAGTTCCAATAACCTGGCATGAAGAATAATTAGATTAATTAATCCTCATTAGTCAATTTAGGGATGTACGTTTAGGGATTGAGGATGGATATAGGTCCCCTCATTCCCCCCCTCAATTTAGAAAAAATGGGGATGGGGATGGGGATGGGGATGGAGATGGAGATGTTTAGGGGGAGGTCTCCCTATCCCCATCCCCAGTTCTCTATTTTCTTCGATTTTTCCAGTTTTCTCGTATCTCTCGGTCCCTCATTTTCCTATTTTCCTATTTAACTAAAAATTATAAATTAAATTTTAAAAAAAAAAACCTTTCATTATAAATAAAATATATCAATACATTACAAATTCAACATAAAATGTTTTAAATAATTCAAATACATATTATAATTATATTTATATATTTTTGGGGGAAATGAGGAAACGGGGATCTCTATCTCCATCCCCATTTCAATTTAATTGTGGAGAAAATGGAAAAATGGAGAAATGGAGAAATGGAGAAATGAGAACATCTTTATCCCCATTTTAATTTGGGGATGAAAATCATCTACATCCCTCCAATTTTCCCAATTTTTTCAAATTTTTCAATTTTTTTTTTCTCAAATGTTAATGGGGTGCGGAGATTTGAAACCACGAAAATAAACGTGCATCTTAATCTTCATTTAGAATTTAATGAACTCGATAATTGAAATAATAATAAATTAATAATAATAATGTAACGCGGAAAACATGGTCCCGACATATCTTGAGTTAGATAATTTTAGTCTTTAGAGGAAGATCTTGCAGTTCTACACTTCTACATCAATCTCACCCACGCGCGCGTGTTGGAAACAGATCAGATCAATTATCAACATTCAAAAGAGAAAATGCCAGTTGAGGGCATCTTCTTCTAACTTATCATGGGCTTTCCCCACCTAAATAATGCTCACGTTTCTTGTGTGAAATAGGCAGTCCCTAATTATTATTAATACCAGTTTACGGTAAAGCTGTAAATCTGAAGCGGTCCAGCTCATTAGGCATGACCTGTCGAGGTTTGTTTTAGGTGCGCGTCGGATCAGATCCGATCTGTTTTTGAAAACTGTGGCATAGTATGACATGTCGGTCTGTCTTAAGCGGGTCAGTCCATAGGTCGCTCCATAATCATTTCTAAATCCGATTTTTAAAAATAAAGTTTGTTTGGATTTTGAATTTAGGGTTTAAGGTTTATGGAAAATACAGTAATATATAAAAAAATTGATTATTATATCAATTTAACAATTCAATTATATAAATTTAATTTTCAAATTAATTTGTTTATCTTTTGAAATAATTTATATGAAAAATAATAATCAATTCCAAAAATGAATAAAGAAAAAGTAATACAAAAAAAAAGATGTTATTACGAAAATGTGAAATGCACAATTTTTTATTTATTTAATTATTTTTCACTTATGGAATTCAATATTACATATTTATATGATTGCATCATTAAAAACCTTACCAAGAAAAACCCAGTGAGATAAAAATTTGGTAAGGGATAAAGAGTGCAATCGTATTACAACTTACAAGTAAATACACATGTAAAAGTATAACATAGTTCTGGCCATGACCACTACCGGAAGACTCATCAATATATATATTGTTGAAATTTAGAATAAGTTTTGTATCTACCGTTTGATTTTGCAACCCTTTTTTAGTATGCTCCCAATCCCGAAGGCATGTTCATACATCTACCATATCCGGAGACAAACAACTTCTTCTTGATTCAATTATGCGTCAACTGGTGCTGAAAGCTTGTTCTGAATGCACTGTTGATACGAGGATAACCAGTACGTCACGTGCTAAATATGACACAACTGGATACCTATACGTATAGGTCTTCCACCATAACAACAAATCAAACGCTTCCTTGTCTTCAACAGTATCGAACTTTGCTTCAAGATACCTAATCAATTCGGTACAAGAAGATGAGCCAGATATTTGCCCTGAAGAAGTACTTGTTGATTTGTCCTTTTTTTACCATTTCAGAAGACTCCAACTTGTTTGTTTCGGCTCTGTCTCCGGTTGTGTTGATCGGGGGGTGTCAATGTTGTCAAACCTGCTATCATAAATACAAAAAATCTTGAAATCTCGAACAACTTAGTTCGAATGTCAGTAATTTGTTCTGAATAATCTATTGACAAATTAGTACCAATAAACTCAAATAAAACTTCTAAACCAGATAATTTAACCATAGGATCTACTATAAGACTTAAGGCATAAAGTAAAGAAATATTAGCCCAATATTTTGTCAACTTTGTCTCCATGACAATAGCTGCAGTGCTTAGATGTTCATCTTCTTTATAACTGTTTAACACTTCAGACATTTCCACTATCTGATGGATTGACTGAAAAGATGTGGGGTAATAGACCCCGGAAAGAATTGTAAAAAATATTTAAAAATTGAACAAAAACCCTTACCAACGGTAAGGGTTTGAGCTTTTTTGCCAAGTGCCCGAGCTTTTTTTTACTTGATTCGAGTTTTTTTATCAAGTGTCCGAGTTTTTTTTTTTACTGGGTTCGAGACTTTTACTAAAGGCTCTGAGCCTTTTGTAATTATTTTTCGAGCATATTAAGTACTGACTAGAAAAAAAAAGCTCCGGGGGCGCTGCCCCCTACTCCCCCCCTCGGCGAGCTGACCGGACAGCTCGATCCCCTAATGCGTCTGCTTAGTGCCACTCCGTCATTGTTTGAGTGATTGTCTAAGTTTCAACAAGATTTTCTCTATCTACTTCAAAACTATCCTAAAATGAATGAAAAAGAAATCTGATGTGGAACAACTATTGAGGGTGTTTTTGTCCGTTCACCATAATATGTGTCTTTTAAACATAAACTATTAATGCAGTGATAGTATTGACATGTTACATTCAAAAAGTGCTATTTATTTTTTGACATCATACGAATGGTTAGCTTGTGTATTATAATATACATTTAAATATTATTTTTATTTAATTACGGGATGGAATGTTAGTTTGGAAAATTATGAAATTCTAATTATTATTTTTAATTAATTGTGGAATACATATGGAATTCTAATTGTTCTTTTTTATTTGAGAAATTTCTAATTATTCATTTAATTCTACATCCATATAAAAAAAAATTATGAAATGCAATAAATGTTATTTTGTTAAAGAAATCCTTCAGGTGACAACTTGAAGAAAATGTGAAAATCCACAAAAATTATTATTATTGGGAAGAGCCACCATTAATAACAGAAGATCAGAATTTTTGAGTTTCCAATTTAATTTTGAGTGCAGTAAATGTGAAAAATCCACAAAAAAATCCTATTATTGGGGAGAGTCACCGTTAATAATAGAATATCATAATTTTTGAGATTCAATTCAATTATATATATATATATATAGTTATAAGTTAAGTCATTAAGTTTCTATAATATATCTAATTTCCATAAAAATAATATAACTGAATAATATGTAAATGGAATTGTATTTAAGGCCAAAACTCTATTATATATATATATATATATAAATAATATAATTATATATTATATGCTTTTATATTATTAAATATAATAGTAATAATAAAAATAATAATAGCATTAAGGTTTCGTTTGGAAGAGTTTCTTCAAGTAGATATTTTAGGAGTAGATCTTTTAAAGTAGACCTTTACAAGTAGAGTTTTTAATAGGAAGATGTTGATTGTTTGATTGTCATTTAGAAAAACTTTTTTAAATGGTAAGATTGCCGAAATATTCAAAACTATTTTAAATGATAAGGTTATATAAGATTTTTTAGTGTTATTAAAAAAGTTCAAAAAGATCTATTTGGAAAAACCTAAAATTTGAGTTTCTCCAAGTAGACGTAAAACAATTTTTTTAATCATCTAAAAGCTCTACTGGTAACAACCAAAAGACACAATTTTTTTTAAAAAGAGTTTTTTTAATTAAAAAAAAATCTTTTAATTGGTAGACAAACTTTTCCAAATTGACTCTAATAAAAGACAGGTGTCACAACCATACCAAAAATAGAAAAAAAAATATATTATATATATAATATTTACGATTGCCATTATAAATGATATATATATATTATATGATTATTATTATATTATATATTTTAAGAAAATTAAAATAATAATAATAACATTTATGATTGTCATGTGTCGCAATCACGTTAAAAGTAAAAAAAAGAAGACTATTATTATATTATTATATATGATATATAATAATTATTATATGTAATAGTAATAATAAAAATAATAATAACATTAATAATGGATAAATGTCAAAACCATTTCAAAAGTAGAAAAAAATTTATTATTATTATTATTATTATTATATATATATATATATTGAAATGAACTCAATAGTAATAAAATAAGAACACAAAAAGAAATCAAGAGATATATAACATATAAATATGATATTTTATTCACTTCTTAATAGTGTTTACAATTTGGTGAGTCCCCCCTTTTATAGGTTCACAATATAGTAGTTACAAAAATGAAAATATATTAACAATAAACATGATAATCAATGGTGCCATAAACATGATAATCAATGGTATATAAACTTGAGAATAAATGGTACCATAAACTTGAGAATAAATTGGAGAAGATGAATGATCATAAGTTACATTGTAAAATCGGATGGACATTCACTCATATTATATTTTCATAACACTCCCCCTGGAATGTCCATTTTACATAGAATATGTCTCGTTAAAACCTTTACTAGTAAAAACCCTGTGGAAAAAAATACTAGTGAAGGAAAACTAGTGCATTATTCATATGTGTTTGAAAAATAATATTAGAGGTGATAACAACTGCCTCATTAAAACCTTACTGAGAAAAACAATGTGGGACAAAAACTCAGTGAAGGAAAAAGAGTACGGTATATAGTATATAGATTTTCCTCCAAAAAAATTACTCCCCATCATCAATACGCTCATTTTGTTGTTGTTGTCTCAATTATTTGAGAAATACTTTTCAATTGTCGCATCCCAATATTATGCACTAACTTTGTGAATGTTGTCGGTATCAATGCTTTTATAAATAAATCTACAAGATTTTCACTTGAGCGTATTTTTTGAATATCTATTTCACCATTCTTTTGGAGCTCATGTGTACAGATTTTTTGGGGTGAAATGTGCTTAGTTCGATCACCTTTAATATATCCTCCTAAGCATCATTATCTTCATATAATATTGTGGGACTATTTTTTTATTGAAGATAGTTCACATGTTTCCCGAATATGTTGTATTATGGATCTTAACCAAATAGACTCCCTGTTGGCTTCATGAATTGCCAATATCTCTGAATGGTTTGAGGAAGTGGCAACTATTGTTTGTTCAACAGATCTCCATGAGATAACAGTATTTCCGCAGGTAAATAAATATCATGTTTGTGATCGGGCTTTATGTCGATAAGAAAGGTATCCAGCATCCGCATATCCGTATAATTGTGATTTTGATCCCGTTAAGTAAAATAACCCCATATCAATTGTTCCACAAGATAACACAATACATGCTTAACACCATTCCAATGTCTTCTCGTTGGTGCAAAACTATACCTTACTAGTAAATTGACTGCAATTATAATGTCAGGCCTTGTACAATTTGCAAGGTACATAAGTGCTCCAATTGCATTTAAATATGGTACTTCAAGACCAAGAAGCTCTTCACTATCTTTTTTTGGACGAAATGTATCTTTGTTTGTATCAAGTGATCGAACAACCATTGGAGTGCTTAATGGATAAAATTTATCCATATAAAAACGATGTAAGACTTTTCCGTATATATTGATTGATGAATAAATATTCCGTTTGGTAAATGCTCGATCTGCAGGCCGAAAAAAAAAATTGTTTTACCAAGATCCTTCATTTCAAATTCATCTTTTAAGTAAGATACAGTTTTTGTGAGTTCTTCAAAATTGTCAATGAGATTTAAATCATCAACATATACCATAATGATAGCAAATCCAATTTCTGATTTTTTTAATGAACACGCATGGGCAAATTGGATTATTTGCATATCCCTCTTTCAATAAATACTCACTTAAGAGGTTGTACAACTTGTGCCAATATTGTTTTAACCCATATAAGGATCTTTGTAGCTTAATTGAATACAAGCTTTTATGTTTTAAGTTTTCATTCATTTTATATCTTCAGGGATTTTCATATATATATATATATCGATATCAATAGATCCATACAGGTATGATGTTACTACGTCCATAAGACGCATATCAAGCCCTTATGAGGCTGCCAAACTAATCAAAAATCAAAATGTGATTGCATCCATCACTGGGGAATAAGTCTCCTCATATTCAATACCTGGTCTCTACGAGAAACCTTGTGCTACGAGTCATGCTTTATATCTTACAATCTCATTTTTCTAATTTCTTTTTTTAACAAAAACCCATTTATACTCGACAGGTTTGACGTCTTTAGGCGTCTGGATAACCGGTCCAAAAACTTCACATTTTTCAAGCGAATTTAGTTATGCTTGGATCGTTTCTTTCCATTTTGGCCAATCCTTTCTACGTCGACATTCTTTCACTGTTGTTGGTTCAACATTTTCATCATTATTCATACTATCAAGAGCGACAATGAATGCAAATTTATCATCAATGTTAATAATTCTTCGATCCAAGAATTTCTTAAAACCAACATAATCTATTGAGATTCGTTCATGAGTTTCATATGGGGAGATTAAAATTTATTTACTTTGTAAATCTACATGATCATTTTGTTCCTCTTTAGGGGGATTTTGTATTTCCTTATTTGTTGGTACATATACTTCTTCGGGAGTAATTTGATCAGTTTTGGATCGATTAATTTGTGTTGTCTGGTTTTCGATAATAGCTTCTTCAGGAAAGTCACTTTTATTTTGAAGCTTTATATGTATTCTCCTTTTCCTTGGAGCTAAGTCTTTCGCACCAATTGGTCTACCACACTTCAAGCGTGTCTTAATTTCATTTACCTTATCTAATTGTCCTTCAGGGACATCAACCATTGCTGGGACATTTTCAGTAGGTATATGTGATTTTACTATTTTTTCTGAATCGATAAATGCATGTGGAATTTGATTTACAACATTTTACAACTGAATAATCCTTTAAACTTCAATTTCATATCGATTTGTTCGAGGATCAAACTGAGATAAGGATGATGCATTCCATATAAGTACATGTCGTTTATCTGTCTTTTCTCCCCCTAACGACGGAAAAACTTATTTATCATATTGACAATCCACAAATCTTACGGTGAAAGTATCTCATGTTAAAGGCTCAAGATATCTAATTATTCCCAAGTTTTCGTTGAGGACCCATTTTTATCCTTTGTGGGGGTGAAATTGGAACATAAACATCACAATCAAAAAATTCTCAAATGAGAAATATTTGGTTGTTAGCCAAGGACAAGTTGTGAAGGTGAAAAATTATGATAACTAGTTGGTCGAATACGAATTAACGACGAGCAAGTAATATTGCATGTCCCTATGAAAAAAATAGGTAATTTTGATTTTAAAAGTAAAGGCCTAGCGATCAATTGAAGACGTTTTATCAAGGATTCTGCCAAACCATTTTGAGTATGGACATGTGCAACAGGATGCTCTATATCAATACCGATTGACATGGAATAATCATCAAAAGCCTTAGATGTAAATTCACCTGCATTGTCTAGTCTAATTTTTTGATTTGATAATCAGGAAATTGTGTTCGTAATTTAATAATTTGAGCAAAAAGTCTTGCAAATGCAATAGTACGGATAAAGAGCAAAAAAACATGTGACCACCTAGTTGACGCATCTATTAAAACCATGAAATATTTAAAAGGTCCACAAGATGGGTGAATATGTTCACAAATATCACCCTAATTTCTTTCCAAAAAACTTGGGGATTCAAAATTGACCTTCGTTGTGGATGGTCTTGTAATTAATTTGTCTTGAGAACAAGTTGTACATGGGTTATCAGAAGGTAAAAGAATTTTCAGGTTCTTTAAAGAATGTCTATGTGAGTTTTTAACAATTCTCTGCATCATAATTGATCCTGGATGACCAAGTCTATCATGCCAAAGCATAAAAGTCTTTGGATCATTGAACTTCTAGCTCAATACAAGATTTGTTTCTATAGTTCGTATGACAATTTGATACAACCCAGAAGAAAGTCCAAAAAATCTTTCCAGCATCTGCTTCCGGCATGATACAATAGTAGTGATACAAATGTACTCTATATTACCTTCATTAGTAGTCTCAATGTGGTATTGATTAAAACAGATATCTTTAAAGCTTAGCAAATTTCTTATAGAATTGTTAGAATATAAAACATCATTAATCTGTAATTTTGTACCATTTGGTAACAAAATATTTGCTCTTCCGGAGCTGTCTATCAGGTTTGTAGTACTTGATATTGTGTTAACATTAGCTTTAGTTAATTTTAAGTGAGTGAAATATTTTTTGTTTCGAAGAATTGTATGTGTTGTGGCACTGTCTACAAGACATTCATCTTTTGATTGTTCAAATCATTAGTATGATCCGAAGCCATCTTCATATATATAAATTTAAGTTAATATACATATATATATAATTGAGGAGATTACAAGTCGGTTAAGAAAAATTGAAAATAAAATTCAAACTTCATTAAAAGCAAACCGAATTATAAGACAAATTTATTTCCTCAAAACACACACTATAGGGAATTTTATTAGAATCACACGTAAATACTCTTGAACACTCAAAACAAACTTAAACATAATGACAATTAAGCACCAGTAACACACCAAAAACATAATGAAAAACACATTGAAAATAATACAAAAAATGGTAATTGGTATTAACATTTTCATCTCCAATCAAGTGGCCAATATTTTCATTTGAGTTCTCAACGAAATCTGAAACATCCAGGTGAGTTATGTCAACCGGCTCATCATGATCAGTGAAATTTGTTTCCACCTCTTTTCCTTTTGCCTTCAATGATGCTTGATAAAGTTCCATAAAGTGTTTAGGTGTACGACCAATGCCCTTTTACTCCACATCGGAAACAAGCATTGTCATGATTTTTAGAGGGTTTGTTTTGAAAAACTTTTCCCTTTTCTTGTTTTTCATCATTGTTATTCCACTTATGGTGATTTGGTTTAGATTTCTTATTATAACCCTCTCGACCTTGATAATGACCACGGCCACGGTCACGACCACACCCACGCTCACGACAACCGCCACAGTTATTTGATGAATTAACATTCGCTTCTGGAAATGCTACAATTCCAATTGGACGATATTGATGATTTTTCATCAAAAGCTCATTATTTTGCTCAGCCACAAGAAGACATGAAATTAACTCAGAATATTTGGTAAATCTACGCTCTCGATATTACTACTGCATGAACAAATTTGAGGCTTGAAAAGTAGAAAATATTTTGTCTAACATGTCTTGTTCAATTATTGTCTCTCCATATAATTTCAATTGAGAGACAATCTTAAATAATGAAGAATTATACTCACAGATTGATTTGAAATCTTGCAATCGTAAGTGCATAGAATGAGCATTTGGAAGTATCACCTTTTTCTGGTGATTAAATCTCTCTTTTAAATTTTTTCAAAGCTCAAATGGATTTTAACGGTAAAATACTCAGATTTCAATACTTCACGGAGATGGTGCCGAAGGAAAATCATTGCTCTAGCATGGTCCTGTAAAAATGCTTTATTTTTTTCTTTAATTGTTTCTCCCAGATTCTTAGCATCAAGATGAATTTCAGCATCAAGATGAATTTCAGCATCAAGAATCCATAACAAATAGTTGTCACCAGAAATATCAAAAGCAGTAAATTCAAGTTTTGTGATGTTCGACATATTCTGCTAGCTAAATCACAAAAATGATTATTAAAAATTCCTAAACACAAATATGTCGAATTTATAACAATGTTAGGGTAAGAATATACTTGTTAATTCCATAATATTTTGTAATTATAAAAATGATGAATATTGTTATTGTGAGTCAATAACAAATTACAACATATATACTTTTCATGCATTGTGAAAAATAAATAAATAAAGAAGAATATATATTTGATCGGAGCTACTTCGTGTTGATAACGTGAAATGAACTCAATAATAATAAAACATGAACACAAGAAGTCAAGAAGAAATCATGAGATAAATAACTTATAAATATGATATTTTATTCACTTCTCAATGGTGTCTACAACTTGGCAAGTCCTCCCTTTTGTAGGCTCACAATATAGTAGTTACAAAGATGAAAAGACATTAGCAATAAACATGAGAATCAATGGTGCCATAAACATAAGAATAAATGGTACCATAAACTTGAGAATAAATCGGGGAAGGTGAATGATCGTAAATTACATTGTAATATTGGATAGACATTCACTTATATTGTATTTTCATAACAAATATATATATGTGATTATTATTGTAAGGACCTCGATTTTATGATTGGCTTATTTCATGACAAACCACACCACATTGGGGATGATTGTGTAATGGGTAGCTTAGGTCCACTTTGGCAAGCTTCCAAGTATCTCCATGACTTCAAGAGCAAAATGTATATTCACTTGACTTTGCCTCTTGAAGAGTTTAGGTGCACACACACATACACACACATACACACTCATGCATGTTTTGATTTGCTTGCTTATATGTCAATATGTGTGTCTTTTGGTCATAACTCTTGCTTGGGTATTTGATGCATTGAGTTTGCCCTTAGAAGAGGATTTTCCTCTTGATAGCGGTTGGGACCGCTCCCTGTGCATTGCCTCCACCGTGGTATGTACAACGGTGTTCTCCGGGCGTTGCACGCTGCCTCTACCGCGGCTTGTGCATGTTGCATGCACAACGGCCTTCCAAGCGGAGGTTCCCAGGCGTGTACTACGGTCTAGACCGCCTTTGGTGCACATGCCTAGCCAGCGACCTAGGCAGCGGTAATGTCCAGTCGTGCCATGCTGCATAGACCGCGGTCTAGACACTTGCCTAGGCCGCGACATGCACAACGGTCATGACGAGAATCAGTTGCCCTTCATCCACTTGTCTAGGGTTTTTATATATATGTTATCTTCTTCTTCCTTGCTTTCTTAGAGCTTAAAGAACACATTTTTTAGAGAGAGAGAGAACCTCCCTTAGAGAGAGAAAGCTTCAAGCTTTGTGTTTGACTCTCCAAACCCCAAACTCATCTTTATCTTGCATTCAAGCATCATTCCAAGCATGAGTTTTTATTGATTGGTATGTAGAGTTTTTATTGATTGGTATGTAGAACTACCATTATTGTTCATTTATTGTTCTAGCTTACCAAGACATGTCATTTATTGCTTAAATTAGCATTTCTTCATATTAATTGCATATTTATTGAAGTTATGACATGTTTGGGGTTTGAATTGTGATAGCTAGCATATAGGTCATATTTGCCTCTAGCTAGTTAGGTCATATTAATTGTATTTTGATGATTACATTAATGACCATGCCATGCTTAATGACAACATATGTTGAAGTGACTTTGTTTGATAACTAGATTGTAATATTGCATATTCATATCTAGTTAAGTCTTTATGTATTGCATTTAGACATTATTGCTTATGCCTTATTGATTGCATTTATTGATTGTAAAAATGCCCTTGATTGTTTGTTGTTGACAACTTGTGTTGGTTGGACTTTTATTGACAATTAAGTTGATAGAATCCTTTTGCGTCCAATTGAGTCCTTATGTATGGGCATGTATGCATTGTTTGATAACTAGGTTATTGTATTGCATTATCTACACCTAGTTAAACATTGTATGTTTGGTCTAACATATTTTGCATTGAGCATTCATTGATTGTTCACTTAGACCATATACTCTTCATAGAGTCAAAGTCTTGTGGCTTCTAGATGAAGTTGCACAAGCAAGTCAAGTCTTGCAACCAAGGGTAGGTTGACAAGCAATTGGTCGGGTATCCACTGTAAAAGGCCCAAGGGGTAGAGTAGGAGGTGTTCATGCCAATAGTAGTGGATCAGGGGATATCACTAGGGACTGAACCAAGAGTGGTGAGTGGTGAGTGGTAGTGGCCATAGCCTGAGGTTGTCGAGAGTGAGAGTCCGAGTATCACTTGAGGGTGTAACTTTTTACTCATATAGTGGATTTCTGTGACCGAGTGTGGCGCACTTAACAGTCCGTGGTTTTTCTCATTTAGAGGGTTTCACGTATACATCTTGTGTTATTTATATTTTCGCACCTTACACTTGATGTTGTATGTTTGTTTTATTGGGTGAATTTTGAATATTGACTAATAAAAAAAATTTGGTAATTGACTTGATTAAAACCTATTCACCCCCCAAGGTATAGACACACACGTTTTTAGTGAACATTCAATTATTATATTATATATTATAGAAAAAATAAATAATAAATAATAACATTTATAATTGTCACGTATCGCAGCTACGTCAAAAGTAAAAAATAGAATATTACTATATTATTATATATGATATGATAATAATAATAATAATAATAATAATATATGACATATGATATATAATATATAAAAAAATAAAAAAAAATAAAAAACATTTATGATTGTCACGTACTGCAACCATATCAAATGACTATTATTATATTATTATATATGATTAGTGAAAATGGTGATAAATGTCACATTTTTTAACTTTGTTGCACCTAAGTAAGTGCTTACGCCTATTATGGCGAACTACCAAAATCGCCCTTAAATAATCAGTTTTTTATTCTCTTTGTACTTTTATTTCCACACTTCGAACAATGAACTCAGTAACTCTTCTCTTTCTCTTCCACAATAAACTTGTCTAAAAATTGAAATCTCCTACATCACAGCCAAAAATTCAACGTTGCCTACCATTTCTTCTTCAACATAGAAAAAATCGTCGTTTTTCGGTACAACAAGATAATATATCTCTTAAATCATAAATTTTCTTTTCTTGCGTTCCTTTTCATTTATTCTCTGAGTCTTTTCTAAACCTGAAGTTGGATTTATGAATTTTGAATCTTCGAGTCTTTCTAAGCTCTGTTCAAATCTTTATAAACATTGTTCGAACCTTTTTAAAGTAGTGTTTGAGTCTTTTACATTAGTCTTTGAGACTTTGTGAAGTTGTGTCCGAGTCTTTTACATAACCACTAGGTTTTCCGGTGAAACAATATCCGAGATTTTTACATAAGGCTCTGAGCCTTTTACCTTTTACATAGGCTCTAAGCCTTTTACACAGGGCTCCGGGCCTTATGTAAAATGCTTGACCACCGCGAGCTCAGTGGGGAGCTCAACCCCCCAAATGTGTCAACGTAGCGCCATTCCGTCACCATTCGAGTGATTGTCTGGGTTTCAATGAGATTTTTTCTCTCTCCATTTCATAACTCTATCATTGTAATCTGAATAAAAGAAATATGATATGAAACAACTATTATTAGGGGTATTTTTATCCGTTCACTATAATAAATATATTTTAAACATAAGTTATTAAAACAGTGATAGTATTGAAATGACATTACCAAAAATTACCGTTTAATTTTTGAACCCTTAATATTATTGTAATTTGTAAATGAGAATAATTTCCACCTCACTGTTTGTATGAAACACGTGGCAAAGGGAAGTTGTTTTCCTTTACACATGTTGAATGACAAGAGTGACTGTTTGATGACTAAGGATTTGGCAGTTGTTCTACTTTATTCTAATTTATATATATGGGTTTTTCTTTCTATAATTACTAATATCACTTATATTAATATATTACTTGTGAACTATTGATTATAGAGAAGTTTTAATAAATATATATATTTTGAGTTAAAATATATAAATCTAATGGTCTATATCCAACACACTGATGAATTTATATCAATACGAATTCATTTGATTTTTTTGTATATATATACATACATATATATATATATATATATATATATATATATATATATATATATATATATATATATAATTTTCATGGTCCGTACTAATATTATTGGTACCTTACATGTGGATCATTAGATTCAATTATTTTGATTCAGTCTGTATATATTTAACGGTACGTATCCATAATCTATGACCCATATGTAATGCATGTATTATTGAGGAGAAAATACACACAATATATATATATATAGTTTTTTTTGAACAAACCGATTTTATTTATATAAGTTTCACAACTATCAACCATTAGATTTATATATTTCAGTTTAGTTAAAATCTTATTAAATTTAATGAACGATTCACAAGTCTCGTCGTAATCTTAAAAATTCAGTTTGATTTTGAGAAGAGAAAAACTATATATGAGTAGTAGTTTTTAGTATAGAGATTAAAAATGTAAGAAGAGCTAAAACTATCAGTAAAGCATTCTCAAATTATTCTCCTCATCTATCATCATCTTTGAGCTTTTTTATATATTTATTTATTTGTGGTTTTACAATAATTATTATTTATTTTATGAATTATTACAATTTTTCATAATTTAGGGAGAGGGCAAAAGGGCATAACAAAAACTTACAACCTCTTTGATGTATATGACTTGTGAGGAGTTTACCGCCTAATGCAACTCATCATGTCCCTTCAACTAACTATTAAGGAAGCAATTGATTGGGATTTGGGAAATAGTTCTCCGTGTTCTAAAATAAATGTTATTAATGATCGAAAGATTTTTAATTTTTATTTACTTCGTGTGTATTGTGTATTATATTATATTCATATATATATTTTGTAGTAATTTTTTTTATAATTAATGTTATTTTGTTCAAATTTAGTGTTTAAATTTGGTGTCTAAATGATGTGGTAATATTCTAATCCTTTCATTTAAATTGAATTAGATTTACATAATTAAAATGAATAGACGGGAGTGTTATTACATTATTTGGATATAAGATTTGAATACCAAATTTTGATAAAGTAATATTACTATTTTTTTTATTATTATTGATTTAGTCCCTATGTTTTTTTCGTTTGTTTTTTTTACTCACTTATTCAATTTTCACAGGATTGGACACTATATTTTTCAAAATCATTCATTTTGGTCCTTCTGACAAGAATTTTGACGGTCAACAGTCACAGAAAAAGAAATTTGACCATTTTACCCTTAACTGAAATCAAATGACCATTTCACCTTTTAACTTTTTCAATTTTTACAATTTAACTTTAAATATTAAAATATTAAATAATAAATATTTATAGAAATGGTTAAAAAAAAGTAATATAGATGAAAAAGAAAAAAAAAACTGGGTTTTTTTATATATCTTGAATATGGAAATAAAACCCAACTTAAATTCATCACACAAATCACCCACCATCAACAAACCACCGCACCACATCTTCATCCCATAAAACCTAAACCCAGCAAATCATATAATTAAATTTAAGATTTTTTTTATTAGGTGTAGATCCAAATAGGATCTCCACTAATAAAAAAAATTAATTAAAATTTAAAAGAATATAGATATCTTTTGTTGATCTCAAAAAAAAATTCACTAAAATTCAAACATGATCTTCAACAAAAATGAAACCCAACCATTGATTCAATCTCTCTCTCTCTCTCTCTAATGATCTCCATCTGATGATCTCAATGAAACCCAAACACCAAAAATGAAACCCACTGATGATCTCCATCTCGCTTTCTCTCTTTCTCGCTCTCTCTCACTATCTCTGTCTTTCTCTTTCTCGATCTCTCTCTTTCTCGATCTCTCTCTCCATTCAGCAAAAATGAAACCCAAAAGAAGCTTCTTGATTCCTTCTCTCCATCTAACGGCGACCGCCGTGAACCTAGCCGCTCCTCCCATCATCAAATCGAACCCAACTGTTGGTGTTTGATTCACACCATCGATCGATCTAGGAGCCGAGGAGATCGTCGATCGATCTGGGGAGCAGAGGAGATCGTCGATCTAGGAGCCGCATCGTCGATCTGGTAATGGTGGTCTGGTGGTGATGATGAAGGACTGTAGATCCGGTGGTGATGATGGTGTTTTGATTATGTATTTGGTTTGTGGAGAATGGAGATGTTTGATAATGGTTCTCAGGATGATTTGGTAAGTTGGATGATGTTTGATGATGGTTCTCAAGATGATGGTTCTTAGAAAGATTAGATTTGATTTTGTTTTGGTTGTTTTTATTTTTTGAATGAATGGTTTTTTTTATTTATGAAATATTTTTTTTTCATTATTTATCATATTTAAATTTGTATTTATAATATTAATTTTATTAGTATTATTTAAATATTTGGAAATGACCAAAATACCCTACTTTCCGTTAGTTTGGACTAACGTTTGACTTACAGAAAGATCAAAATGAGTGATTTTGAAAAATATAAGGTCCAATCATGTGAAAATCGAATAAGTGAGTAATAAAAAAACAAACGAAAAAAATATAGGGACTAAATCAATAATATCCCTACAAAAAATATATCCGATAGATATTATGTCTTATTTTAAACTTTTTATTTTATTTTAACCATAATTTTGTACTTTCTGTATAGGTTACGTCAATTTCTTTCGAAATCGATATTTTCAACTTTTGAAAATGGAAATAAGTAAATAAGTATGAATTGAAAACAATTAGATTACCACTGCAATATAGGATTTCAGTCAAATAATCAATGATTCTGTATGAATAAGGTGAAAATGATGCACGGAGACACGGAAGCGAGTCATATCATATAAGCTTTTGTGGATTAATTTCTCACGTCATGTCAGATCCATAATTAGGAAATTTAAGAAAGATGACCCATAAGAAGCCCACTTTTAAGACACACACGTGACTTTAAATCCCCAGCTACATTATATAAATTAACAATTACAGAGTTGTTATATTGTCACTCCTCTTAAATTATATATATATATCCCAAATCAATACTTTTCCAAAATTTCAGTATTATTCTTATATAGCTTTATATAAATAATCAAGTAATTGCAAATTCAATCTATTTATCATAGTAGTACAATATTCAATATTTTGAGCATCACCAAAATAAATAATATCTTTTAATCGATATATTAACCGGTAATTGATTCAAACTTCAAATAATGTCGATTTTCAATTAAAAATATTAAATAACTAATTACTATTATTAAGGGTGGATATGGTTCGGTCCAGTTCGGATGGTTCGGGCCAAAACCGTATTGAACTGACATATATTCGGTTTTTAAAAGTATGAATCGGTTTGAACCGTTTTGAATCTGAAAACCGAATTGAATCGAACACCTTTATCTCGATTTGACTTGTTTTAATTTCTGTTCAATTCGGTTTTAGGCCTATTGGGCATTGAAGGTTTGTTTTTAATATGTTTTTTTTTAATTTATATGGTCTTTAAGTTGCATTTTTGGCATTTAGGCTTAAACTTTTTAAAGAAAACATAATATGTAAAAAATAATTTAAACAAATATAACCAATTTTTCAATCCAAATCTAAAATTTCAATCATATTCAGTCTATGTACTCAATCAAAATATAAAATCTTAATAACTTCTATAAAAAAGAAATTAAAAAATGTACTATATAATGTAATCCAAAAATAAAACATCATCAACAAACAATCCATAATAAAATTGAACATTACAAAATAAATAATTAAGAAAATTCGGTTTATTCGATTTGGTTCGGTTTTGTATGTCAAAAACCGAAACCGAACCAAATTCAATTCGGTTTTCAAATTTTAAATCGGTTTGAACTGAATAGAATTTATGAACCGAACCGAACATCCTTTTTAGGTTTGATTCGGTTTTGATTTTTATATCCACCCTTAACTATTATTAAAAAATTGAAAACCTCAGAGCATAAGAACTCAATGTTAAGAACTCAACAGGGCCTATAACGTCTTTCTTTGTCTGATTCGAGGGGTAGTGTCCTATTGAATTATTAATAATCACAATATTTGGTTTTGTTCGTATAAATGAGAAATTAAAATAACAGAACTAAACTAAAAATAAAATTAAAGAAAACAATAGTGAAGAGGTGGGATTCCTTCTAGATCTGGAATGGAAGGAACCGTAGCTCCGACCTCTCTTGTGGTTTTTTTTATTATGTTGTTCTTATTTTAGTTGTTTTGTAATTTGTTTTTATTTTTTTATTTTTATTAATCCGTTTAAATATATAGTATTTAATCAAAAATTAAAGAAAGAGATATATACGTAACCTGGGGAGTGTGTTTACAAACTTTAAAATATTTAGTAGGATATAAATACACAAATGGATGGATACTTTTTTTATGGGTACGCTCGTATTATAAGCAACAGTAATGTCAAATGGGTCGGATCCTTAAATTGTGGGCCAAGTTCAATATCCAAGGCTGACAGGCTGTTGAGTTGGTGGGTGGGTCAGGCTCAAGGCCCGTGGGCGTTGAGGGCTGTGTTTTCTCGGATTAATAAGAGCAGGGTTAGACTAATAAATGAAAAAAAATTCAATCATTGACAATATTTATATCTACAAAAAAGAAAAAGAAAAAAAGGTATGTACACCCTTTTTTATATGTACATCATGTAAAAGCTTTTTATTCTGTAAACACATCCCAAATATTACAAATATATCTTTTTTTTTTAATTTTTGAAAAAAATAATTATTTAATAAGTTCAAAAATTATTAAAATAAAAAAAATGACAAACAAAAGAATGGATTATCCCTTCCTAGATTCAGCCAACAATAATGTTTGCATTCTTAGGATCCCAAAACCCATCTCCATCTTTTTTTTTTTTGTACTTAAAATTTCTTTTATTTTCTTGAAATTTTGCTTAATATAGTGAAAACCGAAAACAATAATGTTGCTTTTTTTTTGGTTTGTTTTTTTTGTTAGTAATAAATTTGTTCTTTGTTGCTAGCACCCATAAATGTAATGATATGTATATATAAAACCCTCTGTTCTTCGTTTGAATTCAAAGAGAATTTTAGTTTGTTTTTAAATTAAAATCAATGTTTTCTCTTCATAATTATTTAAACTACATATTTAAATTTTAATTAATGAATATTAATAATATAATCAAAAGATAGATATTAATGTTGACGGAAAATTTGCTCGAGATGAGAAATTCCAGTTAACACCCTCGAGACCACTACCACGAAAGCGGTGGCCGGGATCGGTACCGTTGGTTCCCGACCTGTTTAAGAGAAAGATGAGTGGTAATAGTGGTAAATGAGAGCTGTATTATTGATATATTGCTTTAAGATACAAATAACTCTCTTGTTTGCTCACAATCTCTCGGAGGAGTAGGGTGGTGGCAACTCGGTGTCTGTCGAATAGTGGAGATGAAGGTGACCGTGTTCTGAAACCAGAATTTAGGCCTTCATTCTATGTGTATATCTGTTGTTTATGATTTTCTGTATGTCGCCCGATCTATCTCTGTTGTCTCTTTTTTTTCTCTGTCTGTGTTCATCTATAAATATCGTCCAAGTAGGTTTCAATTTCGTAAATACTTTGCCATGATCACATGAATCCGTTCCCTCCTTATCGGGCGGGATTTGTCATTTGAATTTGAATTGTTTCCGGATTCGATGATATGGTTGACGAAGATAAGTTTGTTGCCTTATTTGAATTATACTCTTGATGTGCATGTGAACATTTCGTAGACACGATCCCGTGTGCACTCGTGCCATGAATCTTCATGGAGGTCATCCTGCCAGCCGCCTATTGCCCTGTAGAGCGAGGTAGACCCCTGCTCTGGCTCTGTTCCTGTGAGCTTAAGATGGATTTTCCTTGACCCGTGGGGGTCTGAGGTGTTCTTGTAGACCTTCCTAGAAGGTAGCTGGGGTAATACAGACTTATGCCTGATTCCTCCTTTATGCCCAGCAAGGACAGCGGGCTTCTGGAGAGGTTGGCAGGCTTCTTTCAAATGTCTCTTGAGCTGGGAGACTTCCCCTGGCATTTACGGGGCGGTTGTGGAGCTCGACCTCAGAGTCGAGGTTCCTCGATAGATGGCCTAGAGAAGCCCGGGTTCCAGTGCTCTTGTGGGGGCTCGTCTCTGTCGTGCTTGGCTTGTCTTCTGGTAACTTTGAAGCCAAACAGGCATTCCCTACTCTTGCGGGGTGGTTTTACTGTCTTTCCGGGCATCATGAGTGTCGATTGTAGGTGGAAAATTTCTCTTTGACCCCTGGCCAAATTTCCCTATTAACAGAAGTCCCCTCTGACTTGAACACCGGTGGTAGAGTTGGGGTTGGAGTCAGATTCCTTGTTTAATTGAGAAAGTTTTTCGCCATAAAGATAATTAATGAGAGCGAAATTTTCTCATTAATTACCCAACATTTTGAATTTGAAACTGAGTGTTATTCGAAGAAAAACGACTACAATACGGCGGTGATCTTCCCGAGGATATTGCCCATAGACCTCTATTTAAGCCCGGCCTGCCCGTCACTTTCTTCATACTTCCTCAAATCTCAGACTTTCAAATTTCTTCTTCCCCGTTTTCTCTGCCGAAATCTTCCACTTGCTTTCTCACCTCTCTTTCCCATCAATGTCGACTTCCACAGATAGTGCTGATGCCTTGGTGGAGGGCTCTGGGGTCCCTAACCTAGCTCCTCTTAAGCGGGTGAGAGGGATTTCAAGTGACGAGGAATCCTCCCCGCTCTGCCAGAGTTGCCGTTCTAATAGGAATGCTTTTATAGGTTCTGGATTTTAGAACAGGCCTGACAATCCTCTGAACCTAGTCGACGAAGAATCTGACGTCGGGGAGAGGTTAGATGCGGTTGGGAGAGCTCAAGTCACAGTGGCGGAGCTTCCTCCAGTGACAACCCTTCCTTTTGAACCCAGGGTCATCTCTGACTCTACTGTCGACCCTCAGTCGATCGGCCGTCTACGGGACAAGTATGGTATTCCTGATACCGTTTCTCTGACTGTCCCCCATCGGAACTACGATGTTTTTAGCCCGCCCAAAGGCGTGCTCCCTATCCACGTCGGGACTTTTGAGAGCGGGGTGAGACTCCCTCTTCACCCCACAATTCGGCGGGCTCTCAATGCTCTCCAGCTGGCTCCGCTTCAACTGACGCATGGATTCTAGAGGCATCTAATCGGCTTCCTGGTATTATGGAGGGAGCAATGTGAGTTGAACCGCGTAACTAGGGAGCCAGGGGCTGAAGAGCTCGCCTTCATTTTTTAGATTGGTAGCCTGGCAGGAGTTCCAAGAGGCCAATTGTATGCCAACGCTAAGAATAGGCTCAATTTTATCGTCCTTGGGGCTTCAAAGAAGGACCCCGTTTGGAAGGAAGAGTGGGTACTAGCGGGAGGAGACTGGGGGGGGGGGGGCTCCGTCTTCTTCGGCAGGCATGAGCTCGAGGTTTCTACAGTTTTTAGTGACAAACCCACTTGGGGTCGGGATTTCTTGCCCTATGAGTCTGAAGCCGTGCTGAAGACCATCTTAGCTCGGAACTATTTGAATCTGAAGTTTCTGACCGCTGACCCCTTCGATCCCCGCCGGGTAAACATGTATCTGTGGATATCCGGTGCTACCCCTCGTAAGTATCTTGATCTATTCTTGTTTTTTTTTTTAATTGTTAGAGGGTTCAGTTCTGATGATCTTGACTCTTTTCTCTAACAGTGTTTGTTGTTGCTCCAGCTTCTCACGAAGCCCGACAAGTCGGGATACCTCCTCCTCCTTCCAGATCGTCCCCGAGAGCTCTCTCGACTGTTTCGAAGAAGGGGGGGGGGGGGTCAACCACTAAGGTAGCTGCCCCGTTCGTTCCTTTCCCCTCTCCTTCCCAGGTGAAGTCCAAGATGGCTCTTCTGGCATCTCGGGCTGCGAAGGCTCTTAACCTAGGAGGGTCTGCTTCCCAAGTCGTCAATAAGTCTGTTCCTGCCCCTCCTCCAGAATTCATTGCTCCAAATGATACGCCTCGAGTCCCGCTACCCCTTTCTGCAGATCCGGTTGTATCCCGGGTAATCGAGGTTCCCAGGGAGCCTGATGCCGATTTTTATGAGGTCGCCCCTTCTCTTCCCCACCAACAATCGAGCTCGGCGGGTCAGGACGAGGTCCTGAAGCAATTTGTAGCATCTTGTCCAAGCGACGGGCTTTCTAGGATGACCACGATGCCTATAGATATCTTGATCACCAAATGGTCCGCTCTTTTGGCTGAGGTAATTGTCGCTTTTACTTCTTCATTGATATGCTTGACTTGTTATTTTCTAACCTGATTTTCCTTTGCAGGCTTTCAAGTTTCAGGTGGCCATGGGGCATGAGGTAGCTTTCCTCCGTGATCGAGCAACCAAGGCTGAGGCTGAAGCTGAGCGAGCCATGGGGATGCTTGCGCGGGCTCAGACTCTGGTCCAAGAGATGACCTCCAGCCAACAGGGAATGGAGAAGCAGCTAGCTGAGCTTCAATGCGATCATGAGAGGTTGAAGCCGGCTTTTGATCAGGAGACTCTCCGATCGAAGTCGCGGGCTAGCCAGCGGGATGACTGGAGGGGAGAGGTGAATGCCTTAAATGCTGAGAATCAAACCTTGCAGGCTCGAATTACACAGCTCCAAGCAGAAGTGGAAGTTTCTTTTAGCGATGGGTACTTCTATGCCTCCTATCAGGTTGCAGAGGCTCTTCCCCCTCCATTTGATCTCTCTAGTATTACCGGCTGGGATAAAGCGGAGGTCATGTTACGGGCTGCGGAGATGTCTATCCCCGAAACTGATGGAGCTGGCCCTTCCGAGGAGGGATCTAGGAAGAAGTTGGAGGTGCCAGATCTGCCTCTTCCTGTTCCAGCCTTTCCAGTAACTGGTCCCGGTGAATCCTCGAAGGGGGTTCACAACGAGGAGCTAGAAGGAGGCCTTGCTGAAGCCCGAGATCCTCCCGTATTGCTATCAGGAATGAGGTCAACTGAAGGCGGGAACGTGCCTGAGTCGGCGACCAGCCTTCTTGATGCAGTTATTCCTCCTGAAGTTATGGCGGTGATTAATGAAATCATGGAGGAGGATCCTGTTGACCCTGAGGTAGCCGGGGTTGATCCTCAGGAGGTAGCAGAGGCGGTAGATGCCGCTAATCAGGACGAGCCATGATTGGAGAGAGGAGTAAGGGGCGAGGCCCATTCTGTGGAGGAGGAAGCTGAAGGCCCTCAGGAAGACGAATGAGCTTGAGTTCTCTTCCATGTGATTTATTTTGAATGCCCGGAAAAGGGGGTGGGCATCCTAATTTCAAATGTGTTTGTCCTTTTATTAATTTTCTTTTATAGCCCGGAACCAGGGGTTGGGCCTCCCTTGCCTGTAGTAGCCTTGTTTGGGGATAGGCTCCCTTACTTGATAATAAAATTTTCAATCCCAGATCTAACTCTGGCTTCCATGTATATGCTTGATCGTTCAGCTTTCATATCGAAACGAGCTATCTTTGGGAAAAAATAAGATAAGAAAAAAGGCTATTTGCATTGAGCCCCCATACCAATGGAACTCATAGCTCCACTTCTTCAGTTGACAGTCCCCTTGTTTGATTGCGGGTTTGCTGTAGTAAGTAACCATGTATCAAGGAGAGCTAGTAAAATAACAGGAGCATTTAGAGTTTAAGTAAGTCGAGCCCTCTATCCCCGAGCCCCTTTGGGAGGTTGTAGCCCGAGTAAAACATTAAGTGGATAATTATTTAGTCCCTTTTTAGGCTCGGGATCAGGAGGGCTTCCGGGCTTTCAAGCTCGATTCCTTCTTGGGGTGGTAGCCCGACCGAGGCATCATGATCGCTATCTAGCTATTTCCTGGTCTGGATGACAACTATGCTCTTACACTCAGATCCTTCTTGGGGGTGGTAGCCTGACCAAGGCATCAAAAAGGCTATATAGCTATTTCCTGGTCTCGAGATCTGGATGTCGACTATGCTCTTACACTCAGACCCTTCTTGGAGGTGGTAGCCCGACCAAGGCATCAGGAGCGCTATCTAGCTATATCCTGGTATTTTGATCCGGATGGAAACTATGCACTTATACTAGGATCCTTCTTGGGGGTGGTAGCCCGACCAAGGTATCAGGAGCGCTATCTAGCTATATCCTGGTATTTTGATCCGGATGATAACTATGCACTTATACTCTGATCCTTCTTGGGGGAGGTTACCCGACCAAGGCATCATGGATGATGAGGGGGCTTCCCTGGTAAATCCCTGGTCTCGAGATCTGGATGGTAACTATGCTCTTACACTCAGACCCTTCTTGGAGGGGGGTGGTGCCCGGCCGAGGCATCAAGAGGGCTATCTAGCTATTTCCTGGTCTCGAGATCTGGATGACAACTATGCTCTTACACTCAGATCCTTTTTGGGGGTGGTAGCCCGACCAAGGCATCAGGAGCGCTATCTAGCTATATCCTGGTATTATGATCCGGATGGCAACTATGCACTTATACTCGGATCCTTCTTGGAGGAGGTCACCCGACTAAGGCATCAGGGATGATGAGGGGGCTTCCCTGGTAAATCACTGGTCTCGAGATCTGGATGGCAACTATGCTCTTACACTCAGACCCTTCTTGGCGGGGGGTGGTGCCCGGTCCAGGCATCAAGAGCAGCGAGGGGGCTTCCCCGGCTTACTCTTGGTCTTGAGGCGATAATGTCGAAAATTTCCATGTAGACCCAAATCATTGTAGGACATAGTCGGAGAAGGAGTAAACAAGAAAACAGGCGAGCTTTATTGATATGGAAGATGAAGTACAATACTGTCGGAAGAAAAAATTAAAAGAAGCTAGTCAGAGGTTGCCTGCTCCTGAGTCCCCTGTTCAAGGGTAGAATTTCCTTAGGTGATCCGCATTCCAAGTATGGTCGATGAGTCGACCATCTATATCCTCGAGCTTGTACGCCCCATTATAGATCACCATCTTTATTTGGTAGGGTCCTTCCCAGTTGGACCCCTAGGACCCCGTTTGACCTCTTCTTGGTGTTTAACGTCACTTTCCGGAGGACCAGATCCCCTTCTTTGAAGCTTCAGGTTTTAACCCTCTTGTTGAAGTACCTGGCAATCCTGCCTTGGTAGATTGCTACCTTTTCAGCTATTCGATCTTGCTTTTCCTCTAGGAGGAGCTTGCTTTCATTGCTTCCCGATTCAAACCGTTGGACTCTAAAGGAGGTCAACTTGTGCTCTATAGGTAGGACTGCTTTAACCCCGAAGGCCAGCGAGTAGGGTATTTCCTCGGTAGCTGTTCTCTTTGTAGTGCGGTAAGCCCAAAGGACCTCGGGAAGCTCCTCTACCCATCCGCCTTTCTTTTGTTGTAGCTTTTTCTTCAATAACTTCTTGATGGTTTTGTTCGTGGAATCCACCAGACCATTGATCTGAGGGTGGGCTACCAAAGCAAAAAGAAAGTCGATTCCCAAACCTTGACAGAAATCTCTGAATCGGGTATTATCGAACTGTTTTTCGAGGTTGGTTATGATGACCAGTTCCGAACCTGCAAACTACATTGGTCTTGATGAACCTTGTTATGTTTTCTTCTGATATCTGAGAGAGTGGTTTGGCTTCAACCCATCTCGTGAAGTAGTTAATTGCTATGATAACATGCTTGGCCTGTTCCGGAGCTGTAGGAAGTGGTCCAATCAAATCGACCCCCCACATAGCAAAGGGGTATGGTGAGCTAAGGGCTGACAAATGCTCTGGAGGGAGGTGACTCAATTTTACAGCCTTCTGGCATGTCTCGCAGGTTTGCACCAAGTTCTTAGCATCTTGATGGATGGTCGGCCAGTAATACCCCATGCGGAGAACTTGATATGCCGAAGCCTCTCCACCAATATGGTTCCCGCATTCCCAAGAGTGAACCTCTCTCAAAGCCCACTTGTCATCTTCTAGCTGTAGACATCAGAGCAGTGGAAGGGATTTCCCCTTTCGGTATAAATATCCATCTACCATGCAATATTGGACCGAGAGCCTTTTAACCCTTCTAGCTTGGTCTGGCTCCCCGAGGAGTTTTTTGCCCTGTAGACATTCTGCTATTGGATCCATCCAGCATGGCTGTCGGTCTAGGGTGTAAGCTTCCTTACCAGTCATAATGCTAGGTAGGGGGATTACTTAAAGAGGGACTCTGTGTGGTAGGGTCTGGCCACCATAGGCAGTTATCTTAGCTAGAACTTCAGCCTGATGATTTAGTTGTCTAGGTATCTGCTCGATTCTGAATCCCCTAAATCTGGACTTGAGTTGTCGCACCAGTTTCAGGTAAGCGATCATGTTATCCTCTTTGGCCTGATAATCCCCGAAAACTTGGTTGACCACGAGTGAAGAGTCGCTCTTGATACTTAGGTAATCAACCCCGAGCTCTATGACAGTTTTTATCCCAGCTAGCAGAGCTTCGTATTCCGCTTTATTGTTCGTGGCTTTAAATTCAAACCTGAAACAATGGCAGCACTCAGGACTTTCTAGATCAATGAGGACTATGCCTGCTCCACCCTCGGACTGCCCGGAAGCTCCGTCAGTGTAAAGAGTCCATGACTTGCAGCCCTCCGGCTAGTTGTCAGATTCTGGAATTCTCTCAAGGGTGACATCAGTTACCGCGGGGGTTACATGATCTGAAGGTACTGAAAGCCCGGCTACAAAGTCCGCTAATACTTGAGCTTTTATCGTGGTCCTAGGCTTATACTTTAAATCGAACTGGGTAAGCTCTAGGGCTCATAGAACCAACCTTCCAGAAACATCCGGCCTTTGCAAGAACTGACGGAGGGGTTGGTCCGTCACCACTGCTATTGAATGAGCATGAAAGTAAGGATTGAGTTTTCTTGCTGAAGTCACCAATGCATAAGCGAGCTTCTCCAGCAAAGTATAGTTTTTTTCAGGCTTGGTTAGAGCACGACTCACATAGTAGATAGGTCGCTGGATCCTATCCCCACATTCTTTAACCAAGGCCCCACTTACAGCGGTTTCTGAAAAGGCCAAGTATATTTGGAGTTTTTCTCCAGGATTTGGCTTGACCAGCAGTGGATGGCTCGTTAGGTATCTTTTCAAAGCTTGGAAAGCCCGTTCGCTCTCCTGATCCCACTTCATGTTTCTTCCCTGCTTGATAGCTTTGAAGAATGGTAGGCACTTATCGGTAGACCATGAGATGAACCTATTGAGCGCTGCTACCTGACCGGTCAAGGCTTGAACCTGTTTAAGAGATGTGAGGGATTCTAGATCCAGGATAGCCATGATTTTTTACGGGTTAGCCTCTATGCCCTTTTCATGGACCATGAAGCCCAGAAACTTCCCCGCAGTTACACCATTGGCCCATTTAGAAGGGTTCAATCTCATCTGATTTTTCCTTAAGATCATGAAAGTCCTTCGAAGGTCGTCCATGTGGCCTTCTGAGATCGAAGATTTAGTGATCATATCGTCGATATATACCTCCATCGACCTTCCAATTTCGGGCTTGAACAAACGGTTGACTAACCTCTGGTAAGTAGCTCCAGTATTTTTGAGCCCGAAAGGCATCACCTTGTAGCAGTATAGGCCTTGTGCGGTGATGAAGCTGGTATTTTCTTGGTCCGCGGGATTCTTCATAATCTGAATGTAGTCAGAAAATGCATCCATGAAGCTTAGGAGCTTGTTCCCGGAGGTAGAATCGACCAACTGATCAATTTTTGGTAGAGGAAAACTGTCATTCGGGCATGCCCGGTTGAGGTCAATGTAGTCCACGCACATGCACCACTTCCCATTTGCCTTCGTGACCATGACCACGTTGGTGAGCCATTTGGGATAGCGGGCTTCTCGAATGAAGCCCTCATAGGTGAGTTTATCCACCTCTTCTTGAACCGCCACATTTTTTTCATTGTTGAAGTGGCGCATTTTTTGTTTGACTGGCTTGAAGGTCGAATCCACCGCTAGTCGATGTGCAGCTAATATCATTGGGATCCCAGGTATCTTCGCAAGACTCCAGGTAAAAATATCGTTGAACTCCAGGCGAAAATATCGTTGAACTCCATGAGGAGCCTAATCAAGCCCTCTTTCATTCATGTCTCAAGGGTAGCACCGATCTTGACAACCTTCGAGGGATCGGTTAGTCGAACATGAATCTCTTCTGACTTGTTGACCAGGTGGCAGCTGGCCCATTCTCTTATCTGTTCTTCCATGTCAGGCACCACAAGGCCTTCTTTGGGACAATCGGTAGAGCCTGCGTCTTCCAGGTTTAGTGCCGGGGTTATCCCGCCTTGGATGGTCGTTACTTGGGTGAGCTGTTTAGCTAGAGATGTTGGGTTGGCCGACACTGCGTAGCATTTCCTAGCTGCTTGCTGATCACCCTGAACCTCTCCCACCTTGTCTCCTACCGGGAACTTCAGGACATTATGGTAAATAGACAGGACCCCCTTCAAGGATGATAGGAATGGCCTCCCTAATATTGCGTTGTAAGCCGACGGGGTATCCACCACCACGAAGTGAGAGCTGAAAAAGAATAATTTTCTTGCCCAAAAATTTCTTCTAAAGTTGGCGAGGGTTTCTCTTTCAGTGAAGACCCCCATCTGGATGACTTCCTTGTGGAAACGCTCGACATAAGCCAGGAGAGTTTCCCTTCTCTCTTGGATCACATACTGTAGATGAATCAGGGTCCTTCAGTCAGTGCTTAACCCCTTAGAACTGTGAACAGAAATCAGTTGATAATTTGGTGAAGGAATCTACGCTCCCGGCTGGTAGTTTCCTAAACCAGGTCTTAGCATAATCCGTGAGTGTAGTGGGGAACATCCGACACATAGCAGCCCTGGTTGTGTTCTGGACCTCCATCTGTTGAACGAAGCTCTCTAAGTGGCTCAATGGATCTTCAGTTTCGGAGAACTTGTCAGCTGGTATTTTAAACTTAGGCGGGAGCTCTGCCTCCCGTATCCTTCTGGTGAAGGGGGTGTTCATTTCACTTAGAGGATCTTTCTTGTCTTTTTTGTACTTCATTTTCTTCATCAATTGGACCTCTTTCTGTAGCTCTGCCAACTGGTCCCTTAGTCGCTTACTTTCAGACTTCCTTGAGTCGATCTCAGATTCCTCACCATCAGATCCCTCACCATCAGATCCCTCTGATGAACTGGTGACCTCTACCCGGTTTCTTCTTCGGAAGGGGCTTGCTTAGGGGCTTTGCTGACTTTCTTCATTTCTACCCCGGGCTTCCCTCTTTAAAGTCGTTGGGTGGAGGAGCTCTTCCCGTCCCTAGGGAAGGACATCTACCGCGGATTTGACTTGTCGTGGTTGGTAGCGTGGCAGCGCTTCGGGAACATGGGGCATGGGCCCTGGCCTATCCTGGATCGAGGTCGGGAGCCCCGCTCTTATATGAGTTGATTCCCGAGGGGCATGCCCAAGCTATCAAAGACGGGTTGCCTAGCCCCGGGCCTGCTTGATTCCCCTTGATTGCATAGACCCATTTGTTGGATAGCGATACCCTCAGCGAGTAGTCGAATGAGGACGTTCTCTACAAAGGCCGCCGCTTGTTAGTCAAGCTCGACCTGGCTTCCGAGAGGGGGATACAGAGCCCACACAGTAGCTGGCTGGATGGGAATCTGGCTATGGAGCCCAACTTTTTTCCTTTTCCTCAGAACCTTTCATGTAGATGTAGTAGAAGGTTGTCCTGAGGTGCCCTGCTGCCCTTGTGAGGAGCGGAGCTTCATGATGACTTTGAAATAAAGAACTTTTTGAATGTAAAAAGATGGTGGTGTGAGAGGTTTTCCACAGACGGCGTCAGAAAGTGTTAACGGAAAATTTGCTCAAGATGAGAAATTCCAGTTAACACCCTCTAGACCACTACCACGAGAGCGGTGACCGGGGTCGGTATTGTTGGTTCCTGACCTGTTTAAGAGAAAGACGAGTGGTAATAACGGTAAATGGGAGCTGTATTATTGATATATTGCTTTAAGATACAAATAACTCTCTTGTTTGCTCACAATCTCTCGGAGGAGTAGGGTGGTGGCAACTCGGTGCCTGTCGAATAGTGGAGATGAAGGTGACCGTGTTCTGATACCAAAATTTAGGCCTTCTTTCTTTGTGTATATCTGTTGTTTATGATTTTCTGTATGTCGCTCGATCTATCTCTGTTGTCTCTCTTTTGTCCCTGTCTGTGTTCATCTATAAATATCGTCCAAGTAGGTTTCAATTTCGTAAATACTTTGCCATGATCACATGAATCCGTTCCCTCCTTATCGAGCGGGATTTATCATTTGAATTTGAATTGTTTTCGGATTCGATGATATGGTTGACGAAGATAAGTTTGTTGCATTATTTGAATTATACTCTTGACGTGCATGTGAACATTTCGTAGACACGATTCCGTGTGCACTCGTGCCATGAATCTTCATGGAGGTCATCCTGCCAGCCGCCTATTGCCCTGTAGAGCGAGGTAGACCTCTGCTCTGGCTTTGTTCCTGGGAGCTTAAGATGGATTTTTCTTGACCCGTGGGAGCCTGAGGTGTCTGGAAGGTAGCTGGGGTAATGCAGACTTAGGCGTGATTCCTCCTTTATGCCCAGCAAGGACTTCGGGCTTCTGGAGAGGTTGGCGGGCTTCTTTCAAATGTCTCTTGAGCTGGGAGACTTCCCCTTGCATTTACGGGGCGGTTGTGGAGCTCGACCTCAGAGCCGAGGTTCCCCGATAGATGGCCTAGAGAAGCCCGGGTTCCAGTACTCTTGTGGGGGCTCGTCCCTGTGGCGCTTGACTTGTCTTCTGGTAACTTTGAAGCCAAATCGGCCTTCCCTACTCCTGCGGGGTGGCTTTACGGTCTTTCCGGGCTTCATGAGTGTCGGTTGTAGATGGAAAATTTCTCTTTGACCCCTGACCAAATTTCCCTATTAACAATTAATATTATAATTTTTATTTTTTTAACTGATTGTAATCTTTGTTAAAATTGTCAAAAATATTAAATATTGCTTTTATTTCTTTAAAGATTTTATTTAAGGGTAATGTTGGAATTTAAAAAAAATACTTACCAGGAGTTTACATACAATTTTAAAAGGGTACGAGTATCGTTTCTCCAACCCAATAAATATTACAAACGAAATGACATAAAGTTTTACGGCCCGCTGAAGTCCCTCATGGGCAGGGTCAGGCCTTATTAAAAATTTTACGGCCCGGCTATTTGACTTCTGACATCTGGGTGGGCCTGGTGGCTAGCAATTTGAAGATAACAACAAACAAACTGCCAACTTTTGAAGCAAAAAGGTGTCGCAACTCTTACTCACTTTCTACTGATATTCCATTTATTTCTTTGTTTATTGTTTTTAAATACGTCTTTCTAGCTTTATTATATTTAGCGCCACTTGGAAGTCAAACAATTGTATCTGTTATACTGTAAATTTATACTGAAACAACGTATCTAATTCCTAAAATCCTATCAGATCAAATGAAATTATGAAAACACCTAGGTGCCCTCTTGGGCAGTCAGATCAAATAGACCTCTCAGCCCTCTCGGGCAGTCAGGTCATATGGACCTCTCGACCACTTAGATCACAATATCACATGGACCACTCAGGTAGAGGTGTCCACGGTTCGGTTAAACCGTTCGAAACCGAACCGAAACCTGCCTCTGAAAACCAAAACCGAAACCGAAACCGTAACCGAAACCGTCGGTTACAAAACCGGTTGGAAACCGAATCCGGTGGTTCGGTTACGGTTATTGGATATGAAAAACCGACCGAAAACCGGCGGTTTCGAAAAAAAAAAACAACCAATGAAATGCTGACACGTGGCAGCATTTCAGAAAAAAAAAAAAATAAATGACCGTTGGGCGTTGGAGGATGATGACCGTTGAACAACGGTCATCTTCCTTTTTTGTTTCCAACGCCCAACGGTAATATATATATATTTTTTTCTTTTATTTTCCAATTACCTCTCCACACTAATTCTATAAATACCCCCCTTCATTCTTCTTCACACCACTACCACCTTCTCTCAATCTCTCTCAATCTCAAATTCTAAATTCTCTCTACATTCAACAATTTTATTTTATTCTCATTTCTCATATAAATTAAAAACATATATTTCTTCCATTTTTTTAATAATATATTATTTACTTACAATTATCTTCTTTTTTTTCAATTAGTATTTATAATTAATTTTTTAATGGCAAGTGGGGGAGAAGGTTCAGGTCCTACAAATTTGGACAGAGGAAAGGGTCCATTGCAAAATTTGTTGGAACACGAAGGTGAAGACGTCAATTATAATGACCGACTTTACCACGAGTTCCTTCAAAGTCATTTTGAATCCGATCCCCCTCTTAATCCTAATCCCCCCCTTTGTTGCTGAGCCAAATCCCAATATCCCCATTAGTAATGAAAATATATATACCCCTTCTACTATGCCACCCCATTCAGATGAATTTGATGCAGATGAAGAAGAAAAGCCATTGAAGTCCGATCTCTTCAGAGTGCATATGAAGAAAATTGAGTTAGATGATGGAACAATCAAAATCATGTGCAACTACTGCCCCAAAACATACAAGGCCGTTAAGTCCTTTGGATATGGCACGTATTGGAACCATGTTAAAAGAAATCATCCATCCAAATTGGTGAAAGCTAGTAACCAAGGGCAAATATTCAGGTATGGTACCTCTACCAATCAATTATTTCATTATACGTCTGAAAAAAATAAGGAAGAATTAGCACCAATGGTTGCAGTAGAACACTTACCTTTTAGTTTTGGTGAGAAAGTTGGTTTTGTTAATTATTGTCAAACTGCATTAAATCCTGCAATGCAACGTGTTCCTAGAGTCACTCTCACACGTGCACTGTTTTCCATTTACAAAAAAGAAAAACACAAATTGAAATCATTTTTTTCCAATATCAAGGTCGCGTTTCCGTATGTGCTGACATATGGACCGATAATTTTGGTAGCCACCATTACATGGGTATGACATGTCATTATATTGATAATAATTGGAACATGCAAAAAAGAATTATTGCATTTCGTGTTTTCGATGAGTCACATACAGCTCATAATATTTTTCGACACCTTAAAATTATTTTTGAAGAGTTTTATATCCAAAACAAAATTTTTGCAATTGGTTTTGATAATGCGGCGAGCAATACCGCATCTATTCCTATGTTAAAGGAATTATACAATCCCTATTTTGGGGGTCAATTATTTCATCAACGATGTGCATGTCATGTTTTAAATTTGTGTGTTCTTTCTGTTTATATTAGACCAATTAGAGATAGTATTAATTATATCTGGACGCATAACAAAATCCAAAAACAATGGTTGAAATTTCGTTCTCAAAATAATAGGCGTCCCATAAAATTTTCTCGAGATATTAGTACTCGTTGGAATTCTACTTATAAGTTGCTTAATGAAAGTGTTGAATATAAGGAAATATTAGTTTCTTTTATTACTTATAACGTTCCTTCAATTTCGCTTCAATTGAAGCATTGAGATGTATGTATAAAAATTCTTGAATTGTTACGTGTTTTTAATGATGCTACCAATGCTTTATCTGGTATTTACTATCCCACTACTCATTTATTTCTTGTTCAAAGTATTAATATTGCTGGTGCATTCAGTGACTGTGAATTAGATGTTCAATTGAGTCAATGTGTTGCTGCAATGAAAAAAAAATGGATACAGTATTATAAGGATATTCTAAATATTTATTTGCTTGCATCTTGTTTTGATCCCCGCTTTAAATTAGAATGTTTGCAAGATTATTTAACTCATTACTACAATAGTTTAGGAATAGAAACTGATGTTCTTAGTTGTTGTAATTCCGTTAAGACTTTACTATATGAATTATATGATGAATATCTTAAAATATATGGTCCGTCTTTGAACATATCGGTTTCACAACCCCAACCCACATCTGATGGTACTACCAATTCCTCACAATTTAAATTAAAGGGTTTAGGGGATCGATTGTTTTCCCAAAGAGCCAAAAAGTGATGAGCATCTTCTTCATCCTCTAACACACATTCTGAGCTTGACCGATTTTTAGAAGCCAATCATGTATTTTTAGAAGATAAATTTAGTATCCAGGGTTGGTGGAAGGATTATGAACAAGAATATCCAATTTTGGCTATTATTGCCAAACAAATTCTTGGAACACCGGTTTCTACCGTTGCTGTGGAACAAGAATTTAGTGCAGGTGGAAATATTTTGGATCCAAGACGGTCGGTTCTGTGTCCACAATCACTTGAAGCCCAAGCATGTGTTGATGATTGGACAAAGGTGAAATTTAGACAACAAGAACTCGAGCCAGAAATAGTGAATGATTTCTTCGAAGATGATCAAACCACGGGAACAGAAGGCAGCGAATAGATTCTGTTCAAATCTTCCAACCACTAACACCGACTATCCCACTACAGGTAAAAGAACTACGTGGCCTTTGATTCCTCTACATTGGCGGAGGATACGTAGGCAGCTTAATTGTGGTCAACATTAAGTGCAAGGCTAATTTTTTCTTTTTTCAATGTGTTATTTGAACTTTGTTAGATTTTATATTCAATTAAGGCTAATTTCTAATTTTTTTTATATAATTTAGATGCAATTGTAAATTTTTACTTATTAATTAATGTCAATTTCTTTTATTTTTACATATTCATTGTTAAATAGTTCAACGGTTCAATTGTATATTTAAATAATTGTATTTCATATTTTATGTGAATATTTAAAATATAGACATTGTAAATGAAATTTGATTACAAATAAAAATGTTTGGCCATTTTTTAAATTTTAAGTTTATCGATTTGTAATTTTGTATTAGTAATTAGACTATTAGTTGTATACTTGTATAGTTCCATTAAAAACAAAATCACATTTATGTGCATATAAAAGTACAAATATTAGTTGTATAGTTTCATTTAAAAAAACATATGTATATATATATATATATAAATTAAATGTATATAAAATAATATATATATATATTAATTTTTGTAAAAAAAAAAAAAACAAAAAAAAAAAACCGAACGAACCGAAACCGAACCGAAACCGAATCGAACCGAACCGAACCGTTCGGTTTCACAAACCGAAACCGAACCGAACCGAACCGTTAGGTTTTGGAAAACCGAAACCGAAACCGAAACCGAACTTAAAACCGCCGGTTCCGAAACCGCCCGAAACCGCCCAAAACCTTCCTATTCCGGTTACGGTTACGGTTCGGCCTTTCCACGGAACCGAAACCGGGGTTCGAAACCGAAACCGAACCAAAACCGGCGGTTCGAAACCGAAACCGAACCGAAACCGAACCGTGGACACCATTACACTCAGGTCATGGTAAGAGAAGACAGTCCTAATTGGGCAAATGGGGAAAATATTTATCAGCCAACTAGCGGTATAGCAGTACCAAAACAACACGTGTCAAACATGCAAAGGGTAGCACATAATCACACTCTTCGTGACACTCGAATTCTGGCTAGAACACTCCGGACTCATTTTTTACACCGGATTAGATTGTATTGGATTGTGTTGGATTGTATTAATATTAATATAAATTTGTATTTGGTGATGTATTGTATTATATCGTATGACTTTATTGTATTTTATTATATTATAAATATATAACATTCTCAAAAAAATTAGTTAATAATTAATTTTAAACATCTTTACCACTAATAAATCAATAAATATCTTTATATAAAAAATCAATAAACATTTATTTTAATTGAAACTGTTAGTAGTAACATTTGGCTAGGGGATCAAAGAGAAAATTTTTCACTCTCCTAACTCTAATCAAAGCCCAAGTTTGACATTCATGAGACTCCGGGCGAACCATGAAGCTATCCCGTAGAAGCAAGGAAGGATTATCGGGCTTCAGAACTATCAAGGATGAAGCTAGGCACTACCAGGTCGAGTCTTCATGTGAACACTGGAATCCGGGCTTCTCGAGACCACCTGTCCAGGAACCTCGGTTCCTGGGGCCGGGCTCCAAAACCACCCCGTAAAAACAAGGAAAGATCACCGAGCTCAAGAAGCACTCGAAGTGAAGCCCGACACAACCAAGAATGAGCTTCTTTCAGGTCAAGGCTTCCTAAGGTCAGATTTAACTCATAGCCTAAGCCAGAAGCCCGAAGCCCGCCAACCACTCCAGAAGCCCGCTGCCTCGTCAGATACGAAGAGTGAGTCTTTAAGTGGATCAGGTTCATGTTATAGCTAAATCGTTAAGGGACGCCAGTTGCCTACCTAGAAATGAAAAAAAATCTCGCCTAATCAACACTACCTCCCGTAAGTGTCTGCAAGGCCGTCCCAAGCTTCTAAGACCAGAACTAAAGCATGTATCTGCCTTTCTCTACAAAACAACTAGTGACCTCTATGAAGAATCATGCCATGAATACACACAAGATCATATCTACATTATAACGAACATTAAATGCCGCATACGTGTAAGACAAGAGTTTGGATCGAAAAAGGAAACGAATTTATCTCCTCCAACGATAATCGTAAGTCCGTAACTTACTCAAAGTCAACGACTTTTAAATAAAAGATCCCGCCCTATAAGGAGGGAACGGATTCATAAAATTGTGGCGGTCGATTCACGAGTTTAAACCTACTTGGAGCATGTATAAATAGGTCCAAATATGATGTAGAAAAGGATAAGCAGAAATAGAGTAAAAAGAAAAGAGAGAGGACTACGCCGGGTCTAAATTCGATGAACAGAGCACAACCATCATTGTATCTACTATTCGACAAGTATGAAGTTGCCACCGTTCCTATGTGCTATAGATATTGTGAGTGTATGTGAGAGATTTCTGTATACAACGAGTGATCAATAATAAAGCTCTCATTCACTATCGCCTTAACATTCAAATATTTGTTTCTATCTTAACAGGTCAGATATCTGAGGTATTGACCCCGACCATCACCTCCGTGGTAGTGGTCTCGAGGGTGTTAATTGGAATTTCTCCTCTTGAGCAAATTTTCCATTAACACTTTCTGACGTCGTCTGTGGGAACAACTTCCACACCATCATTTTTATATATTTATAAGTTTGTTATTTAGCAATAATCATGAGGCTTCGCTTCTCCCAAGGATAACCAGGTGCATCAGAACAACCTTCAACTGCGTCAACATGAAATGTCCCGAAGAAAGGAAAAAGATCTAGGCTCCGTGGCCAGGTCCTAGACCAGTCAGCGACTGTGCGGGCTTTGGATCCCTCTATGGGAAGCCAGGTCGCGCTTGATCAATAAGTGACGGCTTTCGTGGAAAACATTCACCTTCGACTGCTCACTGAGGGTATTACCGTCCAGCAAGTAAACCTCTACAACCAAGGAGAACCAAGCAGCCATGGGACTCGGTAGCCCATCTTTGATCGCCTGGGACCTTCCCCTCCGGAGCCAAGTAGCAATGGAACTGGACCCAGACCCTCGATCCGGGATAGATTAGGGCCCATGCCCCCCGTTCCTGAAGCGCCACCACGTTACCAACCCAGGCAAGTTAAGTCCGTATTGGACGTCTTTCCCTGGGAGCAGTGAGAATTTCTTCACCCAACGACTTCAAGGAGGGAGACCCGGGCTAGAGAGGAAGAAAGTCAGTAAAGCCCCCAGACAGATCCCATCCGAATAAGGAATCGGGTAGAGGTCGCTAGTTTGTTAGAAGGGTCTGATAGTGAGGAGTCCGAGATTAATTCAAGGGAACTTGAGAGCAAGCGTCTGAGAGACCAGTTGGCAGAGCTTCAGAAAGAGATCCAGCAGATGAAGAAAGAGAAGTACAAGGAAGATAAGAAAAATCCTCTAAGTGAGATGAATGTTCCCTTCACCAGAAGGATCCGAGAGGCAGAGCTCCCGCCAAAATTTCAAATGTCGACTGACAGATTCTCCAGGACTGAGGATCCTTTGAGCCACTTGGAGAGCTTTGTTCATCAGGTGGAGGTCCAGAACACGACTAAGGCCACTATGTGTCGAATGTTTCCAACTACACTGACGAATTATGCTAAGACCTGGTTCAGAAAGTTACCCGTTGGCAGTGTGTATTCCTTCATAAAACTGTCAACTGATTTCTGCTCGTAATTCCAGGGAGTTAAGCCCCGATTGAAGGATCCAATCCATTTACAGTACGTGATCCAGGAGAGAGGGGAAACCCTCCGGGCTTATGTTGAGCGTTTCCACAAGGAAGTCATTCAGATGGGGGTCTTCACCGAGAAAGAAACCCTCACCAATTTCAGGAGGAACTTATGGGCGGGCAAGCTTTTCTGGTCTTTTGCCAAGAGATCTCCAGAGACCTACCAAGAAGCCTATGATCGGGCTCTGGAACAAATTGGCGGATGGTAGAGATTCCCTTATGAAGCCGATCTTCAGCTGTCCCTATAGCTGGTAGCTGGAAGCTTGTATACCGGAGCCAATTTGACGGGGTTTTGAAACGTCTTAGTCTTTGGCGTGCTGAATTGCTAGACCTTCAAGCCTGTCTCCTTTGGCCCTCTCTTCCGTAGTTGTGCGACCTGCATAAGCATGTTTTGACTTCGATTGACATTGAGGCTTCGTGGTGGACAAATGCTTGGCTTGATGTCCCTTAATTACTCTGAAAGGTTCATGTACCTAGCCTACCTGTTCATCATTCCTATTATCGATTCCAAAATCAAGTATGCGTGCTTGCAAAATTGAAATCCACGAACATATCAAGGTCAAGATGGAACACGATGATATGAGAGCCGTAAAGCGACAGAAGAAGGAAGTTTCCAAACCAGAGCAAGCTCAGAAAAGCCAGAACAAACCCCCCAATAGGTCGACGTATCGCCTCCCCGTTTCTCTACCCCGATCGAAAAGGTATCCCACAAAACGAATTCCTCCGCGGGTTTCGCCTCATTCTAGGACTGTGGCTCCAATAGCTCGAGATGAGAGAGGATATGATCATTACACCCCCTTAAATGTATCCTGTGAAACAATCTATCTCACCATTTGGGATAAAGGGTTACTACAGAAGCCCGCACCCATGAAATACCCCGTCGATAAGAGGAATTGTTACAAGTATTATGATTTTCACGAAGATGTGGGACACAACACTTCAGAATACTATAATTTATGAAACCAGATCGAGGCTTTAATAAGGGGAGGATGTTTGGTAGAATTCTTACAACAAGTTAGGGATAACATTCAAACTGGAAGGGAAGTGCAAGCCGAGATCCGTGAGCACGTTGAGATGAGAAGAGAAGAGAGAGCAGATGGATCTGATGCAGCAAATCCAGATAATACATACCATCAGCGGAGGACATACTCTAGCTAGTACCTCCAATAATTCCAGAAAAAACCACGTGAGGAAAGTCCCTAGTGTGGACGAAGGGCGAGGTATCTACAAGGTCGACTAGAGCCCTTCTGAAATGTCACAGATCATTTTCACCGAAGCGGATATCTACAACACCGTGGAGCCTCATGACGATCCCATGGTGATCACGGTACATATTGCCAACTGCATGGTACACCGTGTGCTCGTCGATACAGGCAGCATCGTCGATGTCTTATTTAAAGACACCTTGGTAAAACTGATTGAAATAGTGATGTTACAATAGTTGCACTACCCCGCTGTATGGGTTCACTGGGGACACAATGATACCCGTGGGATCAAAAATCCTGTCAGTAATTATTGGAGCCACACATCTCCAACAGAATGTCATGACAGACTTTGTGGTTGAGATACCCCATCGGCCTACAATGCAATATTAGGAATGCCATTTTTATCATCCTTGAAAGGGGTCCTATCCATCTACCACAACTTTCTGAAGTTCCCTGTAGAAGACAAGGTGGGGGAAGTGCAGGGTGACCAGCAAGCAGCCAGGAGGTGCTATGCAGTGTCTACCAAGCCAACATCTCTCACAAGACAACTTGCCCAAGTAACAATGATCGAGGATGGAGCAACACCTGTATTGACCCTGGAAGATGAAAGACCCATAATTCACCTAGAGGACGACCCCATAGTTCCAGACAAGGAGGAGCAGAGAAGGGAATGGGCCAGCGACCATCCAATGGATAAGCTAGAAGAGATTCCCATCCGAATGGGTGATCCCTTGAAGGTCGTCAAAGTCAGAGCCACCCTTGAGCCGGGAGTGAATGAGGGTTTGATCGAGCTCCTTAAAGAGTTTAATGAAATCTTTGCTTGGAGTCACGACGAGATGCCCAGAATCCCGATGTCTTTGGCTGCTCACCGATTGACAGTGGATCCGACCTTCAAGCCCGACAAACAGAAAATGTGCCACTTTAACACCGAAAGAAATGCTGTGGTACAGGAAGAGGTGAACAAATTGACCCAAGCGGGCTTCATCAGAGAAACACGTTACCTCAAATGGATTGCCAATGTGGTCATGGTCACAAAGGTAAATGGGAAGTGGCTCATGTGCATCGATTATACCGACCTCAACCGGGCATGCCCAAAAGACAGTTTCCCTCTACCAAAAATTGATCAGTTGTTTGACTCCACCTTTAGAAACAAGCTCCTAAGCTTCATGTACGCATTTTCAGGATACAACCAAATTACGATGCACCACCGACCAGGAAAAGACCAGTTTCATTACCTAATGGGGTCTGTATTGCTACAAGGTGATGCCATTTGGGCTTAAAAATACGGGGGCTACATATCAACTGTTGGTTAATAGGCTGTTCAAACCCGAAATAGGAAGATCAATGGAAGTATACATTAATGATATGATCACCAAGTACTTAACAGTTGAAAGCCATCTGGACGACCTTCACAGAGCTTTCGTGATCTTAAGGGAGAGCCAGATGAGATTGAACCTCTACAAATGAGCCTTTGGGGTAACTGCGGGGAATTTTTTAGGCTTCATGGTTCATGAGAGAGGCATAGAGGCTAACCCAAAAAAGATTAAGGGTATCCTGGATCTAGAGTTCCCCACGTCACTTAAACAGGTTCAAGTCTTGACCAGACAGGTAGCAGCGCTCAACAGGTTCATTTCTCGGTCTACCGACAAATGTCTCCCATTATTCAAAGCCATCAAGTAGGGAAGAAACATGAAATGGGACCAGGAGAGTGAACAAGCTTTTCAAGCCTTGAAGAATTATTTGTCAAGCGCTCCGTTGTTGGTCAAGCTAAGTCCTGGAGAAGAGCTGTAAATCTACTTGGGCGTTTCAGAGAATGCAGTAAGTAGGGCCCTGGTCAAAGAGTGTGAAGATAGGGTCCATCAACTTATCTACTACGTGAGTCATGCTCTAACCAAACCAGAAAAGAATTATACCCTTTTGGAGTAACTCGCGTATGCCTTGGCGACCTCGGCAAGGAAGCTCTGTCCATACTTTCAAGCTCACTCAATAGCAGTAGTGACGGAACAACCCCTCCGTCAATTCTTGCAAAGGTCAGATATATCCGGAAGATTGGTTTTATGGGCCTTGGAGCTCACCCAGTTTGATTTAAGGTACAAGCCTAGGACTGCAATCAAAGCCCAGGCTTTGGCGGACTTTGTAGCGAAACTCTCAGTACCCCCATGCCAAGCGACCTTTGTAGCGATAAACATAACCCCCGAGATTACTCCAGAATCCGACAGTCTGTCGAAAGGTTACAAGTCATGGATCCTCTACACAGATGGAGCATCCGGGTAAGCCGGGGGAGGAGCGGGCATAGTTCTAATCAACCCAGAGGGGACTGAGTGCTTATACTGTTTCAGATTTGAATTTAAAACCACTAACAATGAGGCAGAGTATGAAGCTCTCTTTGCCAGGATAAGGGCGGCCACAGAGCTCGGGGTCGATTACCTACAGGTCAAGAGCGATTCGTTGCTCATAGTCAACTAAGTCTCTAGGGATTATCAGGAAAAAGGGGATAACATGATTGCCTACCTGATGTTAGTTCAAGAACTTAAGAGCAAGTGTAAAGGATTTAAGATTGAGTAGGTACCTCGACAACAGAATCGTCGAGCTGACGTCCTAGCCAAGATAGCTGCAAATGGTGGCCAGACCTTACCCCAAGGGGTCCCTATCCAAGTGATCCCCCCACCAAGCACAACAATAGGTAATGAGACTTATACCTTGGATCGGCAACCATGCTGGATGGACCTAATAGTGGATTATCTCTAAGAAGAGAGGATTTTTGGAGAGCTAGACCAAGCTATGAAAATCAAGAGGCTCTCATGTCGATATTGCTTGGTAGATGGGTACTTATACAGAAGGGGCAAATCCCTTCCTCTGCTTTGATGTTTACATCCTGACGATGCCAAATGGGCATTGAGAGAGGTCCACTCCGGGGAATGCGGGAACCACATTGGTAGGGAAGTTCTAGCATATCAGGTACTCTGCATGGGGTATTATTGGCCGACCATCCATCAAGATGCAAAGAATTTAGTACGATCCTACGAAGCATGCCAGAAGACTGCAAACTTGAGTCACCTCCCACCGGAGCGATTGTCATCCCTCAGCTCACCTTACCCCTTTGCTATGTGGGGAGTCGACTTGACTGGACCGCTTCCTACCACTTCTTGTCAAGCTAAGCATACTATCGTGGCGGTCGACTATTTCACAAGATGGGTCAAAACCAGGCCGCTCTCTCAGATATCGAAAGAAAATACAACAAGATTTTTCAAAAATAATATAATTTGTAGGTTCGGAACCTCTCGTGTCATTGTAGCTGACCTCGGTAAGCAGTTTGATAACGGCCAGTTCAGGAACTTTTACGAGGACTTGGGAATCGACATGAGATTTACTTCAGTAGCCCACCCTCAGACTAACGGGTTGGATGAATCCACCAATAAGACTATTAAGAAGCTATTGAAAAAGAAGTTGCAGCAGAAAAAGGGTAGATGGGCTGAGGATCTTCCCGAGGTCCTTTGAGCTTACCGCACTACGAGAAGAACGGCCACTGAGGAAATGCCTTATTCTCTGGCCTTCGAGGTTAAAGCGGTACTTCCCATTAAGCACAAACTGTCCTCCTTCAGAGTTCAACATTTTGAATAGGGAAGCAACGAGGATAAGCTCCGAGTTAGCTTAGATCTTTTGAAAGAAAAACAAGAACGGGTAGCAGAGAAGGTAGCAATTTACCAGAGCAAGATCACTAGATACTTTAATAGGAGGCTTAAAGCCCGAAACTTTAAGGAAGGGGACCTAGTTCTCAGGAAAGTGACATTGAATACTAGGAAGAGGTCAAACGGGGTCCTGGGACCCAACTGGGAGGGACCTTACTTAGTAACGGTGGTGGTCCATAACGAGGCGTACAAGCTCGAGGATATGAATGGCCGACTCATCGATCATTCTTGGAATGCAGATCACATGAGAAAATTCTACCCCTAAATAGGGGACTCGTGAGCAGGCTACTTTCGCTTAGTTTTAATCACCAGCAATAATGTACTCCATTCTTTTTTTCATAAAAAAACCTGTTTTCTTCTTCTTAAACTATGCCCTACAGTGATTTGGTTCTATATGGAATAATTCGACATTATCACCCCAAGACCAGGGACTAACCGGGAAGCCCCCTCGCTATCCTTGATGCCTCAGCCGGGCACTACCCCTCGCCAAGAAGGATCTGAGTGTAAAAGCATAGTTGCCATCTAGATCTCAAGACCAGGAAATAGCTAGATAGCCCTTCTGATGCCTTGGTCGGGCTATAACCCCCAAGAAGGATCTGAGTGTAAAAGTTTAGTTGCCATACATATCTCAAGACCAGGAAATAGCTAGATAGCCCTCCTGATGCCTTGGTCGGGCTACAACCCCCAAGAAGGATCTGAGTGTAAGAGCATAGTTACCATCCAGATCTCAAGACCAGGAAATAGCTAGATAGCCCTCCTGATGCCTCGACCGGGCGCTACCCCCCACTAAGAAGGATCTAAATGTAAGAGCATAGTTGCCATCCAGATCTTAAGACTAGGAAATAGCTAGATAGCCCTCATGATGCCTTGGTCTGGCTACAACCCCCAGGAAGGACTCGAGTTTAAGAGCGCGATAGCCATCCCGATCTCCAGACTATGAGAGGGCTACATAACTCTCATTGATGCCTCACTCGGGCTATAACCCCTAGAGGGGATCGAGAATGGAAAGCTCTTTTACTTAAACTCCAATGTCCCAATTATTACTGGTCGCTAATTCTCCGTATATATGTGGTTGCTTATTGTGACAGGTGCAGACTAACCTACAATCACACAAGGGGACTATCTACTAAAGTCACCGAGCTACAAGTTTCAGTTGAGAGTTGAAAGCTTGAGCTAGCTATCTACTTTCACACTTAAGCAGTTTTTATACCTTGTTGCTTTTCCTAAGTTAAGTCAAGTTGTTTTAGAGGCTGTACCTAGATCGAGATCAGAAATGAAGTAAGTACATGCCATCAAGTCAGAATTTTAACAAGATCTAAAGTCAATTTTCATTAATGAAATGGGGAGCCTATCCCTCGGTAAGGCTACAACAATCAAACAATGAGCCCAACCCCTGGTTCCGGGCTACAAAGTACTAGTAAAAAAAATGATGGATGATGATAATCTGGTTTGAGTAGAGTGGGAAGCCCACCCCCATTTTTCGGGCCTTCAGAACAAATCATTAGAAGATGGATTCAAACTTCTGCATCCCCCTGGTCTATTCCAGCTTCCCCTCCCTCAGAACTGCCTTCGCCTTTCACCCCTATTTCTGGTGATCACTCATCCTGGTTAGCTGTCTCTACCACCCCTTCTTGAAGATGCCCCTCGATTGCCTGTTGCTCAGCTGGGTCCTCCTCCAAGACCTCATTAACCACCGCCATGACCTCAGGTGGTATGGCTGCATCAAGAAGGTTGGCCATTGACTCTGGCATGATCTCTCCCACTGTTGGCTCCTCTATTGAAAACACTTTAGACGGATCTTGGGATTCTGTAAGGCCATATTTTGGCTCCGTGGGTTGAACCCCCATCGAGGATTCTCCAGAACTTGACGCTGGGAAGGTTGGGACAGGACGAGACAGATCTGGTATTTCAGGCCGCTTCCCAGCTCCATCCCTAGTAGAAGGACCCGCTCCGTCATTATCAGGGCGAGACATCTCTGCAGCCCGAGACATAATTTCCTCTCTATCATAGCCAGCAATACGGGAGAGGTCAAATGGGAGGGGAGAGACTTTCTTAACCTGGAAGGAGGCATAGAAATACCCCTCGCTAAATGAGGCTTCCACTTCAGCTTGAAGCTTGGCAACTTGGGCCTGAAGATCTTGGTTCTCAACATCCAGTGTCTTCGCTTCTTTCTTCTAATTATCCCGCTGACTGGCTCGACGCTGAGACCGAAGATCGAAAGACCACATCAACCTCTCATGGTCGCACTGAAGTTCGGCCAGTTGTGCCTCCATTCCCCTCTGGCTAGTGGTCATCTCTTGTGAAAAGTCCTCATTTGTTGATTGACTTATTTCGTGAACAACCACATTGTTGTGGTTCATGTAAGGGTAGCTTAGGCTTTCAAGACCTCAAGAAGAGAAGCATCAAAGGTAAAATTCTTGTGCTTACTTACTTTGAAGAGATAATTGCACACACTCATATATTCATGCATAACTCTTGATCTTATTTGTTGAGTGTTATCTTGTGTGTATTTTGGTTTACATGACTCTTGTCGACCAATTTGCATCTTGCTATGAAAGTTGTATGTCATGCTAGGCATTAAAATAGGATGCAATTTCATCACTCTTGAACTTATTATTTTTATGCATTTAAGTGTTGAAATAATAGGTCTTGCGCTGGTGGTGTGCTACTCGACCAGCGCACCTCACCAGCGTAACTTTCACAGTGGACTGTCGCTAGTGTTGCGCCACTGAGCTGCGCTGCTGCACCCGCACATAGTTGAAAAATGTGGGCGTGCGCTGGTGGTGCGCTACTCGTCTAGCGCAGCCTCACCAGCGTAAACTTCCCAGAGTATCTGCGCTTGTGTTGCGCTATTGATGCGCCACTCGACTAGTGCCTGTTTTAAAAAATAGGCCGTGCGCTGGTGGTGCGCTACTCGACCAGCGCACGTCACCAGCGCACGCAGAGGAAGCTGAAACGTTTTTTCCAAAATGACCTCACTTTGATTGGATCTTATATATATATATATATAACTCAATGCCTTAAGGTCGTGGATAGTTCAGAATATCACATTTCTTACTTAGAACACATTTCAAAGGAAAAAAACTTCCAAGAACTCATATTTAATCACTCAAAGCATTCTCATGAGCATTAAATCTTCATCGTGCATCATCTAAGTTCATCTAGAGTGCATCTATGGATCGGGCTGCTTCATCACATCTTGTTTGGTAAGTTCTTCACTATCTTCTTACAAGTTAAGTGTTTTGCTTACTAAACCATCTCTTTAATTAATTGTATTCTCTTGGAATATTTCTAGATACATATTAGAGATTGTTGTGATGCCATGATTGAGTGTTGTATTTTGATAGCTTCATAGGATTGTTTGATCTATGTTTAGCTAAGCTTATTGAACATGTCATTTAGCTTTTGATATCTAGGATTGTATTAATTGTCATCTCATTATGCTAGATAAGCATACAGGGTTTCCTAGCCTTGTGGTTCATTGAATATCATCACATATTCACTTAGGACACTTTATATCTTCATTGAGAAGTGAAACTTGTGTTGCTTCCGGGAGTAGGTAGCTTAAAGCACAAGCATGATGAACTAGGTTCACTTATACCGGGATTAGGTAGTGGTGGAGGATTAAACCGGGATTAGGTTGTAATTCCTTTATCATTAGTGGATTCGAGGTTCTAGTGTGGTGCACTCATTAGCCCGTGGTTTTTCCCATTTGGAGGGTTTCCACGTATATCTCAAGTGTTTTTACTCTTTCCGTATTTATTACACTTGTGGTATTTTTGTAACTAGTTAGGGTATTTTTGTCAACTTGACTCTCAACGAAAATTTGGGTAAAAGTTAATTAAAATCTATTCACCCCCCTCTAGATAAATATTACACACCATAATATTTGTTTCAATTGGTATCAGAGCAGGTTCCTAGACATACATAGGTGATCCTTGCTCATTTTGGTGTGTGTTGCATTTTGTTTGTTTGTGTTGACCATTCATACACTTGCATTCATATCATTCATTCATAAACACAATGAGTGGAAATGGTGGCAATGAGGGAGCTTCCAGCACTAGACCTCCACTCCTCACCGGGTTGAATTATGCCTCTTGGAAAGGCAAGATAGAGTCGTACATATGCCAAATTCATAATAGGGCATGGATGGCAATTGAAGATGGCTACACTCCACCCATGATGACTTCCGCAAATGGAGGAGATGATGTACTCAAGCCAAAGGCTCAATGGAATGCACAAGAGTTTAAGGCTTCAAAGTGGAATAGGAAGGCAATGCATGCCATCCTTTGTGCAATGGATGATAACCAATACAAGTTGGTTCAAAATACTTGGATAGCTAAGGAAGCATGGGACATCCTAGAAGTTTCACATGAGGGAACCGAGGTGGTTAAGGAATCGAAGCTTCAAGTTCTCCAAACGCAATTTGAATTGCTCAAGATGGATGAGAATGAGTGCTTCAACGATTTTGAAGTGAGGTTGATGGACATTGTGAATCAAAGTCATCAACTTGGTGATCCTTATTCGGATAGGAAGATCAAACAGAAGATTATGAGATCTCTACCTGATAGATTTGAGTCTAAGGTGACGGCCTTGGAAGAGAATAGTGGGTATAAGGACATGAAGCTTAGTGAAGTGATTGGGAGACTTTTAGCCTATGAATCTAGGAAATGTTCTAACCCCACACCATCGAAAAAGCAAAAAGATATTGCTTTGAAAGCCTCCAATGTTGAGAAGGAGGAAGGTGATGACTCAGATGAAGAGATGGTCTTGCTAATGAGGAAGTTTAAAAAATTCTACAAGTCCGAGAAGAAAGGCTTTGTATCCAAAGGTGAAGACTTGAAGAAGAAGGCTCCCTTCAAGAAGTTTGAGCCTAGGCAAGAGAAGACCGAGAAGAAAGGAGTCCAATGCTATGAATGTGGTGGAATAGGTCACTTTGCCCCGAAATGTGCAAATCACAAGAACAAGAAGAAGGGAAAAGTGATGGCTGCCACATGGAGTGAAAGTGATGACTCTAATGAATGAGATGAGTCTTCGGATGATGAAGAACTCATGGCTAACTTCATAGCATTTACATCCTCTTTTAGGAGCAAAGATGCTAGTGAAGAAGAGAATGATAGTCAAGAGGAAGACTACTCAAGTGATGATGGATCTTCATCACAATCCACAAATGGAAGTGTGGATATGATGGATCTCAAGGACTACATGGCTAAGTTTGAGAGCTCAAGATTAAAGAACAAGAATGAGATCAAGAGATTAAAAGAAGAAAACTTAGACCTCTCAACTCAAGTTGACCAACTAAATGAAGAGTTGGAAAGATCTAAGAGGAGTGAATAAGGGTTGAAGAAAGAGCTTAAAGATGCTAGAGAGTTGTTGGCCAAGATGAACTTTAGCACCAAGAAACTTGACCACATGCTAGATGTTGGAAAGAGGACAAGTGACAAGAAGGGGCTTGGGTTTGAAGATGACAAGATATCCTCTACTCAAAGGAAGACTGTTTTTGTAAGAAGCATGAACTTCAATGGGTCCTCTCCTCACCCAACTCCTAGGAAGAAGCTTGATCTAGGAGAGTGTTCGAATAGTGCTCAAGTGAAGGTGGCACCAAGAAGCCCACCTCAAGCTCATCCTACAAGGGTTCTTCAAGTTAACTTCCCTCAACCAAATGCTCACAAAGAGAAGACACTTCATGCAAGCCCAACCAAGGAAGCAATCAAGGCTTGCTCAACAACAAAGAAGGAAAACTCCTCAACAACAAAGAAGGAAAACTCCTCAACAACAAGCAAGACAACCATAAAGACATGGGAAGGCTCCAATGCATCCTCAAGGATATGGTAAAATTCCTAACTTTTTACCTACAAGTCATTTTTGTGGTATTAATGGTCACATTAGACCAAACTGCTTTAGGTTTATCAAATTGTGTAAGATTGAAAGCATGATAGAGAAGAAAAAGGCTAGAGCCATGATGCATGTTCCTAAGACATCTAGAGCCTTGATGCATGATCCTAGGACACCTAGAGCTATGATGCATGTCACTAGGAAAAGTGGAACACTTTTGCATGATCCTAGGACATTTAGAGCCCATGTACCATTGATCACTAGGAAGGAAAATACTGCACCTAGGTGGATTAGAAAGGATGAACACCTTTGCCATGTTGTACGAATTGCTTTGAAAGCTCATTCTTATGATTTTTGGTATTTGGATAGTGGGTGCTCTAGGCACATGACTGGAAATATGAGTTTCTTTTAGACTCTTGTGATGGAAGATGGAGGAAATGTCACCTTTGGTGATAGATCTAAAAAGAAGGTCAAAGGAAAGGGAAACATTTCCATTCCCGGATTACCTTCCTTGTCCAATGCTTTATATGTTGATGGTCTAAAAGCCAATTTGATAAGCATTTCACATCTTAGTGATGATGGACTCTCCGTCTTGTTTAGGAAAAATGATTGTTCTATCCTATTGCCTAATGGACAAACATTGTTAAAAGGTATGAGGTCTAGTGACAATTGCTATTGTCTTGAGGCTAGAAGTGTGTCTTGTAATGTGTCCAAGGATGAACAAATAGAGTTGTGGCATGAAAGACTTGGTCACATGAACTTTAGGGATCTAAAAATCTTAGATAAGTTCAATGTTGTTCGAGGCCTTCCCAAACTTGGGAAAAAGGTTAATGGTGTTTGTGGACCTTGCCAACAAGGGTGCAAACCAAGAGTATGCACAAAAAGGGCAAATATATTATCACCAAGGAATCTCTAGAGCTTCTCCACATGGATCTTATGGGTCCTATGTAAACCGAGAGTTTAGGTGGAAAGAGATACATTTTTGTGTGTGTAGATGACTTCTCTAGGTACACATGGTTTCTTAGAGAAAAATATGAAACTTTTGATAAGTTTAAAATGATTTGCTCCAAAATTCAAAATGAAATGAACTCTAAGATTAAAAGCATTGAGAGAATTAGGAGTGATCATGGGAAGGAATTTGAGAATGCCCATTTTGAAAAAATTTGCAATGGTCTAGGCATTTCTCATGAATTTTCGGCTCCTAGGACACCTCAATAAAATGGAGTTGTTGAGAGGAAGAATAGGGTTCTTCAAGAAATGGCTCGTGTGATGTTGCTTAGCAACAACGTCCCTAGGAATCCTTGGGCCGAAGCCGTCAATACGACATGCTACATAAGAAATAGAGTCTTCCTTAGGCCCCACACTAGGCAAACCTTCTATGAGTTATGGAAAGGTAGGAAGCCAAATGTTAGCTACTTCCACACTTTTGGAAGCAAATGCTACATTTTGAATGACCGTGATCAACTTGGCAAATTTGATGCTAAGAGTGATGAGGGTATCTTCATTGGCTATGCCTTGAATAGTAGAGCCTATAGAGTTTTTAATCTAAGAACTAGGACCGTAATGGAATCATCTAATGTTTTCATTGATGATACTAGGCTCAAGACTAATGACCATGAGGAGGAGGTAGATTTAGTTGTTGACTCCCCTTTGGAGAAAGTAGTTGATATCTTTAATGTTGAAAAAGCTAATCTTGATGATGACATAGCACAACTTAGTGATAGGATTCCTCACTTGGACTCAAAAGAACCTGCTCCATGGGTTAGAAAACTTCATGACAAAGATGACATTATTGGTAAGGTTAGTGAGGGTGTTAGGACTAGGCGTCAAATGGCTAATCTAATTAGCTACACATGTTACACCTCTCAAATAGAACCCAAGAAAATTAATGAAGCCTTAAAAGATGAATTTTGGGTTCTTGCCATGTAAGAAGAGCTTAACCAATTTGAAAGGAATGAGGTTTGGACTCTAGTTCCTTGGCTCAAGAATACCAATGTGATAGGTACCAAATGAGTATATAGGAATAAATCCGATGAGGATGGCAACATTGTGCAAAATAAGGCTAGGCTTGTAGCACAAGGATACTCTCAAATTGAGGGTATTGACTTTGAGGAGACATTTGCTCCCGTTGCTAGGATTGAGTCCATTAGGTTTCTTTTATCCATTTCTTGTTTGCACAAGTTCAAATTATATCAAATGGATGTTAAGAGTGCCTTCCTCAATGGCTTCTTGCAAGAGGAAGTGTTTGTTGAGCAACCCAAAGGGTTTGTGGATCTTCACCACCCTAATCATGTCTATCACCTCAACAAAGCTTTATATGGGTTGAAACAAGCACCAAGGGCTTGGTATGAACGTCTCACCCAATATCTCATAGACAATGGCTACACTAGGGGTAGTGTTGACAAGACTCTAATCATTAAGATGATATAGTCTTTGGCTCCACCAATGACATAAAAGTCCAACAATTTGTTGATGTCATGTCTCATGAATTTGAGATGAGTTTTGTTGGTGAGTTAAGTTACTTTCTAGGTTTACAAATTAAGAAAATGGATGATGGGATTTTAATATCTCAAGCTAAGTATGCCAAAAACCCAGTGAAGAAATTTGGCCTTGAAAGTGCCAAACATTGTGATACACCCATGAGTACCACTTTGAAGCAAAGCAAGGATGCTAGTGGTAAAAGTGTGGACCAAACTTTATATCGTGGCATGATTGGAAGCTTGCTCTATTTAACCGCAAGTAGGCCCGATATCTCCTTTAGTGTGGGTGTATGTGCTAGGTACCAAGCGGATCCTAAGGAGTCCCATCTCTCTTCTGTTAAGAGAATCATTCGATATGTGAATGGGACATCCAACTATGAGATTTGGTACTCTTTTGACACTAATGCTAGTCTTATAGGCTTTAGTGATACAGATTGGGCAGGAAATTATGATGATAGGAAAAGTACATCGGGCGATTGCTTTTTCCTTGGGAACAACCTTATCTTTTGATTTTGCAAGAAGCAAAATTTGATTTCTTTATCCACAGCTGAGGCCGAATACATTGCTGCTGGGAGTGGATGCACACAACTCCTTTGGATGAAGCAAATGCTAGTCGACTATGGATTCAATTAAGGTACTATTACTCTCTTTTGTGGTAACATGAGTGCAATTAACATTTCAAAGAATCCGGTTCAGCATTCTAGGACTAAGCATATTGACATCCGTCATCATTTCATTAGAGAACTAGTTGAGAGCAAATGCATTGTCCTTGAGCATGTAGGTACCAATGATCAACTAGCGGATCTATTTACTAAACCTTTAGATGCTACTAGATTCAAGACTCTTAGTAGATCTATTGGGATTTGTTTAATGGAGTGATGTGTTGTGGTTTTTGACCCCATAAGGGGAACTCAAGCAAAGAGAGCAATTGTATACTTGTTGCATGAATTTTTTCTTAAATATGTTTATGCCTCTTTATTGATTGCTTGAGTAGCTTGGTTGCAATTATAGTATATTGTATTTTCTTAAATAAGTGTGAACATTGCTTTGATTACAATCCATGTCATATTTATGTTCAAACATGCATTTTTGGACTAGGAGATCTACATAGGAAGTACATGTTGAATGACCTTTAATTATCTCCATGACATGATGATTCTTAATTGATATGCTAATGAAAAATGATAAAGCATGATTTGATGATTGAAATTGTTAAATGCAACACATTGTGTGAAACATACTAGTGCGACTAAAATGTTTAATCAATGTCTCTCTTTCTTTATTAGTTGAACATGGCTATTATCATATGGGTATCCTCCCGGAAAAATCAAATAGGGTGTAAAGTTGCTCATGCCATGTTAAGTTTCTAAAGTTGGATATAGTGCCTTTAAAACTTGATATTTATAAGAACTCTATATCCTTGCTTCTCTCATGACAAATGGTGTAATTGGTTTGAATTATATTGGAAACCTTTGTCATTTGCTTTGCCAAATACCATTGTTTTTGAACTTGAATGTAACATGTCTTGTATGAAAAGAACTTTTTTGATTCACACACTGTCTTTCAAATAAATCTCCTTTTGTCTCTTCTATCACTTGAGGTTGCATAAATATGGCTTATATAATTATGCAACAACTTGTATGCTCTTTTCTTTCTTTGCCTTGAGTGACCCAGTTGGGGGCTTCTCTTTTGTCTATATCATGACAAAAAGGGGGAGTAGCATTGACCTAGCATTGTGATGTTAGGGGAGTAGCATGTGTTGGCTTTAAGGGAGAGCATTGCTTGTTTGAGGGGGAGATTACATGTAGGGGGAGTAACCCGTTGAGGGGGAGCATTGCATGAGAATTTCATGATATCATATTCATATTTCTAAATGCAAATGCTTTTGTTTTATATTCACTTGATCATCTCACATGCACTTGGTTTGGAAAGAGTATTTGTGCTTGCCTTGTGTGTAGGGTTGATAATTCTACAAGAGATTGAAGACTTGAAGTTTTGTTTTATGTTTATCTCTTTGTAATGTAGAATATCTTCCCGGTGTTTTTCTATTTTATTTGTTGAGGATCAATGTGAGTGGTGGTTTTGTCACGAAATAGCCAAAGGGGGAGATTGAAAAGTCCTCATTTGTTGATTGGCTTATTTCGTGAACAACCGCATTGTTGGGGTTCATGTAAGGGTAGCTTAGGCTCTCAAGACCTCAAGAGGAGAAGCATCAAAGTTAAAATTCTTGTGCTTACTTACTTTGATGAGATAATTGCACACACTCACATATTCATGCATAACTATTGATCTTATTTGTTGAGTGTTTTCTTGTGTGCATTTTAGTTTACATGACTCTTGTTGACCTATTTGCATCTTGATATGAAAGTTGTATGTCATGCTAGGCATTAAAATATGATGCAATTTCATCACTCTTGAACTTATTGTTTTTATGCATTTGAGTGTTGAAATAATAGGTCTTGCGCTGGTGGTGCGCTACTCGACCAGCTCACCTCACCAGCGCAACTTTCACAGTGGATTGTCGCTAGTGTTGCGCCACTGAGCTGGGCTGCTGCACCCGCGCATAGTTGAAAAATATGGGCGTGCGCTGGTGGAGCGCTACTCGTCTAGCGCAGCCTCACCAGCGTAAACTTCCTAGAGGATCTACCCTTGTGTTGCGCTACTGATGCGCCACTCGACCATCACCTGTTTTAAAAAATAGGCTGTGCGCTGGTGGTGCCCTACTCTACCAACGCACGTCACCAGCGCACGCAGAGGAAGCTGGAACGTTTTTTCCAAAACTACCTCACTTTGATTGGATCTTATATATATATAACTCAATGCCTTAAGGTCGTGGATGAGTTCAGAATATCACATTTCTTCCTTAGAACACATTTCAAAGGAAAAACACTTCCAAGAACTCATTTTTAATCACTCAAAGCATTCTCATGAGCATTAAATCTTCATCTTGCATTATCTAAGTTCATCTAGAGTGCATCTATGGATATGGCTGTTTCATCACATCTTGTTTGGTAAGTTCTTCACTATCTTCTTACAAGTTAAGTGTTTTGCTTACTAAACCATCTCTTTAGCCTTGTGGTTCATTGAATATCATCACATATTCACTTAGGACACTTTATCTCTTCATTGAGAAGTGAAACTTGTGTTGCTTCCGGGAGTAGGTAGCTTAAAGCACAAGAATGATGAACTAGGTTCATTTATACCGGGATTAGGTAGTGGTGGAGGATTAAACCGGGATTAGGTTGTAATTCCTTTATCATTAGTGGATTCGAGGTTCTAGTGTGGCTCACTCATCAGCCCGTGGTTTTTCCCATTTGGAGGGTTTCCACGTATATCTCAAGTGTTTTTACTATTTTCGCAATTATTACACTTGTGGTATCTTTGTAACTAGTTAGAGGTATTTTTGTCAACTTGACTCTCAACGAAAATTTGGGTAAAAGTTAATTAAAATCTATTCACCCCCCTCTAGATAAATATTACACAGCATAATATTTGTTTCATCTTGTACCAAGGCTTAAGCTCGCGCCAGCAATTCCATAACCCGCTCAGCTTCAGCTTCAGCTTTAACCCTGGCTGCCCAGTCACGGAGAGAAGCTACCTGGTGACCCATGACTACTTGGAACTTGAAGGCCTACAAAGGGAATTCAAGTTAGGAAACGATGAATCAAATTATTACATGAGAAAATAAAAGGTGATGACTACCTCGGCCAAGAGGGCGGAACCCTTGGTAAGCAGGATATCCACGGGTATTGAAGCCATCCTGGAAATCCCGCTACCCGGGCATGATCCAACGAACTGCTTCAAAACCTTGTCCTGACCAACCGAGCCCCGACTAATAGTGGGGGTGAGTAGGGGAAACCTTAGGGATACCAGCCTAGGGATCCCCTGAAGCCTGATCTGCTTGGGGCTCAGATGAAACAGTTTAAGTAATGGGTAATGTGACTGAAGGGGTAGTAGCTGTAGCAGGCTCCACCGATGAAAGGGCGGAGGTGGTCGTATTAGCTGCTTGGGGAGTAGGCCCTCCTCGATTTATAGCTCTAGCAGCCCGCGTTGCAAGAGTCGCCATCTTAGAGCTCACAGGGGAAGGCGATGGAGCCGAAGCAGGCGATAGAGCCGAAATAGACGAAACCCTAGCTGGATCGGTAGGCCCACTTTTCTTTAAGGTGTCCAAAGGGGCTTCCCGGGGAAGTCTAGCATGAGGTGAATGGGTACGAGTTTCTGAGCTTCACGGGAAGCTGGAGCAACAACAAAAACTATTAAAAAGATAAAAAAAGGGTAAAGCCATCAGAACTGAACCATTCAGCGACACAAAGCTTGATGGTTCAAGATACTTATGAGGAGTAGCGTAGGATATTCGTAGATAGTGGTTTACCCGATAAGGATCAAAAGGGTCAGCGGTCGGAAACTTCAGGTTCAAGTAGTTCCTGGCAAGGATGGCCTTCAGCACCGCCTCAGATTCGGTGGGTAAGGAATCTCAGCCCCACGAGGGCTTATCATTGAAGGTGGTTAGAACCATGAACTCATGCCCGCCTATGAAGGTCGAGCTCCCCCAATCCTTGCCCGCTAGTATCCATTCCTCTTTCCAAGCAAGATCTTTTCTCGAGGCACCGAGGATGATAAAGTTGAGTTTGTTCTTTGCCTTGACGTAGAACTGACCTCGAGGAACCCCAGACAAGCTCCCAAATCTGAAAGAGGAAAGCTAGCTCCTCGGCTCTTGGCTCCTGGGTGACCTTACTTAACTCACATTGTTCCCTCCACAACACGAGAAAGTCAATCAGATACCTCTAGAAGCCGGGTGTCAACTGGAGGGGAGCTAGCTGTAGGGCGATGAGAGCCCGACGAAGGGTAGGATGAAAAGGGAGTCTCACCCCATTCTCGAAGGCCACGATGTGGATGGGGATCACACATTTTGTTGGATTAAAGACTTCATAGTTCCTGTGAGGGACTGTTAGGGAGACGCTGTTAGGAATGCCATATTTAAACCTCATGCGGCTGATCGACTGCGGGTCAACGGTGGAATCTGGAATGACTTTTAAGTCATAAGGGGGACGTCTTTCCAGAGCAGGACCGACAATCGTGATCTGGACCTTTCCAGCAGCATCATCCATGTTTTCCTTGCCAGAGTCCTCATCAACCAAGCTCAGGGGGTTATCTGGTCGATTAGAAAACCCAGTCATGATTGCCACATTCCTGTTCGATCGTGACGTTGCAGGGACGGAGGAGAATCGTCCCCATCTAGGTCTCGTCGGGTACTCTTCCCTTGGGTAAGACTAGAAACCTCTGTACCGTCAATAAGGGAGTCGACGGAATCATGGCTAACTTTCTACATAAAGAATAGGGCTTGAATGTGGAGGAAAAGAGCTTGAAAGTGAACAAAAAACAGTGACGTAGCAGGAGAAGATAACGAGAGAGAGAAAGTCTGAAATTTTGAAAGTGAAAGAACATGTGAGGAAGATGCAGTGAGTTTGAATTTAAATAGAGGTTAGGATGGTAGTGACGTCAACGAAATCCTTTGGAAGATTACCTCGAACCATGGGGAGGGTCGTAACACAGTCAGATTTCTTCAAGAAGTACACCAGTCCGTGCTCGCCACGTCACTTGGGCAATTAATGAGAAGATTTCATTCGAGATCCTCAGTAATGATTTAGTAACGGAAAATTTCCCAATTCAAAAATAAGGAATCTGACTCAAACCCCAACTCTACCATCGGTGTTCAAGTCAGAGAGGACTTCTGTTAGTAGTAAAATTTGGTTAGAGGATCAAAGAGAAATTTTTCACTCTCCTAGTTCTAATCAAAGCCCAAGTTCGACATTCATGAGACTCCGGGCGAACCATGAATTTACCCCACAGAAGCAAGGAAGGATCACCGGGCTTCAGAACTATCAAGGATGAAGCTAGGCAGGACCAGGTTGAGCTCTCACGTGAACACTAGAATCCGGCTTCTCGAGACCACCTGTCCCTGAACCTCTGTTCCTGGGGCCGGGCTCCAAAACCACCCCGTGAAAGCGAGAAAGGATCACCGAGCTCAAGAAGCATTCGAAGTGAAGCCCGACACAAACAAGAATGAGCTCTTTCCAGTTCAAGGCTTTCCGAGGTCAGATTTAACTCATAGCCTAAGCTAGAAGCCTGTCAACCACTCTAGAAGCCCGCTGCCCCCGTCAGATACGAAGAGAGTCTCTAAGTGGATCAGGTTCATGCTATAGCTAAATCGATAAGGGATGCCCGTAGCCTACCTAGACATGAAATAAAAATCTCGCCTAATCAACATTACCTCCCATAATTGCCCGCAAGGCCGTCCCAAGCTTCTAAGACCAGAACTAAAGCATGAATCTGCCTTGCTCTACAAAACAACTAGTGACCTCCATGAAGAATCATGCCATGAATACACACCAGATCATATCTGCATTATAACGAATATTAAATGCCGCATACGTGTAAGACAAGAGTTTGATTCGAAAGAGGAAACAAACTTATCTCCTCCAACGATAATCTTGAGTCCGTAACTTACTCGAAGTCAACGACTTTTAAATAGAAGATCTCTTCCAATAAGGAGGGAACTGATTCATAAAATCATGGCGGGCGATTCACGAGTTTAAACCTACTTGGAGCATGTATAAATAGGTCCAAATATGATGTAAAAAAGGATAAACAGAAATAGACTAAAAAGAAAAGAGAGAGGACTACGCCGGGTCTAAATTCGGTGAACAGAGCACGTCCATCATTGTATCTACTATTCGACAAGTACGAAGTTGCCACCTTCCTATGTCCTAGAGAGATTGTGAGTGTATGTGAGAGATTTCTGTATACCACGAGTGATCAATAATAAATCTCTTATTCGCTATCGCCTTATCATTCAAATATTTGTTTCTATCTTAACAGGTCAGATATCTGAGGTATTGACCTCAACCATCACCTCCGTGGTAGTGGTCTCGAGAGTGTTAATTGGAATTTCTCCTCTTGAGCAAATTTCCCGTTAACAGAAACAAAAAATTTAAATAAATAGTACTTTTATAAATAAAATAAATATTCCCATAAAATTTTAAAATTATTAAAAAAATATTAACAACACATATTTCATCAATATTCCATATTAGTTGAAAAACAAAGAGAAAAAAAGAAGATACTTTTTCTAATACAATACAACCTAATACCATCAAATATAATGTATTAGCTAATACGATGTTTGTTGTATTAGGTAATTAAAATGTACTAAAATAATACAGTACAGTTTTTACACCAAACACCATATCATATTGTTTTAATACATTTTAAATAGCTAATACAATACAAATAAACAAACATGGCCTTAAGTGTTAACCACTCGGACATGTCTTCCCCCTTTATAAATAGGCAAGTCATATTTATCAAAAGGTACAACTTAAATTCTAATATATAATCTCTCCAGAATTTATCTCTCTAGATTTGATACTAACTTGGGCGTAAGAGGATAAAGGCTGACGACCCATAAGTTATCTTGACGACTTTTACTATCTTTCATGCACATCTTCGCTCGAGAGGATCTCAACGGCATGAGTGGTCCGACAACCGTCTAAGAGCCAACCATTGGTCAACTCTCCCACTTAGTGTCCATTATCCATGTATCAGGTACGATCCGAAACCAACCTCTCATCCGAAGCACTAACCTTTCATCCAAAACACACACTAAAACCTACCTAGTCATCATCTTCTTTCGTTGACAAGCATATCAAACGTCCTATGTAGCGGTTTGACTATTGTTTACCAAACTTACCCGTAAACAGTATACATATGTATCTTGTAAGCATCATGTCACAAGTAACTAGTTGGGCAAATGGAAGAATGATTTCGATACTCTGTACACTTAAACGTCTAAATTTTCTTCATAAACATGATCAACACATCAGTAAACCAATTCACAAAAAAGTAATGGAAGGAACCAATCCTTCCTTGTGCTTATAAATTACATCATCTCTACAAAAGCCATATCTAGTCATTATGCAGAAAATTGATCAACAACATCAAAACTCACACTCAGTCCAAATAGGAAATCCACAAACTACATCAAGTTCTGATGAACGTATATGTCGTATGTAAATTTTATCAGATATACACGTCATTAACAAAGAGGATAAATTTGCCAGGTGGACGTCCGAATAGGCATCCTGCAAGATATCACCAAAGAAGAGAAACCCGAATAAACAAGTATTGAACAAGACCTGCTCGGGGTTAACTGGCGCCATACACTACTCGGGGTCAGTTAAACATACTCGGGGCTAATTGATGATATTGTCTACTCGGGATCAGATGACATCACTCGGGACCAGCTGATATCGTTTTCTACTCTGGATAAACATGAAGAAAACTGAATAAAAAGCCCAACGCGTAGCTCACACGAATCAAGTCATTAAAATACACGAAGATATCCATATCAAAGATGAATTCCAATAAGAACAAAATTATCAAGCAGGAAGGGTTCCCAATCAGGCAACAATTTTATTTTTCCAAAAAGACTACAATCTCATAAGGAAATAAGTCCTAATTGAACTACATTACTAGAGTCTCATTCGATCTCAATACAAGTCTCCAAAACAGGAAAGAAGACAAACTACTTCGAACAAGCAAACAATCGTAATTAAATACAAAGATCTTTTATTACTTGTACAAAGAAGATTATGGTTCTATAAACATATAAATAGACCCATAATCTCATCACACAGATATAAGACAACGATAATAGAAAAATACATAGAGAAGAAAGAGAGATCGAGAATTGTAATTATATTTTTTCATAATGGATTTTGACTTGGTTGATCATTCAACCACCCGTGGACGTTTTTCCAGTTATTGGAGTTTTACCACGTAAAAAACTTGCGTACGATTACTTTCTCCTTCTCTTTCTCTTTCTCTTTGAAATCACAGCTAAAATTCAAATCTTTGTTGGCTTTTCTCATACGTCTAGAAATCAACGTCAACAATATATATAACCAATGGAAAAACATTTAACAATCAATGAATGGTATTGTCAATCAAGATCAGACCTTTTATAATATCGCAAAGCATCATCAACAATTGAATGGTTCACAAAACTTTGAAGTTTAACCAAAGAATTTTGTTCACATATATATAATAGTTTCAAGAAAATGAAAGATTCATATAATTCTTGCAACAATGACAGAAATATCATCAATCTTGCCTCCAAAATGTTTGCCACCAGCCAGCTTAGCAGCTTTTGAGAATGGAGACTCGAAACTTTTATCACAAGATTTTGCTGATGCATACTCTGCTATAATCACTGCCAACTCCCCAACACAGCTTTTATCGTCATCATTGGTCATTGCACGTAGAAGGGCTTCAATCTCATATTCAAACACATTGTCAAACAGACCATCAGTGCCAGCAACTACAATATCTCCCAATCTGACTGGAACAACAATCTCTTTAGCTATACTGGGACCGTCACTGGATTTACTGTTCCCTAACTGATATGGACAATTGAAACGCCGTTGCTGTGACGGTGAGCGGAATACACATTGGTTGTCTCGGTACAACATGAATCCAGAGTCACCAACATTCAAAGCATATAAAGAATGATCCTTTAGAGTGACAATGAGAGCAGTTGATGACCCTTTTGATTTGGTCATAGAAAAAGCTTTTTGCAAAACCCTTTTGACATTAACAGCTCCTTTGGATTCTTGATTCATTATTAACATTAAAGAATTGTTCATGAGTTCTCTAGCGTACTCACCAGAATCGACACCTTTTCTGAACCATCCGCCGACGCCGTCAGCTAAACCGAAAGTGGAGTTTTCTCGGTAAAGAAAATGAGCGTCTTCACCGAGAGGCCTTGATTTGCGTTCTTTGGGAATGTAAGAAGAAGCCATTATCATTGAATAACCATGATCAGCAACAACACCACTTGACTCACTTTTGATCAGTTTCTTTTGATCAACAATCTTCTTCTTTTCATCTAGTGAACGACAGCAATCCAAGAATCGCGAAAACATATCCGGCTGCGTCTGGTTTTACCACCTGAAATCCTGTATATAGATTTTCTGATGGACAGCCTTTTTTTTTTCTTTTTCTTAACTACGATTAAATATATATTAGGTTAATCATTAATGGTGTATATTAGTATATAGATTTTGTTTGGCATTGCACTATAAAATGTTAAAATTTCCCCTTTTGATTTAGTTTTTTTTTTAAATAATTATTAATTTGAGGAAATATCCCCTTTTAATCAAAAATTTAGAGGGTCTATTGTTTTTACTAAATTTAATAAATTTACTGTTTTTACTCGACAATCGACCGTGGAGACTGGAATTATTTACTGAAATTATCTATTTTCTCTTATAATTTCAAAAACCACATCCTTCTCTCTCTTAATATCATAAACAATATCCTTCTCTCTTCAATATCCTTAAGTTATTTTCGTTCTCTCTCTTCAATACAGGAGCTTCATATCGATATGGGTAAAATCTTTCTTTCTCAAACATATATTTATTTTTCTCTTAGAAACATATCCTTCTTTCTCTCTTCATTCTTAGCCCTCTTCAAGATCGGATTTGGTTGAAACAATATCACAAATTTGTCTGAAATATTTGGATCTGTCAAAAACAATCCTTATGTTTATTTTCTTTGCTTAGATTCAAACGAGATTTTGCTTGGATTCCATTCAAGGGTTGAAGAAGTGATTTGGGTTGAAATTGTTTCTGAGTTTTCTTGTGGGGTTTGAAATATATGAAACAGATCTGTTCTTATGTTTATTATTATTATTATTATTATTATTATTATTTTTTCTCCAGATCTGTTCTTCATCTTCTTATCATTTTAAAAAAAGTTTTTTATACGAATATTGATGAAGATTGGTGTTGTACTATTGTTGTTTGAGATTGATGATGAAGATGTTTGAGATTGATGATGAACTGAAGAATTTTTGATGATGAGAATTAAAAATAAAGTTTGTTTTTTATCCAGATCTGTTCAAAGGTTTCTTAGTTTTTTATTTTTTTATTTACTTTTTTATTTGAAGAGATCTGAAAATCCATCTAGATCTCTTTAAAGATTATTTATTTATTTTTTGATATGAGGAAATTTGGAAAATTTTCAAATCTATTCAAATCTAGAAATTTTTCCTGATTTATTTAAACACACCATATCACCAATTAAACACACTACGTCAACCTAATTATACATATCAGGACAGACCAATTAAACACACAAGTTGTAAACCAATTAAACACACCATGGTAGACCAATTAAACACAATAAGACAGACCATTTAAACACATTAGACCACTAATTAAATACACAAAGGCAGACCAATTAAACTTAGTTAAACTCAATTAAACTCAATTAAACACACTATGACAAGAGATTAGATGTAAAACAATTAAACACACCATAGAAAATCAATTAAATACATCAGGGCAAAACTAAATTAAACATACCAAGTCTAACACAATTAAACACACAAGGGCAAAAAAAAAAATTGCACAAGAAGAAGAAGATGGAGGTATGCGAAGAAGGCGAAGAAAAAGAAAAAGAAAATAGAGAAAAAAAGTATTTTTTTACAAGGAAAATTAGTCTTTAAAAATAAAAATCAATAAAAAAAGGACAATGTTATCCAAAAAGTGAATTTTTTTAGTAGAAACAATAAAAACACTAATCTTGGGTAAAAATAATAAACCTCCTAATTTTTTGTTTACTTATAAATTTTACCCTATTAATTTATTATAGTATTATCTTTAACATTATAAGTTTTAATTAAATTAAAAATTAAATTAAATGAGTTTAATTTTTTTTAGGCAAAATGAGATTGAATTTTAATGCTAAAAAAATTAAATAAGTTGAAGAACTCCATCGGCTTTGGATTATTTATTCCAATTTGAGGAGGACTTTCCCCATCAATTAGAAAAAAAAAATCATAAGAATACGAATGATATTTTAAAAGATTATATAAATTAAATATTAATAACGATATTTTAAAAGATTCTATATATTAAATAAATATTTAATTAGAATATTAAATTTTAAGATGCAATACTGTTTAAACAATTTTAACTTTATTGGACAATAAGGACACGTTTACTAATCGAGAATGAAAACTTGATTCCTTAAGTGTCCGATATAATCTGATTTCCGAATGATTTTAGTAAACACGCACGGTAACCACAAATTAGTAATTAAGTTCTTTTTCTTTGATTAAAATTCTTGGTTAGTAAACGTGTCCTAAATGTTGAAATAGGCTATTTCAGAATAACTCAAAAAAATGTGAAAAATTACCAAATTATTAATTAATTGATTTTAGAAGTTTAACTAAACATCATTTTTCAGTTAAAATTATAAAAGAAAGTGATTTTAAGTTTTTAAAAACAATATCAAACTGAGCGTAAAGGAATTTATAAACAAAATCCTTTAAAAATGTGATATGGACATAGTTTTTTGTTCTTTTTTTTAAAGTAATATATTACTCAAAATGAAACAAACTACAAAGCAGCGTGGCTATCAACCAAAACAACATCCCTTACACAACGAGGATACCTCTCCATCCTGAACAGTAGTGTTAAGGCGTATTTAGCTAACTAATGAGCCACCCTATTCCCTAGTCTAGGAACATGGGAAACTAATAAACATAAATCAGTATGCAAGAAATCTTTAATATCTCTAACAATCAAACCCATAGGTGTACAAATAGGCATATAAGCATTGGCATGAGATACGACAACCGTTGCTTCAGAGTCAGGACATGCGGTTATCGTATGTGAACCACTCATTGGTTACAGCTGCTGCATCAAAGTCAGGACATTAAGTTATAACAAACCTTTATAATCATCAGGAGAGTAACATACCTAATTTCTAACTAACTTTTCATGTCACTATTTAACAGTGTTAATAGCCTTAATGACTAACAAACACTCTAATGAGTCTGACTACCTTAACTGCCTAAACTAACGTTACTTCTCAGTGAGCTGAGCTTGTAATTATGATTATCATCTAATGATTCTTGATGTTTAAGACTCTGAGATTGGTGGTCAACCTTACCAAACTTCATTGAGCTGATTAATACTAGAGTTGTTCTTCTGTGATTTGTAATGTTGGCTTGAGCAGACTTCTCTTCACTTACCTTCACATTCCCTCTCAAACTATAACGAGGTGATTGAACAAGATTCAGTTTGGAACATAAGAAATGAAATCTGTCAGTAGAGAGACCTTTTGTAAGAACATCAACAATCTGAAATTCGGTAAGAACATATCTTGGCTCAATAACACCAGAAGAAATCTTCTCACGAATGAAATGAACATCTATTTCATTGTGTTTGGTACGTGAGTGAAAGACAAGATTCTGAGCTAAAGAATTAGCACCAAAATTATCACACCATACAATAGCTGGGTTGGAGACAGGCAAATGAAGTTTATGAAACAAAAAATTCAGCTAGAGAACATATGCGATGACTTGAGCCATTGCTCTATATTCAGCCTCAGTACTTGATTGAGCAACCACCTACTATTTCTTTAATCTCTAAAAGATCAAGTTACCTCCCTAAAACAAGTAATTTCTATATGTAGACCGGCGATCATTAAGGTTATTAGCCCAATTTGTATCAGTAAAAGCTTCAATATTGAAGATTGAAGAAGGCTTGAACCATAAACCATAGTGAATAGATATTCTTTTGCAGGCAAGCCAGTGAACTTGAGTTGGAGCAATCAGGAACTGGCTAAATGTTTAGGTTAAACTTGGTAGCGAGTGCACAATTCTATTATGCTGAAACCAAGTTCACCATAGCATAACTCAAAACAATTCCAATTCTTCAATTCGTGGCCTGTTTCTCATTTCAAGAATAAAGTCCAAAAAATGGACACCATCCTCCCGATCGATTCCCTACATAAAAGGACAACCCTTCTGAACCTTTTTTAAATTTGGACAACCTCATACCATGAACCGTCGATTCATATCTAGTTGTACATATTGAACAACTAGCTTTTACTGGTAGACTTCTTTTAGTAAGATTTTACATAGTTAAAATTCGATGATGCGAAGCTTTCCAGATGATGATTTTAATTTTTATCTGAATCGTCATTTGCCGAAAAAATCCCCCCCACCCCTCTATAGCACTCAGACTAGATGAACCAACCACTATATTCATGTTGCGGCACACTTTATAACTAGACTTGACTGTATACTTACCAGTTTCCTTTCTTAATCAAATAACATCAATCAATAAGAAGATCAAAGAAGAAAAACTAAGAAGAAGATGATATACTACCAAATGATGAATCTCGAATAGAAATCTGCTTGCTGTGAAAAATCAAGACATTCTTTGGTTTTGGAAATACTTGGGGTTTTAGATCTTCTCAAGACACTCGAAATCGGTCTTTGAATCAAGTTAATCAGAGTAAATTTAAGAAGATATCACAAAAACAAAAATGAAAAAGTTGAAAGAAAATTTTTGCACTTGTTCTTCAATCTTCAACTTGTGTTTCTTATGAGAGAAAGAGAGAAAAAACATATATAAAGCAAGGGAAGCTTCTATCCTTCCCCGATAGGACGTGTGGGCATCTCGGAGCAGAAGGATAACCTTCCCGTAATCTTCAAATGCCTCTTCCCTTCACGCTCCCTTTGCGTTCTTAGATTGTTCTCCGGTCTCCGAACTCCGAATTTGAATCCATTTGAAGATTACGAACAGGGACTCTCTCACGAACATGGACAACTAAGAAAATCAACAACAAAAAAAAAGAAATCAACTCGATATATGAAGACGAAGAAAATGCATGAAACATGACTGGCAACTTTCATATCTCTTGACTTGAAACTCTTACAATACATATATTAACGAACGGGGGATTCAAAAAAAATGGGTGGATAGTAAGGAACACTAAAATACACACAAAGAATTAGTAATGGGGATTATGTAAATTAACGAAAAGGATACGTCTGAGTAACCGAAATGACCGAAACTTAATCATGAACAATCTATGAATGAAATAAAGTTCAAGATCCATATTATACAAATATAAAAACATACAAACATATTTCACACAAGAATGCAAACTTCATAGATATAGTTTACATACATGCATTATCCAAAACTTGTCAATTCTATACCAATGCATGAACATTCATAGATAAGTGTGTGAATGTGTTATAAATGATGCTCTATGATGCAGGGACACATATGTATGAATTGTGTATGCGTGCGCTTACACCTTGCAAGAATAAGAATAATCTTGATACCTTAGCATCCAAGTAATCACATATCCTCTTAAAGATGAAGTTTGTATGCGAAGTCGCTTTCCTTCTTTGAAGTCCGATCTAATCACGAACCACCTAAGCAACTAAGCAATAAAAACTAAGAGCGTTTTGTTATGGAATCAATCCAACACAAATATAAAACCTAACAATAACCCCCTTTGGCTATTCCATGGCAAAACCTCAACCTCACCATACAATGATCACTCAAACAATCGTTGTGGATTGCATTCTCACATCCTCACTATTGGGATTATGTTCGATAACAAGAGTATAATAATGTATTTGACAATATTTTCATATTAATAAAGTGATTTCTAGTTTAACAAATCTTATTGCATTTATAGTTTAATTATTATAATTGTCAAAGTAAATAATCATAAGGTCAAAAGACCATGAGAAAAGAAGAATTGTTCATACATCTCGATATGTATGAGGTAGACACAATTCTTTAGTTAGTCTTGAATAATATTCAAAACTTAAGATAAAGATTAGGCGCCTTTATCTTGTCAAAGTTGTAGATTCTTTTGCTAGCATTTGAGTGAGATCAAATATGTTATGATGAGTCTAAAATCTTCAAAGTGTGGGTCTTTGGGTAAACAAATCTAGTGCACTGGGTGTATTGAATTGGATCACAGTGAAATACTTTATCTAGAACCGTCAATGGATAAAATTTTTCACTTGAAGACAATCGGAGAGTCTATCTCAATCCTGAGATAAATGATGGACTTATGGTTGCAAGTGTTATCATTTGAGCAATCAATGAGTACGATTGTATAGCATAGTCTATCGTCGATAGTTTGGTGGTATTCATTTGTTAATCGATAGAGGACTTCATTTATAGATATGGACATCGTGGCTCCATTTATTAAATGTGAGTAGAATACCATCATATGGATATTTTGAGGTATTGGATATTAAATCTTAATGATAAGTTTTCAATAGTGTCTATTGAAACATGGCTTCTTGACAAGTCAAAATATCCAAGTTCAAAATGTGGTCATATGAGTAAATACGGTAACTTGGAGAGCTATAGGCGGTCTATAAGCTCTTGGCGATTACTGGTATTCTTCACGAGGATACACTTTCTCCATTAAGATTGTCTAGGGTATGAATGAGGAATATTAACTTATTCTATCTTTGTTTAAGAGTTCAATTTTAGTTCTTTAGTGGAATGAACTAAAATTAATAGATTGGACCTAAGTGAATCATTTGTTGATTGTGATTAGGTTATGTCTATTGAAGCTTAAATTTACATAGCCCGCCAATATCCCCAATCCACACGAACTTGCATGGATCACTTGATATATTATACCAGACCAATTTAGGGGTTCATCTAGAATTGTATTAAGGCATGTGGACTTGTTTCTTTTTGTAAGAATGAGTCTAGTTCACATGTGGACTTTTTATTAAGGTCCAATGGATTTAATAAAATAGAAAAAATAATATAATGACCCATATATGGTGTTAGGCGGCAAAGCTATATAGTTTAGCTTAATTATATTTTATTATTTTATTATTTAATTAAATAGAAATTAATTAATTTGGTAATTAATTAATTATTTAGTTAAAAGTCAAAAATATTTTCTAGTAGGAGAAGGTCTCCCAATATTATACTATTGTTGGTAGCATAATTAATATTAAAGATTATATTTGATAAGTAGATAAATAAAATAATTATTTATCTAGTCAAATTAGGAAATATTTAATATGGTTACAAATACACTATTGAGTTGGATTATGAGTTTTGGTGTAGGAAAGAATTCCTTTTGGAAAAGGATTCTTGATCACCAAGTAAATCCACCTAAGGATATGATTCTTGCCTATCAAGTAAATCATTCTTAGGAAAGAATTAAGTCTCCTAAATCAAATATAAGTTGAATTCGGCCAACCTTATATATTTTAGGGCTAGGAATTCGGCTATGAATATATATATATGGATTACATAATTTCGGCTAAGGCTAAGGATTTTTGAGAGAATTAGGCTACCATAGAATTTTGAGAGAGAAAATTTGTTTTTGCTCTAGGACAAAATTCCATCAACTTATAGAAAAAGTGTGAGATTCTTCAAAGAAGAAAATGAAGAAAGAATGTTCAGTTTTCGATAGTACACTAGTAGCCTTTACATTAAAAGGTTTTGTGTACAACATCGAATCAAGGTTCACGCGAGTTTCAATCAAATTGATTGATAATTCACAAGTGACCTAACGTTCTGTTTTATTCTTGGAGGATTATTGTGACTAACAAAAAAGAAGATTTTGTTTGTTTCCATCCTCAGGTATACAATTAAAGAAAGAGAGCCCACACTCCTAGGTGATTCACGTTCATGATTGGATTTGAAGATCCTGCAGATTCAATTTGGCGCTTGTTCAATCGTCACGAGAAAAAAAGTACGACACTTTTATAAACATCAATTAATCTAGGGTTAAAGTTCTTGTTATTATAAAGGGTTTTTTTTTTAATTTTTCACGCTTCCGTTTCTCGATTTTCCCTACACTCACATCCTCACATTACAAAGAGAACCCTAAACTAAAATATCTTCAAGTCTTCATGAGTCTTCAAGATTCTCCTCTTTAATCATCAAGACACCTGTAAGAAATACACAACCAAATAAACAAAGAATCTTCTACAAAGAAGATTGGTGAGATATATACACAAAATCAAACAAGAAATCTTTTATCTCACATAAAAGTTTACTTTAAATCACTCCCCTAGTTCCTAAACCTCAACACACAAGAATTTTTTACTCCCCTTTAAGAAAAGAATTCTCTCCCTTAATACAGGAATATCAATAATCCATAAAGAGGTACATTTCTCCTACACATCATGAGGTATACATTTCTCCCCCTTTTTGTCAAGGAGTAGTCAAAGAAACAAACAAGGGATAATCAAGGGAACGAAGCAAATATATGAGATAAGTAACATGCATTTTCAATGTTCAATTATGTCATGTTTTATCAAAATTAAAATATTGTGAACTTATCATAAAAGAGAACTAAGTCTAGAATACTATGCTCCCCCTTGATATGTGCTCCATCTATGATTAAGATATGATATTGTTCACAATGATATCCACACAATCACACAATTAAGCAATTTTAAAGAAATTCAACAAAATAAGCTCCACAAACTATAAGAGATACACCAACATTTTCAATCTCTCTCATAATTCTTCTAAAATTGCAAGCATATCAAATTCACTTGAAAGCAAAACAAGTGTGTGTGTGGATTTGCTTCAAAAATATACAAAGGAGTAATTGGATCATCAACATGCAAACCATATCAACATCTATTCATCCTAAGCTTTTCCATAGAAGGTCAAACCGATTATCATCTGGAATTTTTACTTTTAAGAGAATAGATTTCAACATATGAGCATGTGTGAACATGTGGCTCATCCCATTGCTGTTTTTCAACCTGAGCAATCACAACTTTCAACCATACTCCATTTTAAGTCTTCCTCCATTTCTTTTTAGGTTTTGAATCAAAGATTTTTTTATTGATTCTTTTCATCACTTATTTGATTTTTCTAACATAAACATATACACTTCATGATAATAGTGTATCCCTATCCTACATTGGGCGGCTGCACAACCAAAATGTGTAGTCCTTTTCATGAAGCTGCTCGTTGAGTTCTGTGTAGTCACCAAAGCAAAATGGATACTAACCATAGGTTATCTTTAATGTACTAGTCAAAAGACTTCAAGGTGCATCCATAACTCACATATCTTCAAACTTAACTAACTCAAAATAAACATATGTGAGAAGCAAAGTGTGCATTTAAAAAAAAACAGGTTTTTTAAGGCTTAAAAGAACATGATCTAAAAGCAATACAAAGAGACCTACTAAAGATCTTTACTACTCAAGCAAGTAGCTTTCAAAGAATATGGAGCTCATAACTCATCAATCAAACAAACAATTCACACATCATGTTCAAGACCATTGTTACCAAATCACTAAATGATATTTAGGGAGCAAATGTCACCAAGAACCATATGAACACTATACTAGTTCTCTAATATGACATGCTACATGATGTAATGCACACATAGAGTTGAAAAGATGAAACATGAAAGCAAGTTTTTTCATCAATGTAAAGTCTTTGCCCTTTTTATGAGCTCTCTTGGCTTGTTTGTCCTCATGACAACAAGTTGTTGGTTTGTCATCTCAAGAGAATAAAGACTAAACACTTCAACTCAAAAAAACATATAAAACGATTTTCTCCAAAAGACTTAACAAAATACACAAAATAGATTGTATAATTGGACTTCTCTAAAGTCAATCAACAATTTTGACCATCATAGTACAAGTATGAGAATATTAAGTTCATGTATTGATAAGAGATACCAAGTTTGAATACTAGACCTAGCATATTACAAATAGCATAGCCAAACATCAAACTTAGAACTCTTTATCAAATAAGAACAAAAAAATATTCTCATATATGCTAATCAATAAAGTATAAGAGCACTCACCTTTGACCATATTGGTCTTAGGTGAACCAACACAAACAACATCAAGATCATTACACATGACAATATGAAATCTAGAAGATAAATCATGAACTATCTTCTTCATGAAAATATCACTCATATTAAAGTTATCATTATTGCCACACAAATATTTTATCAAGACAAGGTATATGACCATCATACTTTTTCATATTCTCATCCAAACAGATCTTCTTGACATTCTTCTTCATATGTTTATCATTATTATGCACAACACTTAAAGTTTTATCAATATCAACATGTTGAGAAGAATGACTCGGAACCTTTTTCACATCATGCTTATCAATCCAAACTTTGCTAGTAAGTTTCTTCCCATGATCATGATCAATATGCATATTTTTGAAAGCATCAAAACAATTATCATGTTTAGAATCTTTCAAAGAAGATTTGTTCAACACACTAGCATGCATATTATTCCCTAGTTTGCATGGTCTAATATATTCATAACACCTAGGCCTAATGTGACCAACCAGATTACAATAATGACAAACCAGGAAATTGTAATCAATTTAATCAGAAGAAGAAAATCTTACCAACGTTTAGAGGCTCTTTCTCTTTACGATATGCTCCTGTCTGAACAACTCTATCTTCCTCGCTATGTCCCGGAACAGGTAACTTTGTGTGGGCGCATCACGGTCTCAGGAACTTGAATGGATGATGTAGAGAAAAGACTTGAAGAAACTCTTTCTTCTTGATCACAGTGCAACACTTGCTTTGATCTTTTCACACGGACACATGCACTTGCACTTTACACTTGTTTACGCACACAAGCCCTTGCCTTTGCACTTGTTCACACACACAAGCACTTGCCTTTCACGCACACATAAATTTGCTTCCAAAGCTAATCCTTAAGTTGCACATTTTATGTTTCTTTATACCAATTGACTCACACACAATGTGTTTGCATCCTATACAAACACTTATATATATATATATATATATATATATATATGTGTGTGTGTGTTTCTTCATAATTGATTCTCGCATACCAATTACATATATAATAATTATCATTAATTAATTAAATAATCTCATTATTCAATTAATTCTCTAATAAATATGTGTCACTTTCATAACACAATTAATTGAGCAATCCAATCAATTAGCCGTGACCCTTGTTACCTAAATCGATCGGGCTAGCAAGGGGACCTAATGGACCCACAGTATTTTGAGCTCCAATAATCTCTGGAGTCATTAATTAAACTCTGTAATTAATATTCCTTGATTATTAACTCTAGTGTTATTCCACTAAAAACCTAAAGCTGCACTCTCTCAACCACATACGTTATTACACAGACCGATACAACTCGATATCCATCGTTATAGCTATTACACATGGAGTGATACTCCTCAGTAGTTCATGATTAGAGCTGGGTTATAACGTCCATTATACCCCTATAATTACATATATCCTTTTAGTACCGTTGATTCTTTAATGAATAACAAATCCTATTTTCTCACGGAATTAAAAGAGCGCTCATATTGTCCAAGCTTCGAATCAACCCTTAAGGGAACTACCGCCTACTTCTTATAAAAAGGAGTGGATTCCTCTATTGTGTACAAACCTTCCCAGCCATAAGCCAAACCGTAATCCTAACATATAAAGTATATTGATCAGGAACTGCATCCGACCTCACCCATGGTATATCAAAGACCACGATCTAACCTAAAGGAGTCAATAAGACACTCAAGATTAAGATCACCCAATTATAGCCATCATTAGTTGATATATATGAATCTCATCGATAAACGGATCTTGGTGAGAGAGTCATATAGATCATGGCCCAGTCCTATATAATCACATCATACAAGGTACCTCCATTCCCATATCTCATATGAATGATTCAAGATAGTATCACCGTACATTACGGAATGGGCCGCAACTATAGATTAACCATAAATAAAGTACTCAGCTTTATTTGCTATCTATGGACTCTTTAGATTGCACGACTCTTACTGTATCCATCCGTATATGACACTCATATACATAGTTCGAGATTACATCCGGTAATCTAGGATGTTAATAAGCACATGTTATAAAGTAATTAACACAACAAGAATGAATAGAATTTTTCTTTTTATTTATTTCATAAATCCATTTTAAAATTACATCTTTAGGGTATAAACCCCAACAAGCATCAAGATAGGTTGCACTATCCTTATGCTCATGATAGAATTCTCTTACAAGACTATCATTCATAATACTAAGCATGCTAACCCAAGACACCTAATGTCTATCAACTAAACATTTATGAACATAAGATCCTACACATTTAGTCAAGTCAATACCTGTCTCCTGAAAAAGCTTCTTGGTTCTCATGACACCGATGATGACTTGGACTTGTCGATGGGATTGGTTGAGGTTCCACCATCAATATCTTTGGTTCGTCCCATGATCTAGTGTAGATAAAAACTAAAAACTAAAAACAAAAAATAACTGAAAAAACTATTGAAACAAGTTAGTCACAAGAGATAAAAAAAATGATACCAGATGATGAATCATCATGCAAGATAAAAACAATGAGTAACATCTTACAAGAATCATCGTATTAAGAATATGCCAACATATAACAAGATGAAGCATGTGAACATATCATAAAAGAGAACAAAGTTTAGCATACAATGCTCCCCCTCGATAAATGCTATAACTAAGATCAATAATAGCATAAAGTTCACAATGAAATTCACACAATCACACACTCAAGCAATTTGAAGAAGTTCCAATCCAATAAGCTTCACATGCTATAAGAGATACACTTAGATTTTCAATCTCTCTCATAATTTTTTATAATTGAAAAAAATATCAATATACTCATAAACAAAGTGTGTGTGTGAAATTTGCTTCAAGTATAAGTGAAGAAGTAGTTTGGTAATCAACAAGCAAACAATTTCAACATCTATTCATCTGGAATTTTTTGCTTTTAAGAGAATAGATTTCAACATATGAGCATGTGCATGTGGCTCGCTATCCCATTTCTATTTGACAACCCCGAGCTCTTTTTGATTTTCAACTAAACTCTTTTTAAGTCTTCCTCTATTTCTTTTTAGACTTTGAATCAAAGATTTTTTTATTGATTCTTTTCAACACTTTGATTTTTCTAACATAAATGTATACTCTTCATGATGACTTTCACTCATCACAAAAGTGTAGCCCTTTCCAACATTGGGCAGCTTCACAACCAATGTGTGTAGCCCTTTTCATGAAGGTGCTTGTTGAGTTCTTTGTAATTGCTGAAGCAAAATGGATACTTACCATAGGTCATCTTAGACGTACTAAGCACAAAAACTTCAAGGTGTATCTATAATTTACATAATAGCAAACTAAACCTACTTAAGCAAACATCCATGAGAAACAAATTGCATTTTTGAAAACTAAGTTTTATGGCTCATACGCATATGATCCAAGAGCAATATATAGAGATTTACTCAAGATCATTATTTCTCAAGAGAGTATATTTTCAAAGAATATGAAGCTCATATTTTCTTAATATGTCACTCAATAATCAAAACATAAAAAAAAAACAGTCATCACGATTAAGATCAATGTGAACATTATCACTAAAAGATCTCAAAACAACAAATGTCAATGAGAACCATAAGAATGCTATACTAGTTCTCTAATATGACATGCACATGATGTAATGCAAACATAGAGTCGAAAGATGCAAATATAGAAAGCGAGCTTTAGGAAATAGAGATACCTTAGCAAGCTTTTTCATCTAATGTAAAGTCTTCGCCCTTTTTATGAGCTCTTTTGGCTTGTTTGTCCTCATGACAGTAAGTTATAAGTGTTTCTTTCCAAGAGAATAAAGACTAACACAACAACTCAAACACATATAAGAAAAATGAATTTCTCTAAAAGTATTAACACAAAAAGAACACCATATATACTACATTGATGCAACTTCTTTAAAGTAAATCAACATATTTCGACTATCATAGCAAAGTTATATGAGCTAGCTAAGTTCATGTCAGAACATGGAGTATTCCAAGGTAGCTAGCTAGAATTCTCAACACACTTTACACTTAACCTTTAAGCTAACTCGCATGTGCAACTTACACTAATGGTAAGAGCACTCACCCTTGAACCACTTGGTCTTGGGTGAACTTAGACATAAACAATCATGATCATATCTCATGGCAATATAATAACCAGAAGATAAATCATCAACAATCTTCTCTATAAAGATATTTCTCATGTTTAACACATCAATATTGCAATCAACAAAAAATATTATCAAGACTATGCATATGATCATGTGAAACACTCTTTTTCACCCAAATCTTCATGACATTCTTCTTTACATGATTATCACTATCATCTATAACACTCAAAGGTTTATCATTGGCAACATGTTTAGAAGAATGACTAGGCAACCTTTTATCAACATTTTCATGATGCACAATTCCAAGTTTGTCTTGCCTATTGTATTCATAATAATTAGGCCTAATGTGACCAACCACATTACAATAATAACAAACCGAAATATATTGATAGAAGTTACCATTAAGGTGAGAGTGTACCAATGGCGAAGACTCCTTACTCTTCTTAATTTTTCTCTTGACCTTGGAAGGGCTGACTTTTGAAATCTTATTAATTTGTAGTGATTTGCTTTTAGTTCTTGGAGACTCCACTTGTTCATCTATAAGGCCTAAGCCACTTGAACCTTCAAGAAGTTTACCAAGCTCTTTGGTCTTCTTGATTGCCAATTCATCTTTCTTGCCTTTGATTGTTCCCTTTAAGAAAAACAAATCATTAGCAAAATCAATCATTAAATTTTCTAACACAAGATCATCTTCAACCATCTTTTTTTCTTGACATTTGATCACTTCACTCTTAACTTCAACTTCCTTCAACACTTCATCTTTTTCCATCAAGTTGAAGTTGGTTGTCTTTGACTTGCAATTCTCTTCAATGAGTTGCAAAGACAAGTGATTATGTCTAGCTTGATTTTCCATTGGGAAATCCTTTTCTTTTTCTTCTTCTTCAACTTCTTCTTGATACGAAGTCGTGTCACATAGGTAGATACCTACATAAACAATATCTTCCAAGGAATCTAGTTCATCTTCATATTCGCTTTTGTCACTAATATTCTCTTAAAGCTTATCAACAAAAAATGTTGATAGACAAATATTAAGTAGAAAATAGAGAACCAGATTTACGAATAGCTTAAAGAAAATCCCATGTTCTTTTTGTTTCAAAAGCAAGAGATGGTCAATCAACACAAAAAATAAAACCAAACAATTAATCGTGACTGTATCCCGGGATGCTCACTAAGTGCAATCTAGTATCCTGCTCTGATACCAAATAAAAATACAATCATGGTTAATTTGTCTTAAGCTAACCTAGAGGGGGGGGGGGGGGGTGAAAATGTTAGTACACCTTTTTCAATCCCTTGAAACAAACACAAGTTTGTCCCTCTAGATAGCTTGTATCACAATTTTATTAATCAAACAAGAACAAATAATTAGATAATAAAGTGCTTGGTTAATTGAAATCAATGTAGTTAACAATCAACATGTGATACAAACTCATTTAACTCTAACATACAAAAACAATAATATGTAAAGAAGTCAATTACAAATATGACTATACAACATATCAACACATGTACAAATATGAGAGATAGGGATAGAGAAAGTTGACACAAGATATTTATGTGGTAAACCTCCAAAGAGGAAACATCCACAGGTTGATTCCACAACCACCGGCAATCAAAATCCACTAGTAGATAAAAAGATACAATCTCTCAAGTGACTTCTTCACCTAGAAATCTATCCTTCTATCCTACATCATAAAAGTGATGCCACCTTGCTCAACTATCTTAGTCTTCCCAACTCTAGTCAAGACTTTCTTGCTTAGCTATCAAAGACTTCAAGTTTCTAGCCAAGACTTTCTAGCTTAGCTATCCAAGACTACACGTCTATAGCCAAGACTTCCTTGCTTGACTATCCAAGACTTCACGTCTCTAGTCAAGACTTTCAAATGCTTAGCTATCCGAGACATCAGGTCTCTAGCCAAGACTTTCAAATGCTCAAATCAAAGACTCTAAGAAATGATATTTCCACTTCATCACAAGGCTTCTAAGTGATCATGAATGCAAAGCGCAAAAAAGCATGCAACATAGAAAATGATGATCAACAAATTCTATAGAAACGAGACTTACACATGAATATAAATAAACAAACTATAGTCTAGTCTAAATGTATGAATGACAAATCTAGATACATTCATAGATCTAAAACCTAAATGAAAAAAAATCACGCTTAGCACGTATTCAAAGTTTTAGTCACATACACAAAAACATGCTTAAAATCAAATGAAAAAGTCACTTAGATTTCTAGCACCAATTCTAGAGCATGTTATATTCATAAGATTCAATAAATCCTACGGATAGCTCTAAGAACACAAGCACATGTGTTATATCAAGTAATTCGATTAAAAATAACTCTAACACTTGTATAAACTATTTTTCATCAAAATCAATCAATAAAAGATTACAAAATAGTCCTATATACAAAGCTAGCACAATACGATCTCAATCATGTGAAAACTTAGGTAAAATCAAAACCTAACTCAACATGTGAGATTTCAATTAAAATTGATATAGCTTTAAAAGAGTTCAAAACTCAAATTAAACTAATCACAATATACATACAATCATTGAAGAAGATAACCCAAGGCAACTGATCAAGTTTAGAAACAAAACTCAAGATGGAAATCAATACCTTAGTAAAAGTAGTGCATTCCAATTTTTGTATGTGTAGCCACCAAAAACAGCAACAAAAACTCTCAAATCATCTTAGAAAGGATAGAAGAATGATAAGTGAACATTCTCAACTTTGAATCAATCAAATCGAAGCTCAAATGAAGAAGATAGAGTGTTTGGAAGGTGAAAAAATGTTGAGAGAAAATTATGCACTTATTTTTTCAAATGTCTTCTTAGAATGATGAAAGGGAAAGAAATAACAAAATGATGAAAAAGCTCATCACACCTATACCTTCTTCGAGATGGCACATGAGCATCTTGGGGTTAGCAAAGGTGTGAACCCGAGATGGTCACGCAACATCTAGGGGAAGAGCCTTGTGATGGCCTTTGGCCATCACGCTTCTCCCTCACGCTCCTCTCGCGTTCTTCCACCGTTCTCCGGCCTCCGAACTCTGAATTTGAATCTGTTTAAGGAATACAAACCATGAATCTCCCATGTACATGGATGACTACAAAAATTTGACTAGAAGTTACAAATTTGACTCGTCACATGAAGACAAAGACATTGTATGCAACATGACTGGAAAATGTCATAACTCTTGACTAGGAACTTAAAAACAAATGTATGAGTAACCAAAATGACCAGAAATCAATGAGGAACAATATAATATTAAATTCAAGTTCAAGGTTCATAATATACAAACATATAAACATACAAACACATAGCACACAAGAACGCTTATTATTTGGACATAGTCCACAAACATGCAATTTTCAAAAAAACTAGTCAATTCTAAATCAATGCATGAGCATTCAATATCAAGTGTGTGAATGTGTTATACAAAATGAACACAACGATGTAGGGATACATATGGATGCAATATGTGTGTGTGCTTTAGCCTTGAAAGAGAAAATAGATCTAAATATACCTTTGTAAAACAATGAAGCACTTTTCTCTTTGAAGACTTGAACTTGCTTGTATAGTTTCCATGTCTTCATGAAACTTGAATCATCATCAACTAAAGACAACTAAACCAATACAAGTGAAATATTGTTTTGATATGGAATTAATGCTAACACAAACCAAAACTTTAACATTGACTACCTCAGGCTTTGGACACTACCACTTACCGCTCTTGGTTCAATCTCTCGTGATATCCCTTGATACACTACTCTTGGCATGAACACCTCATACTCTACCCCTATGGCCTTTTACAATGGATACCACACCAATTGCTTGCAAACCTACCCTTGGTTGCAAGGCTTCTCTTGCTTGTGCAACTTCACAACAAAGCCACAAGACTTTGACTCATGAAGAGTATACGGTCTAAGTGTATACATGACACTATGCTCAAATGCAATAATGTGTAAGACAAAACACAAAATGTTTAACTAGATGTTGTAATACAATTAAACAACCTAGTTATCAACCAAACCTACATGTACATACATGAGGTCTCAAATGGATGTAGAGAAACTCTATAAACCTAATTGTCAATAAAAACTCACATAAGAGATTAAGAACATGACTAGATGCACAAAGTCAACCTAATCATCAATTAATTATACATGAAAATTTATGGATTAGCTATTTAGGCAAATATGACCTAATGATGCAAGCTATCAAAAAACAAATCCAATCATGTTATAAAGACTCATAAATATGCAATAAGTGAAGTTTAGGTATTTAATCAAACAATAAATACCTAATCTAGGGTAAGAAAACAATAAATGAACTTTAATATAGTTATAACTTACCTAGTCAAGAAACCATAAAGACCCATGCTCATATGATGAAGAATGATGCAAGATGGAGATGGGTTTTGGGTTTGGAGAGTTAATGAAACTCAAAAGGAGATTTCTCTCTATAGACTCTCTCTATCTCTCTTTAAGGCTTCTTTAATTTCAGAGAAGTAAATGAAGAATAAGAGAAAGAGAGGTATAAATAGTGGGGGTCATGAGATGATGAGAAAAGTTGAAATTATCCCCGAATTAGCATAGTGCGCGGGTAAGGACCAGTACACTCACTCATGATACTACCAGTGCACTTGGAAGAGTGCTTCACTAGAATGGGCACCACTGTGATGATTCACAGTGGCTCCAACAATGGTAGCACATCGGTCCAACAATGACCAGTACAGTGCACAGGTAGCGACCTGAGCATCGACCCGCACACCACATGCTAGGCAAACAACAATCATGCAAGGCTAGACTATTGTGCAGGTATTGCGTGGGTAGCCTACTTGTGTACTGACCCACGCACCAGAGACTACAATGGTCTCTAATAGCGATAAAAAGAGCACACCATCGTTCATGCACAAACCTTTCCGATCATACATCCGAAAATGAATTAACACCACATAAAACCATGCTTAAAGCTAAGAATGAAGTGCAAGTGTGATAATGAGTAATGATGCATGCATAAGAAATAAAATACAAATGCATGTTGATACAATAGCATGTAAGAGTGTGTGCAATGTGTAAATAGTGTACACATATAAGCAATAGACAACACAAATGCAAGATGGAACAAATAATGCATGAAGTGTGTGTGCACCTAAACTTTTCAAAAGGCAAAGTTGTGTGAGTATACCATTTGCTCTAGAAGTCATAGAGATGCTTGGAAGCTTGCCAATGAGAAACTAAGCTACGTATTACACAATCATCCCCAAGGTGGTATGTTATGAAAAGAGCCAATCATAAAAATAGAGGACATTACAATTTTCCCCTTTGGCTATTTCATGACAAAATACCACTCACAAATAAATCGTCACAAAACAAAAATTAAAGCTATTGTCCAAGAGATTAATTCTACATTACAAAAGAGATCCTAGAATCTAAATCTTCAATTTCTTCAGTCTCTTTGTAGAATTATCATTGTACCTACACACAATAGCAAGAAGCATATTCCAAGAACAAGTGCAAGTGAGGTTGTTAGGTTATAGATTTGTGTTGGCTTGATTCCGTGTCAAAACTCTCTTTTTCTTTGTAATGTTTAGTTGCTTAGGATATTCAAGTTTGAATAGGATTCAAAGAAGAAGAGCAACTTCTCATGTAAAGTTCATCTTCAAAAGGATCAGTGCTTACTTGGATGGTAATGTATCAAGATTCTTCTTCCTCTTGCAAGGCGTAAAGCGCACACACAGACATATCATATATTTTTGTTCTTGCATCATAGCACATCATTTTGTATAACAAATTCACACACTTGACTTTGAATGCTCATGCATTGGTATAGAATTGACAAGTTTTAGAAATTGCTTGTTTGTGGACTATGTCTATGAAGTTTGCATTCTTGTGTGTTATGTGTTTGTATATTTATATGTTTGTATATTTATATGTTTGTATAACATGAAAATTGAACTTGATTTTGGCCTTACAATGTTTCTTATAGAGTTCCAGTCACTTCGGTTACTTATACATTTATTTTTGAGTTTCGAGTCAAAAGTTATGAAACTTTCCAGTCATGTTGAATGCATTGTCTTCGTCTTTGTGTATCGAGTCAAATTCTTATTTTTTGGGTTGTGTTACTTAGTGTCCATGTTCATGAGTGAGTCTTAATTCGTAATCTTCAAATGGATTTGAATTTAGAGTTCGGAGGCTAGAGACCAGTCGAAGAATGCTGGAGGAGCGCGAGGGAGATGCACGATGGCCAAAGGCGATCACAAGGTGCAACCTCGAGATGGTGCGTGACCATCTCTGGCTCACACCCTTACTGGTCCCATGATGGTTGTGTGCCATCTCGGGGAAGGCCTAAAAGGTGGGGGCAATTTGGTCTTTACACACTTCTCTTCTTATCTTTTAAAACAAACTCCTCATCTCTCATTCATTGAAGTTGTTGAAGATTGAAAACAAAGTTTGCATAAATTTTCTCTCAACTTTTTAAATTTTGTTTTTGTGTTATCTTCTTCATTTCAACTCGGATTTACTTGATTAAAAAACCGAAATCGAGTTTTTTGAAGAGATCTACAAACTCCAAGCATTTTCAAAACCAAAGGAGGTCTTGATGTTTCAAAGTGTTCAGATATTCAGTTCGAGATTCATCCTTGTTTGGTAAAATCATCTTCTTCTTAGTTTTCTTCTTTGATCTTCTTATTGATGAATAATATTGATTAAGAAGCATTACTAGGATGATTTTGATTACATGATATGATTTTTTTTATTGATTTTTGAGTTTAGCTTGTTTTGTGGTTAATTGAGTGATTTGTGCTAAACTTGATAAAACATGAAATTGCTACTAGAAATCTTTTGTTCTTATGCTTGATTGCTTAATTCTAGACTTAATTTCATTTTCTAAGAACTAGGTCATTTTTCATTTGGTATTTTTAATAGCCAATTTTCACTAGGGGGTTAAAGGGAAAATTTTCACCTAGTTTGAATGGTACGAGACACCTTTGAGAACCAGACATATACCAGATACAGCGGGATACCTCGCAGTACCAGGTCTAGCAAGACCCAGGTACCTCAACTTTGCCAAGTAAGCAATATGAAGTTCCTACACCTTAATAGAACACCCAGTTGGTACCTAAAAACCCTGACAATGGCCTATCACCTCGCCGAGGTATATATACTACCTTTCTAGCAAGAATGACAATGCCTGCGAAACTCTTAGGGGATTGTAAACCTTCGATAGGGTCGATCAAGCACCTGGCCATCAACAGGGTACCCCGAGGTACCTCTCCATCTCCGTCGGTCAAGCAGCATCTCACCAGGGCGATACTTCAGGACACCCCATCAGCAAGCTGATAATCCACGGTACCTATCACCAAGTTAGTGACCTAAGGTACAACACTGCCAATGAAGAATCTCAGGTTATTCACCAACAGTGAGGGCAAGCTCCACATCAAATCATAGAGTTCAAAAAGGAAACAAACACCTTTCCCACTAAGATATCCTCCACCTATTCTTCAGGGTCAACTGTATTTAAACAGAAGATCCTGCCCCGAGCGAAAGAAGGATCAATCCATCGATTCTCAACTTATACACCAAGGACAAACCTTAGAATCAGATATAAATATGACTGGAGTATTGACAGGAAAATGGGGAATAAAAAAGATAAAAAAAAAAAAGAGAAGTGAAGGAAGAAAGGCCTTGCATGCCATCAGCATTTTCCAGCTCATATCCACTTATCGACAAGAATGTTTTTGCCATCTCCAACCTCTGATAGCAGACAAAAATCAAGAGTCTTTTTCTCTATTGTTCATTCCCTTTGTACCACCTTTCATGAATGAATAGAAAGAGCATTGCATTGTCCACCATTACTTTTGATTCTCATTCTTACATGTGTACTTGGTACCGAAGGTACCTACCACGGCCGCTATCGTCCGAGGTAGCGGTCCTGAGGGTGTTGACTGTAATTTCTCACCCCGAGTGTATTTACGACCAACACTTTTTGGCACCGTTTGTGGGAAATATCCACACCCTTTATTTCTTATCATGTGTTTGAGTCTCTTTTGAAGATACAAAGCGCCATGAAACTTCGATCTTCCTATGGGCAGCTTGAGGCATCAGGAAACAAATTCGCGGCTACTACCCAGAAAGCCCAGAGGAAGGGAAAGAAGTCGAACCCCCTGCTTCGGTATCGATCAATATAGCTCAAGCTCCAGCTCCCTCCGTGATAAACCAAGCCATTTTAGTTCAGTAGGCTACGGCTTTCGTAGTAAGTGTTTTTCTGCGGCTGGTTGTAGAGGGAATTACCCCTCAACCGGTAAGACCCAACACCCGTTACGATCCTAACGAGTCGGGGGCTAGGATGACCGCTTTTGATAGGCTGGACCACTACCATTGGTACCAGTTCGAGATAGATTAGGGCCCCTGCCCTCAATCGGAGATCGGTTAGGACCCATGCCCCCAGATCCATGCAGGCCGACCAGTTACCTCTTTCGCCAAGTGCAATCAGCTGTAGATACTCCACAAAGGATGCCTAACCACCTAGCGCAACCAGAGGACACCATAAGGGAACCTCGGGCTGATGTAGGGACCAGTAGAAGAAGCGACCAAATGAACCCGCCATAAGAGGACAACCGGGGTAATGATCCTATATTATCGGAGGGTTTAGGCAGTGAGAGCTTTGAGGATGAATCCAAAAATGCCAAGGGCAAACGCCTATGGGATCAGATAGCCCAGATGCATAAAGAGATCTAGGAACTCAAGAAGAGGCAACACTTCAATGCCGAGAGGAAATCAACCATACAGGAAGTGGTTGACAAACTGACAAGAGCTAGCTTCATTAGGGAATCGCGATACCCCGACTGGATCGTGAATGTGGTCATGGTCATGAAATCAATTGGGAAGTGGTGCATGTGTGATGACTACACAGATCTCAACCGTACCTGCCCAAAGGACATTTTTACCCTACCTAAGATCGACAAGTTGGTGGATTCTACTACAAGAAACAAGCTCCTAATCTTTATGGACTATTTCTTCAGGAACAACCAGATCATGATGCACCCTACGTACCAGGACAAGACCAACTTTATCACCGGGCAAGGCCTCTACTGCTACAAGGTAATGTTGTTCGACTTTAAAAATGTATGTGCCACATATTAGCGCCTGGTCAACAGGTTATTCAAACTGAAAATAGAAAGGATGATGGAAGTATATGTCGACGATATGATCAATAAATCTAAGATAGTTGCGGAGCATCTGGATCACCTTCACAGGATCTTCGCAGGACCTTCTGGATCTTAAGAGAGAACAAAATGCGTTTGAACCCCACCAAGTGTGCCTTTAGGGTAATCGTAGGAAAGTTCCTAGGATTCATGGTCCATGAGAGAGGTATAGAGGCCAACGTCCCCTACCTCGCTTAAAAAGTTACAGGCATTGACTGGTCGAGTGGCAGTGCTCAACCGATTCATTTCACGCTCGATAAATACGTGCATTCCCTTATTCAAAGTGATTAAACATGGAAGGAATATGAAGTGGGACCAGGATAGTGAGCAAGCTTTCCAATCTCTCAAGAAATACCTAACCAGTCTGTCGCTGCTAGTTAAATCGGACCACAGAGAAGAGCTGCAGGTTTACCTGGTTATGTCCGAAACGGCAGTGAGCGGGGCCTTGGTTAAAGAGTGTGGGGATGGGGTCTAACGACCAGTCTACTACGTAAGCCATGCACTGACAAAGCCTGAGAAGAACTATTTTCCCTTGGAAAATCTCACTCTTACCTTGGTGATCTCAGCGAGGAAGCCCCACCTTTACTTCCAGGCATATTTAGTAACAGTGGTAATGGACCAACCTCTCAGCCAGTTCTTGCAGAGGTAAGATGTATCTGGGAGGTTAGTCCTCTGGGCCCTCTAGCTCACTCAGTTTGACTTAAGGTACAAAGCTAGGACCACTATCAAAGCCTAAGCATTGCCAGACTTTGTGGCAGAGTTCTCAATGTCTCTCAACCCTAATTCCTCAACGGAGCTGGGACCAAACTCAGAGAAAGTCTCAAAAACTGATAATTGGCCAGTCAATTGCACACATTGGGTTCTCTACATAGATGGAGCATCCGAACAATCAGAGGGAGGAGTTGGCAGAGTCCTAACTGATCCAACTCCTCCGGACAAGACATAGTGTTGCCACAATTTTAGATTCGAATTCAAAACCACTAACAACGAGGCAGAGTATGAGGCCTTCTTGGCGGGAATGAGGATAGCCATCGAGCCTAGAGCCGATTACTTGCATGTCAAGAGTGATTCACAATTCATGGTCAATCGGGTCACAACACTCTACCAGGCTAAAGGTGACAACATGGTCATCTATCTCAAGCAAGTCCAACTGCTCAAAAACCAGCTCAAGGGATTCAAAATTGAGCAGATTCCACGTCAGTAGAATCACATGAAAGATGTCTTGGCAAAGATGCCAATAGAGGGCGAGCTCTACCTAAAGGATTTTTGCTCTAGGTGATCTCCTAGTCTAGCATAACAGCAGGCAGAGAAATCTGCCCGGTTAATCGACTCCAATGCTAGATGGATCCGATATCTGTCTACCTCCAAGAAGGAAAGCTACCCGAGGATCCCAAACAAGCCCGTAGAATTAACAGGATCTCGGTATGGTATTACCCAGTTGACGGGTACATTTACAGAAGGGAAAAGTCTCTTCCTTTGCTAAGATGCCTACAACCCGATGATGCCAACTGGTCTCTAAAAGAGGTCCACGCTGGAGACTGTGGAAATCACATTGTTGGAGAAGCTTTAGCCTACCAGGTACTACGCATGGGATACTAATGGCCTACCACGCATCAGGATGCTGAGAGGTTTATACAATCGTGTGAACCTTGATGGAGAACATCAAACCTAAGTCATCTTCCACCTGAACGACTGTCTTCTATCAGCACACCTTACCCGTTCACCATTTAGGGGGTTGACCTGATCGGGCCGCTTCCTACCACTTATAGATAGGCTAAACATGTTATAGTCACCATCGATTAGTTTATTCGGAAGTTAGAAGCAGAACCGATGTCTCAGATTATGGAAGAAAAAACCACCAAGTTTATAAAAACCAATGTGGTTTGCAGATATGGAACCCCGATCGCCATCGCTGACCTCGAAAAAGAGTTCGACAATGTCAGGTTCAGAGAATACTGTGAGGGCCTAGGAGTCGACCTTCGGTTTGCATCAGTAGCCCATCCTTAGACAAATAACCTGGTAGAAGCCACCAACAAAACAATCAAGAAGCTCCTGAAGAGGAAGCTTCAATAGAGAATGGGTAAATGGGCGTAGAGTTACCTGATGTACTTTGGGTCTGCCAGACCACCAAGAGGACTGTGACCGGAGAAACACCTTACTCTCTAGCTTTTGAGGTAGAGCAGTCCTTCCCATCTAACACAAGATGACCTCGTTATATGTCCAACACTTTGAGCCAAAGAGCAATGAGGATAAACTCCGAGCTAGGCTAGACCTTCTAGAAGAAAATCAAGACAGGGTCGCAGAGAAGGTAGCCATCTACCAGAGCCGGATTGCAAGATATTTTAACAAAAAGGGTTAGGGTCAGAAGCTTTAAAGAAGGGGACTTAGTACTTTGAAAGGTAACCCATAATACCAGAGTCATGCCAAATAAGGTCCTGGGACCAAATTAGGACTATGACTGGATCAAAGTTAGGAATGAAGGGGATGCCAACTACTCAATCCATACTTAACAGAATTTGAATGAAGGGGATGCCAACTACTCAATCCATACTTAATAGAATTGGAATGAAGGGGATGCCAACTACTCAATCCATACTTAGCAGAATTTACAGTTTTCTGACATTGCCAGATTTGGACTTAAGTCAGCTATGTTCAAAGTCAATCAAGATGAAAACCAGTTAGAAGCACAAGGAAGAAGATATCGTTCATAGAATTAGGGAGATCATCCCCTATCTTGAGCTACATCAAGTTAATCAGAGAGCCCGTCCCCTGGTTCTGGCTACATGTGATGCCATCTAAAAAAAGAAAAGAAAAGAAAACAATGAGTTGAAAAGTCTGGTTCATGATAAAACAGGGTGCCCACCCCAATTTCTGGGCAGTAAAAGCAAAGCTGAGAATAAAAAGATCACGCAACAACCTCCTCTTGGTGTTCCCCCCTACCACTCATCCCTCCAAAGGTTGCTCACCTGCCTGTTGCTCGATCTTCTCTCCGATCAGCACCTAGGCAATCTCAACTAGGATCTCAAGAGGAACTATCTCAGGCTTACGTGCTATCGCAGGGGTTTGCCTCTCCACTGACCCTATCACAATCACCACCTCCTAGGAGGCCAGCTGCTCCTCTACCATGCCATGGTCTACCGTCAGCTTATGTTATACTTCCTTGAAGGAAGGCTGGTCTTCAACTGCTTATTGAGCAGCGGGTAGCTCTCCCTTAACCACCTTAGAAGTGGGAATGTCTTCCACAACATTAAACCGATGCATCTCGCCATTTTTGCCATCATCATCATCAGCGGTTTTAGAAGGGTCAACCCCATCACCAGCCAGAGTAGACAAATTCTTTGCCTGCTCCATGATCGCTTCCTGGTTCCAATCTGCAACTGTGGAAAGGTCGAAAGGAGGTGGCAACACCTGTGCCACCCGGTACACCATATAAAAATATCCATCACCAAAGGAAGAATCCACCTCAGCTTCCAAACTGGCAACCTGAATGCACAAAGCATTATTCTCTTTTGCTTGCTCTTTGGCTTTCTTCCTCCAGGAATTCCTCTCCAGAGCCCACCACTTCGAAATGTGGGCCACTTGATCAACGAAGCCCTTTAACCTCTCCAAGTCACAAAGAGTGTCCTCCAGCTTTCTCTCGCTCACATTTAGGTTTAGATGCAACGTTTGTGCCACATTTCGAGCTCGAGCAAGCTCTCTTTTGGCTGCATCAACTTCAGATTCAGCCTTCTCAGTACGACTCCTAATTAGGGTATCACCTTAGTATCAAACGTAGATATTTAAAGACAAAAGAAAAACAAGGTAAAATTCCTTGACTTACCTCAGTAATAAGGGCAGCACTTTTGACTTACTTTAGCCTTCTGACATCTGGTGGCCCATCGCTATACTATATTTTAATGTATGTAGACCATAGTAACCAAATTAGGGTATCACCTTAGTATCAAACGTAGATATTTCAAGACAAAAGAAAAGCAAGGTACAGTTCCTTGACTTACCTCAGCAATAAGGGCAGCACCCTTGGTGAGCAGAATATCAAAGGGCGTTGAGGTTATCGGGGTGAGTTCCTTGCCAGGACAGGATGTGATGAACCGATCTATGACCTTGTCTTGTATAGAGACCCTCGATTGAGGTCGATTTCGCTCATGGAGTGTTGTTGTAGCAGTAGCAGTAGCAGCGGTGGTCTCGAAACCTCTATCGACTTGGAAAGGTAGCGAAAAGACGGATAAGGTAGAACGAAAGCAACAACGGTAGAAGTTGATATTACGGTAGTAAACTGGCTCTGGCAACAGATGCAGTAGCAGTAGAAGAGGTAGCAGTAGTAGTAGCAGTAGCAGTAGCAGTAGCAGTAGCAGTAGCAGTAGCAGTCGGACCCCGACCCACCACCCTGGATAGCCGGAAGACGAATATGCCCATTTGAAAGAAAGAACATGGAGGAGCAGCAAAAGACACCTGGGGAATTCCAGTAGAAATGCTCCTACCACCCCTCGTGGTGGTAGGAAGATGATGGGCCCTAGTAGTTTGAATGGAAGGAGACCTAAGTGGAGTCGAAAACAGAGAAGAAAGAGCATCCTCCAGCGACCTAGGCTATTACGGGGCTGGTAGAGGAACGACTAAATCTGTACAAGACATCAACAATTTAGGATAAGAAACTAGCAAAGCAAAAGGTTCGAATCAATAAGGGTAGGGAGGTCCAACATACCAGGAGAAGAAGTAGAGATCTTCTGATACTGGTTCACCCGATCAAGATCGTATGCGTCTGAAGTAGCGAACTTTATGTTGACAAAATTTTGCTTGATGATTGCCTCCAGAATCGCCCTAGACTCAGCAGTGAGGGTGATCTTCCCCAAGACTGCTTGCCACTAAACCAAGTAAGAACCTGGTATTCAAAGCCGGTAATGTAAACCGAGCTCTCCAAATCTTCGTTAACCACTACCCACTCATCCTTCAATGGGTTGTCCTTCTTGGTGGCTCCGAAAACTATGAAGTTCAAACTGTTCTTAGCCCGGAGGTAAAATTGCCCCCGTAGAGGGGGGGGGGGAGTTAGTAGTTACCTAAAAAAGGATACATAGCTCATATGGTATTGGATCCCTTTCAATGCCATCCCTCTCGCACTGCTACTTCCAAAGTATGAAGAAGCCTACCAGGTGCCTCTAGAACCCATATGTCAGTTGGAGGGGGGTGAGCTACAGGACGTTGAGTGCCCTATGAATAGAAGGATGAAGAGGTAGCCTGACCCCACACTCAAAAGCAACGATATGGATGAGAAGCACACCAGGAGGAAGGCTATACACATCATAGTTCTTTTTGGGGGACTGTGATAGGGATGTTGTCAGAAATCTCGATCCTCTCCCTTAAACGTTTGATAGAGTCATTTGTAGCAGTGGAATCGGGAATAACCTTGAAATCATATGGGAGGGTAAGAATCCCTCCAGTTGAAGCAGCAGCAACATCGACCTGATCTCCAGTGGCTTCGACCTCGCCTGACTCTTCATCCGAGTTTCCTTTGACTATCTCCACCGGGGTACCGGGTCTGTTTGAGAAGTCAGTCCCAGTAGCAATATTTCGACTAGAACGATGGCACGTATGCAGAAAAAGGGACGTCACTCTCACATCTATCTTCCTCCCAAGCTCGTTTCTTACCGTTAAGACTCGGGGACTGCCCTCTTCCATCCTCTCGACACTATCGTTACTGAAATGAGACGTGATTCAAATAGAATATTTGACTGAAAGGTTGAGGAGAAAATAAGAGGTTAGAGAACTGAGGGACGAGGATAACAAGGAAATTAAAATTTTTGAAATTTGAAAGAAATGTTTTTTTCTAGGAAGCGTGAGAAAAATGAAGAGGTGGCCGGGCTTATATAGGCGTGATGGGAAAGCAGTCAGTGAGGAGGGAGTGATCGAGGAAATGAAATTTTCAACTAGATACCCGAGTGCTGCCAAAGACATGGTTTTTTTCAAATGGGAAACCTTTCCCTCACTTGACACATGGCCACTGCAATGAATGAGAGGATTTCTTCTAAGATTATGGTAACCAATTTAAAAACAGAAAATTTCCAAGTGGAAGAGGAGTCTGATTCTAACCCCAAAACAATCACCGGTGTTCAAGTTAGAAGGGACTTCTGCTAATAGCCAATTTTGGCTAGGGGTCAAAGGGAAATTTTCCTCCTGTTTTGAATGGTAGGAGACACCTTCGACAATAAAACAGGTACTAAATACAGCGGGCTACCTCACGGTACCAGGTCCATAAGACCTAGGTACCTCAACTTTGCCAAGTAAGCAAGATGAAGTTCTCGCACCTTCATAGAACACCCAGTTGGTACCTAAGTACTCAGGTAATGGCCTATCACCTCACTGAGGTATATATCCTACATTTCTAGCAAGAATGAAGATTCCTCGAAACTATTAGGGGATCGTAATGCTCTGACGGAGTCGATCAAGCATCTGGCCATCAACAGGGTACCCCGAGGTACCTCGCCATCTCCGTCGGTCAAGCACCACCTTACCAAGGCATACCTCAGGACACCCCGTTAGCAAGTTGATACTCCGAGGTACCTAACTGCATGACTAGGTCAGTGACCTAAGGTACCACACTGCCAACGAAGGATCTCAGGTTATTCATCAATAGTGAGGACAAGCTCCACATCAAACTCCATATATGGGCCATCGTAATCATAGAGTTCAAAAAGGAAACAAACACCTTTCCTGCCAAGATATCCTTTGCCTATTCTCTAGGGTTAACCACATTTAAATAGAAGATCCCACCCCATGCGGAAGGAGGATCAATCCATTGATTCTCAACTTATACACCAAGGAAAAACCCTAGAAATCAGATATAAATATGAGAGGAATATTGATAGGAAATGGGGGAATAAAAAAGATAAAAAAAGGAGAGAAGTGAAGAAGATAGGCCTTGCATGCCTTCTAGCTTATATCCACTTATCGACAAGAACGTTTTCACCATCTTCAACTGCTGATAGCAGACAGAAATCAGGAGTCTTTTCCTCTATTGTTCATACCCTTTGCACCAACTTTCATGAATAAATAGAAAAAGCATTGCATTGTCCCCCATTACTTTCTATTCTCATTATTGCACATGTACTTGGTACCGAAGGTACCTACCCTAACCGCCATCCTCCGAGGTAGCGGTCCTGAGGGTGTTGACTGTAATTCCTCATCCCGAGTGAATTTACGACCAACTGGTATCTCTATTTCTTTGAAATTAGTTCTTGTTGGATAACATACATAGACTGTCTAGATACATTGATGATTGATCTTGAAAGCATATTCTAGCTATCTTGTTGCATCTTTATAGATTTTGTTTGATCAACATTATCTATTTGCTTGTGATTGCATCACTTGCATTTCACTTAGATAATTGCCTTGTAAAAGGTTAAAGTCTCTTGTTAAGCAAGAAAGTCTTAGTTTAGATTGGGGAGATTCAGATAACTAAGTAAGGAGTCTTAACTAGAGGTGTGAAGCCTCGGATAGCTAAGCATGGAACCTTAACTAGAGTCGGGAGGACTCGGATAGTTAGGCAAGAATTCTTGTCTTGCGGTGGGAGGATCCGGATAGGCAAGCAAGAAATCTTCCTAGAGGCTAGGTTGTCTTGGATAGGGAGTTGCTTCCTAGCGGTGTGTTTGTCACATCTTGGATAGGAAGTATGCAAGTAATTCACTAGGTTCAAGGGTAGAGTAAGAGTAATAGCTTAGAGAGCATTTCATTTGTTTATTGCTTGAGTGTGTAACTCTTATTTGAAATAGTTGATTATAGTTTGCCGGTGGTTGTGGAATCAACCCGTGGATGTTTCCTCTTCGGAGGTGTACCACGTAAGTATGTGTTGATTTTTGCATCTTTAATTTCTTCACTTAGTCGATTTGTCTTGCTTTAACATTTGCTTTATTATCATTCGTTTTATAAATCATACGAAGTGTGGTATAAGATTTCTTGTGTTTTTTAAAGAAGATTAAAATTAGAGTCTTTTTCTATTCACCCCCCTTTAGGTATATTTGCACTATAAAGACTTGGAAATTTCAATTGGTATCAGAGCTCGGTGTCTAGACACATTTAGATAGATCTTCTTTATAGTGTTTGCTATTGTGTTTTTGTGATTAATCATGATCAAGGAAATGTTTTCTCTTGTTGCTTCTTTTGTTGAAGGTGAGCCTATTGACTTAGATGATCAAAAGATCAAGGATTTTATTCAAGAGAATGAAAAGATCTCTAAAGTCAATATGTCTCTTAACAAAAAGTTAGAAAATCATGATCGTGACTTAAAATGCATGAATGGTCTCAAAGATAAAATTCTTAATCTTGTAAGAAACTTGATTGATAGTAGATTAAGTATTTTGAAGTATGAAATTGAACAAATTGATGAATCTCTTGATCGTACTAGACGAATTGAGAATGTGCTTAGAGCAAAACTTAGTGTTCATGAGAATCAACAGAAAGTGCTTAATGACAAACTTAATGAGGCTAAAGAGATTATTAACAAGATGTAATCAAGCTCTAACAAAGTTAAAGCTCTCATTAGGATGGAAAGCCTTCAAGCGACAAAAGTGGTTTAGGATAAGTTAATGAAAAATCTACTGTTGGGATTATGCTCGATAACAAGAGTATAATAAGATTTCTAGTTTAACAAATCTTATAGCATTTATAGTTTAATTATTATAATTTTCAAAAGTAAATAATCATAAGGTCAAAAGACTATGAGAAAAGAAGAATTGTTCATACATCTAGATACGTATGAGGTAGACACAATTCTTTAGTTAGTCTTGAATAATATTCACAACTTAAGATAAAAGGTTGGACGCCTTTATCCTGTCAAAGTTATAGATTCTTTTGCTAGCATTTGAGTGGGATCAAATGTGTTATGATGAGTTTAAAATCGTCAAAGTGTGTTGTCTTTGGGCAAAGAATCTAGTGCACTGGGTGCATTGAATTGGATCACAATGAAATACTTTATCTAGAACTGTCAGTGGATAAAATTTTTTCACTTGAAGACAATCAGAGAGTCAATCTCAATCCTGAGATAAATGATGGACTTATGGTTGCAAGTGTTATCATTTTTGCTATCAATGAGTACGATTATTAGCATAGTCTATCCTCGATAGTTTGATGGTTTTCATTTGTTAATCGATAGAGGACTTCATTTATAGATATGGACATCGTGGCTTCATTTATTGAATGAGAGTAGAATACCATCATATGGATGTTTTGAGGTATTGGATATTAAATCTTAACGTTAAGTTTTCAATGGTGTCTATTAAAACATGGCTTCTGGACAAGTCAAAATATCCAAGTTCAAAATGTGGTCATATGACTAAATATGGTAACTTGGAGAGCTATAGGCGGTCTATGAGCCCTTGACGATTACTAATATTCTTCACGAGGCTACACTTTCTCCACTAAGGTTGTCTAGGGTATGAATGAGTAACATCAACTTATTCTATCTTTATTTAAGAGTTTAATTTTAGTTCTTTAGTGGAATGAACTAAAATTAATAGATTGAACCTAAGTGAATCATTTGTTGATTGTGATTGGGTTGTGTCTATTGGAGCTTAAATTTAGATAGCCTGCCAAGATCCCCAATCCACACGAACTTTCATGGATCACTTGATATATTCTACCAGACCAATTTATGGGTCCATCTAGAATTGTATTGAGGCATGTGAAATTGTTTCTTTTTGTAAGAATAAGTCTAGTTCACATGTGGACATTTTATAAAGGTCAAATGGATTTAATAAACTAAGAAAATAATATAATGACCCATATATATATGTTGGGCGGCAAGGCTATTTAGAATAGCTTAATTATATTTTATTTTTTTATTATTTAATTAAATGGAAATTAATTAATTTGGTAATTAATTAATTATTTAATTAAAAGTCAAAATCTTTTTCTAGTAGAAGATGATCTCCTAATATTATACTATTGTTGGTAGTATAATTAATATAAAAGACTATATTTGTTAAGTAGATAAATAAAAGGAATTATTTATCTAATCAAATTAGGAAGTCTTTAATATGGTTACAAATACACTATTGAGTTGGATTAGGAGTCTTGGTATATGATAGAATTCCTTTTAGAAAAGGATTCTTAACCACCAAGTAAATCCACCTAAGTAAATGATTCTTGCTAACCAAGTAAATCCTTCTTAGGAGAGGATTTATGATCATATATATATATATATATATATATATATATATATGTTTGGAAATTTTGGCCAGCCCTAAGTAATTTCCAAGAGAGATTTCGGCTAGCCTAGGTAATTCTTTATGGAGAGAATTCAACCACAATAGAATTTTGAGGGAGAAAGATTTGTTTTTGCTCTAGACAAAATCCGATCGACTCTAAGAAATAGTGTGAGATTCGGAAAAGAAGAAAAAGAAGAAAGAACGTTTAGTTTTCGATAGTACACTAGTAGCCTTTACATTAAAAGGTTTTGTGTACAACATCGAATCAAGGTTCACGCGAGTTTCAACCAAATTGGTTGACAATTCACAAGTGACCTAACGTTCTTTGTTTTCTTCTTGGAGGATTATTGTAACTAATAAAGAAAAAGTTTTTGATTGTTTCCATCCCCAGGTATACAATTAAAAGAGATGGAGCCCACACTCCTAGGTGATTCACGTTCGTGATTGGATTGGAAGATCTTACGGATTCAATTCGGCGCTTGTTCAATCGTCACGAGAAAAAGGTACGACACTTTTTATATACATCAATTAATCTAGGGTTAAGGTTCTCGTTAGTCAAAGGGAAATTTTTTATTTATACGCAAACCCTAATTTCATAAATTTTCTCACGCTTTCGCTGCGCGTGTATTTTCCCTGCATCTACTGATTCATCTAACAAATCTAATTTTATAAAAGCTTGTAGCAATTTGAATGTAGGTGCACTCACTAACTGTAAAGCCATGGATGCTACAGGAGGTGCCTCAACATCAACATTAAAGGTGAATGAAAAGACTCAACCATGCCAAAGACAAGCCACATCTTCTTCAAATGCAAAAGGCAAATCATCTAGTATTGCTCGCAAAAGTGGTAAAATGTGAGAAGGAAAAATTAGTTGGATACTCAAGCAAATGGTAAACTTATCAAATTCATACCTATTTGTCATTATTGCAACATTGTAGGGCACATAAGACCTAGATGTTTTGAACACATTTATAAATATGGATATGCCAATGATTTGCATGATATGTCTTAGAATGGTCCTAGGCAATCATCCTTGTATGGATTTAGAACTAGACCTAAGAAGACCTTGGAAAAACATGTTGAGGATAAATGTGTTGATGATTTATTTGTTAAACCTTGTATTGTGTCTCACTTTACTCTGCATAAGAAAGTTGATAATGCTTTATTTGATTTGTTTGAGAATGTGACTAATGGAGTCAATATGCCTAAAATTAAGTCACAGTATGTTAATAAGAGTAGAAGTGAAGAACTTGTCAAGAAGATAAGGGTTAAGAAAGACACAACACAATGTTTGGTTGCATAATATACTCAAAAAGCTAACTCATCTTATAGTTGGTACCCAGATAGCGGTTGCTCTGGGAATATGACCGGTAACAAGGAATTCTTTAAGAATCTTGTTATGAAAGATGGTGGATGGGTTACTTTTGGTGATGGCACCAAAAAGTAAGTTCTAGGTAAGGGAACAATTTGTATCCCAGGATTGCCTAAACTTTGTGACACCTTGTATGTAGATGGTCTACAAGCTAACTTGATAAGCAACACTCACTTGTGTGAATTTTTAAGGTAGTTTTAACAAGGATGTGTGCACAATAGTTGATAAAAAGAGCAAAGTTGTTTTGAAAGTCAAAAGGTCTTTGGACAATTTCTATTGTCTAGAGATTGATCCTCTAACATGTAATATGGCACATGAGTGCAACAAGCTTGATTTGTGGCATTAAAGATTGGGCCACATGAATTTTAAAGATTTAAAGAAGCTTGAAAAATATCACATTGTTAGAGGTCTTCCCACTCTTGGTAAAAAAACTTGATGGTGTTTGTGAACCAAGTCAATTAGGTAAACAAACCAAAGTGTCTCATAAAAAGAGCACTTACATTACTACCAAGAAGCCCTTAGAACTTGTGTATATGGACCTAATGGGGCCAATCCAAACCGAGAGTATCAATGGCAAGAAATAGATTTTTATATGTGTTGATGACTTCTCTAGGTTTGCTTGGGTTTATTTTCTTAGAGACAAGACTGAAAATTTTGATTACTGCAAGAAGTTTTGTAACCAAGTTCAAAATGAAAAAGGTCTTGGAATTAAGAAAATATGTCGCATTAGGAGTGATCATGGGAGTGAGTTTGAAAATGCTAAATTTTGTAAGTTTTGTGATGATTTAGGGATTTCTCATGAGTTCTCTGCTCCTAAAACTCCTTAACAAAATGGTATTGCTGTGAGGAAGAATCATGTCTTGCAAGAGATGGCTCGGGTCAAGCTCAATAGCAAGAAAGTCTCTAGAAATCTTTGGGCTGAAGCGGTCAATACCGTATGCTATATTTCTAGCAGAGTTTTAAGAAGGCCCAGCACAAAGCAAACCTCCTATGAGCTTTGGAAGGGCAAGAAGTCCAATGTGAGTTACTTTCACATTTTTGGGAGTAAGTGTTTCTTTTGAATGATAGAGATCACTTAGGAAATTTTGATGCTAAAAGTGATGTTGGTCTCTTTATTAGGTATGCTAATAATAGTCGTGCATATAGGGTGTTCAATTTGAAAATCAAGACTATTATGGAATATATTAATGTGAAAATAGATGATCGTATCATGCTTGATTTGTGTGATGATAAGAGTGTCAATGAACCTAAAGCACATTTGTTGAATGACACTGAAACACCTATTGATGTGACTAGTTATGATGAAAGTGAATCTAGTCATAATGATGGCAATGATAGTGATGCTATAGGAGAAAGTCAAGGGTTAGAAAATGTTTTAAAGGATAATCACCAAAATGAACAAGATGTTGAAAACTCTAACTCTAGACTTATGAATATGTACCATCAAGTGGACATCATAGGTGATTTGAATGAATGGATTAAAACTAGAAGACAACTAGCTAACCAAATGTCGTATGCTTGCTACACTTCTCAAATTGAACAAAAAATATTAATGAAGCAATAGTTGATGAGTATTGGGTTTGTGCTATGCCAGAAGAATTAAATCAATTTGAGAGGAATGAAGTGTGGTCTTTGGTTCCTAGACCAAATGATATTAATGTGATTGATACAAAATGAGTGTTTAGGAACAAGACTGATGAAAGTGACAAGATAGTGAGAAATAAAGCTAGACTAGTGGCTTAAGGATACACTCAAGTTGATGGTATAGACTTTGATGAGAAATTTTCACCCGTTGCACTTCTTGAGTCCATTAGACTTTTGTTGTCCATTGCATGTCTTAAAAAATTCAAATTATTTCAAATGGATGTCAAAAGTGCTTATCTCAACGGATACCTTCAAGAAGAAGTGTATGTTGAACAACGTAAGGGTTTTATAGACCCACACTCTCCTAATCATGTGTTTAAATTGAAAAAGGCTCTTTATGGCCTTAAGTAAGCCCTTAGAGCTTGGTATGACATATTGACTCAATATCTTGTCAAGAATGATTATAGGAGAGGTGGCATTGATAGAACATTGTTTGTCAAACATTATGATAATGATATCTTTGTTGCACAAATATATGTTAATGCCATTGTGTTTGGATCTACATGTAAAACCAAGGTTGATGATTTTGTTGGTGTTATGTCAAGTGAATTTGAAATGAGTATGGTAGGTGAATTTAATTACTTTCTTGGAATGCAAGTCAAATAATCTAGAGATGGGATTATACTGACACAATCTAAATATGCTAGAAATCTTGTTAAGAAGTTTGGCCTTGAAAGTGGAAAAGATTTTGAAACACCAGTGAATACAACTTTAAAACTTAACAAAGATGAAAAAGGCAAGAGTGTTGATCAAAGTTTCTATAGGTGCATGATAGGTAGTCTTCTTTACCTAACGGCTAGTAGGCCGGATATTTGTTTTAGTGTTGGATTGTGTGCTAGGTTTCAAGCTAATCCAAAAGAGTCTCACTTGAAAGCCATTAAAAGAATCATTAGGTATATAAAAGAAACACATAATCTTGGTTTATTCTATTCTTTTGATACTAATGATATTCCTGTTGGCTATTGTGATACGGATTGGGCGGGAAACATTGATGACCGTAAGAGCACATCGGGTTACTTTTTCTTGGGGAATAATTTGGTTGGTTGGCAAAGCAAGAAGAAAAATTCCATCACTCTTTCTTCTTCCGAATCCAAGTACATTACGGTCGGAAGTGCTTGCACATAATTTCTTTGGATGAAGCAAATCTTCAAGGATTATGACATTGAACAAGGTAAAATGACTCTCTATTGTGATAATATGAGTGTCATTAACATCTCTAAAATTTTAGTTCAACACTCACGCATAAAGCATATTGATATTAGGCATCATTTCATTAAAGAAATTGTTGAACATTCAATAGTAACTCTTGAGCATATGCCTACTAAAAATATGCTTGCGGACTTGCTCACTAAGCCTTTTAAATCTCTTAGAAGATTCATTGGCAAGATTTGTGTTGATTGATGCTTTTGTGTGTTTGTAAGTGGCTTGATAAGCAAAACTATATTGTATATCTATTTCTCTAAGAGCTACTTATATGATAAGTAATGATCTTGAGAAATTAGCTTTTATTATTTCTAGATCATGCACTTGAGCTTTAAAACCTTATTTTTAAAAGTGCACAAATGCTTCTCTTATATGTTTATGAGTTTGAAAGCGTGTAGATTATGGATGCATCTTAAAGTTTATTGCTTAGTACATGATAGATGACCTATGGTTAATATCCATTTTGCTTTGGCATCTACATAGAACTCAACGAGCACCTTCATGGAAAGGGCTACACACCTCGGTTGTGAAGCCGCCCAATGTAAGAAAGGGCTACACCATTGTGATGAGTGAAAGCCGTCATGAAGTGTATTTTTTTTATGTTAAAAAAATCAAAGAAGTGTTGAAAAGAATCAATAAAAAAATCTTTGATTCAAAGCCTAAAAATAAATGGAGGAAGACTTAAATAAAAAGAGTATAGTTGAAAACTGTGAATGCTCAGGTTGACAAATAGAAATGGGAAAACGAGCCACATGTACACACATGCTCATATGTTGAAATCTATTCTTTTTAAAGCAAAAAATCAGGATGATAATCGGTTTGAACATGATTGGAAAAGCTTTAGATGGATAGGTGTTGAAGTAGTTGGCATGTTGATATCACAATTATTCCTTTTATATATGCTAGAAGCATTCCACACACAAGCATATTTTGGTTTATGTTCTTGATTCATTAGAAATGGGAGATCATCTTTGAAAGAGTATTGAAAATCTATGATTATCTCTTGTTTTAAAAAATAATGATTTAATTTCTTTCATTGCTTGGATTGTGTGAATGTGTGATTCCCTTGTGAACAAGATTACTTGCTCATTAATATGTGGAGCATATGTGAAGGGGGAGCTTAATTTGTTTAACTTAGTTCTTTATACAACTTGTTTGCTTATTATCTCATAATTGTAGCATGCATCCCTTGTGACTTGTAGGTATTCACCCCTCCTCTAGGTTGGGTAGTATAACCTTGTCTATTCCTTGACGAAAAGGGGGAGAAAAGTGTTTCTTTTTCCTCACCATTTTACTTTTGACAAAAAAAAGGGATTTGAGTTTTTGTCTTAAGGGGGAGATTCTTTTATGTTTATGGGATAGGGGAGTATAGTTTCTTGCTAATTGTTTTTGCGTATGTTTATCTCACCAATAATCTTCTTTGTAGAAGATTTCTTGTTTGCTTGGTTGTGTTTGTCTCACAGATGCTTGGATGTTTAAAGAGGAGTTTATTGAAGACTCATGAAGACTTTTAGACTAGGAATCTCTTTGTAATGTGAGGATGTGAGAATGAAATCAACAATGATTATTGTATGGTGAGGATGAGTTTTTGCCAATGGAATAGCCAAAGGGGGAGATTGTTAGGCTATAGATTTGTGTTGGCTTGGTTCCATGTCAAAACTCTCTTTTTCTTTGTATGTTTAGTTGCGTAGGATATTCATGTTTGAATAGGCTTCATAGAAGAAGAGTAACTTCTCATGCAAAGTTTGTCATCGAGAGGATTAATGCTTACTTGGATGGTAAGATATCAAGATTCTTCTTCCTCTTGCAAGGAATAAGTGAACACACACACTTATCATACATTTATGTCCCTGCATCGTAGCGCATCATTTTTTGTGGCACATTCACACACTTAACTTTGAATGCTCACCATTGGTATAGAATTGACAAGTTTTAGAAATTACATGTTTGTGGACTATGTTTATGAAGTTTGCATTCTTGTGTGTTATATGTTTGTATATTTATATGTTTGAATAAAATGAACATTGAACTTGATTTTGGTCTTACATTGTTTCTTATTAAGTTCCGGTCATATCGGTTACTCATACATTTAATTTCGAGTTCCGAGTTAAAAGTAATGAAACTTTCCAGTAATGTTGAATGCATTGTCTTCGTCTTTGTGTATCGTGTCAAATTCTTATTTTTTGGGTTGATTTTCTTAGTCTTCCATGTTCATGATTGAGTCTCAGCTCATAATCTTCAAACAGATTCGAATTTGGAGTTTGGAGGCCGGAGAACGGTGGAAGAACGCGGGAGGAGGGCGAGGGAGATGCACGATGACCAAAGGCCATCTCGGGTCACACCCTTGCTGGTCCCGAGATGGTGGCCATCTCGATCTCACACCCTTGCTGGTCCCCAGATGGTCATGTGCAATCTCAGGGAAGGCCTAAAGGGTGGGCAAAATTTGGTCCTTACACACTTCTCTTTTTATCTATTAAAACAAACTCCTTCCCTCTCATTCATTGAAGTTGTTGAAGATTGAAAACAAAGTTTGCAGAAATTTTCTCTCAACTTTTTGATTTGTTTTTGTGATATATTCTTCATTTCAACTCGGATTTACTTGATTTAAAAACTAAAATAGTGTCTTGAAGAGATCTACAAACCTAAAGCATTTTCAGAAGCAAAAGAGGTCTTTACTTTTCACAGTGTTCAGATCTTCAGTTTGAGATTTCATTATTGTTGGGCAAAATCATCTTCTTCTTAGTTTTCTTCTTTGATCTTCTTATTATGTGATATTATTTGATTAAGAAGCATGATTAGGATAATTTTGATTACATGATATGGTTTGTTTTATTTATTTTCCAGTTTAGCTTTTTTTTTTTGTGGTTAATTGAGTGATTTGTGCTAAACTTGATAAAATATGAAATTGCTTCTAGAAATCTTTTGTTCTTATGCTTGATTGCTTAATTCCGGACTAAATTTCATTTTCTAGGAACTAGGTCTGTTTTCAATTGGTATCTCTATTTCTTTGAAATTTGTTCTTTGTTTATAACATGCCTAGATTGTCTAGATACATTGATGACTGATCTTGAAATCATATTCTAGCTATCTTGCTGCATGTTCATAGATTTTGTTTGATCAATATTTTCTATTTGCTTGTGATTGCATCATTTTCTTTCACTTAGATCATTACCTTGTAAAAGGTTGAAGTCTCTTATTGAAGTGAGTGTAGCTTTGACTTTAGCAAGAAAGTCTTAGTTAGGATCAGAAAGATCCGGATAACTAAGCAAGGAGTATCTGCTGGAGGTGTGAAGCCTCAGATTGCTAAGCAAGGAGTCTTAACTAGAGTTGGGAGGACTCAGATAGTTAAGCAATAAATCTTGTCTAGGGTCAGGAGGATCCGGATAGGCAAAAAAGAAATCTTCTTAGAGGCAAGGTTGTCTTGGATAGGTAGTTGCTTCCTAGAGGTGTGTTTGTCACATATTGGATAAGAAGTAGGCAAGTAATTCACCAGGTTCAAGGGTAGAGTAAGAGTGATAGCTTGGAGTGCATTTCATGTGTTGATTGCTTGAGTGTGTAACTCTTATTTGAAATAGTGGATTATAATTTACCACATAAATATCTTGTGTTGATCTTAGCATCTTTAATTTCTTCACTTAGTTGATTTGTGTTGCTTTAACATTTGCTTTATTGTCATTCTTTTCTTAAATCATACTAAGTGTGGTATAAGATTGCTAGTGTTTTGTTAAAGAAGATTAAAATTTGAGCCTATACCTATTCAACCCCTAGGTATATTGGCACTATAAAGACTTGAGAATTTCATAGGTGAACAAAAATAACAAGCATTACACTAACTTCCCATTAATGACCATGGCTTCTAAAAAATTAAGCCCCCCTATAACCATACTACTCCCCATTTTTGTCACGATATAGGTAAAGGGAGTTCCCCACAACATGTTGCAACGACAAACAAAGCTACAAGCAATTATCACAGTGCATAATCATATAAACCATATTTATGCTACAAATGTGATTGAGAGAGGTTCAAAGAGTTTGATTTAAAGATGTAAGAACCTCAATTTTATGATTGATTTATTTCATGAAAAATCGCATTGGGGATTCAATGTGTAATGGGTAGCTTAGGCTTTGGATGACAAGCGGCCAAGATCCTAGTGACCTTCAAGAGGTAGTTCACTTGTGACTAATTCTTAGTGAAGAGATTTAGTTGCACACAGTCACATTTCATATATATGCATTTATATTGACATCCATTTGTTATTGTACACACACACACACACACACACACACACACACACACACACACACACTTACATGTATTTGAGTTGTTGCATGTGTCATCATGCATTTCGTTCTTAGTTTTAAGTGTGGTTATTATGTGTTTAATCCGTATTTCATTGTTTGATCAGAAACGTCCGTGTGTGCATGATAGTGTGCTTTTGTATGCGTGAAGAGAGGTTATTTGAGTCTCTAGTGTGCTGGTAGGTGCACAGGTCCTTACCAGTGAAGTACTCGTGCACTAGGCAGCCTTTGCTTGGTTTCCTCGCATTTGTGCACTGGTTATACGCATTGCATGGGTCCATACATGGGTACAAACCCTCGCAGTGTGCTGGTTCACTGAGTGCTGTAAGACCGCTGTCTTGGCACTATAAATTGTCACAATCGTGCTATCCCAGCCATTCTCTATTGTAGAACCGCTATGTGAAGCGTGGTGGGTATTACAGTTGTGCGCACCAAGTGCACGGGTGAGTACGCTGGCCTGCCTACCTGACCACTTATGTAATTTTTAGGGGTATTTTTATCTTTTCACACTGCTCGTGAAACTCTCTATAAGAACCCCTATTTCTTTTCTAATTCATTACCTCGCTAGCACTTACAGAAACCCTAGAGAGAGAAAGAGAGTATTGAGAGAGAAATCTTGTTCGGGCTTCATTAACTTTCCAAAACCCCAAACCCATCTTCATCTTGCATTGCTTGCATCTTTCAAAGCATGGATCTTTATTGATTGGTAAGTAGAACCTTCATTAATGTTCATTTATTACTCTACTTACCAAGACATGTCATTTACTGCTTAGATTAGCGTATCTTTGTATTAACTGTGTATCTATTGAAGTTATGACATGTTTGGGGTTTGATTGTTGATAGCTAGCATTTATGACATATTTGCTCTATAGCTAATTAGGACATATTGATTGCGTTTGATAATTGCATTTATTGACCTTGCCATGTTTAATGACATCTTGTGTTGAAATGGCTTTGTTTGATAACTAGATTGTAGTCTTGCATATCCATATCTAGTTATGTCTTTATGAGCATTCATATAGACTTTGATATCTAGGAATTGTACATAGTGATAGTCTTAAATTCCTAGATAAGCATTTATTGTTTTGCCTAGCAATAATTGCAATCAGAATATTTCACATATTCACATAGGTTGTGTAGGGAATAAAAAAGTTCAAAACGCAACAGAAGAGTGAGAAAAACGAAAATTAGGGTTTGCATATAAATAATTTTTTTCCCTTTTATACAACGAGAACCTTAACCCTAGATTAATTGATGTATATAAAAAGTGTCGTACTTTATCTCGTGACGATTGAACAAGCGCCGAATTGATTCCGCAAGATCTTCCAATCCAATCACGAACGTGAATCACCTAGGAGTGTGGGCTCCCTTTCTTTAAATTGTATACCTGAGGATGAAGACAAACAAAATCTATTCATTTGTTAGTTACAAATATCCTCCAAGAGAAAAATCAAGAACGTCCGGCTACTTGTGAATTATCAATCAATTTAATTGAAACTCGCGTGAACCTTGATTCGATGTTGTACAATAAACCCTTTTGATGTAAATGATACTAGTGTATTATCAAAAACAAAAACGTTCCCCTTTTTCTCTTCTTGACCGAATTCACACTATCTCTATGAGTTGGTCGAATTTTGTCCAGAGTAAAAACCAAATTTTTCTCCCTTAAAATTCTCTCTTGCTTGGCCAAAATCTCTCTTTAGAAAGTCCTAAGCTTGGCCGAAATTAATTCTTGCAATTAATTATAGGCTGGCCGAATTTCAAACACATATATATAGGATGATTAATCCTCTCATAAGAAGGATTTACTTTGTTGGCAAGAATCCTTTCCTTAGTTGGATTTATTTGGTAGTTAAGAATCCTTATCTAAAAGGAATTCTATCCTCCTCTTGTATATACATTGCTGACCGAAATTCGTAGGATATGTATTAGGAAACTTAATTCTTTTCCTAAAAAGAATTTACTTGGTTGTTAAGAATCATTTCCTTATGTAGAATTACTTGGTGGTTAAGAATCCTTTTCAAAAAGGAATTCTATCATACACCAAGACTCCTAATCCAACTCAATAGTGTGTTTGTAACCATATTAAAGACTTCCTAAATTGATTAGACAAATAAATCATTTTATTTATCTACTTATCAAATATAGTCTTTAATATTAATTATACTACCAACAATAGTATAATTTTAGGAGACTAACTCCTATTAGGAAAAAGATTTTGACTTTTAATTAAATAATTAATTAATCAACAAATTAATTAATTTTCATTTAATTAATTGATAAAATAAAAAGAATATAATTTAAGCTATTCTTAATAGCCTTGCCGCCCAACACATATATATGGGCCATATATTATTTTTCTTATTTTATTAAATCCATTAGATCTTAATAAAAAGTCCACATGTGAACTAGACCTATTCTTACATAAAGAAACAAGTTCACATGCCTTAATACAATTCTAGATGGGCCCCTAAATTCCGGTCCAGTAGAATATATCAAGTGATCCATGCAAGTTCGTGTGGATTGGGGATCTTGGCGGGCAATCTAAATTTAAGCTCCAATAGACACAACCCAATCACAATCAACAAATGATTCACTTAGGTCCGATCTATTTAATTTTAGTTCATTCCACTAAAGAACTAAAATTGAACTCTTAAATAAAGATAGAATAAGTTGATGTTACTCATTCATACCCTAGACAACCTTATTAAAGAAAGTGTATCCTCGTGAAGAATACCAGTAATCGCCAAGAGCTCATAGACCGCCTATAGCTCTCTAAGTTACCATATTTACTCATATGACCACATTTTGAACTTGGATATTTTGACTTGTCCAGAAGCTATGTTTCAATAGTCACTATTAAACTTAACGTTAAGATTTAATTTCCAAAACCTCAAAACATCCATATGATGGTATTCTACTCTCATTCAATAAATGAAGCCACGATGTCCATATCTATAAATAAAGTCCTCTATCGATTAACAAATGAATACCACCAAACTATCGAGGATAGACTATGCCATATAAACGTACTCATTGATAACTCAAATGATAACACTTGCAACCATAAGTCCATCATTTATCTCAAGAATGAGATAGACTCTCCGATTGTCTTCAAATGAAAAATTTTATCTATTGACGGTTCTAAATAAAACATTTCATTGTGATCCAATTCCATGCACCTAGTGCACTAGATTCTTTTGTCCAAATACACCACACTCTGATGATTTTAGACTCATCATAACACATTTGATCCCACTCAAATGCTAGCAAAAGAATCTACAACTTTAACAAGATAAAGGCGCCCGACCTTTATCTTAAGTTGTGAATATTATTCAAGACTAACTAAAGAATTGTGTCTACCTCATACATATCTAGATGTATGAACAATTCTTCTTTTCTCATGGTCTTTTGACCTTATGATTATTTACTTTTGACAATTATAATAATTAAACTATAAATGCTATAAGATTTGTTAAACTAGAAATCACTTTATTAATATGAAAAGATTGTCAAATACATTATTATACTCTTGTTATCGAGCATAATCCTAACAATCTCTCACTTGCTCTATAGCAAATGTGTCATATCTCTCATCCCCATGCACTCTAGATGCCCATCAAAACTCTTTTGTGGAAGAGCCTTTGTAAAGGGATCCGTTAGATTTTCTACTGACGCGATCTTGGTAATCGTCACGTCACCCATATGCACAGTTTCCCTCAGAAGGTGATACTTTCTTTCAATGTGTTTCCCTCTCTTATGACTTCTAGGTTCTCTCGATTTAGCCACTGCTCCACTATTGTCACAATAGATAGTGTTCTACTTATTTGCATCAGGAACCACTTCCAAGTCAATCAGAAATTAGCGGAGCCAGACAGCCTCTTTAGCAGCTTCGCATGCGGCAACATACTCGGCTTCCATGGTGGAATCGGCAATACAAGATTGCTTGATACTCCTCCATATGACTGCCCCTCCTCCAATAGTAAACACAGATCCTGATGTTGATCTTCTGGAGTCAGAATCTGACTGAAAATCAGAATCTGTATACCCAACGGGGAATAAAATCCCCTTCAGAGTATACAACCATATAATATCTCGTTCTCCTAAGATACTTGAAAATATGCTTGACTGCCGTCCAATGATCAGGACCAGGTTTCGATTGAAACCTGCTAACTATGCCCACAGCAAAACAAATATCTGGTCTAGTGTAGAGCATTGCATACATGAGACTTCCAACTGTCAATGTGTATGGAACCCTACTCATGAATTGCTCTTCATGCTCATTCTTAGGAACTTGTTCCTTAGAAAGTTTGATTCCATGTCTGAAAGGTAACATACCTTTCTTGGAATCTTGCATGGAAAACCTAGACAAGATTTTATCTATGTATGAAGCTTGAAATAATGCAATCGTTCTATTTTTTAGATCGCTTATAACTTGGATACCAAGAATATAACTTGCTTCTCCTATGTCCTTCATATCAAATTGTTTTGCTAACAATTCTTATATTGATGTCAGTACACCTACATCGTTTCCGATGAGTAGTATATCATCAACATAAAGAACTAGGAAAACCAACTCGTAGCCTTTAATCCTTTTGTATACAGAAGGTTCATCAAGATTTTGAATAAATCCAAAACTTTTCACAGCTTGATCGAACCTTATGTTCCAGGATCTAGATGCTTGCTTCAATCCATATATGGATCTTTGCAACTTGCATACCCTTTCCTCTTGGCCATTTTCAATAAATCCTTCTGGTTGCATCATGTAGATGCTTTCGTCAAGACTTCCATTTAGAAAAGTTGTCTTGACGTCCATTTGCCAAATCTCTAGGTCCAGAGATGCCGCAATGGATAAGAGTATCCTAATGGATTTAAGCATGGCCACAGGAGAGAAGGTTTCTTCATAATCGATACATTCCTTCTGTGTATAACCTTTAGCTACCAATCTAGCTATAAAGTTTTCGACCTTTCCATCCATTCCTCTTTTCCTCTTGTACATCCACCTGCACCAGATGGGTTTTATCCCTTTAGGCAAGTTTACAAGCGACCATCATTAGTTTTTGAACATAGATTCAATTTTGGATTGCATTGCCTTTTACTAATGGCGACAATCAACATCTTCCATAGCTTCCTTGTACATATAGGGATCATCATCGTCCGAAAGATTCTCTACAGATTCTCTACAGATTCTCCTAGACCGATGTATCTCTCGGGTTGGCTAACAACCCTCCCACTACGACGAGGTATGGTAGATTGTTGATCTTGTGTTGGTACGAAACTTTCAATTGGACTAGGTTGCGAAACCTCTTGTGGAATTGTATCTCCTAAAGCTCATTCAGGACAATTCTACTTTTAGGCACACAATTATTCATATAGTCATTTTCTAGAAATTTAGCATTTGTTGAAACAAATACTTTAAGATCCGAGGGACTATAAAAATAATATCCTTTTGTTCCTTTTGGATACCCTACAAATATGCATGTTTCTGAACGTGACTCCATCTTTTTTGTCTTTTTTTTAACACGTTCGCATGACATCAAAATATCCTTAAGTGTTGTAAACTAGGCTTTCGCCCGGTCCACAACTCATGCGGTGTTTTAGGAACCGACTTAGATGGTACATCGTTTATAATGTACATTGCAGTTTGTAAAGTATATCCTCAAAAAGAATTAGGGAGCATTGAATAACTCAACATAGACCTAACCATATCCAAAAGAGTTTTATTTCTCATTTCTGCCACCCCATTTTGTTGAGGTGTGCATGGTGCAGAAAAATGAGAAATTATTCCATTATCAATAAGATATTGCTGAAACTCACCAGATAGATATTCTCCACCACGATCGGACCTCAAGATTTTTATGCGTTTCTCAAGCTGATTTTCTATTTCAGCTTTAAATGCTTTGAACATATCAAAAGCATCTGACTTATGTCTTATGAGATACGCATAGCCAAATCTCGAGTGATCATCCGTGAAAGTGATGAAGTACTCATATCCACCTCTAGCTTGAATGCTCATAGGTCCACACACATCTGTGTGTATCAATCCTAAACATTCGATGGCTTTTGCGCCTTTGGTAATAAACGACCTTTTGGTCATTTTACCTTCAAACAAGATTCACAAGTTGGTAGATCATCAACCTTTAAGTCACTTAGAGGTCTGTCACTTACCAATCTTTTAATCCTATTAAGTTTAATATGACCTAAGCGCAAATGCCATAGGTAGGTTTCATCTTTTAATAATTTTACTCTTTTATGATTAGGTTCCATTGATTCCGTGTCTAACAAGTGAGAGATATTTCCATGCAAATAGAATAAACCATTTTCCAATGTACCTTTGCAAATAATTTTGTCACTCTTACTAATAATAAAAGCTTTATTAAAAGTAACCGAATAACCAAATTTATTTAAACAAGAAGCTGAAATTAAATTCCTCTTGAATTCAGGTACATAATAAACGTTTATTAAATGTAAATGCCTACTAGAATCTAAGTTGATTCTAATATCTCCCACTACACTAGTTGACACCAACGTTCCATTGCCTACACGCAAGTTGAATTCATTCTCATTCAGTCTCTTCCTTTCCCGAAACCCCTTCTAGTTAGGCCCAAGTTGCTTTTTCTTCTGTTGTTACTTGACCTTCTAACGGGTCTTAACAGTAGCAACTATACCAACCATATGAATCCCTATCTAGAGACATCATAATATCGTCAGCAATCTCCATTCCTTCATGTTGCTGTTGCAATACGTTGGAGATGATGACCATAATGTAACGTACATTTAGCCATCTCTTCTAAAGACTTCCACTACTGATACTCATCTCTTTGCTCCTGAGTATATTCATTAGTTTGGTTGTTAAGGAATATACAGAATGAACTTATACTTTTCAGCTTGCAACAACAACCCAATATTCCTTTTCCATGTGACATAATTATCATTAGTTAAAGTATTATCTTTTAGGATATTGATTAGGGATGGAGTCATGTTTTATTTTAAATAACAAAAATTATATAAGTAAACAATCATGATATAGCACTTTTGAATATTTAACTTGAATAAAATAAAATAATTCAATCGTAAAAATTCAACGGTGATCCAACACCCATAAATGTCACGCCTCCTTTGGGAGTACACACCATTTACTAGTTGGACTAGGTCCTACCTAATTGTTAACATAACAACCAATGTTTCTATTTTAGCCTTACAATTTTATTAACAAGAACTCTTGGGAGGATATTAATAAAATTACATTGAGTGTGTTACCAAGTTATCGACCTTCAATATAATCCCTCATGAATATCCCTCCTTTGGGAGTAGATATCGTTTGGGCTAATTGTCTAGTCTATCATTGTAAAGAAGTATCTTGCTAAATTCCATTCATGAATACCTCTTGGGAGGTTATTCACGAAACATAAAGCTCAACTAAACTTAGAGGCCATAGGTGTTCAAAAACACCTTCTCCCACTCAATTGTTTAAGGCATGTGATCGAATTCTAAAGAATGATTTACAAAGTTATATAGATGCCAATTTAGATACCTAAATCATTCAATGCATGTTCATACCAAAAGAGATATATGAGTGGCACTCCTATTCTATATGACATGTTATCAAACAATGACAAACATTGCAATATTTACAACATCAATTAATCATGCATATATACAATAAAAAGAAAAAGATTAACGAACACATACATCAATTAATCAAGGGTACAACCTGCCTCTGATACCAATTGTAGGAAAAAAAAACGGTTCAAAACGCAACGGAAGCGTGAGAAAAACAAAAATTAGGGTTTGCGTATAAATAATTTTTTTCCCTTTTATGCAACGAGAACCTTAACCCTAGATTAATTGATGTATATAAAAAGTGTCGTACCTTTTTCTCATGACGATTTAACAAGCGCCGAATTGATTCCGCAAGATCTTCCAATCCAATCACGAACGTGAATCACCTAGGAGTGTGGGCTCCCTTTCTTTAAATTGTATACCTGAGGATGGAGACAAACAAAATCTATTTCTTTGTTAGTTACAAATATCCTCCAAGAGAAAAATCAAGAACGTCCGGCCGAATTCAACTTGTGTTTTGGATTAGGAGACCTAATCCTCTCCTATGAAGGATTTACTTGATGGACAAGAATCTTATCCTTTAGTGGATTTACTTAGTGATCGAAAATCCTTTTCCAAAAAGAATTCTTTCCTACACCAAGACTCCTAATCAACTCAAATAGTGTGTATGTGACCATATTAAAGACTTCCTAATTTGACTAGATAAATAATTCCTTTTATTTATCTAATTATCAAATATAGTCGTTAATATAATTATACGACCAACAATAGTATACTACTAGGAGAACTTCTCCTACTAGGAAAAATATTTTGACTTTTAATTAAATAATTAATTAATTACCAAATTAATTAATTTTCATTTAATTAATAATAAAATAAAAAACAATATATTAGGCTTTTATATATTAGCCTTGCCGCCCGTGACATTATATAGGCATATATATTATTTTTCTTATTTTATTAAATCCATTGGATCTTAATAAAAAGTCCACATATGAAGTAGACCCATTCTTACAAAAATAAACATGTCCACATACCTTGATACAATTCTAAATGGACCCATAAATTGGTCTGGTAGTATATAACAAGTGATCGAAGCAAGTTCATGTGAATTGGGGATCTCGGTAGGCTATCTAAATTTAAGCTCCAATAGATATAACCCAATAACAATCAACAAATGATTCACTTAGGTCCGATCTATTAATTTTAGTTCATTCAACTAAAGAACTGAATTGAACTCTTAAATAAAGAGAGAATAAGTTAATATTTCTCATTCATACCCTAGACAATCTCTATGGAGATAGTGTATACTCGTGAAGAATACCAGTAATCGCCAAGAGCTCATAGACCGCCTATAGCTCTCCAAGTTACCATATTTACTCATATGACCACATTTTGAACTTGGATATTTTGACTTGTCTAGAAGCCATGTTTCAATAGACACTATTAAAACTTAACGTTAAGATTTAATATCCAATACCTCAAAATATCCATATGATAGTATTCTACTCATATTTAATAATTGGAACCACGATGTCCAAATCTATAAATGAAGTCCTCTATCGATTAACAAATGAATACCACCGAACTATCGAGGATAAACTATGCTATACAATCGTACTCATTGATAGGTCAAATGATAACACTTGCAACCATAAGTCCATCATTTCTCTCAGGATTGGGATAGACTCTCCGATTGTCCTCAAGTGAAAACTTTTATCCATTGACGGTTCTGGATAGATTATTTCATTATGATCCTATTCAATGTACCCAGTGCACCATATTATTTTACCTAAAGTCACCACACTTTGATGATTTTAGACTTATCATAACACATTTGATCCCACTCGAATGCTAGCAAAAGAATCTACAACATTGATAAGATTAAGGAGCCCAACCTTTTATCTTAAGTTGTGAATATTATTCATGGCTAACTAAAGAATTTTTTCTACCACATACATATCCAGAAGTACGAACGATTATACATATCCAGAAGTAAGAATCGTGATCTCTCGAGAGAGCACGAGAGATCGAGTGTGTGTAATCAATTATTCATAGTGAAGCTTTTTCCTCGTCGGCTTCCGGCAGCCGTGGACGTTTCCCCATTCCTAGGGTTTTACCATGTAAAATTTTCGTGCTCCTTTTGCTTTCTTGATTATTCGTTATCGGTAATTATGTGATTTCATATACGTCTTGCTCGACGTGTGATCCATCCAAAAATCACCGTCAACATATATATATATATATAAATTCAAGTCAGTGTGCACTGATATAATTTTATTAGTGCGTTGGATGTGAACCACTACATTTATATACTTTGACTCAAAGTATATGCACTTGTTAAAACTTCTCCGTAATCAGTGGTCCACATGCAAAGTACTGATATATGTTATATCAGTACGCATTGAGGAAAAATGACTATATATATATATATTAACTATTATAATATTTCGGGATCTTGAAGAACGGGGTATGACCGTATTACTCGAACTCACAACTTCATGGAATTAGGTGTGAGGGACTTACCACTTAGGCAACCTCATATTGTCCGATTTGTGATATCTTAATATAGTTCGAAATATCACCAAACACGAGATTGTATTTGAATATCATTGATGCAAATGAATTAATTCACATGTTTCTATTTGGTAGAAAATGAATTCCTTGTCAAATGAATTAATCAACTTTCCAGGGCGCTTTCACACATATCCTAATTTGATATATCATTTTCTTTTATTGAAACCAAATTAATTATGAAGTATGGAGAATTAATAAAAAAAAACCATAAGATGAAGTTAGTTGTAAATATATGAGTTTTAAAAATTAATTATTATTTTCATTAGAAGAACATAATAGTTATTTACCGTCTTTTATGTATCCCACTTATAAACAAATTTAGTTCCAAACCCAACTCATTTTGGTATACATTTTGTATTTATGAGTTACAAATATTTTATTTAAACAAAACAAAACAAAATAACAAAATTTTAAATAATAATAAAGTTGATTAAATAGCAAAATAAGTAAATGTTGGTGTACTTAAAAAATATAGTACAACAAAATTAAAGGAATTGTATTTTTGACATTAAACGAGGTTTATTTATAAATAGGATATTTTAAAAAAATTTAATGGAGTGTGCCTACCAAAGTGATGTATATATAATTTTTTAAGAGTGTAAATATTTTCGTTAAAAAATAAAATATTTTAATAATATTACAGATCTAAAAATTATTCAAGTTCAATAATATATTTTAAGAAAATGTCAAATATTCTTAACATTTCCAAATATTCATGAAATTGTCAAAAAAAATATTCATTAACAACCTAACACATCCAACTTTTGTATAATAATATATCCTAATACGAAATATCATCAAACAAAGAATTGTATATGAATAATACAATCAAATTTAATACAATCCAATTCAATCTAATCTAATGCAATCCAATGGTGTAATGTTGTAAATAAGCAATATCCGATGTGTTCAACTATTAATCAAGTGTGAAAATAATCTAGTAATGTTTGGATACTCTAATTACTCTATCACCCTAACGTTTATTTCGGTTACGTCCCAAGTAAACATTGTTCCCAAGTAAACATTGTTTTGGTTATTAATTTCAAAAGTCTTTTCGCTTCGTAAATAGTCTAATATATTCATCAAATTGGAGTTCATTTTTCCTCGTTATTGGTTGAAGCAACAATTATATCAATAATTGATAAACAATCTGAAATTAAAATTGGTATTCATTATTTTGAATATATATATATATATATATATATATATATATATTTATTTATTTAAATGAATTAAACATTTAATACAACTATTTTTTAGAAGTGTAAAATCAGTCATGTAACACTCGGCAAGAATTTTATTATTTAACATTTCACTAGTTAAATTAATATTGCTTTAAAAAAAAATCTCTAATCAATTTAGATATGTAATAGATTTTGAAAAAAAAAAAAGAATTGAATAAAAGTTAGATTGATTGTAAAAAAGAGATGAAAGAGGGTGGATGATGTTATTTTGTTTACAAAGTGACTGGTTGAACATGTATTTTCATTTTATCACTTTTCTAATAATAATTTTAAGTTGACAATTAAGCCCTAAAGGTATCATTTTTCTCCTCTTATTTGTCACATTGCCCTACCATGTCATCATATGTACCATGTAATTTAAGTTTTTCTTTCTTAATTCGGAGTAGTTAACTTAATGTTTTGATGTTTAATAAAATATTGAATGCAATTAACATGACATGATTCCCCCCATACGCCCCTTTTTTTTTCTTTATTTCACAAATATAGTTTTCAAAATACTCTTTTGCAGATTAATTTCTCATAATTCAAGTCTATATATGAATCATATAGATTTACTGCTAGTTCCTTTTTTAGAAATTTATTTTAAATTTGTTTTTTTTTACATTATTTAACATTTCTAAATTGAGGTGACGGCCTCGCCTCACTGGGAAAAACTGATCACATTTTTCTTTTAATTGCATTAATTTTTGTTTAGGCAACATCAACAATATTTTATGTGACAAACGTTTCCATATCCTTTTGTTTCATCTGTCTTGGTGATCTTTAAGACTTAATTCATTACAAAAGAGATTTGCGAAAAGAAAAATTAACTTTTTTCCTTGACAGCCGTTGGAGGCAATCAAATGGCTGAGATTAGATGTTGGATTAAAATAAATTGTGATATTTGTATTCTTGCCAGATGTCTATCCATTGCTTGACCCATCACCACATGACATTGGTTCTTCATGTGTTTAGGACTTATAGGAGTATTAGTGCATCTCACATATGTTTGACTTCTGACCTTAATGCTGCTTGCTATTAGATCAATGTCATTAAAACAGAGTAAAAAATAGAGCTGCATAGTAAAGAGTTTAGAGGCATATGATGATGTTCATGCAAGTATTGTTCCTGAGAATTTATCCTAATTGTTGAAGTTAGTTGCCTAATCTCAATCTTTGGAGAGTCAGCCAGATATATATTTTGAAGAGCCTTGAATGTCTGATGTCTGATGTCTATTGTATTATTTTTTTTTCTCTGTCCCGGATGCATAACAACTTATGAAATCCTACTGGAGATGCATCTGCTACTCTAGTCTCTGGAACTTGGATCCCCTTGAGCTGGGTAACTGGGGTGAAGGTATATGGGCCAAATGGAATGATTGATATGGAATATACAAAAGGATTTTGCTTCTAGCTTTTGATAAAAAATTATTTGTTATAAAAACAGAAAGAAAGTAAGGGTCTGGCTTCTAGGAAATGCAGCATAGTTTACTACATCTTCCATCAGTTCATTAGCATCTGGAAGTGGAAAGTTGTGGTGAAGTAAAGAGGAGTTTCAGATTTCTCCTTTGATGGTTTTTTTTGAAAGATTTTAATATGATGAGGGGCATACAATGTCTCTTTTGTTTCTGTTTTTGGGATTCTTTTCTGAAGTCCTTATTGCTAGTTTAGTGCCTTTGACTGGCTCTATCTTTTATAGTTTGTCCGTTCACCATTTTTACCGGACAGCTTTTCTTTTTAACATGCTCCTAGTTTTCTGATGAAATGATAATTCAGTAACATCAAGAATAGCATAACATAGCTTTTCTTTTAGCGTTTATGCAGCATATGCTTTTATGTTTAGATTCCATGGCTCAATTCTAACTTTCCAGTGTTTTGTTAATTCTTAACTTCATGTGAGATCTTAATGTTTGTCCATTACTACTTTCTCTCTTGAACACTGTGCAACTCTACCAATATTCTTTGTAATAGAGGAGCAGGAATTGTAAGTGTCCTTAAATTCTTATATGTCATACTTGCAGGGGATCCTCCAATCTCAAGGAATAATTTCAAGGCAGATGAGGTTTATTCCATCATCTCTGTCATCAAATTCTTGTCTATTATTGACTGCTCTTGTTGACAGCATAAAAAGGTTTATAAGGTTAAGAACCGTGTCATTGACATAGATCCTGCGAGAGAAAAGGAGGAGAAAGAAAAGGTAATTACTTACCGGAGATTATTGTGGTGCACTGGTGCTTGTATATTCAGTCTCATGGATTTCTAATATTGATGCCCTTATGCTTTGTGGGCTGAAAGTCAAAATATTAGATGTACTTTTGAACCGGAAGAGGGAAACAGTAAACCAGAAGTATACACAAACTGTAGACAGGAGGCGCCAACTTTCAACTGGGTATTTGGACTTTGGAGGATGCTCTTGAAGAGGTCTGCACTTAGTATAAGTTCTCAGTTCTTGTATTTCTCTTTTTTCTTTCTTTCTTTTTCTTTTTTATTCTTAAGGAATATAATCGTTTATATTTTATATAGTTGAAATATATGTCTGTCCTTAGCATAACTCAAATAATCACTTTCATTTTCCTCTCACATCCATTCCACGAGGTTGTGGGTTCGAGTCTCTCTCCATCCTCCACAAAAAAACCCAAATTATTGTAATATTTCAAAAAAAAAAAAAAAAAAATATATTGATTTTTTATTTATTTTTAACAAATAGCAACATTGTGTACAAGAGCAGTAACACTCAAAAGTGAAGCAGACAAATCCTTATCAGTCTTTATCAGTGGCGATTTAGTTCTCCCCAGAGTTTCCTGATAAGAAAACGCAAAGTAATAAGTTAGATTCTACATCTCTGTGTGTTTCAGAATTTCAAATCTTGACAAAAAAATACTTAAGTTCCCATCTTCATCTATTCTCTAATATGTTACATTACCTTTTTTAAATGTAGGTACCCTGTAATGATTTGAGCTCTAATGAAGTCTGCCTTCCCCATTTTCTTCTCACTCTGTGAATGGCAATAATATATGTCCCTGACGAATGGCCATGCATTAACCTCTACAGTTGTGTGATTTTCTAGTTATTTTCTTGGTTCAACTTCAACATGATCTTATTGTTTATATAGGAGAGATTTGCACCCTGCTTTATGGGTGTTTATGGTAGGAGATAGCTGGAGAACTACTAATGACGTTCTTGCTACGTGGCACGGGTAGAATGTTCTCATCACAGTCTTAGAATTTTGTTATTTCAGACATTGATCAAAATATTATAAGGTAATTTTTTTTTTTTTTTTTTGACAGCATGATGTCTAGATCCGATGTGATTGACATTTATGCTGAGCTTGCACGGCCTGGTGGTCAGAATGGTTAGAATTCTCAAAAGGCATTAATCTTTCGCTAACAAAAAAATAATTGTGAGCAAATTGTGTGCCTTTCTTTTAGCGATTTATTCTAAATTGTTGTATGTTTTTAACAGATCCTGACATGCCAGAGGTGGGAAATGGAGGGGTGGCAAAAGATGAATACACTGTACACTTTAGTATCACGTTCTTGGGGCTTGTGATTAATTGCTATTGCAGGCTCCCCTTCTCCTTGGCTGTGATGTGAGGAATAGGACCAAAGGCACAATGAATATCATCGCCAATAAAGCGGTCATTGCCTTTAACCAAGGTAATTAGAATTTCATCTACTTATAGATATACTGATATTAATCCTTAGGGGTGAAACGGCATCATTGGAGTCATCTAAATATTGATTTTGTGTCCTTATAAGCAGCTGGTCCAAGACCTTATTATACAATAATAAATTTAGGATACATTGAAAGCTGGCATTTCTCTAACTTTGTAACTTTGTATAATATCATTTGTGATACAGGTACAGCTGATGGAATTTATTCTAGTGAACTCTCTGCCCTGGATATGAGAAAATTAATTTTGGGGGTTTTTTTTTTTATATGAGATATATGTATGTATACAGTTTATATTCTACATTTTTTCCGATTTTGTTTTATGTGAAGATGATTGTTGGGCTGAACGAAACAGAGATTCCAAGGTACTAAACATTGATCAAAATATTATAAGGTATTTGTTTTTTTTTTTTTTTGACAGCATGATGTCTAGATCCGATGTGAATGACATTTATGCTGAGCTTGCACGGCCGGGTGGTCAGAATGGTTAGAATTCCTAATTAACATCATTCATTAGTTAACGGATCCAAATAATACGGCCTCTAACTGTTGTTCATCAAAAGAAAGGTTTGCAATCTCAAGTAGCCCAGCATCTTCTATGTCCATGGAATCAAAACCATCCCTTTCAATATCCCACAATTGAGATACACCTTAGAATATCGATTTTGATTTCTTAGAGAAAAAGCTTCAAAGACACTTTTAGAAAACCTAGATTTTTTTTGTAAAATTTATAATTTGATCCTGATTTTTTTGAAATTAAAAAGTTTTTATAAAAACTATTTACAAAAGTGCCCCAAACGTGTCCTATACGTGTCCTTGCCGTACCCGATCCGTGTCGGTACCGTGTCGGAAAGTCAAACTGGTCGTAAAGTCAATGGATATGGAAAATATGTGTCCGACACGTGTCCGTATCGGAAACGTGTCAGACACGCGCTACCTCCTCTAAAAAACGTGTCTGAGCTTCCTAGCTCATATCCCTTGCAAATAAATCTCAACTTGTTAGTATCTCCAGGACAATAACATACTTTCATACGCTGCAGCATACTAGTTTGGGATGTCTTCGTTTAACAAGAAACATATGCTTGCGGAAAGAAATCTTGGCATTGCCAATTTTAGAGGGGCATGCTCTCAATGAGCTTGTGTATGAAAGTTTTACCTAATGTTGGAAGCAGCACATCTAATGTTAGTGATGCAATTACAAGAACTGAAAGAATTGTTGCCGCTCTATATGGGATGTTGACAGGTTCAAGTGTCACTGGAGGCCATAGCTGCACTTGCAACTTGATGTTATCATTATGAAATACTCTTAAGAAGATGCAGTTGGCAGGTGTGACTGAGAATGAGACAGGTGGACTTGCTCATCGGCTGAAGTAAATGCTGTTTGACCTCCATGAGTATGAAAATGCTAAAGACAGCTATGACATTTCATCTCAAGGGGGCATTGTGAAACAATCTAAGCTTTCTTTGAACTGTTGAGGAACCTAAATGTGTAAAACACGATCCTCCTTTGTAGGATCTTTTCATCAATTTTGTAGAAACCTCAAAACCTTTGTAAGGCAATCTGGTTTTAAGTGCAGAATTTTGTTTCACTAATGATCCTTGTTTTGCTCAAATTTTACCAGATTTTCTTAAAAGATATTCTAGGATGTGAATTGTCATTTATAGCAAGTTATAAAACATAGACAACAAAAAACTTGGTTTTAGACATTATGTTTTTGGCAGACAAAGAAGCCACAAGTGGGTGTAATATTGGAGCTGAAGATGATAGATATTAATAACAAGGCTTAAGCAAAACCCATTGTTGTGCCGACTCATATTGACCACATATTCCAGAATTTCAACTATTTTTGTTAGTGAACCTACTAAATAAATAAAACGCTAAACGCGATCATGCATCATTAGTTGTCTCAAGTCCTCCCAAGTCATGCACGCCCTCGCCTCATCTCCACATAAATTCTGAATCAAACCAAATAAGTGAGAAAATAAGTCAAAAAGGTCCAACAAGTGAAGATATACAACAAGTAAGAGAGTATTATGCTTATATATCAGTCAACTTTCGCCATCTAATTGAAGAACAAAATAGGAAGAAAAGAAAAAAAACCCTACATAACATATAATTTCAAAACAACAAAACAACAATTATAAGGAACTACTTCACTATCATTTGCAGTAAAACAGCACAAAATGATGGTTTTATTGAAACTTAGCAAAGAGTAACTCAAGCCGTTCATACAGAAAAGCAAACTTCTTCATTATCATTAAAATTCATCTAAAGTCTCGTGCCCACTGAAAGTTGTGAACCCTATATCCTAACGTCACTACACTACTCTGCCACATACCAATTATAAGGAACTACTCTATATTTTGTTTCATTCTTCTAACATCTATAGTTAATTTTGTCCAACTGAACATCAGTATCACTATAACCTACAGACTATGTACAAAAGTCCTATTCATAAGACTGTTAAACTTAGCTCTACTAATAAGAGAGCAAAGTTCATATAATTAACTTGATCAAACATTGTACTTATCTAGGGCTCTTTTAGTGTAAAAAGTGTGCAAGGGGTTGGACTAAGTAGCAACTAACCAAGGCAACACTATGTGTAACAAGGACATTCACAATTCAGACAGATTAATTGTTATAAAAGTCCTATAATCAAGTTCAAAACCCCACTTACATCAAGATTTGGTGGGGATTTGGTTCATTCAATCTAATAAAGGAAAAACAATGGTCTTATAAGGAGTAATTGCCTATTTGCTTGAGACCAGGTCTCACAGACACCTTACTGGCAATGGTGTCGGCTTTCAAAATTAAAAAACCTATCATGAAAAGCCTAGTTACCGCCCATGTCTTTATGAGCATAAAGTATATTCAGATAAAGCAATTGAGGTGCATATAATACAGGTTAACATGAACAAGGTACTCATTCATTCACATTACCTTTTCTCAGATTAAATGACATAACTACCCACCATCCTTTCGAAGCCTTTCTACAAGTTGCATTGCACACTTTAAAAAAAAAAGATTTACTTTGTTGTTGCTTTCATCAACACATTAACTAGTTACAACCATAATCGTTATATCACACTCACAGCTTTACACTAGCGGTTATTTTGTATATATTCTCTCTAGTTTTTTAACAAATATTTTGATTCTTTCTCCATGATTTGCTTTAGTGAAAATCACATTGAAAAAAAAAATTGATGCATCTAAGTGAAGATGTAATGTAATCAAGATCCACATGTAAGAGAAAAACAGACTAACAAAAATAAAGGGCAAACATATCAAAAAATATAGCAAACACAAAATTCAATAAATATACCAACAGTCCTTGGCATCCAATAGGCCTTCTTCAATGACTTGGTTTAGACGTGTTTTATCTTGGGCGTTTTCAATGATAAACCATTCGTAGAATGGTTTAGCGTGCTGCGAAAGCAATCCGCTCTCGCAATTTATCCTCCCTTTGTATCCGACCACAGTCTGCATATACCTTACAAAATAGTGCCTGTATTTGACAATATGGTCTTTTTACATCTGGAAATCGATGCTTCTAGAATCGTAGCCATCCTTCAACTCCATTTTGCACGGGTTACTCGCTATCTTTTTCAATTTCACTTCCGCATTTTGGCTGGTGTAAGTCTCTTCAACGAAAAAGTACGAAATGTCTTCAAACTCTTCAAAGTCGTTCAATGAATGCAATAATAACCGAGACCTTTTTCTCTGCTAGAAAACACAACAAAATACTCAAATTAAAAGAGAAAACATAATAAAAATATATATAAAACTAGAAAACAAATAACATTAAAGAAAAAAATTAAGGTCCGAGTGTTGGAAAGACCCTAATACTCAAACACCGAGACCTTTCTCTCTGTGAGCACAATAGAATATTCAAATTAAAAGAGAAAACATGCTACAAATATATGTAAAAAAAATAGAAGACAAATAACATTAAAAGAAAAACTTACAGATCTTAAAACATCTCTAGAAAATTTGAGTGGGTTTATATCGATAGAAGGCACCAAAACCACTGGATCACTAACACACATCTATTTGATTTTGTAAAACTCTAAGATCTTGATAAGTTCTTTGTACAAATTATAACAGCATCCAAATTGAAGTCGGCTATGCCTTATCACTTCTCTTGGTAAAGTAGAACATTGAAGATATATTGTACCTAAAACCTTTGATTCTTTTGAATTTTTTGTTCGGTCTAGAAATGGATGTAGGTCCATAATGGACACCCCTACGTTTCTTACGCCAATACCAATAATTAACGAAAGATAAGAGGCCGAGTGTTGGTCATCAAATATGTAAAGTCCTCATTTATTGATTTGCTTATTTCGTGAACAAATCACATTTTGGGGTATTATGTAAGGGTAGCTTAGGCTATCAAGACCTCAAGAGGAGAAGCACCGAAAGTTAAATTCATGTGCTTACTTGTTTTGAAGAGATAGTTGCACACACTCACAAATTCATGCATAATTCTTATTCATATATGTTTATAGTTTATACTTGTGTGCATTTTGGTTTAAATGACTCTTGATTGATATATTTGCATCTTGTAGTTAAAGTTTTATGTCATGGCAGGCATTAGTATAAGATGCATTTTCATCACTCTAGGACTTGTTGAAAATATGTTTTTGAGTGTTGAAAAAATAGGCTTTGTGCTGGTGGTGTGCTACTCGACCAGCGCACCTCACCAGTGCAACATTCCAATGGAACACCGCTTGTCATGCACCACTGAGCTGCGCTATTACACCCGTGCACAGTTGAAAAAGTGGGCAGTGCGTTGGTGGTGCGCTACTCGACTAGCACAGCCTCACCAGCGCAACATTAAAGTGGATTGTCGGATGTGTTGTGCCACTGGGCTGCGTCACTCGTCCATCGCCTATTGAAAAATTAGGTTGTACGCTGGTGGGCCGCTACTCGACCAGCGCACGTCACCAGCACACATAGAGGAAGCTGGAACGTTTTTTTCAAAATGACCTCACTTTGTTTGGATCTCATATATATATAACTCTTTGCTTTAAGGTCGTGTAAGAGTTCAGAACATCATATTTTTTCCTTAGAACACATTTCAAAGGAAAAACTCTTCCAAGAACTCATCTTTAAACACTCAAAACATTCTCATGTGCATAAAAACTTCATATTGCCTCATCTAAAGTCATTTAGAGTGCATCTATGGATAGGTTTGCTTCATCACATATTGTTTGGAAAGTTCTTCACTATCTTCTTACAAGTTAAGTATTTTGCTTGCTAAGCCATCTCTTTAATTATTTGTATGCTCTTAGAACATATTCTAGATACAAATTAGAGATTGTTGTGATGACATGATAGAGTGTTGTATTGTGATAGCTTCATAGGATTGTTTGATCTATGTTTAGCTAAGCTTCTTGAACATGTCATTTAGCTTTTGATATCTAGGATTGCATTAATTATCATCTCATTATCCTAGATAAGCATATAGGGTTTCCTAGCCTTGTTTGTACTTTGAATATCATCATATATTCACTTAGGACATTTTATCTCTTCATTGAGAAGTAACACTTGTGTTGCTTCCGGGAGTAGGTAGCTTAAATCGCAAGCAAGATGGACTAGGTTCACTTATAAAGGGATTAGATAGTAGTGGTGGATTTAAACCGGGATTAGGTTGTAATTCCTTTACAATTAGTAGATTCGAGGTTCTAGTGTGGTGCACTCATCAGCCCGTGGTTTTTCCCATTTGGAGGGTTTCCACGTATATCTCAAGTGTCTTTAATATTTTTGTAATCTTTACACTAGTGATTTTGTTGTAACTAGCTAGGGGCATTTTCGTCAACTTGAACTTTAATTAAAATTGGGTAAATTTGTTTAAAATCTATTCACCCCCCCCTCTAGATTAATATTATACACACCATAATAATTGTTTCAATTGGTATCAGAGCAGGTTCCTAGACATACAAATGTGATCTTTGCTCATTTTGGTGTGTGTTGCATTTTGTATGTGTATTGATCATTCATACACTTGCATTCATATCATTCATTCATTAAACACAATGAGTGGAAACGGTGGCAACGAGAGAGCTTCTAGCACTAGACCTTCATTTTTTACCGGATTGAATTATGCCTCTTGGAAAGGTAAGATGGAGTCGTATATTTACCAAATTCATGACAGGGCATGGATGGCGGTTGAAGATGACTACACTCCACCCATGATGACTCTTACAGATGGAGGAGATGATGTACTCAAGCCAAAGGCACAATGGAACACATAAGAGTTTGAGGCATCAAAGTGGAATAGGAAGGCTATGCATGCCATCCTATGTACAATGGATGAGAACCAGTACTATTTGGTTCAAAATACTAGGATAGCTAAGGAGGCATGTGATATCCTAGAAGTTGCACATGAGGAAACCGATGTGGTTAAGGAATTGAAGCTTCAAGTTCTCCAAACACAATTTGAATTGCTAAAGATGGATGAGAACGAGTGCTGAAATGACTTTGAAGTGAGGTTGATGGACATTGTGAACCAAAGTTATCAACTTGGTGATCCTTATTCGGATAGGAAGATCAAGCAGAAGATAATGAGATATCTACCCGATAGATTTGAGTCTAAGGTGACGGCTTTAAAAGAGAACAGTGGTTACAAGGACATGAAGCCAAATGAGGTAATTGAGAGGCTTCTAGCTTATGAATCTAGGAAATGTCCTAACCCCACACCATCGAAAAAGCAAAAGGGTATTGCTTTGAAAGCCTCCAAAGTTGAGAAGAAGGAGAGTGATGACTCGAATGAAGAAATGGCCTTGCTAATGAGGAAGTTCAAGAAGTTCTACAAGTCCGAGAGGAAAGGTTTTGGATCCAAGGGTCAAGAATTAAAGAAAAAGGCTCCCTTCAAAAAGTTTGAGCCTAGGCAAGAAAATACTGAGAAGAAAGAAGTCCAATGCTATGAATGTGGTAGGATAGGTCACTTTGCCCCGGAATGTGCAAATCACAAGGTCAAGAAAAAGGGAAAAGTGATGGCTGCCACATGGAGTGAAAATGATAACTCCAATGAAGGAGATGAGTCTTCGGATGATGAAGAACTCATGGCCAACTTTATAGCCTTTACATCCTCTCTTAGAAGTAAAGATGCTAGTGAAGAAGAAAATGAGAGTCAAGAGGAAAACTACTCAAGTAATGATGGATCTTCATCACAATTCACAAATGGAAGTGTGGATTGGATGGATCTCAAGGACTATATGGCTAAGTTTGAGAGTTCAAGGTTAAAGAACAAGATAGAGATTAAGAGATTGAAAGAAGAAAACCTAGACCTCTCAAATCAAGTTGACCAACTAAATGAAGAGTTAGTGAGATCTAAGAGGAGTGAATAAGGGTTGAATAAAGAGCTTGAAGATGCTATAGAGTTGTTGGCCAAGATGAACTCTAGCACCAAAAAACTTGACCACATGCTAGATGTTGGAAAAAGGCCAAGTGACAAGAAGAGGCTTGGGTTTGAATATGACAATATGTCCTCCACCCCAAGCAAGACCATTTTTGTAAGAAGCATGAACTTCATTGGGTCCTCTTCTCATCAATCACCTAGGAAGAAACTTTACCTAGGAGAGTGTTCAAGTAGTGCTCAAGTGAAGGTGGCACCAAGAAGCCTACCTCAAGCCCATCCTACAAGGGCTCTTCAAGTTAACTTCCCTCAACCGAAAGCTTATAAAGGGAAGATACCTATCATGCAACCTCAACCAAGGAAGCAATCAAGTCTTGCTCAATAAAAAATAAGGAAAGCTCTTCAACAACATTCAAGACAACCATAAAAACATGGGAAGGCTCCAATGTATCCTCAAGGTTATGGTATGATTCCTAACTTCATTCCTACATGTCGTTTTTGTGGTATTGATGGTCACATTAGACCAAATTGCTTTAAATATATTAAATTGTTTAGAATTAAAAGCATGATAGAGAAGAAGAAGACTAAAGCCATGATGCATGTCACTAGGAAAAATGGAACAACTTTGCATGATCCTAGGACACTTAGAGCCCATGTACCATTGACCACTAGGAAGAAAAATATTGCACCTAGGTGGATTAGAAAGGATGAACACTTTTGCCATGTAGCACAAATTGCCTTGAATGTTCATTCTTATGATTTTTGGTATTTGGATAGTGGGTGCTCTAGGCACATGACTGGAAATAAGAGTTTCTTTGAGACTCTTGTGATGGAGGAGGGAGGAAATGTCACATTTGGTGATGGATCCAAAAAGAAGGTTAAAGGAAAGAGAACCATTTCCATTCTTAGATTACCCTCATTATCCAATGCTTTGTATGTTGATGGTCTAAAAGCTAATTTGATAAGCATTTCACATCTTAGTGATGAAGGACTTTACGTCTTGTTTAGGAAAAATGATTGTTCTATCCTATTGCCAAATGGACAAACCTTGTTAAAAGGTATGAGATCTAGCGACAATTGTTATTTTCTTGAGGCTAGAGGTGTCTCTTGCAATGTGTCAAAGGATGAACAAATTGAGTTGTGGCATGAAAGACTTAGTCACATGAACTTTAGGGATTTATGAATCTTAGATAAGTTCAATGTTGTGCGAGGCCTTCCCAAGCTTGGAAAAAAGGTTAATGGTGTTTGTGGACCTTGCCAATAAGGGAAGCAAACCAAAAGTATGCACAAAAAAGGCAAGTATTTATCCACCAAGGAACCTCCAAAGCTTCTCCACATGGATCTTATGGGTCTCATGCAAATCGAGAGTTTATGTGGTAAGAGATACATTTTTGTGTGTGTAGATGACTTCTCTAGGTACACATGGACTTATTTTCTTAGAGAAAAATCTGAAACCTTTGTCAAGTTTAAAAAGCTTTGTTCCAAAATTCAAAATGAAATGAACTCCAAGATTAGAAGCATTAAAAGGATTATGAGTGACCATGGAAAGGAATTTAAGAATGCTCATTTTGAAAACTATTGCATTAGTCTAGGCATCTCTCATGAGTTTTCGGCTCCTAAGACACCTCAACAAAATGGGGTTGTTAAGAGGAAAAATAGGGTTTTTCAGGAAATGACCCGTGTGACGTTGCTTAGCAACAATGTCCCTAGGAATCTTTGGGCCGAAGCCGTCAATACGGCGTGCTACATAGAAAATAGAGTCTTTCTAAGACCCCACACTAGGCAAACCTCCTATGAGTTATGAAAAGGTAGAAAGCCAAATGTTAACTATTTCCACACCTTTGGAAGCAAATGCTACATTTTGAATGACCGTGATCAAATTGAAAAATTTGATGCTAAGAGTGATGAGGGTATCTTCATTGGCTATACCTTGAATAGTAGAGCCTATAGAGTTTTCAATCTAAAAACTAGGACAGTAATGGAATCATCTAATGTTGTCATTGATGATACTATGCTCAAATCTAATAACCATGAGGAGGAGGGAGATCTAGTTGATGACCCCCCTTTGGAGAAGGTTGTTAATGTTTCTAATGTTGAAAATACTAACCTTGATGATGACACAACACAACCTATTGATAGGATTCCTCTCTTGAGCTCAAAAGAACCTGCTCCATGAGTTAGAAAACTCCATGACAAAGATGACATCATTAGAGAGGTTAGTGAGGGTGTTAGGACTAGGCATCAAATGGCTAATCTAATTAGCTACACTTGTTACACCTCTCAAATAGAACCCAAGAAGGTTGATGAAGCCTTAAAGGATGAATTTTGGGTTCTTGCCATGCAAGAAGAGCTTAATCAATTTGAAAGGAATGAGGTTTAGACTCTAGTTTCTAGGCCAAAGAACACCAATGTGATAGGCACCAAGTGGGTATATAGGAACAAATCCGATGAGGATGACAACATTGTGTGAAACAAGGCTAGGCTTGTAGCACAAGAGTACTCTCAAATCGAGGGTATTGACTTTGAGGAGACATTTGCTCCCGTTGCTAGGATTGAGTCCATTAGGCTTCTTTTATCCATTTCTTACTTGCACAAGTTCAAATTATATCAAATGTATGTTAAGAGTGCCTTCTTCAATGGTTTCTTGCAAGAGGAAGTGTTTGTTGAGCAACCCAAAGGTTTGTGGATCCTCACTACCCTAATCATGTCTATCACCTCAATAAAGCTTTATATGGGTTGATACAAGCACCAAGGGCTTGGTATGAACGTCTCACCCAATTTCTTATAGACAATGGCTATACTAAGGGTAGTGTTGACAAGACTTTATTCATCAAGAAAGACAAAGATGAGCTTTTCATAGCTCAAATCTATGTTGATGATATAGTTTTTGGCTCCATTAATAACACCAAAGTCCAACAATTTGTTGATGTCATGTCTCATGAGTTTGAGATGAGTCTTGTTGGTGAGCTAAGTTACTTTCTAGGTTTACAAATTAAGCAAATGGATGATGGGATTTTCATATCTCAAGCTAAGTATGCCAAAAACCTAATGAAAAAAATTTGGCCTTGAAAGTGTCAAACATTGTGATACACCCATGAGTACCAATTTGAAGCTAAGCAAGGTTGCTAGTGGTAAAAGTGTGAACCAAAATTTGTATCGTGGCATGATTGGTAGCTTGCTCTATTTGACCGCAAGAAGGCTCAATATCTCTTTTAGTGTGGGTGTGTGTGCTAGGTACCAATCGGATCCTAAGGAGTTCCATCTCTCTTCCGTTAAGAGAATCATTCATTATATGAATGGGACATCTAACTATGGAATTTGGTACTCTTTTGACACTAATGCTAGTCTTGTAGGTTTTAGTGATGAAGATTAGATAGGAAATTGGGATGATAGAAAAAATACATCGGGCGATTGCTTTTTCCTTGGGAACAACCTTGTCTCTTGGTTTTGCAAGAAGCAAAATTCGATTTCCTTGTCCACGGCTGAGGCCAAATACATAATTGTTGGGAGTGGATGCACACAACTCCTTTGGATGAAGCAAATGCTAGTCGACTATGGATTCAATCAAGGTACTCTTACTCTCTTTTGTGATAACATGAGTGCAATTAATATTTCCAAGAATCCGGTTGAACATTCTAGAACTAAGCATATTGACATCCGTCATCATTTCATTAGAGAACAAGTTGAGAGCAAATGCATAGTACTTGAGCATGTAGGTACTAATGATCAACTAGCGGATCTATTTACTAAACCCTTAGATGCTACTCGATTCAAGACTCTTAGTAGATCTATTGGGATTTGTTTAATGGAGTGATGTGTTGTGGTCTTTGACCCCATAAGGGGAACTCAAGCAAAGAGAGCTATTGTTTACTTGTTGCATGCAATTTTTTTTTTAAATGTTTATGCTCCTTTATTGATTGCTTGAGTAGCTTGGTTGCACTTATACTATAATATATTGTATTTTCTTCAATAAGTGTGAACTTTGCTTTGATTACAATCCATGTCATATTTATGTTCAAACATACATTTTTGGACTAGGAGATCTACATAGGAAGTACATATTGAATGACCTATAATTATCTCCATGACATGATGATTCTTTAATTACATGCTAATGAAAAATGATAAAGCATGAATTGATGTTTTCAATTGTTGAATGCAAAATATTGTGTGAAAAAACTAGTGAGACTAAAATGTTGCATCAATGTCTCTCTTTCTTTATTAGTTGAACATGGTTACTATCAAACGGGTATCCTCCCAGAAAAATCAAATAGGGTGCAAAGTTGCTCATGCCATGTTTAGCTTATAAAGTTGGATATAGTGCCATTAATATTTGATATCTATAAAAACTCTATATCCTTGCTTCTCTCATGACAAATGGTGAAATTGGTTTGAATTATATTGGAAATCTTTGTCATTTGTTTTGCCAAATACCATTGTTTTTGGACTTGAATGCAACATGTCTTGTATGCAAAGCATTTTTGATTCACATATTTTCTTCAAATAAATCTCCTTGTTTCTCTCTTATTAATAGAGTTGCATAAATGTGGCTTATAGAATTATGCAACAATCTTGTATGCTCCTTTCTTTCTTTGCTTTGAGTGACCCGGTTGGGGACTTCTCCTTTACCTATATCATGACAAAAAGGGGGAGTAGCATTGACCTAGCTTTGTGGTGTTTGGGGAGTAACATGTGGTAGTATGTGTTGGCTTTAAGGGGAGTAGTATTTGTTTTAGGGGGAGTAACACTTCGAGGGGGAGCATTGCATCAACCCTTTGAGCATTACTCATATTCTTATATGCAAATGCTTTTGTTTTCTATCCACTTGATCATCTCACATGCACTTGATTTGGAAAGTGTACTTGTTGGTTGTTTTGTGTGTAGGGTTGATGATTCTACAAGAGATTGAAGATTTGAATTTTTTTTTATGTATATCTCTTTGTAATGTAGAGTATCTTCCTGGTGCTTTATTTTATTTTGTGAGGATCAATATGAATGGTGGAAATAGCCAAAGGGGGAGATTGTAAAGTTCTCATTTATTGATTGGCTTATTTCGTGAACAAATCACATTTTGGGGTATTATGTAAGGGTAGCTTAGGTTCTCAAGACCTCAAGAGGAGAAGCACCGAATGTAAAATTCTTGTGTTTACTTGCTTTGAAGAGATAGTTGCATACACTTACAAATTTATGCATAATTCTTATTCATATATGTTGAGTGTTTATACTTGTGTGCATTTTGGTTTAAATGACTCTAGATTGATATATTTGCATCTTGTAGTTAAAGTTTTATGTCATGGTAGACATTAGTATAGGATGCATTTTCATCACTCTAGGACTTGTTGAAAATGTGTGTTTGAGTGTTGAAAAAATAGGCTTTGTGCTGGTGGTGCGCTACTCGACCAGCGCAACATTCCAGTGGAACACCGCTTGTCATGCGTCACTGAGCTGCACTATTGCACCCGTGCACAGTTGAAAAAGTGAGCAGTGCGCTGGTGGTGCGCTACTCGACTAGCGCAGCCTCACAAGTGTAACATTCTAGTGGATTGTAGCATGTGTTACGCCACTGGGCTGTGCCACTCGTCCAGTGCCTATTGAAAAATTAGGTTGTGCGCTACTCTACCAACGCACGTCACCAGAGCACACAGAGGAGGCTGGAACATTTTTTCCAAAATGACCTCACTTTGTTTGGATCTCATATATATATATAACTCTTTGCTTTAAGGTCGTGCAAGAGTTCAGAACATCATATTTTTTTCCTTAGAACACATTTCAAAGGAAAAACTCTTCCAAGAACTTATCTTTAAACACTCAAAGCATTCCCATGTGCATAAAAACTTCATCTTGCATCATCTAAAGTCATTTAGAGTACATATATGGATAAGTTTGCTTCATCACATATTGTTTGGTAAGTTCTTCACTATCTTATTACAAGTTAAGTGTTTTGCTTGCTAAGCCATCTCTTTAATTATTTGTATGCTCTTAGAACATATTCTAGATACAAATTAGAGATTGTTGTGATGACATGATTGAGTGTTGTATTGTGATAGCTTCATAGGATTGTTTGATCTATGTTTAGCTAAGCTTCTTGAACATGTCATTTAGCTTTTAATATCTAGGATTGCATTAATTATCATCTCATTATCCTAGATAAGCATATAGGGTTTCCTAGCATTGTTTGTACTTTGAATATCATCATATATTCACTTAGGACATTTTATCTCTTCATTGAGAAGTAAGACTTGTGTTGCTTCCGGGAGTAGGTAGCTTAAATCGCAAGCAAGATGGACTAGGTTCACCTATACCGGGATTAGGTAGTGGTGGTGGATTTAAACCGGGATTAGGTTGTAATTCCTTTACCATTAGTGGATTCGAGGTTCTAGTGTGGCGCACTCATCAGCCCGTGGTTTTTTTCCATTTGGAGGGTTTCCAAGTATATCTCAAATGTCTTTAATATTTCCACAATCTTTACACTTGTGATTTTGTTGTAACTAGCTAAGGGCATTTTCGTCAACTTGAACTTTAACGAAAATTGAGTCAATTTATTTAAAATCTATTCACCCCCCCTCTAGATTAATATTATATACACCATAATAATTGTTTCAAAATAGATGACTCAAAAAATGAAAAGCGTCTCTACGTTTTATGTATTCATAGGCAGCAAGTGCAGATTTTTCTCCTACATGCAAAAGTTGCCTTTTAAAAAGCTTAAGTCCGAAATCTTTCATTTTTTTTCTTTTTTTTTTAAGCAATGTGTCATACCCTTAGTATTTTTAATTGATTTTTTGATGTGTTTATGGCTTCATTTTGCATGTTTGAAGAATCTAGAAATTGGAGGTTAAAGAACATCATAGAAATCGTGAAGATAAGATCAAAAATTGAGAATATAGAGAAATGGAATAAGAATATAAGGGTGAGAGAAATTGTAGAGAGAGAGAGAAGAAGTTTGTTGAAAAAATGAATGTAATATTTCTTCATATCCATTTGTTGTTACAAACTCCATATATAAAATAAATTGAATAGTACACTACATAAAAGACTTTATATAAACGATTCTACATAAAATAGGACTCTTGATAAATAATTCCATACAACTGACTCACACTAATTATGATAGGACTGTATGAGAAATGATTCCCCAAACGAGACACACAATAATTAATAAGGACTCGTACTAAATCCCTAACATTAATCATGCATCATTAGTTGTCTCAAGTCCTCCCAAGTCATGCACGCCCTCGCCTCATCTCCACATCAATTCTGCATCAAACCAAATAAGTGAGAAAATAAGTCAAAAAGGTCCAACAAGTGAAGATATACGGCAAGTAAGCAGAGTATTGTGCTTATATATCAGTCAACTTTCGCCATCTAACTGAAGAACAAAATAGGAAGAAAAGAAAAAAACCATACATAACATATAATTTCTAAACAACAAAACATCAATTATAAGGAACTACTTCACTATCATTTGTAGTAAAACAGCACAAAATGATGGTTTTATTGAAACTTAGCAAAGAGTAACTCAAGCCGTTCGTACAGAAAAGCAAACTTCTTCATTATCATTACAATTCATCTAAAGTCTCGTGCCCACTAAAAGTTGTGAACCCTATGTCCTAACGTCTGCCACTTACCAATTATAAAGAACTACTCTATATTTCGTTTCATTCTTCTAACATCTATAGTTAATTTTGTCCAACTGAACATCAGTATCACTATAACCTACAGACTATGTACAAAAGTTCTATTCATAAGACTGTTAAACTTAGCTCTACTAATAAGAAAGCAAAGTTCATATAATTAACTTGATCAAACATTGTACTTATCCAGGGCTCTTTTAGTGTAAAAAGTGTGCAAAGGGTTAGACTAAGTAGCAACTAACCAAGGCAACACTATGTATAACAAGGACATTCACAATTCAAACATAATAATTGTTATAAAATGCCTTTAATCAAGTTCAAAACCCCACTTACATCAAGATTTGGTGAGGATTTGGTTCATTCAATCTTATAAAAGAAAAAAAAAGGTCTTATAAGGAGTAATTGCTTATTTGCTTGAGACCAGGTCTTAGCAGACACCTTACTAGCAATGGTGTCGGCTTTCAAAATTAAAAAAACCTATCATGAAAAGCCTAGTTACCACCATGTCATTATGAGCATAAAGTATATTCAGATAAAGCAATGGAGGGGCATAAAATACAGGACAACATGAACAAGCTACTCATTCATTCACATTACCTTTTCTCAGATTAAATGACACAGCTACCCACCATCCTTTTGAAGCGTTTCTATAAGTTGCATTGCATACATTTAAAAAAAAAAAAAGGAATTTTGTTTACTTTGTTAATGCTTTTATCAACACATTAACTAGTTACAACCATAATCGTTATATCATACTCACAGCTTTACACTTGCGGTTATTTTGTATATGTTCTCTCTAGTTTTTTAATAAATATTTTGATTCTTTCTCCTTGATTTGCTTTAGTGAAAATCACACTGAAAATAAAAAATTGATGCATCTAAGTGAAGATGTAAGAGCAAAACAGACTAACAAAAATAAAAGGCAAACATATCAATAAATATAGCAAACACAAAAATCAATAAATATACCACCAATCTTCTGCATCCAATACGCCATCTTCAATGACTTGGTTTATACGTGCTTCATCTTGGGCGTTTTCAATGATAAACCATTCGTAGAATGGTTTAGCGTGCTGAGAAAGCAGTCCACTCTCACAATCTATCCGCCCCTTGTATTCGACCAAAGTCTGCATATACCTTAGAAAATAGTGCCTGTATTTTACAATATGGTCTTTGTACATCTGGAAACCGATACTGGTAGAAGCGTAGCCATCCTTCAACTCCATTTTGCACGGGTTACTCGCTATCTTTTTCAATTTCACTTCCGTATTTTGGCTGGTGTAAGTCTCTTCAACGAAAAAGTACGAAATGTCTTCAAACTCTTCAAAGTCGTTCAATGAATGCAAGAATAACCGAGACCTTTTTATCTGCTAGAAAACACAACAGAATACTCAAATTAAAAGAGAAACATAATAAATATATACATATAACTAGAAAACAAATAACATTAAAGAAAAAATTAAGGTCCGAGTGTTTGAAAGACCCTAATACTCCAACACCGAGACCTTTCTCTCTGTGAGCACAATAGAATATTCAAATTAAAAGAGAAAACATACTACAAATATATGTAAAAAAAATAGAAGACAAATAACATTAAAAGAAAAATTTACAGATCTTAAAACATCTCTAGAAAATTTGAGTGGGTTTATATCGATATGAGGCACCAAAACTACTGGATCACTGGCACACATCTATTTGATTTTGTAAAACTCTAAGATCTTGATAAGTTCTTTGTACAAATTATAACAGCATCCAAATTGAAGCCGGCTATGCCTTATCACTTCTCTTGGTAAAGTAGAACATTGAGGATATATTGTACCTAAAACCTTTGATTCTTTTGAATATTTTGTTCGGTCTAGAAATGGATGTAGGTCCATAATGGACACCCCTACGTTTCTTACGCCAATATCAATAATTAACGAAAGATAAGCGGCCGAGTTTTGGTCATCAAATAGATGACTTAAAAAATGAAAAGCGTCTCTACGTTTCTTGTATTCATAGGCAGCAAGTGCAGATCTTGCTCCTACACGCAAAAATTGCCTTTTAAAAAGCTTAAGTCCAAAATCTTTCATTTTTTTTTAAGCAATGTGTCATGCCCAGGGCATTTTTAATTGATTTTCTGTTAAGTTTATGTCATGATTTTGCATGTTTGAAGAATCTAGAAATTGGAGGTTGAAGAACACAGTAGAAATCGAGAAGATAAGATCAGAAATTGAGAAGAGAGAGAAATAAAATAGAGAATATAAGGGTTAGAGAAATTGGAGAGAGAGAGAGAATAGAAATTAGTTGAAAAAAAATGAATGTAATATTTCTTCATATCTATTTGTTGTTACAAACTCCATATTTAAAAGAAATTGAATAGTAGACTGCATAAAGGACTCTATATAAAGGATTCTACATAAAATAGGACTCTTGGTAAATAATTCCCTACAACTGACTCATACTAATTATGATAGGACCGTATGAGAAATGATTCCCTAAACGAGACACACAATAATTAATGTGGACTCGTACTAAATCCCTAACATTAATCATGCTTCATTAGTTGTCTCAAGTACTCCCAAGTCATACACGCCCTCGCCTCATCTCCACATCAATTCTGTATAAAAAATAATAAGTGAGAAAATAAGTCAAAAAGGTCCAACAAGTGAAGATATACGGCAAGTAAGCAGAGTATTATGCTTATATATCAGTCAACTTTCGCCATCTAATTGAAGCTACATAACATATAATTTCAAAACAGCAAAACAACAATTATAAGGAACTACTTCATTATCATTTGCAGCAAAAGAGCACAAAGTGATGGTTTTATTGAAACTTAGGAAAGAGTAACTCAGGTTGTTCGTTCAGAAAAGCAAACTTCTTCATTATCATTAAAATTCATCTCAAGTCTCGTGCCCACTGAAAGTTGTGAACCCTATGTCCTAACGGCACTACACTACTCTGCCACATACCAATTATAAGGAGCTACTCTATATTTTGTTTCATTCTTCTAACATCTATAGTTAATTTTGTCCAATTGAACATCAGTATCACTACAACCTACAGACTATGTACAAAAGTTCTAATCATAAGACTGTTAAACTTAGCACTACTAATAAGAGAGCAAAGTTCATATAATAAACTTGATCAAACATTGTACTTATCAAGGGCTCTTTTAGTGTAAAAAGTGTGCAAGGGGTTGGACTAAGTAGCAACTAACAAAGGCAACACTATGTATAACTGACTCACACTAAATAAGATAGGACTGTATGAGAAATGATTCCCCAAACGAGACACACAATAATTAATATGGACTTGTACTAAATCCCTAAAATTAATCATTCATCATTAGTTGTCTCAAGTCCTCCCAAGTCATGCACACCCTCGCCTCATCTCCACATCAATTATGCTTCAAACCAAATAAGAGAGAAAATAAGTCAAAAAGGTCCAACAAGTGAAGATATACGACAAGTAAGTAGAGTATTATGCTTATATATCAGTCAACTTTCGCCATCTAATTGAATAACAAAATAGGAAGAAAAGCCCAACATAACATATAATTTCAAAACAGCAAAACAACAATTATAATGAACTACTTCATTATCATTTGCAGCAAAACAGCACAAAATGATGGTTTTATTAAAACTTAGCAAAGAGTAACACAAGCTGTTCGTACAGAAAAGCAAACTTCTTCATTATCATTAAAATTCATCTCAAGTCTCGTGCCCACTGAATGTTGTAACCCCTTTGTCCTAACGGCACTACACTACTCTACTGCATACCAATTATAAAGAACTACTCTATATTTTGTTTCATTCTTCTAACATCAATAGTTAGTTTTGTCCAATTGAACATTAGTATCACTATAACCTACAGACTATGTACAAATGTTCTATTCAAAAGACTGTTAAACTTAGTTCTACTAATAAGAGAGCAAAGTTCATATAATTAACTTCATCAAACATTGTATTTATCTAGGGCTTTTTTAGTGTAAAAAGTGTACAAGGGGTTGGACTAAGTAGCAACTAAACAGGGCAACACTATGAATAACAAGGACATTCACAATTCAGACAGATTAATTGTTATAAAATGCCTTTAATCAAGTTCAAAATCCCACTTACATCAAGAATTGGTGGCGATTTGGTTCTTTCAATCTAATAAAAGAAAAACAAAGGTCTTACAAAGAGTAATTGCTTATTTGCTTGAGACCAGGTCTCAGCAGACACCTTACTGGCAATGGTGTCGGCTTTCAAAATTAAAAAACCTATCTTGAAAAGCCAGGTTACCACCCATGTCTTTATGAGCATAAAGTATATTCAGATGAAGAAATTGAGGGGCATATAATACAGGACAACATGAACAAGCTACACATTCATTCACATTACCTTTTCTCATATTAAATGACAAAACCACCCACCATCCTTTAAAAGCCTTTCTAAAAGTTGCATTGCATACATTAAAAAAAAAAAACGAATTTTGTTTAGTTTGTTGTTGCTTTTATCAACACATTAACCAGTTACAACCATAATCGTTATATCACACTCACAGCTTTACACTTGCTGTTATTTTGTATATGTTCTCTCTAGTTTTTTAATAAATATTTTGATTCTTTCTCCTTGATTTGCTTTAGTGAAAATCACATTGAAAATAAAAAATTGATGCATCTAAGTGAAGATGTAATGTAATCTAGATCCAAATGTAAGAGCAAAGCAGACTAACAAAAATAAAAGGCAAACATATCAATAAATATAGCAAACACAAAATTCAATAAATATACCTACAGTCCTCGGCATCCAGTAGGTCCTTTTCAATGACTTGGTTTAGGCGTGCTTCATCTTGGGCGTTTTCAATGATAAACCATTCGTAGAATGGTTTAGCGTACTAAGAAAGCAGTCCGCACTCACATTCTATCCGCCCATTGGATCCGACCACAGTCTGCATATACCTTACAAAATAGTGCATGTATTTGACATATGGTCTTTGTACATCCAAAAACAAATGCTGATAGAAGCGTAGCCATCCTTCAACTCCATTTTTCACGGGTTACTCACTGTCTTTTTCAATTTCACTTCCGCATTTTGGATGGTGTAAGTCTCTTCAACGAAAAAGTACGAAAATGTCTTCAAACTCTTCAAAGTCGTTCAACGAATGCATGAATAACCGAGACCTTTTTCTTTGTGAGAAAACACAACAGAATATTCAAATTAAAAGAGAAAACATAATAAAAATATATATAAAACTAGAAAAAAAATAACATTAAAAGAACAAAATTAAGGTTGAGTGTTGGAAAGACCCTAATACTCCAACATCGAGACCTTTCTCTCTGTGAGCACAATAGAATATTCAAAAAAAAAAAAAATACTACAAATATATGTAAAATAGAAGACAAATAACATTAAAAGAAAAACTTACAAATTTTAAAACATCTCCAGAAATTTTGAGTGGGTTTATATCGATAGAAGGCACCAAAACTACTGGATCACTGGCACAAATCTATTTGATTTTGTAAAACTCTAAGATCTTGAAAATTTCTTTGTACAAATTATAACAGCGTCCAAATTGAAGTCGGCTATGCCTTATCACTTCTCTAGGTAAAGTAGAACATTAAGGATATATTTTACCTAAAACCTTTGATTCTTTTGAATATTTTGTTCGGTCTAGAAATGGATGTAGGTCCATAATGGACACCCCTACGTTTCTTATGCCAATATCAATAATTAACGAAAGATAAGAGGCCGAGTGTTGGTCATCAAATTTATGACTCAAAAAATGAAAAGTGTCTCTACGTTTCTTGTATTCATAGGCAGCAAGTGCAAATTTTTCTCCTACACGTAAAAGTTGCCTTTTAAAATGCTTAAGTCCGAAATCTTTCATTTTTTTTATTTTTATTTTGAAGCAATGTGTCATGCCCTGGGCATTATTAATTGATTTTCGGATGTGTTTATGGCTTGATTTTGCATGTTTGAAGAATCTAAAAATTGGAGGTTGAAGAACATCATAGAAATCGTGAAGATAAGATTAGAAATTGTGAAGAGAGAGAAATAGAATAGAGAATATAAGGGTGAGAGAAATTGTAGAGAGAGAATAGAAATTAGTTGAAAAAATGAATTTAATATTTGTTCATATCCATTTGTTGTTACAAACTTCATAGTTAAAAGAAATTGAATAGTACACTGCATAAAGGACTCTATATAAAGGATTCTACATAAATAGGATTCTTGGTAAATAATTCCATACAACTGACTCACACTAATTAAGATAGGACCGTATGAGAAATGATTCCCTAAACGAGACACACAATAATTAATATGGACTCATACTAAATCCCTAACATTATTCCTTAAATTTAAAATCCTTACCTTTCCTTTCCCTTAAAAAACATCATTGTCCTCAAGGATGGAAGCTTGTAATCTAACAAGGAAAATAGCATATGAACTAAAAACTGGAAATTGCCATAATTGAAATTGAAATCTAATTGATAATTTCAATTGTGGCCCAATTGGCCCAATGTTGCATCTGATCCAGTTGTCCACGGAAAACGTCTAAATAAATTGTGGCCCAATTGGTAACAGTGACACCCAATTCGCCAAGGGGTGCTCCAACTAGCCCAATAACAAGATCCCTAACGGTGTCATTGGGAACTAATAGGCCATCGTAATATGGTGCCGTTTTTGGAACTATAAAAGCTTTAACTCGAAACACAACGTTTCGAGTTGTGTCTGATGCTATAAAGCATCTCGTCTTCTTCTTCACGTAGCTCATCTGAAGCTTAACTCTAAGATTTCCAAATCTCAATGAAACCCTAACTTCTTCTTCTTCTTCAATAAAACACAAATTCATCCACAATTTCTTCCAAAATCTACCACAACTCCCCATGATAATCCCATATACTTCTGGCGATCCTCCCGGATTGAATTTAGGTAGGTGGCACAAGATTGCAGTAACCTGGTGCCAGAACTGTGCAACCGTGAGTACTCAGTTTTGGAACCGATTCAGAACACTGTTGGTCTCCGATAAGTCTAGAAGCTATCTCGATCGGAGTCGATTTACGTCAGGGAACGTCGTTGGTAATCTGACAGCGGCGGTGCGTGAGCTAGTTGGTCAGAATCGATAAAGGACTCGTTTCAGGACATGGTTGGTCTCCGAAAACACCATATGTTGTCTCTTCAGCCTTGTTCGAAAATGATCTACGTCAGGAAATGACGTGGGTGTTGTGGCAGCTGTCCATAAGTTATAGTGGACAATGTGGAGTAGCTTGAAAGTGACGGTGACGTCGTGGGTGGGGTAGAGGAGGACCGTGTTGGCTTTGTCGGTGACGATGGTGCATGAGAATGTAGACATTCTTCGGTGTTGAAACTGATCCCAAGTATGGTCAGCCACTTGAAAGACCATAAGCTAAACAATTTTTTTTTTTAATTTTCTGGAAATGATTCGGTGGTATCAAGCCTACTTTCAGGTTCTGAAAATCGTACAAGAGCAGAAACAGATCCGAGCTAAAAGGAACTGGTTGAGCTAGAATTGGAGCTTGGTCGGTCACCGGAAAGATGCGTAGCTGGCCATCGGATTTCATCTTGACCTGGGGCTGGTATTGGTAAGGTTTCCCTTCCTTAGCATGCCTCAATTTTTAGATCAACCTCTCTGTTGTTGAGCTAGTTCTTGGTTTTGGGACAGTGTTTATAGGTGGTTCATATGGCCAAGATTTGGGTCTGATGAAATAGACTAATTTTAGTGTGTTCTAGTTAATTATTTGGGAAGATTGAATCTGGTTAGGTGGGGTAATTGGTGTTGTGTTAGGGATTGGTTTAATAGGTGACTCCGGATCTGAGCCAGAATTTGCCTTAATAGGTGTATCTTCTGGATCCTTTCTAGTTTCCCTGAGAATCTCTATCATTCTATCAATTCCTTTGTTTAACATCAACTCAAGGGGTTTAATTCTTCCGTTACTAGCTGTAGCAACTCTAGTTCTAACATTTTTGCCATTTGATTTCAACTTCCTCTGCTTGATATGCCTTAATTTTTTTTCTGAAAAATCTGGTTGATGTTGAATATCTGGAAAATTTTGAAGAACAAGTTGAAGATATTTGAAAAAAAAATAAGAACAGAAGATAGAATTTAGAAATTGGAAAGATCAAAGATCAGAGAGAGATAGAGAAAATTTAACAGAGGGTAGGTATAGAAGAGATCGCCTAATGCTACAGATTGTCTGGAAAGTGCTATAATACCATTTGTCATGCCCTGGGCAATTTTAATTGATTTTCTGATATGTTTATGGCTGGATTTTACAGGTTTGATGAATCTGGAAATCGGAGGTAGAAGAACAAGAGTAGAAATCATGAAGATAAGATCAGAAATTGAGTAAAGAGAGAAATAGAATATAAAATATAAGGGTGAGAGAATTGTAGAGAGAGCGAATACAAATTAGTTGAGAAAATGGATGTAATATTTCTTCATATCCATTTGTTGTTACGGACTCTATATTTAAAAGAAATTAAATAGTACACTGCATAAAGGACTCTACACAAAATAGGACTCTTGGTAAATGATTTCCTATAACTAATTCACACTAATTAAGATAGAACCGTATGATAAATGATTTCCTAAACTGAGACAAACACTAATTAATATGGACTCGTACTAAATCCCAAACATTAATCCCTAAATTTCCAATCCTTACACAATGTGGTAAGAAAAACTGTTCGTGAAAAAAAGCAAAACAAAATCTACAATTGACAGGAGCACACACACTACGAAAAAATATTGAAAAAAAAAAGAAAAAAACAACAAAAGGAGTTCCTTACATTGGAAATCATCGACACTCGACAGTAAAAGAAAATCGAAAGAAATAAAAAAACGTATACATAATCCTAAGAAAAAAGGTTTTTGTTTTGTTTGATGCTACGAAGAAAAAAACGAGTGGGTTTTTGTTTGAAGTCGTCAAAAGGCTTCATTTTTTGTTTTATTTTTCAAAAGGCTTCTCTCTGGGAGAGTTTCTCAGAAGGCTTTCTCATAAGAGTGTTCTCATTCTGGGAGTCTCTTAAGCTTTTCAGTCAAGTAACTGTTGCAGCTGCTTGTTTTCTTTTTATTTGCAGCAGAGCAGATACAAACACTTTTTGGTGCTCGTACGGTTGCTAGTAGCTACCTAGATATCATTAATAGTAACCCAATTTTTTATTTTTTAAAAGAATATTAATAAAAAAAAGTCCCTCTAGTTTTAGGTATTAACTTTTTGGTCCTCTAATATGAAAAATAGTTCGTTTGATCCCTATCTTCTGTTAACATTTTAATGAAATAACAATTTTACCCTTCACAACATATTTAATTGGTTTATTTCTTCCATTTTGTTTGTTGTATAAATTCTTGGCTTAATTAACTTTTTTCAAAAGTTTATTTAATTAATTATATATATTTACAGGTTAAAATTGTTTAACCATTTAATCCCATAACAAATATGCTTAATGTTAAATGAGTATTATTAGGAATCACAATTTGAATAAACGGGTCGTGCCGGTGTACACATTTATTAAATGGGTGGTGTTGAGTTTTAGAGGTGCAACCTATTTAATAAACGGGTCATATCCGGTTTGGTCCAACCCGATCCGTTAACAAAGATTGCCAGATCTAGTTTGAAAGGAATCGGTGGTGAGAAATTTTTTTGAATGAGTGGGACAGAGATCGATTGTGAAGAGAGAGAAAATGAAGATTTTATTTTTTTAATTGCTTTTAATTTTTTATTATTTTATTTATTTATATTTACTAATCTTATCCTTTATTTACCACCACTATTTTTATAGTTGTAATAAAGCTAATTACACCAAACTCCCTTACGGTTTACACTTTTACACATATAAACAATTTTATCATTAATTAACACTCACCTCCTCTCCCGTTAGTCAAAATTGGTCAAACTTAATAGTTGATGTTTGACTAACAAAATACAAAAATGCCCATAAAATTCTTAATTAAATTTTTATAAGATTTTTTTAATGTTTTTTTTTAAGTAATTTGAAAAAAAAATATGTCAGTGGAGTTCCAGATTAGATCTCCATTGAAGGATGATCTCCTAAAATCTCCATAAAAAAAAACCAGAGATTTTCTTCGATGGAGACGATCTCCATCAAAGATCTCTTCAAATGGAGGAAAAAAAAATATTATAGATTGATACCTCCTACTTCAATGCAGTCATCTCGACCATGATGGAGAAGACTTCATCTTTGTCACTCAAGTCCATCTTGAGCGAAAATGATGGTTCAATCTCCATCGAAGAAGACTTAATCTCATTCGATAGAGATTTGGATGTGGAGATCCACCTATCTTTTTTTTTTCAATTATTTCTCCTAAATAGTTAAATTAATCTCCACCATCCATATTGAGATAGACGGTGGAGAAAAAAAGATTTTTTTTTTTGGTTTTCTTACTTTTGTTTTAAATTAATCTATTTTTTATAATTTTTTATGATAATTTGAAATAGAATTATTTATTTTTCAATAAAAAATAAATAGAATTACTTTTCTCTTCAAAATTCTTAATTTTCAATTAATATTAATTTTTCAAACGTTTTTTTCTCAATCAATCTCTATGTTAAAAAATTTATTGAATTTTTGATATGTTTTTTTAAAGCTTCAAATGACTAAAATATCGTCAGTTCAATGGAGCTCCATCAATGATCTGCATAAGAACTAGCGGGCTCACTATCATCAAGTTCAGATGGAGCCTCTGCCAATGCACTTGAAAACAGTTGGCGAGTCCGTTGCCCCTACATTCTATGCCCAAAATGAGGCCACTTATCATTTCCTAGAAGTTTTGACATGGGCCCTCTTATCGGGTATCACTACGTGCTCTCTAACAGTGAAAGAGATGATGGTAAGCAACCAGTGGATGCAAAATCTGTCAACATGCTGCCTAGCTCTCCCACGAGAGAGGAAAACTCTACGCGTTTGCCTGATGATGCGCATGTGGAGCAAAACTAGCTTGTATAGGCTTTATCTTTCTCTTGAAATTTTGATACCATTTGCAATAAGAAATCAGTTCTCATTTTTCTTTTGAGTGATTCAAATTTGAGAGTGTTCATCTATCATTCCCTTATATTTTCTAGGAAGGTTTGAGAAGATTTTGTTGTTGTTTTTGGTGGTTCAACAAACAAAAATGAGACAACACATAATCTCTAAAGGTATTGAATTTTCTCTTGAGTTTTCTTCTTGAATGTGTTCAATAACATTGGGCTTCCTTCTTCCATACATATATGTGTTTTGTATATGATTTAATTAGAGTTTTGAACTCTTTTGAAACTAGAATGAAATCAATTGAAATCTCACATATTGAGTTATGTTTTGATCATTGCTTATGTTTTCACATGTTTGGGATTGTATTGTGCTAGTTTCCATCTTGGTCTTTTTTGTGAACTTTGATTGATTGATTGATTTTTGACAAAATAGCCTTTACATGTGTTAGGTGGATTTAATTGACTATTTTTAGGAATAACACATTTGATTGAATCCTTAGAGTCATGTTTGAGTTTGATTGAACATATTGAATCTTGTATGCTCTAGGATTTTTGCTAGAAATCAAATTGACTTTATCATGTGATTTTAGCATATTTTTGTATATGTGACTAAAATCGGTTTTAATTTTTTTTATTTAAAGATCGTAAACAACCTGGAGCCAGTGAACTTGGGATCATAGTTTTTTCAGAACTAATACATATAAAATTATTACAATAATAAAATATACGTATATACAGGAAACTATAATCAATATAAAGAAGAAGAAAATCTTACCAACGTTTGGAGGCTCCTTCACTTGACAATATGCTCCTTGTCAGAACCATTCGATCTTTATTCCTATCTCTCGGGATTGGTAAGTGTATGTGGGAGCACCAGAGTTTCAGGAACCAGAACGGAGGATGTAGAGAAAATTAAGGAAACTCTTTCTTCGATATCAGTGCACAACACTTGCACACAAAATCTTCTCTCTCTTTTTGGTGTTATCTCATGCACACACACTTGCACACTAACACTCACTTGCAGAAAATGACTCACGCACACACTTGCACACTATTTCAAACAGGCGTCTCACGCACATGCATTTGTAGCCAAAATGAATTAGTTGATGCATTGATATATTTATGCGTTGATTAGTTTGTATTTCGCACTCTATCAACACACGCACACACTGCTATATCAGTGTTGTGTTGCTCTTTTTTTGAAAAACTAGGTTTGGAGGCACATGCAAGGCATGTGCTTCCTGAATGCATGTTTTATAACAATATATTATATAAGCACATTTTATATTCATTATAAATTTTACCACCTGAAAACATGGCAAATATAATAACTTTGGCAAATTTTGCTATATATTATAAGTTTATAACATTACATGTACATATATATATATATAATTAAAAGTATATATATATATATATATATTGTTGTCGAGAAGAAATTGCAATCACACAAATCTAAACACAAAAAAGAAAGCAATAATAAAAGAAGACACAAAATATTTTACGTGGTTCAACAATTTGCTTACGTCCACGGAGCGCACCGCACTCAATCCACTATATCTCAAAGTTGATTACAATCTCTATGTCTCTCTTTCAGTCTCTCTACAATTGCTCTATCTCTTTAACAATTTTTCTCACACACTACACACTTATTTTTCTGCTCTATTCTTCTCACTTTTTTAAGTACAAATAATGGTGGTATTTATATAGCACTAGGGTTAGTCAAAATCCCAATTAGAATCTATTTCCTATTCCAATTACTTGTGCACGCAGGATTTCCTATTTCTCAGGAAACCCGTCTCTACCGCGATCTGGACCGCTGTGTGGGCATATGACTACGCCGCGGTCCACAACGCGTAACACGCATGTGGAACTCCGCTCCACAGACCGCGGTTTGTGCACCTTGTCTACGCCCCGGTAAGCACAGCAGGTCACCTCTGTGATTCTTCGTTATGTGTGCCGCGGTCTGGGTCATTACCTTCGCCGCGGTCGCTGCCGCGCCACCTGCCAGAATTATTTTCTTCACTTGTTTCTGACTTCACATAACCCAACAATCTCCCACTTGAAGACTGAAACTCAATAGGCGTTCTCCATCCTTCCTTGATGACTTAGTGGATAAATTACAGTGCGCTCATTTCCTATGTCTTTACTCTTGAAGACCCACTGAAGTTGCGCAAAACTCTAGTTTTTCAGTAGTGACTGGCTTGGTTAACATGTCAGCCGGATTCTTAGTTCCTACAATCTTCACTAGCTTCAACACTCATTCTTCAATTAACGATCGAATGAAGTGGTAGCGCAGGTCTATATGCTTGGTCCTAGAATGGAACGCTGAATTCTTGGTCAAGTGTATTGCACTTTGATTGTCACTATACAACACATTCATCACCTGATCGAATCCCAACTCGGCTAACAACCCTTGTAACCATATCAACTCTTTGCTTGCTTCTGTCACAACCACATACTCAGCTTCTGTTGTAGAGATTGTCACTATCTTCTATAACTGGGACACCCAACTAACTACAGTACTCGCCATTGTAAACACATATCCAGTGGTACTTTTTCTATGATCCATTTCTCTGGTAAAATCTGAATCCACATAACCTTCCAGCTTGAGTTCAACTCTCTTGAAGGTTAGACATTTCTCTGTCGTACCCTGTAGGTATCTTAGGATCCATTTCACGACCTCCTAGTGAGGCTTGCCCGGATTGAACATGTAGCGACTCACAACTCCCACTGCTTCGGAAATGTCAGGTCTTGTGCAAGTCATGGCATACATTAGACTTCCAATGGCTGAAGCGTAAGGAACTCTAGCCATGACCTTCACTTCTTCCGTCTTTGGACTCTGATCCTTAGACAACTTGAACTGACAAGCTAAAGGTGTTCTTACTGGTTTAGCATTTTCCATGCTGATTCTCTGCAACACCTTCCGAATGTACTCTGCTTGTGAAAGCTTCAATGTGCCTTCCTGTTCGTTTCTGCTAATCCTCATTCCAAGAATTTTCTTTGCTGGACCAAAATCCTTCATCTCGAATTCACTTGAAAGTTGCTTCTTCAAATTATTTATCTCTTCTAAATCTGCACCAGCTACTAACATGTCATCAACATAAAGTAACAATATTATAAAACTGGACTTAACCTTTTTGAAATAGCAGCAGTGGTCATCATTGCATCTTAAGTAGCCATTCCTTTGCATGAACCCATCGAACTTCTTGTACCACTGGCGGGGAGCTTGTTTTAAACCATACAAGCTCTTAGTCAACTTGCATACCAACTCTTCCTTGCCATCTTCCGCAAACCTCTTTGGTTGCTTCATGTATATATCTTCCTCCAAATCTCTATGAAGAAAGACAGTCTTCACATCTAACTGCTTCAGATATAACCTTTTTGCTGGGACAATACTTAACACTAGCCGGATCGTAGTTAGTTTAACAACAGGAGAAATTTTTTTAGAGTAGTCGATACCTTCAATTTGTTGGAAACCTTTGACTACGAGTCATGCCTTGTATCTCTTGGAACCGTCATGTTCCTCCTTGATCCGATACGCCCACTTATTCTGTAGGGCTTTCTTTCATTCAGGCAACTTGGTTAACTCCCAAGTTTGGTTAGATGCCAACGACTTCATCTCATCCTTCATTGCAAGCTCCCATTTGCTCGCATCTTCTTCCTGACAAGCTTCATCATAGTACTCAGGTTCTCCCGTATCTGTCAGCAGCATGTAGTGCAAGTATTTCCTATTTGGTATAGGAGTTCGAGTTGATCTTCTCAATGTATTATCGACCTGTGTTATTGGAACATCTCTATGTGGGATTGATTATTGTACCTGAGGCTGCACACATTGCTCTTCATCATTCTATTTGATGTGTTCCATGATCTCTCTATCCTGCACATCATTTGGATCAAAAAACTCTGGCTCTTCTGGCTCAGACATCTGTGTGTTCCTATCTTTGTACATGACCCTTTTGTTGAAGACAACGTCTCTACTTTTGATCGTCTTACGGTTTTGGTCATCCCATAACTTGCAACCAAAGTCATCCTCTCCATAGCTCACCAAAGTACACTTTACTGACTTGGCGTCTAGTTTACTCCTTGCATGATCACATACATGTACATAAGAAACACACCTAAACACTTTAAGGTGAGAAAGTGTTACCTCTTTCCCAGTCCAGATCTCTTCTGGTATAGCGAGGTCCAAAGGCTTTGATGGTCCTCTGTTGTTCAAATATGATGCTGTATTGACTGCTTCTGCCCAAAACTGTTTTGGCAGCCCTGAGTGTAGCCTCATGCTTCTAGCTCTCTCAGTCAATGTTCTATTCATCCGTTCTGCTATGCCATTCTGCTGTGGGGTTCCAGGAACCGTCCTACTAAGCTTTATCCCATTTTGGTAGCAAAACCTCTTGAACTCAATGTTTTTATATTCTCCACCATTGTCTAAATGCAGCTTTTTGATCTTCAAACCTGTCTCATTCTCAACCCTGGCTTTCCATCTCTTGAAAGCATCAAATACCTCAGACTTGTATTTTAAAAAGTAAACCCATACCTTTCTGGAATGGTCGTCGATGAAAGTGACGAAGTACAGTTTACCTTCGGTTTATGAGACTGAAGTTGGATCCCAAACATCGGTGTGCACTAGTTCCAGCTTCTCTTTTGTTGATGTTTTTTCTTTCCTCTTGAAGCTCACTCACTTCTGTTTTCCTATAATGCAACTCTCATAGAAATCAACCTCAACGAATTTTAAATCTGGCAACTTACCTTTTGAATACAGACACTTTAACCCTTGAGAACTTATGTGCCCAAATATTTGATGCCACAAGTTCGGATCGTCTTTGCTTTCCGCCATAAGTTCTTACTTCCTCGGACGATTGTCATTGCACCTTTTGAAATCTTCCACTTATCACCTGTGAAAGTTGTCACAAAACCATCTGACGTCAGTTGCCCAATGGAGATCAAATTCTTCCTTAAGTCCGGTATATGCCTCACATTGTCGAGCTTTCAAACTGACCCTTGCAGTTGAATCTTCACATCTCCCTTCCCGGTAATATCGCATGCTTGATCGTCACCAAGATACACTTTACCCATATTTCCGGAGACGTAGTTCTCGAGCAATTCCCTATGAGGTGTGGCATGGAATGACTCTACCGAATCCAAGACCCAAGACTCCGTCTTGCTTTCCAACGAGCAGATAAGGCAGTCATCTGACTCCTCCGATACACATTCGCACTGTTCTTGCCCTTATCTTTCTTCTCAGATCTACACTCATACGAGAGATGGTCTTTCTTACCATAATTCCAGTATTCAGCATCCATTTTGCTTCGTTGCTGGTTTCCCGAATAGTTAGCCTGATTCTTGATTTGGACTTACCTCTAGACTTTGATCTTCCCCGTTGACTTGTGTTTCTATTTTTGTCTCTACCTTCTCTACCTTCCAAACTCAATGCTGAAGATGTAGATGCCCATGATCTCTCTTCACGCATTCTGATCTCTTCCATCATGATCATGTTTATAACCTGCTAAAGATTCAACTTTTCTTTCCTGAACAAGTTGGCAATCGACTAGCATGTCATTTTCTAACTTTCTGGCATTTGGGTGAGTAGAAACGCCACCATAAACTCCTCATCAAACCCCATAGATAAAGAACACAACTCGTCCTTTACTTCATTGAACTGGTTCAGAAAATCTTTAAAGTTCTGATCCTCCACCATCTTCAAGGTTGATAACTTCTTGACAAGATTGACTTTCCTTACCTCAGAAGGCTGTTCGTATAGATATGATAGGGTATCCATTAGATCTTTGGCTGTCTGTTGATCTTTTACGTTGAAGGCAACCTGCTTCGTCAAACTGAGATGAATTGCTCCCAATGCTTTCCTGTCCAGGAGTTCAAAGTCATCATCATCCATGTTCTTCGGTTTCCGTTTCTTTTCCCAATCTTCATCGGTCATATCCTTTGGTCTCTCTTTTATCGGCCAATGCAGATCCTTTTGGTACATAAAATCTTCCATCTGTATCTTCCAGAAGCTGAAATTCAAACCATTGAATTCTCAATATTGTGTGTTTCCTTCTCTGACCCCATCTCCACGACAAAATCGATGACCTCGAGAGAACCTATATTTGTGTGAATAATATGCCCCAACCCGGAGCTCTGATACCAATTGTTGTCGAGAAGAAATTGCAATCACACAAATCTAAACACAAAATAGAAAGCAATAATAAAAGAAGACACAAAAGATTTTACGTGGTTCAGCAATTTGCCTACGTCCACGGAGCGCACCACACTCAATCCACTATATCTCAGAGTTGATTACAATCTCTCTGTCTCTCTTTCAGTCTCTCTACAATTGCTCTCTCTCTTTAGCAATTTTTCTCACACACTACGCACTTATTTTTCTGCTGTATTCTTTTCACTTTTTTAAGTACAAATAATGGTGGTATTTATATGGGAGCACAAGGGTTAGTCAAAATCCCAATTGGAATCTATTTCATATTCCAATTACTTGTGCACGCAGAATTTCATATTTCTTGCGAAACCCGTCTCTACCACGGTCTGGACCGCTGTGTGGGCATATGCCTGCGCCGTGGTCCACAACGCGTAACACGCCTGTGGAACTCCGCTCCACAGACCGCGGTAGGTGCACCTTGTCTGTGCCACGGTACGCACAACATGTCACCTTTGTGATTCTTCGTTGTGTGTGCCGCGGTCTGGGTCATTACCTCCGCTGCGGTCGCCGCCGCGCCATCTGTCAGAATTGCTTTCTTCAATTGTTTTTGACTTCACATAACCCATCAAATATATATATATATATATATATATATATATATATATATATATATAAATATATATATATATATATATATATATATATAAAGTAAAAGGTGCTTGTCTATAAAAAAAAAAGAGAAAACAAAAATAATTACTACCAAAATGTAGTATTAGAGAAAGCAATCATTTTTTCTATAATAATTTCATTATCAGTGTCAAAACAATAAAACCACTACTGATATTGAGCTTCAATAAAAGTAAAGTTACGTGTACTCATTAAAATACCCAAAATCTACATATTAAAGAGAGGATAGAGAAGCGGGAAGATAACCCAGAGAATGGACTCGAGCCTAGCAACATTCTCATCATCACCAGCCTCAATGGCACGAAGAAGAAGCTTAAAATATTGGTGGCGAAGAGTAGGGTCCATACCTTGAATAGCGACAAAGAAGACGTAATGGCAAATGAATCATTTGAGAAAACAAAATATCTGAAAAGAGCAAGAAATTTTAGAGAAAAGAAGGTTAGGGTTGTTAGTTAACAGAAAAAATGGGATCGTGAGAATGAAAGACAAAACGCTTCAAACAATATATAAAAGCAAGTGACGTCGCTGGATATACATGCGTCATCAGCTGAAAGTGGGGGAAGGTGCACGAAAACCAAAAACCACGCGCTGTTTGAAATTTGAAAAATAATGCACAATGATTTCCTCGGCCGAAACGTGTGTGGTGGTAACTGTATCACATTAAATAGGCATTAATGTACTACAAGACAAAAATAATAGAGTAAATTAAACACACGCAGCCGAACGTGTCTTACTCACAACGATTTTTATTCGACCTCATGTGTTTAAGGGGGTATTATTATTGATAAAATCTGAAGAATGATAAGTCAGCTTAACTATCCAAAGATGCGGGTAGGGATGGGGTGGGGGCCCATTGGGGCGGGGAGGGTCCCCCCACCGCCATTCCCATTCCTAAAACCTCCCCCACCCCCGCCCCCAAACCTCATTTAGGGGAAGTAGGGATGGGGTGTTTGGGAGGAGGTTCCACTGCCCCCACCCCGTCCCCATTTCCCTCATTTTCCCTATTTTCAATCCTAATATTTTTCAATTTGAAATTCAAAATTTTGAATTTGAGATTCGAAATTCAATCATTCGAATCGTTCGATTCACACTATTTCGATATTCAATTCTATAAATATTTTAAAATATATAAATGATTTAGTTTAATAAGAAGTTAATACAAATAACTATAGTAATATAGTTTAACACAAATAATATATGAGAAAATGGGGAAAATGGGTAGAAAGTAAATGAGTAATAGAGTTAAAGTTATTATTTTTTAAGAAAATAAAAGTAAAAATATATAAATATATAAGGGGATTTGGGGGATATGGGGATCCACCCCTTCCCCTATTAAAAGAAATGGGGGAATAGGCGAATGAAGGTAGGGGTAGGTTCCCCCACCCCCATTTAGATTTTGGGGGTAAAATTTACCCCTACCCGCACCCCAAACCCCATTTGGGGGTAAAATTTACCCCCAAATAGGGGTGGGGCCCTTTGGGTATGGGGGCCCGTGAGGGAAATACACATCCTTAGATGCGGGAGTCAAAGATGTTATGTCACCAAAAGTCAACTAGACTGAACCAACCTAAGTTGACTAAAGATGGTATCACAACACCCGGTCTGGGTTACCTAAACAATCGGGTAGAGATAACTCAACAGAGGTGATTAGATTGGTCAGACAAAGATGACCCGGTCAGGATTATCAAAATGGTCGGCTCAAAGCCTCCGGTCGGGTTTGGTAGATGATCGGTTGAGCGACACATGGACATTATCATATTCAATGCAATCATGACTCAAATATGTAGAGAACGAGTCTTACTCTAACAAGGTGTCTCAAAGCATACTCTGATAAGGAAACAAATTTCCTTATATATATCAAAGTCCAAATTAGGCAAGAAATCTAGTGCGTGAAGAATGCAAAACAGAAAAGAAGAATAAAACAACTCCAATACGTCAACTTTCTTTACTTGTATAACATGAATTAGGGTTTTATACATGTATAAATAGACCCTAATAACACGCATGAAATGGTGGAAGGTTAATTAAGATTCGAGAGAGCACGAAAGATCGAGTGTGTGTAATCAATTATTCATAGTGAAGCTTTTTTCTCACCGACTTCCGGCAACCGTGGACGTTTCCCCATTCCTAGGGTTTTACCACGTAAAACTTTCGTGCTCCTTTTGCTTTCTTGATTATTCGTAATAGGTAATTATTTGATTTCATATACACCATGTTCGACTTCTGATCCATCCAAAAATCACTGCCAACATGTATATATATATATATATATATATATATATATATATATAAAACTTCAAGTCAGTGTGCACTGATATAACTTTATTAGTGCGTTGGATGTGAACCACTATATTTACATACTTTGACTCAAAGTGTATGCACTTGTTAAAGCTTTTCCGTAATCAGTGGTCCACATGCAACCCACTGATATAAGTTATATCAGTACGCTCTGAGGAAAAATTTCTATATATATATATATATTAACTATTATAATATTTCGGGATCTTGAAGAACGGGGTTTGACCGTATTACTCGAACTCACAACTTCATGGGATTAGATGTGAGGGACTTCCCACTTAGACAATATCATATTGTCCGATTTGTGATATCTTAATATAGTTTGTAATATCACCAAACACGAGATTGTATTTGAACATCACCGATGCAAATGAATTAATTCACATGTTTCTATTTGGCAGAAAATGAATTCCTTGTCAAATGAATTAATCAACTTTCCAAGGCGCTTTCATACATATCCTAATTTGATATATCATTTTCTTTTAATGAAACCAAATTAATTATGAAGTATGGAGAATTAATAAAAAAAATCATTAGCTGAAGTTAGTTGTAAAAATATGATTTTTTAAAATTAATTATTATTTTCATTAGAAGAACATAATAGTTATTTACCGTCTTTTATGTTTTCATGTTAAAAGTTGTCTTTTTTTTTCATCCCACTTATAAACAAATTTTGCTCCAAACGCCAGTCATTTTGGTATACATTTTGTATTTATGAGTTAGAAATATTTTATTTAAACAAAACAAAACAAAATAACAAAATTTTAAATAATAATAAAATTGATTAAATAACAAAATAAGTAAATATTGGTGTACTTATAAAAATACAACACAACAAAATTAAAGGAATTGTATTTTTGACATTAAACGAGGTTTATTTATAAACAATATATTTTTTAAAATTTTAATGGAGTGTGCCTACCAAAGTGATGTATATACATTTTTTTAAGGGTGTAAATATTTTCGCTCAAAAAATAAAATGTTTTAAAAATATTACAGATCTAAAAATTATTTAAGTTCAATAATATATTTTAAAAAAATGTCAAATATTCTTAACATTTCCAAATATTAATGAAATTGTCAAAAAATATTCATTAACAACCTAACACATCCACCTTTTGTATAATAATATATCCTAATACGAAATATCACCAAACAAAGAATTGTATATGAATAATACAATCAAATTTAATACAATCCAATTCAATCTAATATAATGCAATCCAATGGTGTAATGTTGTAAATAAGCAATATCCGATGTGTTCAACTATTAATCAAGTGTGAAAATAATCTAGTAATGTTTGGATACTCTAATTACTCTATCACCCTAACGTTTATTTCGGTTACGTCCCAAGTATACATTGTTCCCAAGTAAACATTGTTTTGGTTATTAATTTCAAAAGTGTTTTCGCTTCGTAAATAGTCTAATATATTCATAAAATTGGAGTTCATTTGTCTTCGTTATTGGTTGAAACAATAATTATATTAATATTTGATCAATAATTGATAAACAATCTGAAATTAAAATTGACATTCATTATTTTGAATATATATATATTTATTTATTTAAATGAATTAAACATTTAATACAACTATTTTTTAGAAGTGTAAAATCAGTCATGTAACACTCGGCAAGAATTTTATTATTTAACATTTCACTAGTTAAATTAATATTGCTTTAAAAACAAATCTCTAATCAATTTAGATATGTAATAGATTTTGAAAAAAAAGAAAAGAATTGAATAAAAGTTAGATTGATTGTAAAAAAGAGATGAAAGAGGGTGGATGATGTTAGTTTGTTTACAAAGTGACTGGTTGAACATGTATTTTCATTTTATCACTTTTCTAATAATAATTTTAAGTTGACAATTAAGCCCTAAAGGTATCATTTTTCTCCTCTTATTTGTCACATTGCCCTACCATGTCATCATATGTACCATGTAATTTAAGTTTTTCTTTCTTAATTCGGAGTAGTTAACTTAATGTTTTGATGTTTAATAAAATATTGAATGCAATTAACATGACATGATTCCCCCCATACGCCCCTTTTTTTTTCTTTATTTCACAAATATAGTTTTCAAAATACTCTTTTGCAGATTAATTTCTCATAATTCAAGTCTATATAAGAATCATATAGATTTACTGCTAGTTCCTTTTTTAGAAATTTATTTTAAATTTGTTTTTTTTTACATTATTTAACATTTCTAAATTGAGGTGACGGCCTCGCCTCACTGGGAAAAACTGATCACATTTTTCTTTTAATTGCATTAATTTTTGTTTAGGCAACATCAACAATATTTTATGTGACAAACGTTTCCATATCCTTTTGTTTCATCTGTCTTGGTGATCTTTAAGACTTAATTCATTACAAAAGAGATTTGCGAAAAGAAAAATTAACTTTTTTCCTTGACAGCCGTTGGAGGCAATCAAATGGCTGAGATTAGATGTTGGATTAAAATAAATTGTGATATTTGTATTCTTGCCAGATGTCTATCCATTGCTTGACCCATCACCACATGACATTGGTTCTTCATGTGTTTAGGACTTATAGGAGTATTAGTGCATCTCACATATGTTTGACTTCTGACCTTAATGCTGCTTGCTATTAGATCAATGTCATTAAAACAGAGTAAAAAATAGAGCTGCATAGTAAAGAGTTTAGAGGCATATGATGATGTTCATGCAAGTATTGTTCCTGAGAATTTATCCTAATTGTTGAAGTTAGTTGCCTAATCTCAATCTTTGGAGAGTCAGCCAGATATATATTTTGAAGAGCCTTGAATGTCTGATGTCTGATGTCTATTGTATTATTTTTTTTTCTCTGTCCCGGATGCATAACAACTTATGAAATCCTACTGGAGATGCATCTGCTACTCTAGTCTCTGGAACTTGGATCCCCTTGAGCTGGGTAACTGGGGTGAAGGTATATGGGCCAAATGGAATGATTGATATGGAATATGCAAAAGGATTTTGCTTCTAGCTTTTGATAAAAAATTATTTGTTATAAAAACAGAAAGAAAGTAAGGGTCTGGCTTCTAGGAAATGCAGCATAGTTTACTACATCTTCCATCAGTTCATTATCATCTGGAAGTGGGAAGTTGTGGTGCAGTAAAGAGGAGTTTCAGATTTCTTCTTTGATGGTTTTTTTTTTTTTGGAAGATTTTAATATGAGGGGTATAAAATGTTTCTTTTGTTTCTGTTTTCAGTATTCTTTTATGAAGCCCTTATTGCTAGTTTAGTGCCTCTGATTACCTCTGACAATACCCAACCCGACTCCTCTCTGAAGTACGAGGGAGGTCCTGTGAGCTGTACTTTTTACTAACATGATAAAAGGATTTCGACTAAAATTCCATAGAAAATACTTACTTTTAAACATAAAAAAATATAAAGAAAATATTGGAGAGTACAAAATGTGTATAACTGATAGTCCTCTATTGCCATTTTCATTCATTACAAAAGTTGTCAACAAAATGATCGATCGGATCAAAAATCGACCACTTTTAAAAAGGAAACAGTCAAAATCCCGATTAGGAATCCGAGTAGGAAATCCGAACTCGGCCGACTAAACAAAACCGAACATGGCTGAGTAAGAAATCCGACCACGTTCGGGCCATGCCGACCATGCCGACCACACATCTCAAAATATGTACATGAAAATTTAAATGCATGACTCTTGTACTTCATGATGTCATCGAGTGACCCACCTCAAAACTAAAGAGTTCGTACAACCGAGCAGCTACCTGAAAAAAATATTTTTAAAGGTAAAAGGATGAACGCTAACGCCCAGTGAGTGAATGAAAACTTTTAAAAACATAAATTTTTTTCTAAACAACTTTTTATATATTCATTCAATAATACATACTAAATATTACTGTATCATGCCAAATAATTCCATAGTAGTTAAAGATAATATATCTACTGTCGTATTTAATAAACTGATATACATCTCTTTTCTAAACAAGAATAAGATAATTTATAAAATTTTAATCTGCACAAAATTAGTACCTAGAGATATCTTCAATACGTATTTAGAATTACTTCGTGCATACATAGAGTCGGGAATAACTTCTGTCATACACGTGCAGAGTGACTCAATACTCTTAACATCTGTCGTACACGTGCAGAGCAACTCATCTGACATACACATGTGTAGACCCCAAAAGCCAACAATAACCATAATTGGGTAAGGGTACAGACATGGTGATTTTATGAAATCAATAATCTCTTCTCAATATTTATAAAAGTAATATAACTAATATTTTGAGTATTAATATAAGTATAAAACATACTTTCAGTTCTGTATAATCATCATAAATCATCAAAACAAATAAAACGCTTAAATAATTTGCAGACAATTAATTTTAAGCATAAAACTGGAAACCTTTGAGTTAAAAACAAAACTGAAAACTTTTTCATTCACAATTTGGACGTCAAGCTTAATTCAGACCAAGTATGTTAGGTTCCTCTACTTCGTCTTCTTTCCCTAACAATCGCATAAAAATCCAATTAGAATATGTTAAATTCAAAGAAGAAATCAACCAAAATCTAAAAATCACATGATAACTCCACTGACTTCTTTTCCCTTGTCTTCATTCTCCTTCCTTTCTTCTACTCGATTCCATTGCTTTCTAGCTCTAATATAATGTTTATCTTCCTTTATATATATACATGTGGATAGACATAGCTAAAGTTGTCTTAAGCACATATCTGTCTGTCAACTAGAGAGGCTATAATTGCTTACTCACATGCTCACTTTTCATTTCACGTTTATCTTTTTTTTTTAGTCTCTCACTTTGGGCCTTTATTGGGCCTAAATGACATGGACCTTACAATTCACCCTACCATATAAGAATTTCGTCCTCGAAATTCACTTACCTAACTGAAATAGATGAGGATAATGATTTCGCATCTGATCTTCATGTTCCCAAGTCGCCTCTTCTATTGCATGATTTCTCCATAATACTTTTACTAGAGGAATAACCTTAGTACGTAACACTTGTTCCCTTCTATCTAGAATCTCAATAGGTTCCTCTTCATAAGTCAATTCTTCTTTTAACTTCACTGGTTGCTTGGTTAAAACATGTGTCGTGTTAGCTATATATTTACGAAGAATAGAAACATGGAATTTGTCATGAATTCTTGAAACCTCTGAAGGTAAAACTAAACAGTATGCCATTGCTCCCACTCTGCCAATAATCTCATACGGACCAATGTATCACAGACTTAACTTCCCACGTTTTCCAAATCGAAGTATACATTTCCAAGGTGAAATTCTTAAAAATACATAGTCACCTACTTTAAATTCAAGTTCTCTTCTTCATTTATCTGTGTAACTTTTCTGCCTATCTTGAGCAACCTTTAATGTATCTTTGATGATTTTGATCTTTTCTGTTGTGACTTGAACAAGTTCTGGACCTAACAATATTCTCTCACCTACTTCATCCTAACATACTGGTGTTCTGCATTTTCTCCCATACAAAGCCTCATAAGAAGCCATTTCAATGTTAGCCTGATAACTGTTATTGTAGGCAAATTCTATCAATGGTACATGCACATCCTGACTTCCTTTGAAATCCATCACACAAGCTCGAAGCATATAATCTAACGTCTGAATAGTACGTTCTGATTGACCGTCAGTCTGCGGATGAAAACCTATACTAAAATACAGTATAGTTCCCAGAGCCTCCTGTAATTTAGGCCAAAATCTAGATGTAAACCGAGGATCTCTATCTGACACTATAGATACCGGTGTGCCTTGAAGACGAACTATTTCATCAACATAAATTCTGGCTAATCTGTCAAGAGAGTAAGTAATACCGATTGGTAAAAAGTGTACAGACTTAGTAAGTCGATCAACGATCACCCATACACTGTCGTGACCACTCTGACTACGAGGAAGTCCTACCACAAAATCCATGGTAACATGTTCCCATTTCCATTCAGGAATAAGAAGTGGTTGCATAAGTGGTTACGAAAGTCCTGCTGGTTTCTGATTCTCTGTCTTAACTTGCTGACAAATCAAACATTTATAGACGAATTCTGCTATCTCTCTTTTCATACCTTGCCACCAGTAATGCTCTTTCAAAGTACGATACAGTTTAGTACTTCCTAGATGCATCGCATAAGCTGGAGAGTGAGCTTCATCTAAAATTTCATTTTTGAGTTCCTTAATGTTTGGTACACAAAATCTATTACCTAGAACTAATGTACCATCACCTCTCAATACAAAATCAGTTCATAATTTTTTCTGCACTTCTTCCTTCAATTTAACTAAATAAGAATCGTGAGTTTGCAATTCTCGTATACGATCAATCAAAATAGGTCTAACCTGAAAGGTAGCCAGTAATGCTCCAAATATTCTTAATTCAGTTAATAATGGAAGGTAAATCATCTTCAAATGAGCCATAAAACTTGAAGATTTTCTGCTGAGTGCATCTGCCACCACGTTTGCCTTACCAGGATGATATTCAATTGTACAGTCATAATCTTTAATCAACTCAATCCATCTTCTTTGTCTTAAATTTAGTTCTTTCTGAGTGAAAAGATATTGCAAGCTTTTATAATCTGTATAAATCTGACAAGTGACCCCATATAGGTAATGCCTCCAAATTTTTAATGCAAACACAACTGCAGCAAGCTCTAGATCATGTGTTGGGTAATTCTGTTCATGCTTCTTTAATTGTCTTAACGCATAAGCTATCACTTTTCCATACTGCATTAAAACACAACCCAACCCATGTTTAGATGCATCACTATAAACAACGAATCCATCACTTCTAGCTGGAAGAGTAAGTATTGGAGCAGAAGTTAATCTCTCATTGAGTTCTTGAAAACTCTGTTCACAAGCTTCTAACCATACAAACTTCACATCATTCTGAGTTAATCTTGTCAATGGTAAAGCTATTTTGGAAAATCCCTCTACAAATCTTCGATAATGGCTTGCCAAACACAAGAAACTTCTAATTTCTGTCACACTAAGTAGTCGTTCTCAGTTCACTATAGTTTCAACTTTTTGAGGATCAACATAAATACCATCACCAGAAAGCACATGGAGCAAAATGTAACTCTATCGAGCCAGAATTGACGCTTGCTAAATTTGGCGTAAAGTTGATTATCTATCAGGACTTGTAGATTAATCTTTAAATGATATGCATGCTCCACCTCATCCTTAGAATAAATCAAAATGTCATCAATGAATACAATAACAAATTTGTCTAAATAAAGATGAAATACCCTATTCATCAAATCCATGAAAGCAGCTGGAGCATTGGTTAATCCAAAAGGCATAACTAGAAACTCATAGTGTCCATAATGAGTTCTAAAAACAGTTTTTGGTACATCACAGTTTCTAATCTTTAATTGGTGATAACCTGTTCGTAAATCTATCTTGGAAAACACATTTGCTCCCTGAAGTTGATCAAACAAGTCATCAATACGTGGGAGTGGGTATTTATTACGCACCGTTGCCTTATTCAACTGTCGATAATCGATGCATAAACGTAATATTCCATCTTTCTTCTTAACAAACAAAACCGGCGCTCCCCATGGTGACACACTAGGTTTAATAAAAATATTGTTCATCAATTCTTCTAATTGAATCTTCAACTCTTTCAATTCGGTTGGAGCCATTCTATAAGGTGTTATAGAAATTGGAGTTGTGCCTTGAGCCAAATCTATCACAAACTCAATGTCTCTATCTGGTGGTAATCTATGAAAATCTTCAAGAAACACGTATGGAAATTGTTTTACCACAGATATATCTTCTAACTTCACCTCAGTATTCTTAGTATCAATTACATAAGCCAAATAAGCTGAACATTGTTTCCTAAGCAACCGTCTAACAGTAATAGCAGATATAACACAAGAAGGAAGAATCCGACGTTCACCACAGAAAATAACATCCAACTCTCCTTCAAGTGTAAATTTTACTTCTTTTCGAAAGTAATCTACTGTAGCATGGTGTGTAGCAAGCCAATCCATTCCCAAAATAACATCAAAATCACATATATCAAGCGGAATCAAATCAATATATAGCTCATGCTTACCAACTATGACCTTACTGTTTCTATATACATTCTCAGCCAATAAAGATTCACCAGTAGGTGTAGCCACTACCATACTAGAATCTAATGGTCTTAATTTTATATCCGCATACACCATAAAAGATCGAGATACAAAGGAATGAGTAGATCCATGATCAATGAGAACATGAGCATCGTGGCAAAAAATGGTTAACATACTTGTTACGACATCTGGAGTGGTCTCTACATCTTGCTGAGTCATAGCAAAGACTCTTGCTTTAGTACGAGGTCTACCTGGCTGGCCTCTCTGTTGGTTGCCTCCAACCCCTACTGCACTAGCGTGGGTTATCCTTGTAGCTGTAGATCCTCATGCTCGGGATCCATTCTGTTCTTAAATCCGACTAGTGGTTGAAAAACTATCTTTCTCTCTCCGTTGCCTCCATAGACTAACTCGGGGCAATCTCTTTTTAGATGTTCAGCCTGTCCACATTGATAACAACCTGATATCCCCAAATAACACTCACCATCATGGTACTTTCCACATGTCTGACATAGAGGACGCTTACCTCTACCCATACTAGCACTCTGTTGACGACCACCTATTGGTTGTTTGACTGATGCTTTGCTAGAACCAGGTTCACGACTCTGTTGATAGTTACTAGTTTGACCTGAAAAGCCGTCCGCTGCCTTAGGTATTTTGCTATAAGAGCCCCTGTTGTCCAGTTGCTGTGCTTTTGTTTCTGTTGTTCAAATCTACGAGAATCATTAAGGCCTCTCTCAACTCTCAATGCACCTTCAAATAACTTACCAAACTCAACATGCCTAGAAGTAGTCAATATTGTCTTAATTTTTGATCGAAGTCCATCTTCAAATTTTCTACATTTATTTACTTCATCAGTGACTACATACGGAGTAACCCTCGAAAGTTCTGTAAATTTTTTCTCATATTCTTCTACTATCATAGATCCTTGCACCATCTTGAAAAATTCAGCTCTTTTCAAATCTTGATAGAAATGAGGATAATAACGATCATTAAACTGCTTCTTAAAATCCTCCCAAGTAATTCTTTCATGAGTTCTTCTTTGTACTGACGTCCACCAATAATATGCTTTTTCTTTTAGCAAAAACATAGCAAAAGATACTTTTTGTTCATCTATGCACCTTATAACCTCAAATACACATTCTAGTTCATTCAACCAAGAAATAGCACTATCTGGATCTCCAGTTCCATCAAAATTCGTAGCTCCCAACTTACGTGCACGCTCAATAGTATTCTCTAGCACTCGCGTTTGGTACTGAACCATGGCAGTCAAAAGTTTTGCAATTCTGTCCATTGGTTCCTCCCTATGTTCTGGCACGTGAGGCTGAGCTATAGGTGTGTGAGGGTGTGATTCTGTCTTATTTTCATATTGGTTAGCACTCCTCTCACCTAGGTCAGTTACCAGTCTCATGCGTGGGCAGCCAACTCGACGTAATATGCTGTTACAAAATCAAAGATATGCTTAAACGCATGAAACTAAATGCAAACAATTATTCTGTGGTTTAAGGAATCATAAACCGACATCTGATACCAAGTTGACAGGACCTACCCCGACTCCTCTCTAGAGTATGAGGGAGGTCTTGTGAGCTGTACTTTTTACTAACAAGATAAAAGGATTTCGACTAAAATTTTATAGAAAATACTTGCTTTTAAACATTAAAAAAGTATATAAAGAAAATACTGGAGAGTACAATATATGTATAACTGCTAGTCCTCTATTGCCATTTTCATTCATTTCAAAAGTTGTCAACAAAATGACCTATCGGACTAAAAACCGACAACTTTTAAAAAGGAAACAGTCAAAATCCCGAGTAGGAAATCCAAACACGACCGAGTAAAAAATCCGACCACGTTTGGACCATGCCGACAATGCCACCACACATCTCAAAATATGCACATGAAAATTTAAATGCATGACTCTTGTACTTCATGATGTCATCGAATAACCCACCTCAAAACTAAAGAGTTCGCACAACCGAGCAGCTACCTAGAAAAAATATTTTTAAAGGTAAAATGATGAACGCTAACACCCAGTGAGTGAATGAAAACTTTAAAAAGTATAAGTTTTCTTCTAAACAACTTTTTCTATATGCATTCAATAATACATACTAAATATTACCGTATCATGCCAAATAATTCCATAGTAGTTAACGATAATATATCTACTTTCGTATTTAATAAACTGATATATATCTCTTTTCTGAACAAGAATAATATAATTTATAAAATATTAATCTGCACCAAATTAATACCTAGGGATATTTTCAATACGTACGCCGAATTACTTCGCGCATACGCAGAGTCGGGAATAACTTCTATTATATACGTGTAGAGCAACTCAATACTTTTAACATTTGTCGTACACGTGCATAGCGACTCATCTGACATACACATGTGTAGAATGACCCCAAAAGACAACAATAACCATAACTGGGGAATGGTACAAACATGGTGCTTTTATGAAATCAATAATAATCTCTTCTCAATATTTATAAAAGTAATATAACTAATATTTTGAGTATTAATATATGCATAAAACATACTTTCAGTTATGTATAATTACCATAAATCATCAAAAGAAATAAAACGCTTAAATGATTTGCAGGCAATTAATTTAAAGCATAAAATTGGAAACCTTTGAGTTAAAAACAAAACTAAAAACTTTTCACTCATAACTTAGACGTCAAGCTTAATTCGGATCAAATATGCTATGTTCCTCTACTTCATCTTCTTTCCCTAACAATCGCATAAAAATCCAATTAGAATCTGTTGAATTCAAAGAAGAATCAACCAAAATCTAAAAATCACATGATAACTCCACTGACTTCTTTTCCCTTGTCTTCCTTCTCCTTCCTTTCTTTTACTCGATTCCATTGCTTTCTAGCTTTAATATAATGTTTATCCAACTTTATATATATACATATGGATAGACACAACTAAAGTTGTCTTAAGCACATAGCTGTCTGTCAACCAGAGAGGCTACAATTGCTTACTAACCTGCTCACTTTTCATTTCACGTTTATCTTTTTTTTTTTTAGCCTCTCACTTACTGAATGCCTGAATGACATGGACCTCACTTCCTGAATGACATGGACCTTACAGGCTCTATCTTTTATAGTTTGTCTGTTCACCATTTTTACCGGACAGCTTTTCTTTTTAACATGCTCCTAGTTTTCTGATGAAATGATAATTCAGTAACAGCTTTTCGTTTATGCAGCATCTGGTTTTATGTTTTGATTCCATGGCTCAATTCTAACTTTCCAGTGTTTTGTTAATTCTAAACTTCATGTGAGATCTTAATGTTTGTCCATTACTACTTTCTCTCTTGAACACTGTGCAACTCTACCAATATTCTTTGTATTAGAGGAGCAGGAATTGTAAGTGTGTCCTTAAATTCTTATATGTCATACTATCCTCCAATCTCAAGGAATAATTTCAAGGAAGATGAGGTTTATGCCATCATCTCTGTCATCAAATTCTTGTCTATTATTGATTGCTCTTGTTGACGGCATAAAAAGGTTTATAAGGTTAAGAACCGTGTCACTGACATAGATCCTGCGAGATAAGAGGAGAAAAAAAAGGTAATTACCTACCGGAGGTTATTGTGGTGCACTGGTGCTTGTATATTCAATCTCATGGATTTCTAATATTGATTGCCCTTATGCTTTGTAGGCTGAAAGTCAAAATATTAGAAGTACTTTTAAACCGGAAGAGGGAAACAGTAAACCAGAAGTATACACAAACTGTAGACAGGAGGCGCCAACTTTCAACTGGGTATTTGAACTTCGGAGGATGCTCTTGAAGAGGTCTGCACTTAGTATAAGTTCTCAGTTCTTGTATTTCTCTTTTTTCTTTCTTTCTTTTTCTTTTTTATTCTTAAGGAATATAATCGTTTATATTTTATATAGTTGAAAAATATGTCTGTCCTTAGCATAACTCAAATAATCACTTTCATTTTCCTCTCACATCCATTCCACGAGGTTGTGGGTTCGAGTCTCTCTCCATCCTCCACAAAAAAACCCAAATTATTGTAATATTTCAAAAAAAAAAAAAAAAATATTGATTTTTTATTTATTTTTAACAAATAGCAACATTGTGTACAAGAGCAGTAACACTCAAAAGTGAAGCAGACAAATCCTTATCAGTCTTTATCAGTGGCGATTTAGTTCTCCCCAGAGTTTCCTGATAAGAAAACGCAAAGTAATAAGTTAGATTCTACATCTCTGTGTGTTTCAGAATTTCAAATCTTGACAAAAAAATACTTAAGTTCCCATCTTCATCTATTCTCTAATATGTTACATTACCTTTTTTAAATGTAGGTACCCTGTAATGATTTGAGCTCTAATGAAGTCTGCCTTCCCCATTTTCTTCTTACTCTGTGAATGGCAATAATATATGTCCCTGACGAATGGCCATGCATTAACCTCTACAGTTGTGTGATTTTCTAGTTATTTTCTTGGTTCAACTTCAACATGATCTTATTGTTTATATAGGAGAGATTTGCACCCTGCTTTATGGGTGTTTATGGTAGGAGATAGCTGGAGAACTACTAATGACGTTCTTGCTACGTGGCATGGGTAGAATGTTCTCATCACAGTCTTAGAATTTTGTTATTTCAGACATTGATCAAAATATTATAAGGTATTTTTTTTTTTTTTTTTTTGACAGCATGATGTCTAGATCCGATGTGATTGACATTTATGCTGAGCTTGCACGGCCTGGTGGTCAGAATGGTTAGAATTCTCAAAAGGCATTAATCTTTCGCTAACAAAAAAATAATTGTGAGCAAATTGTGTGCCTTTCTTTTAGCGATTTATTCTAAATTGTTGTATGTTTTTAACAGATCCTGACATGCCAGAGGTGGGAAATGGAGGGGTGGCAAAAGATGAATACACTGTACACTTTAGTATCACGTTCTTGGGGCTTGTGATTAATTGCTATTGCAGGCTCCCCTTCTCCTTGGCTGTGATGTGAGGAATAGGACCAAAGGCACAATGAATATCATCGCCAATAAAGCGGTCATTGCCTTTAACCAAGGTAATTAGAATTTCATCTACTTATAGATATACTGATATTAATCCTTAGGGGTGAAACGGCATCATTGGAGTCATCTAAATATTGATTTTGTGTCCTTATAAGCAGCTGATCCAAGACCTTATTATACAATAATAAATTTAGGATACATTGAAAGCTGGCATTTCTCTAACTTTGTAACTTTGTATAATATCATTTGTGATACAGGTACAGCTGATGGAATTTATTCTAGTGAACTCTCTGCCCTGGATATGAGAAAATTAATTTTGGGGGTTTTTTTTTTTTATATGAGATATATATATGTATACATTTTATATTCTACATTTTTTCCGATTTTGTTTTATGTGAAGATGATTGTTGGGCTGAACGAAACAGAGATTCCAAGGTACTAAACATTACGATTTGCTTGTGGTTCTTAATATTATTGAACAGCTAGTGTTATTCATAGTCTGTCATTTATGTCCTGTGATCAAAAGATTTTTCAAAAGCTTGAAGATTTGTCACTATTATTTACATGGAATTGCTAGTATATCAGTTTCATAAAATGCTTATGTCTTGTTGCTATCAGCCTGATTGACAAATGCATTAATTTATTTATTTAATTTCCATGAGAGATTTCATGAAATTTTTTAGCGGTGTAATCGTATGTAGGGAAATCGAGTACCAAAAGCTTCTTTCTTTCCCTTCTAAAGGCACGATTAGTGCATGTAAACAATGTCATAGCATACTCTCATAGCCCTTTTCAAAAAAAAAAAAAACTTCTTATATCCCTTGTAAATAAATCTCAACTTGTTAGTATCTCCAGGACAATAACATACTTTCATACGCTGCAGCATACTGGTTTGGATGTCTTCGTTTAACAAGAAACATATGCTTGCGGAAAGAAATCTTGGCATTGGCAATTTTAGAGGGGCTTGCTCTCAATGAGCTTGTGTATGAATGTTTTACCTCATGTTGGAAGATCACATCTAATGCTAGTGATGCAATTACAAGAACTGAAAGAATTGTTGTTGCTCTATCTGGGATGATGACAGGTTCAAGTGTCACTGGAGGCCATAGCTGCAATTGCAACTTGATGTTATCATTATGAAAGGCTCATGAGAAGATGCAGTTGGCAGGTGTGACTGAAAATGAGACAGGTGGACTTGCTCATCGGCTGAAGTAAATGCTGGTTGACCTCCATGAGTATGACAATGCTAGAGACAGCTATGACATTTCATCTCAAGGGGGCATTGTGAAACAATCTCAGCTTTCTTTGAACTGTTGAGGAACCTAAATGCGTAAAACACGATCCTCTTTTGTAGGATCTTTTCATCAATTTTGTAGAAACCTCAAAACCTTTGTAAGAAAATCTGGTTTTAAGTGCAAATTTTTGTTTCACTAATGATCCTTGTTTTGCTCAAATTTTACCGGATTTTCTTAAAAGATATTCTAGGATGTGAATTGTCATTTACAGCAAGTTATAAAACATAGACAACCAAAAAACTTGTTTTTAGACAATCAGTTTTTGGCGGACAAAGAAGCCACAAGTGGGTGTAATATTGGAGCTGAAGATGATAGATATTAATAACAAGGCTTAAACAAAATCCATTGTTGTGCTGACTCATATTGACCACATGTTCCAGAATTTCAACTATTTTTGTTAGTGAACCTAAAGTAAAATAGGTTACATTGCAAAATAAGTTTCTCAAAACTAAATAAATAAAAAGCTAAACGCGATCATGCATCATTAGTTGTCTCAAGTCCTCCCTAGTCATGCACGCCCTCTCCTCATCCTCACATCAATTCTGCATCAAACCATATAAGTGAGAAAATAAGTCAAAAAGGTCCAACAAGTGAAGATATACGGCAAGTAAGAAGAGTATTATGCTTATATATCAGTCAACTTTCGCTATCTAACTGAAGAACAAAATAGGAAAAAAAGAAAAAAACCCTACATAACATATAATTTCAAAACAGCAAAACAACAATTATAAGGAACTACTTCATTATCATTTGCAGCAAAACAACACACAATGATGGTTTTATTGAAACTTAGCAAAGAGTAACTCAAGCCGTTCGTACAGAAAAGCAAACTTCTTCATTATCATTAAAATTCATCTAAAGTCTCGTGCCCTCTGAAAGTTGTGAACCCTGTGTCCTAACGGCACTACACTACTCTGCCACATACCAATTATAAGGAACTACTCTACATTTTGTTTCATTCTTCTAACATCTATAGTTAGTTTTGTCCAACTGAACATCAGTATCACTATAAAGTACAGACTATGTACAAAAGTTCTATTCATCAGACTATTAAACTTAGCTCTACTAATAAGAGAGCAAAGTTCATATAATTAACTTAATCAAACATTGTACTTATCTAGGGCACATTTAGTGTAAAAAGTGTGCAAGGGGTTGGACTAAGTAGCAATTAACTAGGGCAACACTATGTATAACATGGACATTCACAATTCAGACAGATTAATTGTTATAAAAGGCCTATAATCAAGTTTAAAACCCTACTTACATCGGGATTTGGTGGGGATTTGGTTCATTCAATCTAATAAAGGAAAAACGAAGGTCTTATACGGAGTAATTGCTTATTAGCTTGAGACCAGGTCTCAGCAGACACCTTACGAGCAATGGTGTCGGCTTTCAAAAATAAAAAACCTATCATGAAAAGCCTAGTTACCACCCATGTCTTTATGAACATAAAGTATATTCAGATAAAGCAATGGAGGGGCATATATTACGGGACAACATGAACAAGCTACTCATTCATTCACATTACCTTTTCTCAGATTAAATGACACAACTACCCACCATCCTTTCGAAGCCTTTCTACAAGTTGCATTGCATACATTTAAAAAAAAAAAAGAATTTTGTTTACTTTGTTGTTGCTTTCATCAACTCATTAACTAGTATCAACCATAATCGTTATATCACACTCACATCTTTACACTTGCGGTTATTTTGTATATGTTCTCTCTAGTTTTCAAACTAATATTTTGATTCTTTCTCCTTGATTTGCTTTAATGAAAATCACACTGAAAACAAAAATTGACGTATCTAATTGAAGATGTAATGTAATCTAGATCCAGATGTAAGAGCAAAACAGACTAACAAAAATAAAAGGCAAACATATCAATAAATATAGCAAACACAAAATTCAATAAATATACCAACAGTCCTCGGCATCCAACAAGCCCTTTTCAATGACTTGGTTTAGACGTGCTTCATTTTGGGGGTTTTCAACAATAAACCATTCGTAGAATGGTTTAGCATGCTGAGAAAGCAGTCCGCTCTTGCAATCTATCCACACTTTGTATCCGACCACAGTCTGCATATACCTTACAAAATAGTGCCTGTATTTGACAATATGGTCTTTGTAAATTCGGAAACCGATGCTGCTAGAAGCGTAGCCATCCTTTAACTCCATTTTGCACGGGTTACTCGCTATCTTTTTCAATTTCACTTCTGCATTTTGGCTGGTGTAAGTCTCTTCAACGAAAAAGTACGAAATGTCTTCAAACTCTTCAACGTCGTTCAACGAATGCATGAATAACCGAGACCTTTTTCTCTGTGAGAAACACAATAGAATATTCAAATTAAAAGAGAAAACATAATAAATATATATATAAAACTAGAAAACAAATAATATTAAATGAAAAAAATTAAGGCCCGAGTGTTGGAAAGACCTTAATACTCCAACACCGAGACCTTTCTCCCTGTGAGCACAATAGAATATTCAAATTAAAAGAGAAAACATACTACAAATATATGTAAAAAAAAAATAGAAGACAAATAACATTAAAAGAAAAACTTAATGATCTTAAAACTTCTCCAGAAAATTTGAGTGAGTTTTTATTGATAGGAGGCACCAAACCTACTTGATCACTGACACAGATCTATTTGATTTTGTAAAACTCTAAGATCTTGAAAAGTTTTTTGTACAAATTATAACAACATCCAAATTGAAGTTGGCTATGCCTTATTACTTCTCTTGGTAAAGTAGAACATTAAGGATATATTGTACCTGAAACCTTTGATTCTTTTGAATATTTTGTTCGGTCTAGAAATGGATGTAGGTCCATAATGGACACCCCTACGTTTCTTATGCCAATATCAATAATTAAAGAAAGATAAGAGGGCGAGTGTTTGTCATCAAATAGATGACTCAAAAAATGTAAAGCGCCTTTAGGTTTCATGTATTCATAGACAGTAAATGCAGATTTTTCTCCTACACACAAAAGTTGTCCTTTAAAAAGCTTAGGTACGAAATCTTTCATTTTTTTTTCTTTTTTCTAAGCAATGTGTCATACCTTGAGCATTTTTAATTGATTTTCTGATATGTTTATGGCTTGATTTTACTGGTTTAAAGAGTATAAATTGGAGGTTGAAGAACATAGTAGAAATCGTGAAGATAAGATTAGAAATTGAGAAGAGAGAGAATTAGAATAGAGAATATAAGGGTGAGAGAAATTGTAGAGAGAGAGAATATAAATTAGCAAGTGCAGATTTTTCTCCTCAAGCTTAGGTTCGAAATCTTTCATTTTTTTTTAAGCAATGTGGTAAGAAAAACTGTTTGTGAAAAAATGCAAAACAAAATCTACAATCGACAGGAGCACACACTATAAGAAAACGTTGAAAAAAAAAAAGAAAAACAAAACAAAAGGAGTTCCTTACTTTGGAAATCATCGACACTCGACATTAAAAGAAAATCGAAAGAAATTAAAAACGTATACAGAATCCTAAGAAAAAAGGTTTTTGTTTTGTTTGAAGCTACCAAGAAAAAAAATGAGTGGGTTTTTTGTTTGAAGGCGTCAAAAGGCTTCACTTTTTTTTTAAAGTTCAAAAGGCATCTCTTTAGGAGTTTCTCAGAAGGCTTTCTCATAAGATTGTTCTCATTTTAGGAGAGTCTCTTATGCTTTTCGGTCAAGTAACCATTGCAGCTGCTTGTTTTCTTTTTATTTGCAGCAGAGCAGATACAAACACTTTTTGGTGCTCGTACGGTAGCTAGTAGCTAGCTAGAAATCATTAATTGTAACACAATTTTTTATTTTTTAATGATATTAATAAAAAAAGTCCCTCTTGTTTTAGGTATTAACTTTTTGGTCCTCTAATATGACAAATGGTTTGTTTGATTCCTATCTTTAGTAAACATTTTAATGAAATTACAATTTTACCTTTCACAACATATTTAATTGGTTTATCTCTTCCATTTTGTTTGTTGTATAAATTCTTGGCTTAATTAATTTTTTTCAAAAGTTTATTTAATTAATTATATATATTTACAGGTTAAAATCGTTTAACCATTTAATCCCATAACAAATATGCTTAATATTAAATGAATATTATTAGGAATCACAATTTGAATAAACGGGTGGTGCCGGGTTACACATTTATTAAATGGGTGGTGTTGAGTTTTAGAGGCGCAACCCATTTAATAAACGGATCATATCCGGTTTGGTCCAACCCGACCCGTGAACAAAGATTGCTGGATCTAGTTTGAAAGGAATAAGTGGTGAGAATTTTTTTTTGAATGAGTGAGTCAAAGATCGATTGTGAGGAGACAGAAAATAAAGATTTTATTTTTTTTAATTGGTTTTACTTTTTTATTATTTAATTTATTTATATTTACTAATCTTATCCTTTATTTACCACCACTAATTTTATATTTGTAATAAAGCTAATTACACCAAACTCCTTTATGGTTTGCTCTTTTATACATATAAACAATGTTATCATTAATTAACATTCAACTCCCCTCCTGTTAATCAAAATTGGTCAAACTTAATAGTTGATATTTGACTAACAAAATACAAAAATGCCCATGAAATTCTTAATTAAAATTTTATAAGATTTTTTTAATGTTTTTTTAAAGTAATTTGAAAAAAAAAATGCTAGTGGAGTTCTAGATTAGACCTCCATTGAAGGATGATTTCCAAAAGTCTCCATAAAAAAAGAACCAGAGATTTTCTTCGATGGAGATCTCTTCAGATGGAGGAAAAAATATATTAGAGATTGATACCTCCTACTTCAATGCAGTCATCTCGTCGTTCAAGTCCATATTGAGCGAAAATGATGGTTCAATCTCAATCAAAGAAGATCTAATCTCATTCAATAGAGATTTGGACGTGGAGATCCAGCATTTTTTTTTTTCATTTATTTCTCCTTGATTTTAAAATTAATCTCCACCATCCATCTTGAGATGGACGGTGTAGAAAAAAAGATTTTCTTTTTTTGGTTTTCTTACTTTTGTTTTAAATTAATCGGTTTTTTTTGTGAACTCTTTAATACTTAGCTCATTACAAAAGAGATTTACGAAAAGAAAAATTAACTTTTTTCCTTGACAGCCGTTAGAGGCAATCAAATGGTTGAGATTAAACATTGGATTAAAATAAATTGTGATATTTGTATTCTTGCCAGATGTCTATCCATTGCTTGACCCATCACCACGTGACATTGGTTCTTCATGTGATTATGACTTATAGGAGTATTAGTGCATCTCACTTATGTTTGACTTCTGACCTTAATGCTGCTTGCTATTAGATCAATGTCATTAAAACAGAGTAAAAAATAGAGTTGCATATTAAAGAACTTCAATTTTGGTCACATATCTGTATATCATATTTTTTTATACATAAAAAATCATTATCTCAAGTTAACTTGCTTACTTATGATTGTCTCAAAAAGAAGATGCACGTGAGCTTTAATATCTAGCATTGATAGTATCATGTGGAACTTGAAACTTCTACTTTGTTAGAGTTTAGAGGCATATGATGATGTTCATGCCAGTATCGTTCCTGAGAATTTATCCTAATTGTCGAAGTTAGTTGCCCAATCTCAATCTTTGGAGAGTCAGCTAGATATATATTTTATAGAGCCTTGATTGTCTGATGTCTGACGTCTATTGTATTATTATTTTTTCTCTTTGTCCCGGATGCATAACAACTTATGAAATCCTACTGGAGATGCATCTGCTACTCTGGTCTCTGGAACTTGGATCCCCTTGAGCTGGGCAACTGGGGTGGAGGTATATGTGCCAAATGGAATGATTGATATGGAATATGCAAAAGGATTTTTCTTCTAGCTTTTGATAAAAAATTATTTGTTGTAAAAGCAGAAAGAAAGTAAGGGTCTGGCTTCTAGGAAATGCGACATAGTTTACTACATCTTCCAACAGTTCATTAGGTGTACGTTTGGTACAAATTTACTTGGGATTTCTGTCCATAGTGGGAGTAACACAGCTGTTCAACCAACTTCTATAGATTTACAAACTCGAAAGAGTAACCGTAGAGCTATCCCACATCATCTTTTTGAGATTAAGGGGGAAACATCTATGGTTGCTTCACATAACAGCGATGAACCTAAAAATACAAATGAAACTCTCAATTCACATGCTAAGAAATTAAGGATTAAATCCATGGAGGAAGAGATGGAGTCGATGAAAAATAACCATGTCTGAGACTTGGTTGATTTACCGTCTGATCGACGAGCCATTAGAAACAAATGGGTTCTTCGTATCAAACAAAAGACGGATGGAACAATTGAGATATACAAGACGTGTCTGGTCGCAAAAAGAAATACTCAACAAAAGGGTATTGACTATGAAGAAACTTTTTCTCCTATAGTAAGGTTTGCTTTGATATGCCTTATTTCTAGCAGTCGTTGCACATATGGACCTAAAGTTACATCCAATGGATGTAAAGACAACATTTCTCAATGGATAATTGGAGGAAGAAATTTACATGGTACAACCTGAAAATTTTGTTTCAAATGGCCAAGAGCGTAAAGTTTGCAAGCTCAAATGATCAATATATGGTTTGAAACAATCCTCCAGACAGTGGTATCTTTGGTTCCATCAGGCAGTAATGTCGTATGAATTTACAATGACTGAATACGACCATTGTGTCTACATGAAAACGTCTGAAGGCAATTTTGTGATATTATCATTATATGTGGACGAAATTCTGTTAGCCGAAAATAATAAGAGTTTTGTCGTGGCCATTAAAGAATGGTAATCTTCAAATTTTAAGATGAAAGATATGGGCGAAGCTGTCTATATTTTGGGAGTAAAGATTATAAGAGATCGTTCAAGGAAACTTCTAGCTCTATCATAAGAGCCTTACATTAGAATGATTCTAGAACGATTCAATATGGCTAATTGTAAGCTATGGATACTCCTATCTCAAAAGGACAAAATCTTAGTCTTGAAATGTGCCTTAAGACTCTAGAAGAACGAGAGAAAATGAGTAGAGTTCCTTACTCCAATGCTATTGGGAGTCTCATATACGTAATGATGTGTACAAGGTCTGATATATGTTTTGCAGTTGGGTTTGTGAGCAGATTTCAATCCAACCATGAGCAGAAACATTGGCATGCAGTCAAGCGGATCTTAGCATACCTTAAGGGAACTACAGACTATTCTCTATGCTACCAAGGAGGAGATTTAAGCTTAGTCGGGTATACAGATGCTGATTGGGGAGGTGATCTAGATGAGCAAAAATCAATATCAGGTATGCATTTTTGCTCAATCGAGGTACAATCTCGTGGTGTAGCAAGAAACAGATATGTATTGCATTATCTACAATGAAAGCTTAATTCGTGGCGTGTTCAGCAGCAGTACATGAGGGTGTTTGGTTCAAAAGATTCATTGAGGATCTAGAGATTGTTAACGGTGCTTCAAGACCAGTAACCATTTACTATGATAATCAAGCAACCATTGCTTACACAAAGGATTCAAAATATCACAGTAAATCCAAACATATAGAGAGAAAATATAATTTTGTTAGAGATGTCATAGCAAAAAAGGAAGTGATTAGTCAATACATATCTACACATGAAATGGTAGTCGATCCATTTACCAAAGTAGTGACTAGAGATGTTTACTCGTTGCATGCTAAGTCTTTAGGACTATGTAGATTGTAATCATGATGGCTTGTTTGAATTTCACTATTTTATATGAATAACTCCTTTTCCCCTTGCTAGCATATATGTCACACAAATGTTGTTTAAATATGTCGTCAGGTTGAGGCCGACATTCTTACACGTGCGGTCACCTCGGATACTAGGATAGTATGCTGAGATGAGACACATATATAGAAGATAATAAAATAGAGAATTTATACTCACGGAGGTTAGATATACGAATATCTTGACTATGTCAAGATGAGGATCTTGTATTCTTTTGAACCTATCATGATACAACCCTATAATCATGAAACCTTATTAAGCCAGATGTGAGAACATAGTTGGGGCCTAAGTAAGAAATGGCGAGCTTTATGAACTCAGGTTAGGCGCTGTAGAGAGCAACTGAACTCAGATCTGTACAGTGAATAGTTTAGACATATACATTCTGTATAAGAATGAAATTCATTGTAGCACGTGATTCATACCATGTGTGTTATAAGATCAAAAGGAAAGTGAGAGAATGAATCCCTGTTTCCTCATTGTGTAAGTCTCTTGATGTTTGATTAAATCTCAAATGGTGTCTTTGTGACCATTGACTTTGATTCATAGTGACAAAACAATGTTAACTTCTTTAATGTATTTTTCTATGGTTATGGTACTATTCGGTCTATGAAACACGAATAGGATAATAGTTATATTTGAAATTGAGATACAAGTGTTCGATGGGAAGATATAGGGTGTGGTTTGTCATGAAATAAGCCAATCATAAAATTGAGGTCCTTACAATCTCCCCCTTTGGCTATTTCATGACAAAACAACCACTCACAAATAAATCCTCACAAAACAAAAAATAATCTAGCTATTGTTCATGAGAGTCCATTCTAAGTTACAAAAAGAGATACCTAAGAATCTAAGTCTTGAGTGTAATTGCTTTTTATGTTTGTTCACCTCACATGCACTTGTTCTTGGAAAGTGCTTTCTTGCTATTGTGTGTAGTTATGATGATCTACGAAGAGATTGAAGACCTTGAACACTTAGATTCTTAGGTATCTCTTTTTGTAATGTAGAATGGACTCTCATGAACAATAGCTAGATTACTTTTTGTTTTGTGAGGATTTATTTGTGAGTGGTTGTTTTGTCATGAAATAGCTAAAGGGGGAGATTGTAAGGACCTCAATTTTATGATTGGCTTATTTCATGACAAATCACACCACATTGGAGATGATTGTGTAATGGGTAGCTTAGGTCTTTATTGGCAAGCTTTCAAGCATCTCCATGACTTAGAGAGCAAAAGGTATATTCACTTGACTTTGCCTCTTGAAGAGTTTAGGTGCACACACACACCTCATGCATGCTTTGTTGATCTTGCATTTGTGTTGATATTGTTTATATGTGTGTATCTCTTCACAATCACACTTGCACTTCATTTATTGATTTAAGTGCGGTATTGTGTTCTGTTCGTGCTTGCACAATGGTGTGATTGTTTTAGCGTTTTGAGTGACCATATGAGAAGGTCTCAATCTTCTCTTGGTTTGGTTATATGAAGTAAGGTATCTAGTTTCAAAAGAGTGTATTTCAATAATTTAAATGTTTTTTAAAACTGATATTTGTATGGTCTTATGATCATATCTTTTTATATAATGACACTCATACCTTTCCAACGGTATATTATTCGTAATATTGCATGACCGTTTGGATTGGTTTTGAAATCTCCAAAGTGACAACAAAAACAGGGCATCTCTGTTGTTGTCCGTTTCTGACCTTTGGTCACTAAAATAACCATAACGTTTCCTATAGACATCCAAATCATGTTTTGTAAATTGTAGTAGAAATTAGACTTCCATACCTTTCTAACGGTATATTATACAAAAGGTTTGGATGTCGTTCGGTCATATTTTGGGTCGCTCAAAGCTCGAGTTGTTGTGCTGTCTGGAGTGTACCGCGGCCTAGACCGCTTTTGGTGCCATGCCTAGGTAGCGACCTAGGCAATGGTAATGTCCAGCCATGACATGCTGCACAAGACCACGGTCTGGAAACTTGCCTAGGCCGCGGCATGAACAGCGGTCGTGATGAAACTTTGTTTTCTTCATCCAAAACGATGTCATTTCACTTGGGCATTATAAATACATCCTTAACTCATCTTCTTCATTAGAATGACTCTCAAAAACGAACCCTAGAGTGTGAGAGAGAGTTTCTTGAGAGAGAAAGCTTCATTAAAGCTTGATTAACTCTCCAAACCCAAAACCCAAAACCCAAAACCCAAAACCCATCTCCATCTTGCATCATTCTTCATCATATGAGCATGGGTGTTCTTGGTTTCATGACTAGGTAAGTAAGAACTTCATTAAATATCTTTTATTGTTCTTCTTACTCTAGATTAGGTGTTTATAGCATGATTAAATACCTAGACTCTAGTTATTGCATATATTTAAGAGTCTTGATAACATGATTGGGTTTGTTTGTTGATAGCTTGAATTTAGGACATATTTGCCCTTCTTGCTAAGTCTCTATGCATTGCATTTAGACATTATTGATTATGTCATATTAATTGCATTTTGATAATTGCATTAATGACCATGCCATGCTTAATGACAACATATGTTGAAATGGCCTTGTTTGATAACTAGGATATAATGTTGCATAACAATATCTAGTTAAGTCTGTATGAACATTCATTTAGACATTGATATCTAGGAATTGTACTTAGTGACATTCTTAAATTCCTAGATAAGCATTTAGTGTTTTGCCTAGCATTATTTGCATGTTTGAATATTTCATCATATTCACATAGGTTGTTGAACTCTTCATTGAGTCAAGTCTTGTAGCTTCGGTGTGAAGTTGCACAAGCAAGGGAAGTCTTGCAACCAAGGGTGGGTTGACAAGCAATTGGTCGGGTGCCACTGTAAAAGGCCCAAGGGGGTAGAGTATAAGGCGCTCACGCCAAGAGTAGTGTATCAGGGGATATCACTTGGGACTGAACCAAGAGTGGTGAGTGGTGAGTGGCGGTGTCCATAGCCTGAGGTTGTCGAGAGTGAGAGTCCGAGAATCACTTGAGGGTGTAACCTTTTATTAATATAGTGGATTTCTGTGACCGAGTGTGGCACACTTAACATGCCGTGGTTTTTCCCATTTGGAGGGTTTCCACGAATACATCTTGTGTTATTTATATTTCCGCACTTTACACTTGATGTTATATGTTTGTTTTATTGGGTGAATTTTGAATATCGACTAATCAAGAAAAATTGGTAATTGACTTGATTAAAACCTATTCACCCCCCCCCCCCCCCCCTCTAGGTTATAGACACACGTTTTAAGGGAACTTTTCAATTGGTAACAGAGCAGGTTCCTAGATATACTTAGGTGATTCAAGCTCTTGTTTGTGTGTCTTGTATTTGTTTGCACTTGTTTGTTGTATTTTATTTGCATTCATTCACTTCACCAAACATCATGTGTGAGAGTGAAACACTTAGAACGGGTATTGCAAGATTGACCTCTAATGTTGAGAGGAAGGATTATGACTCTGATGAGGAGATGACTCTCATGGTTGAGAGATTTAAGAGATTCACAAAATCTCAAAAGAAGGACATGACCTCAAAAGTGAAGGAGGAAAAGAAAAGGTTAAGGAAGAGTTACCCTTGCCTTGAATGTGGTGGAATTGGCCACATTGCCTCCAGGTATGGTAACTTGAAGTACAATGATGGAGGAGGTGGTTTAATCGTTACTCGGTGTGATAGCGAAGTTGAAGTAGTTAAAGAGTGCTTTACAGGCTCGATTGATAGTAAGATCAACTACTTCGTATTTCCGGTTTCCTACCATGAAGAAATCCAAGCCACTACCAAATGTGTGTCACTTGAAGAGTTCAAGATTGGTGACTTGGAGTTTGGAAACCGAAGTGGAGCATGCTTTAGTAAAGCTAGCCTTAATGATATGACTCTCACAAGCATTAGTGGGAGAAGCTTTGATAGCAATGACCCATGCTCCGGGAACTCTTGTGATAATGTGGTTGATTATCAAGAGTTAGTTGATTCTCTTCAAAAGTCTTTGAAGGAGAAAGATAATGATATCCTTAGATTGGAAAAGGATAATCTTCAACTAAGGATCAAGTTGAATGACTCCTTGAAGACGGACGTGATTGATGTGTCCAAGTTTGAGAAGGAGATTGAAGATTGCCACCAACGGATGAAGGCAATGAAAGATGAACTTGCCATCAAAGATAACTCCTTGAAAATTGTTAAGGAAAGAGAGATGAGGTGCCTTGAAGAATTAAAGAAGGCCAAGGTCAACAACCTCAAGCTCAAGGCAAGAGCAAAACTTTATCCAAGCAACCTTCAACTCAAGGAAAGTCCACACAAGCCTTGGCAACTCAACCAAAGCCTAGGCAATTCAAGAAGAAATGACAAGTTCTTGAGAAGTCAATCACCTTCTCCAACAAACCAACTATGAGGAAAGGAAGTGACCACAAGAAGCATGACCAACCAAGGAGGCAAGATCAACCGGCTGAACCACCTCAAGAAGCTAGACCACAAATGTGCCACCAATTGGCTCAAGCTCCAAGAAGAAGCCAACCGGTGCATCATCAAAGACAATCTCATCAACATGGCGATGCCTCAATGAGAACACAATGCAATGATATAAATTCTTACTTTGTACCTAATTGTCATTTTTGTGGTATGATTGATCTCTTAAGACCAAATTGCTTTAAATGCATTAAGAGGTGTAGATTAGAGAGAATGAAAGTAAAACGGTTGAAAAAGGGGGCAAGTTTACATGAACCTAGGGAGTTTAGAAATTTACTTATGACCACTAAAACTGAAAAGGTGGAACCTAGGTGGGTTAGAAAGAATGAACCTGCTTGCCTTAGTGCCTATGAGACACTCGTAGATGCAACTAAGTCCTTTGGACTTGGTAAGTTTATAGGGGTTTATGCTTCTCATTGACTTGGTTGGATTTGACCCCATTTGGGGAGCTAAAGCAAAGAGAGCAAACTTGCATGATTTGCTATATGCAAAAAGTTAATTTGTTTTATGCTCTTTTGAAAATTGCTTGAGATTCTTGGTTGCACATATATGCTTATATATTTTTCTTTAATAAGTGTGCAATATTGCTTTGTTTGCAATCCATGTCATATTTATGTTCAAACATGTATTTTTGGACTAGGAGAATTAATTGGGAAAGTATATTTGAATGACCTATAATTTAGCTCCATGACATGTGAACTTGCTTTTTAATGACATGCTTTAAAATGATATGCATGAATTGAGTTTGGTTGCTTTAATGCAAATATGTGTGAGTGCAAATGAGAGGACTAACTGATAAGGATCTTGTATCCATGCAATTAATAAGGATTTTATATCCAAATTAGTCTTCTCTCTTTTCTTAATGGTGAAACAAGACTACTATCATACGGATAATTATCCGGAAAAATCAAAAGGGTGCAATAGTAACTCATGTTTTGGTTTGCCTTTAAGGATTGATATAGTTGCTTTATTTTCAAATTTTTGGAAACTATATCTTGTATGCATATGACAAAATGGTACAAATTGGTTTGAATTCTTTTGAAAACCCTTTTGATGTTTGCTTTGGCAAATACCATTTGTTTTGGATTTGAATGCAACATGTCTTGCTTGCAAAGCATCCTTGTCACACATTTTTTCTTTAAATCAAACTCCTTGAATCTCTCTCAATTATTTAAGTTGCATAAAGTTTGTGTATATGATTATGCAATGTTCTTGTGCGAATAGCTCTCTTTGTTAAAGCAACCCGATAAGGGGAGCTCCTATGCCTATCTCATGACAAAAAGGGGGAGAAGTCTTGAGAAATATAGGGGGAGCATTGGTTATGTTGTGGGGAGAGATCATGAGAGAGTAACCCATTTAGGGGGAGCATTGCACATGCATTTGTTTATATTGCTTTATAGAGTGTAATTGCTTTTTAAGTTTGTTCACCTCACATGCACTTGTTCTTGGAAAGTGCTTTCTTGCTATTGTGTATAGTTATGATGATCTACGAAGAGATTGAAGACCTTGAAGACTTAGATTCTTAGGTATCTCTTTTTGTAACATAGAATGGACTCTCATGAACAATAGCTAGATTATTTTTTGCTTTGTGAGGATTTATTTGTGAGTGGATATTTTGTCATGAAATAGCCAAAGACCGAGATTGTAAGGACCTCAATTTTATGATTGGCTTATTTCATGACAAACCACACCACATTGTGGATGATTGTGTAATGGGTAGCTTAGGTACTCATTGGCAAGGTTCCAACTTTAAGAGCAAAAGGTATATTTACTTGACTTTGCCTCTTGAAGAGTTTAGGTGCACACACACACCTCATGTATGCTTTGTTGATCTTGCATTTGTGTTGATATTGTTTATATGTGTGTATCTCTTCATAATCACACTTGCACTTCATTTATTGATTTAAGTGTGGTATTATGTTGTGTTCGCGCTCGCATAATGGTGTGCTCGTTTTAGCTCGTTGAGTGACCATATGAAAAGGTCTCAATCTTCTCTTGGTTTGGTTATATGAAGTAAGGTATCTAGTTTCAAAAGAGTGTATTTCAATGATTTAAATGTTTTTCAAAACTGACCTTTGTATGGTCTTGTGATCATATATTTTTATACAATGATTCAAAATGAGTTTTGAAATTTTTTGTACAAACTAGATACTCATACCTTTCCAACGGTATATTATTCGTAATATTGCATGACCGTTTAGATTGGTTTTGAAATCTCCAAAGTGACCACAAAAACAGGGCATCTCTGTTGTTGTCCGTTTCTGACATTTGGTCACTAAAATGACCATAACTTTTTCTACAGACATCCAAATCATGTTTTGTAAATTGGAGTAGAAATTAGACTTCCATACCTTTCTAACGATATATTATAAAAAAGGTTTGGATGTCGTTCGGTCATGTTTTGGGTCGCTCAAAGCTCGAGTTGTTGTGCTGTATGGAGTGTACCGCGGCCTAGACCGCTTTTGGTGCCATGCCTAGGTCGCGACCTAGGCAGCGGTAATGTCCAGCCATGACATGCTGCACAAGACGACGGTCTGGAAACTTGCCTAGGCCGCGGCATGCACAGCGGTCGTGATGAAACTTTGTTTCTTCATCCAAAACGATGTCATTTCACTTGGGCATTATAAATACATCCTTAACTCATCTTATTCATTAGAATGACTCTCAAAAACGAACCCTAGAGTGTGAGAGAGAGTTTCTTGAGAGAGAAAGCTTCATTAAAGCTTGATTAACTCTCCAAACCCAAACCAAAACCCAAAACCCAAAACCATCTTGCATCATTCTTTATCATATGAGCATGGGTGTTCTTGGTTTCATGACTAGGTAAGTAAGAACTTCATTGAATATCTTTTATTGTTCTTCTTACTTTAGATTAGGTGTTTATTGCATGATTAAATACCTAGACTCTAGTTATTGCATATATTTAAGAGTCTTGATAACATGATTGGGTTTGTTTGTTGATAGCTTGAATTTAGGACATATTTGCCCTTCCTGCTAAGTCTCTATGCATTTTATTTAGACATTATTGATTATTTAATAATAATTGCATTTTGATAATTGCATTAATGACCATGCCATACTTAATGACAACATATGTTGAAATGGCCTTGTTTGATAACTATGATATAATGTTGCATAACTATATCTAGTTAAGTCTTTATGAACATTCATTTAGATATTGATATATAGGAATTGTACTTAGTGACATTCTTAAATTCCTAGATAAGCATTTAGTGTTTTGCCTAGCATTATTTGCATGTTTGAATATTTCATTATATTCACATAGGTTGTTGAACTCTTCATTGAGTCAAGTCTTGTGGCTTCGGTGTGAAGTTGCACAAGCAAAAGAAGTCTTGCAACCAAGGGTGGGTTGACAAGCAATTGGTGGGGTGCCACTATAAAAGGCCCAAGGGGTAGAGTAGGAGGCGTTCACGCCAAGAGTAGTGTATCAGGGGATATCACTAGGGACTGAACCAAGATTGGTGAGTGGCGGTGTCCATAGCCTGAGGTTGTCGAGAGTGAGAGTCCGAGAATCACTTGAGGGTGTAACCTTTTATTCATATAGTGGATTTCAGTGACCGAGTGTGGTGCACTTAACAGCTCGTGGTTTTTCCCATTTGGGGGGTTTCCACGTATACATCTTGTGTTGTTTATATTTCCGCACTTTACAATTGGTGTTGTATATTTGTTTTATTGGGTTAATTTTGAATATTGACTAATTAAGAAAAATTTGTAATTGACTTGATTAAAACCTATTCACCCCCCCCCCCCCCCCCCCCCCATTCTAGGTTATAGACACACACGTTTTAAGGGAACTTTTCAATGTTTCTTCATTAATTTTTGGTATTCATGTCGACCAATTGTATTGTCTATGATAGACAAGAATACAATTGTGAGTACGTAAAGATTTGAAGTAGTCAAGCATGTCTTTGTATACCGAGGGGTTAAGTATGCTTGGACTAATGAATGAAAATTAAATTTGGGACACATATGAATAATGAATTTGATATATGAAATATCAACTTGCATGCTCCAATACTTTTGTAGAATATTGTTCATCGATCACACTGTGCGTTTTCCTCTATGAATGATCTGTGATTGGACCTAAAAGTTAGAGAAACGTGACTTTGTAAAGTTTGCATTATTCCACTTATACGAGTGAGAGATGTTGGAAAATTATGCCCAAGTGGTAAAAGAGTCTGGTAATTAATTGAATTAATTGACCATATACATAAATCACATGATAAGTTTTATTTTTGAATCATAGAGATAATTCAATTAAATTCAAACTCATCCGTTAAATGATGGATACTAGGGATAAAGTTAAAAGAGATATTAAATTTAAATTTAATGTATCTCATCCAGATAAGAGTTCTGGACCCTATAAATAGCAGAGAGTGTTATTCATTTATCCCATCCCATTCTGAGCGTACTTTCACAGAGAGAAAAATCAGACTGTTTTGTTTATCAGTTTCTACTTTTGCTGGTCTTTTCCGAGTTACAACAAATAGCACGGTGAGTCGAGTGTATTATTCTTGTAATTATACACCGATCATATGTAACAATCCCGGTATCTTTTCCGCTGCGATGATCTTTGATATCCAATACTGATATTTTGGGTCATGACCCTCGAGTCCAACACGAATTTGATGAATTTTAAGAGGATTAGGTTGAGCTAAAGTTGTTCAGGTTGGTAAACAACTTAACCTGTTTAATAAACGGGTCATACCGGGTTTCATTAATGGGTTGACATAATTAGTAATGGCAAAAATGTTAATTAATTTTAAAAAAATTCAGTAATTATACATCATTTCTATATTTCATTTATACAAATACTGATAGGGGTGTGCACTATAAGAAAAATAGGCTTTAGGGATAAAATTTATTCGTCCCAATAGATCATCAATTGGGATGCAAAAACAAATTCGTCCCTAACAATTTCAAACCTGAAGAAAACTATAGGGATGAAAAAATCGTCCCAATAGACGTTCTATTGGGATGAAACAAATTATCCGTCCCTAAAAAAGAACAACCGACGAGACTTTTATGGACGAAAATATTTGTCCCAATAGAATGTCTATTTGGACGGAAAAAAAAAATTTGCCTCTCAAAAGTGCACAAATATCAAGAATTTTAGGGACGAAAATAATTTGTCCAATAGAATGTGTATTGGGACAAAATAAATTATTCATCCTAATATGATGTCTATTGGGACGAAAATTATTCGTCCCTAAAAGTTTGATATTTTTTTAAAAAAATAATAATTATAGACTTGGGGAATTATTAAAACCAAAATAATATTTGTTGTTGATAATCATTTATCGGGATTATATTTTTATTTTTTTTATCTTTATTTTCTTAAAAGTTTTTTCTAAGAGACATAATTAAATTTGTTTCATTTTTTTATATTAATTACTATAGATTAATTCAAAATTATGAAAAATTATATATATATATATTATAAATATTATAATAAGAATCTAAAATGCAAAACCACTTTCTAGAAAAGTTGTTGTATATTTATCATTTTCTTTTGTGATAGGAATTCAAATCTTACATCTCTCTATTAAATTGAAAAAAAGTAAAGAAAGTCTCTATATTCCATGCAAACCACTTTCTAGAAAAGTTGTTATATATTTATCCTTTCATTTTGTGATAGAAATTCAAATCTTATATTTGTCTATTAAATTGAATAATATAAAGAAATTTTTTGTATTCCATGTACGATTAAGGATAGATCATTTGATATGACAATATATGTTTTTTAAAAATAGTTTAATTGCACATTATCTCTTAGTGGAGCTAGTAGTGTACCTCTCTTCCACATAAGTGGTGAGGGGTTCAAACCGGTAGTTTTCTTCCCTGGTTATGGGAAGTAGTTATCTCTCATTATGGGCCTAAATATCTAGAGGCATATGTATTGTTTAATTTCTGTAGGTCTCGATAGTCATATTGTAATAGTTCTTGTAATATTTTTTTTTAAAATAGTTTAATTAAATGTTACAATAAACATTTTTAATATAAATTTGTTTATAATATAAAAATAAAATTTAAATTATTGGAATTCATTTATAATAAAAATTTAATAACATATAGAGCTTATAAATAAATAATATACATTAATTGACACATCCTAAGCACTAGCGAAGTGGATAAGCTCTTCAAATGGAGGGTAGGAGATCGCCGGTTCGACTCAAGCGGAGAGCCAAACTTTAAATGATGGAGTTGGTTGGGTGGGTTGGGTCTGTAGAGCTGGGTGTGAGTATGGGTTGTGGTGGGTATTGGGTCAATATGATTACTAAGGCCCAGTCTTGTAGCTGTTTTTCATTTTATTTTCAAAAAACGAAAAAAAAATGAACGAAAAAATCAGTTTTAAAAGTAAAAGATTTGAAAAACGTAAAATACTTGTTTTTTTTTCACCTTTTTATATAAAAAAACATTTTGTTTCATTTTATTCTATTATGCGTTTCATATGGCTATGATAAAAGACGGGACAAGATTTTTAAATGACCAAAGTGCCCATATATATATATATATATATATATATATATTCCAGAATAATTTATTTCCAATCAGAACTAAAAGCATTCATGCAATAATATATATATATATATATATATATATATATATATATATATATATATATATATACACATTATAATTATTATATATATATTATAAAATAATATATTTTATGTATATTATAATATATATTATATATATAATAATATAATATAGTTTATAATATTATTGAATATTAATATAAAAAATATAAAAATATTTAATATATAAAATAATATATAATATTATAATATGTTATTTTAATATAAATTATAATGTATGTAATAATATTTAATATATATTTAATATATTATTATAATATGTATATATATATTAATATAATATATACAGTTACATTTTTATTATATATTAATATATATATATATATATTGTAATTATTTATTTATAATTTAAGAGTTTAGTTTTGATTAATTCATTTTTTGTTATGTTTTTTTGAATTAATTTTTGATGTGTTACTTTTGTTTAATTTAAAAATTACAATACAAAAATTATATTGGTTAATTATGTAATCAATTTTTGATAGTTTTCAGTTAACCTACCAGACGTTTTTTTTTCCGTTTTCATTTTCAAAATACAGCTTTCAGTATATGCTACCATACGCGTTTTTGAAATTCGAAACTGAAACCAAAAACACTGTTTTCATTTTCATTTTCATTTTCATTTTTATTTTCGAAAAACAGTAACTGAAAAACGTTTACCGGATGGGCCTTAATTTTTTTTTTTTAAAAAAAAAACAAATTTCGTCCCTACAAACTATCTATAGGGACGAAACAAAAATCGTCCTTAGAGGTAGTCTTTAGGGACGAATTTCAATTTTCGTCCCAAAGAAGCTGTTGCGACTCACTTGAGGCGACGAATTTTGGGACGAAATTATTTCATCCCAATAGGTCTATAGGACCAAAAAAAAAGCGTCCCAATAGCCTTTTTTTGTAGTGGTGTATGATACGATCCAATCCAATCCAATAGGATCCATCAGACCGGATCCAATCCGTTGGATTTGATCGAATCTGATGATTTGATTATATCGAATTAGATCCTAAATTTTAAAATCCATTGGATCGGATCGGATCAGATCTTAGATTTTTATATGGAAATTCTCCAATCCGCCAAAATTATAAGTTGTAATTAGTTAACCGAAAATTTGCAATCGGTGGAAAATCTCGATTAACACCCTCGAGACCGCTACCTTGGAGGTCATGGTCGGGGTAGGTACCTCGTACCTTGGAGAGATCTTGATAAGTAAAGGAGGATGAAGCAGTAGGTAGGAGACAAGCCATCCTGCCCATTTGGCTTTGTGCTTTTGACGGAGATCTGGGGAGCTCGAGGTTCCTTTGTAAGTGTGAAGGGGGTGATCTTGGTCCTTGTTCCCTGGTCCTAGTTCTGGTCCTCGGTCGGGGTCGGAACCCATCCTGGTACCTAGAGCTCGGATCTGTATCCCGATTCCATCATGTAATTCCCCGACCTAGTTAACAAGTAAGAAGGAGGGCTTATCTAGCTCCAGTATCAGAGAGCTCGATTTCTTCCATACGGAGGATGCATGAGAGCTCCTCGACTCCTTTCAAGCTGGTCTGGGTGATTTCTCCCCATCTTTATATGCGACTTTGGTATGTAGATGAGAGGACAAGAGCGCAAGGTTCAGCGAGGTAGGAGCTAGATCTGGTTCCCTAGATCTTCATTGTCATTTCCCGATCTCATATAAGATGGATTAGAGAGTGAGGACCAATAGGGTCGGTACCTAGCCCTCATACACACATGCATAATACAGTAGATAATAGGAAAAACATAAATCTCTTGTAGAGGGAGGTGGACTGACCAATGGGGAAAAAGCACCACAAATGATCACATGTTGAAAAACCCCGAGGCAGTATCTAGAGGAAGGAGGAATACCCTTCCTTATGTATATATCAATGAATGCTCCGGGGAGCTTACATGAGTGGTGAAATAATACAACGGAGTCGCTCTAGAGAGCTTACAAGGGTGGTCGAATGTTGACCAATACTGGTGTATTCTAGGTAAAGATAACACATACAATGATCATGTAGGGTGAATCTAGGTGAATTATGTAGGCTTCTCTCTGGTTTGCTCATTTTTGGATCAGAGATGGAATGTGTAGTAGATTGTATGTCAAGTGTCAAATATCTCGCATTTCGGGAGTCAATTTGTGCATATAATTTTGCATCGTAGGTGATTTCTTGGTTGAATTTCCCCCCTCTCAATGTGCGTGTTGAGGCCTATTTATACATGGTGTAATTAACTTTGCATGCAAGATAAGGATTCTTGAACTAATCTCCTTTCCTTATTGAATAGATTCTTTATTTAATGTAGTTGACCCTAAAGAATCGGCTTGTAGCTAATATCTTGGAGACGATGTGATTTTTCCTCTTTGAACTATTTCACTAATGGTGGTCATTAAAGAGTTGAACATTCTCTCATTAATGGCGTTGACTTTATCATTAATATGGTTGATTGCCTCCATTAATACGGTTGACCTCATTAATAGGGTTTACTATCTCTATTAATACGGTTGACTACCTCCATAAATACGGCTGATTTCATTAATAGAGTTGACCACCTCCATAAATATGGCTTGACTTGATTAATAGGGTTGACTACCTCCATTAATATGGTTTGCATCATTAATAGGGATGATTACCTCCATTAATACGGTTTGACCTCATTAATGTTATCGTAAGTGTCATGAAAGTCAACCCTATCTTCCTACGCTATTTGGAAGAGAGCTCTGGTTTTGTATGTCACTTTGGAGAGGTATTTCACGGAGGTTACCAGCGGTGGCGCTTGATATTTCTCGAGGGTGAGGTACCTCAGGTTCCAGTACACTAGCAGGGTCCCCTTCGGACCTCTCGATTGTCATTGAGCAGATCGATCTTGTTGGTCTTCCCATGGAGCTTGTGCTAACCATTATAGGGGCGAAATATCCCATAGGGTTTCAACCTTGTAGCTGGGAGCTTGGTTTAACTACATCGAGCTTTATCATGGAGCTCGGCTTAATTATGCAGAATTCCTGACGGGGTAGAGGGCTTTAATTGGAGAGCCTGAATGCATGCAAGGTGTTGATTACCTCGCCTTGCTTCTGTGGGGTCATAAGGTACCTCAACCTAGAGGACCTCGATACCTCGCTACGTAGACCCGGATTTGGACCCCTGCTTGAATACTGGAAGCTGGAAAATTTTTCTTTACACCCTGTCCAAAAAAGGCTGTTAACAGAAGTCCCCCCTGACTTGAACACCGGTACGTAGTTATGGTCAGAGTCAGGATCTTATACTACATGAAGAATTTTACATGTCGTTTCTTACGAAAATCCTCCCGGCATAATTGGCTCTAGCGAATCACAGCTCCTGTTATTCCTGTAAAATAAATGAGTGGTGGCGGACCACAGATGAGGGTATTCCCTTGGTGGAATTTCTAACGCTCTTGCGTTCCTTTTCTAGGGATCATGGTACTTTGGCCAGCTGGCGAAACGATCCTTGTAGGCAACTATGCCATCTAGATCCTTCCTGACGGGGTTGGCTCGGCCATGACAGCAGGATGACCTTTTGGTTGTTCTGGTCTCGTGATCTAGCAGACAACTATGCTCTTACGCTCAGATCCTTCTTGGGGGAGGTCACCCGACCAAGGCATCGGGAATGCTAGCTACCCTGGCCTTGGGATCCGAATGGTAACTATGCACTTACACTCATATCTCTTTTAGACGTGGTAACCAAACAAAGGCATCAAGCTATTAGGCGATCATTGTCGAAATACCATGGCGATCCCCCTTGAGGGATTAATCCGGTCCAAGGCATCATGAGGGCTATCTAGCTATATCCTTGTATTTTGATCCGGATGGCAACTACACTTACACTCGGATCCTTCTTGGGGGAAGTCACCCGACCAGGGCATCAAGGGTGATGAGGGGGATTCCCCGATCAATCCCTGGTCTTGAGACCTGGATGGCAACTATGCTCTTACACTCAGACATTTCTTGGCAATGGGTGGTGCCCGACCGAGGCATTAGAGGTTGTGGGGGTTGCGCTTCCCCTACCAGTCTCTGGTCTCGAGGCTATCATTGTCGAAATACCATAGAGATCCTTCTGGGGAGATTAATCCATTATAGGGCATCATGAGGGCTATCTAGCTCTCATAGTCAAGGCGATCCTCTTGGAGGGATTTGATCCGGTCCAGGGCATCAGGAGAGCGTTGTAGCTCTCCTGGTAATAGCGATCCTCCTTGAGGGATTTGATCCGTTCCAGGGCATCAGGAGAGCGTTGTAGCTCTCCTGTTAATGGCGATCCTCCTGGAGGGATTTGATCCGGTCCAGGGTATCTCGTTCAGGGGCTAATGGTGATCACAGGAGAACTATGACGGATACCGAAATCGAAAGAGATGCAAACTCATGGTGAGATGATATGAAGTTGTATCAATGCAAGGTGGTATCAGTTGATGACTAGCCTAGCTCTAGGAGTCTTTTCACTAGTAGAATATTTTGAGATGATCTGCGTCATGGGTGTAGATAGTAGAAAGACTTTCCGTAAAAGACACATTTTATTGCGAACTAGGGGAAATTGTCTCACGCTGGGTCATCGCCCCTCTCATTGGAGTATTGGTAAAATATTAAGCTTCTAGTCCCCAAGTGATGTAGCCTGTTTTAAAGTTCGCTTGGGGTAGATGAGAGTCTTAAATAATCGTAATGGGGCTCGAGACCCCATTGTAAAAGAATCAGGACCTCTGGGTGCTCCCTGAACGGATTGGGACATCGATAGCTCACTAGGGCATTGAAAGGCTCTGTACAAATGGAGAGGAACCATCAGTGTGATAATTTTTGGAAGTAAGCTGATGTTGTCGATGTTGAGCTCGTGCAGGTCAATGAGGATGTCTGCTAATTTGCAGCCTGCCAGGTAGAGCTGGATCGACCTCCCCCCCCCTTTATTGTCAACGATGGATAGAAAATGGAGGAGATCAAGAAGAAAATTGCTGAGATGGTTGTGTATGCTTCCACTGTGGCTGGCCTGTCTTGGGGCTACTGATGCAGACCCTGGTGCAAAGTCCCATATCGCAGTAGTGGATCTATTCAAAGTAGAAGCTTTAGACCATCATACCTCTCTACCTCCACTAAGGATGTACTGGACCAGATTGAAACTACCAATAAGGGGGAAGTTCAGACTGGTTTGGTAAAGAAGAAAGATACTCGGGAATATTTTACCCTTAGGAGGGTGGTAGTCCAGACTGACATAGCCGAGGTGGTGGACATTCTTGTTAGTTCCGCTCAAATAAAGGCCACATCTTAGGCGGTTAAATAAGCTGCAGGTAAGCCCCCAACTGATCTAGAGGTAGGTGCTTCGGATAGGGAAGCTACCCTTTCGAAAGAGGTCAAACCAGGAGTAAGAGGAATTGACCAATGTAGCAGAGGGTGCAATCGTTCTTGAAGAAGCCCTGACCAAAGCTGGGGTAAACATGGCTGAGGCGCAGATAGATTGAGTGCTGATGCATATGATACCAGTCCATATACCGTGCCTCAAAAGGATTGCTCTGAAGAAGGACATAAAATCTGGAGGAAGAGTTTATACTCTGTGTAGCAACGTGGCTGCCTTGGAAGCCAAATCGGATGCTTCATTTGCTGAAAGATGCCACTTACCAGATGGCTCAAACTCTTCTTCCCCTGTCTGACCTGAGCGTCATTGAATGATGGAACCAAGAGGTGACCATGGAGCAAGCTACAGAGTTAGCTCGGTTTGCCCATACTGAATTCGGTTCTTCTTGAGTCGCTAGGTTCACAGGTGATGAGGAGGACTTGGCGCCCATCTCCGATTTCATGTCTATTCGTGCTAGGGGTAAGAACTACCTCGAAGTACCCAGCTAATGCAGAAGCTTAGGATGTAAGATGAGCTTCAAACCCGCCTACCTTTCTATCTGAACCTGGTCAAAGAGTTAGAGGTCCAGATCGATCCTACCAAGGAATGCGAGGTCCAAACTGATCTGGCTGATGCAGGCTACTACAGAATTTTGGGATACAGGTCGAACTTCAAACATACATATTTGTCCATCTGAATCTGTCAAAGAGGTAAAGATCTAGACTGACCTTACTAAGGAATGGGAGGTCCATGTTGAAGCCATAGTGATGGAAGAGGTCCCGATCAATTCAGCTGAAGAGATAGTAGAGCGGGCTGAATCAGGCTGACACGACCAAGGTGGTGAAACTGGTACCGAGGTAGCAGTGCTAGGGGATTATGGTTCTTCCTCTTCCCAAGCAGCAAGACTAGGGAAGAAGAAGTTGCCACTGTCGATGAAACTAATCCAGGATGTGGATCGGGACCACAGTGGCTCGCTAGGGCCTTAAACGGTCCGGTACAAATGGAGAGAAGCCACCGGCCTAGTACTACATATGAGGAGGCTCCGGGCCTTGCAACAATGCTGTTGTTACACCAGAGGCTAGCTTAGTCACGTAGGTGGCCTTAGCAAATATGGGAAGCCTCTAGGTTATCCTCCAAGTCGGGATTTGGTGGCTTGCTAGGGCGATGAATGACCTGGTACACATGGAATGAAGCCATCGGTATTGTAGAGGTGTTACTGTTCCAGAAGCTTACTTAGGCGTATAGGAGGCCTTACTAAATATGGGAAGCTTCTGGGAACTCCTTGATCAGATCATGCTTCGGTGGCTTGCTAGGTCGATGAATGGCCTGATACATATGGAATGAAGCCACAGGTCATGTTATGGTCCATAAGCATGCATGGGATCCTAGAAGTCCCCATTAACTAAGAAAAGGATCTAGACCCATGCGGAACTAGCCGGGAGCTCAGTGGCTCACTTGGGCGTTGACCGACCCTGTATGAGAAGTGAGGAGCCACTGAGTCTTAATACGGTGCTGTTGCGCTAGAGGCTTGCTTAGGCTAGCAAGAGGCCTTACCAAAATGTGGGAAGCCTCTGGGCTCTCCTCGATCAGATTGGGCTTCGATGGCTTTGCTAGGGCGATGAATTACCCGATACATATGAAGCAAAGCCACAAGTCTTGTAGCAGTGCTACTTCTCCAGAAGCTTGCTTTGGCATGTAGGGGGCCTTACCAAAATATGTAAGCTTCTGAAAACTCGTCGATCGGATCCGGCTTCGTTGGCTTGCTTGGGCGAAGAATGGCCCGATACACATGGAGCGAAGCCACCAGTCTGGTACTGGTCCAGAAACTAGCTTAGGATCCTAGAAGTCCTCAGCGACTCAAAGAAGGCTTTGGACCCCTCCGGAAGGAATAGGAACCATGGTGATTTCCTTGGGCATTGGATGACCCAATATAAATGGAGAGAGGCCACCTGTCTGGTATCGGTCTAGAGGCATGTTTGGGATCCAAAGAGTCCCCCAAAACTGAAAGAATGCTATGTACCCTCCTGGAATGAACTGGGAGCTTAGTGTCTTGCTTGGGCGTTGATCGACCCAGTGCATGAAGTGAGGAGCCACTTAGCTTCTACTGGTGATATTGCTCTAGAGGCTACACAGTTGAGTTGGCTTCTCAGATTCATGAGTTGACTTGCTACCACTACCTAGGAGCTTCTAAATGGCGGATCCGGTGGTATGAGGGGATCCGTATGGACAGTTACAATTCCAGTTGATCTGTCTGATAGGTGATACACTGGTAGCAGAGCGAATCTGCTTTAAGGACGTAAGAGAGGTGCAACTCTACTATATAGGAGCTCTCGATGTATCAGAGTGGTTCAACAATGTAAGAGACTTTCAAATGGGGAGCTACTGTATTAGAGCTCCATGATTATCTAAGTAGGTTCGCTTTATAGGAGCAGCCTAATGAACCGGTTCCACCAGAAGTCCCACGTACCATATTTGCTCCACAACGAACAAAACACGTTAAATGACAAAATGAGCACCACACACGATATGTAGGCGATATAAACAAGTATAAAGAAAGGACATCGTAAATAGTAAATGATATTCCATGAATAACAAATCTGTTACCTCGATAGTATAATGATACTCATATAGAGACATGGAGGCTTTCAAAAGAGGTGTGGAAACTTCCCACAGACGGCACCGAAAAGTGTTAACCGAAAATTCACACTGGGTGGAAAATCTTGATTAACACCCTCGAGACCGCTACCTCGGAGGTTGGGGTCGGGGTAGGTACCTCGTACCTTGGAGAGATCTTGATAAGTAAAGGAGGATGAAGCAGTAGGTAGAAGACAATACATCCCGCCCATCGGGCTTTGTGCTTTGACAGAGATCTGGGGAGCTCGAGGTTCCCTTGTAAGTGTGAAGGAGGTGATCTTGGTCTTTGTTCCCTAGTCCTGGTCCTCGGTCACTGGTCCCTGTTCCCTACACCCAAATCTTCCTTTTAAATGGGTACCATCAGCAGTAATAGCTTGACGCATACACCTCCTGAATGCTCTAAGTGAAGCACCCAACGACATAAAAAAGTAGAGGAATTTACCATCTTCGTCGCACTGTAAGTCAGTGATTATTTCAGAATTGTTTTGTTATAACACGTAACCGATTGATGGAAGCAGTTGGAAGGTTTCCTTATGCGTTCCATAGGTCAGTACCAACACATAATCGAGTGCTTGATGTGCCTTACTATACATGATTTGGATGCCATACATTATTTTTATGTCGGCGATTATGTCATTCAGACGCATTAGTCGACCATCCTATTGTTGCAATCTAGGTGCAACCACTTCTCCAATTATAACTGCACTAGCTTGTCGATGGCGATGATGAATTTTCTTCAACGGACAAGTGTGTTCGTTGACAAAACTTATTACTTAGAAGTATGTCACTTCATCTCTCCTCACTGCTCTTAACTTCCACGTACAGTTGTCCATCAAACAAAAAGATGTAACGTTGTCTTATTCGATCTTTTCACCTTCCACTCGAAATTGTGACGCATTGTAAAATACTCAACCAGTCTCTTCAAATCCTTTTTAGTAGGCAAAAATTGCCCTTTATATTTCATGCATATAGGTTCATCTAAGTTCTTGCTTCAACACATACCAAACGAGTATGATTCTGCTCATTAAATAACCCACGTTGTGGCATTATCAGAATCAACTGCAGTTACATTAGGCCCGACCTCATAGGTCTCAGCTATATCTGCTGCACTGGAACTACATCTGTGTACACGTCTTGCACGTCATCTTTCCATTTGGACAGGTTCTTCATCTTCCTCATTATTCGCTACATTATCTACCGGAAGCAAATTTACCTCGTTATCCACCTCATGGATTGGCCGAACATTCGGTTTTTCGGTCATTGTACATATCATTGTATTGGTGGTTGTACTGCCTAGCATTCATCTCAATTTGACAACCAAAGACATCGTTGAATTGAGGTCCAACTATATCACCATAGTCAGCTACTTTCGGTGGGACACCACACATGTTTTGTTGCCTTTCGATCCCACTTCTTTCAGTGAACAATTGGTTGTTTTAGCTAAACGATCGAAATTGTTGGGTGTTTTCACGAGTGGGGATATCTTCAGCTCTCACATCTTCTGTTGCCCTCTCAATTAGACTAACACATACTTGAGGGATCACCCTATCTTCCTCTATCATAAACAAAACATCATTGTCGTTTCTTTTAAATGTGCGACATGTTGTCCCGGGAATGATTGATATAGATTATAGATCAACAATGTATTTGTTCACATCGTACTTCACAACGGTTTGCACAATCGACACCAGTTCATCATAAGTCATATTCTTTGACACGTACATTCCTTGGTTATCGAAACAAAAAAAACATCTGACTTCCATTAGGTAATTGCTCCCATCGACCGTTGTAAGATATGACTATTCTCACCCGATCCATTATCTTATGAAAATCATCATCACAAACCATTATTAACAAATTAAAAAAATATTTTACATTTACAATTATTAAGAATTAAAAATATTTCTTAATTGTAAGGGATCATACATTTTTTGTAAGTGATAGATCCTTTTTTTTAGTGCGACCTAGCTTATTTAAACAAAAATCGAGCTTTTTTTAAATGGATCGAGCTTTTTTGTACAGGATTGAGCTTTTATGTAAGGGGTCGAGCTTTTTGGAAAATGATCGAGAACATTTTTAAAGGGATCGAGAACATTTTCTAAGGGATCGAGAACATTTTCTAAGAGATCGAGAACATTTTCAAAGGGATAGAGCTTTTTTGAAAGGGATTGAGAACTTTTTCAACGGATCAAAAACTTTTTCAAGGGATCAAGAACTCTTATAAGGGATCAAGAACTCTTATAAGGGATGGAGAATATATTTCAAATTATAGAGCATTTTTTTTCAAATAATCGATTTTTTTTCCAAATATAAAAAGGCTCGGTCCAATATAAATTAAGCTCGATTCTTCTTTATATATTCTCGGTGACACATGAACAAAGCTCAGATCTGTTAAATGTTCATAAATGTACTTACAAAGACTGGAACAATATATAATAAGGAATAAATACATTGTTAACCCATACAGAAATGCATACAAAATATCTGAAATGTATGAAAACAGAAAAGAGAATACACCATATCATAAATATTTGTTACATTCTAGTGTAAAATTTGGAGAGAGAGAACTTTTTTGGAGAGAGAGACAACTTTTTTAGACAATTTTTTTGGGGAGATACAGACGAGTTCAGAAAGTTAACTTTTAAAAATTAAAGTTTATAGGCAACTTGGGTAGTTCATCATAATAGGTGTTTTTAAACTTAAGTTATTAAACCGATAACATCATCACAAAACACAATAAAAAATGTGACATATCTCACCATTTTCAAAAAAAAAAAAAAAAACCTGTCATATTTAGTTTGGTCCAACTTTACCTGCTAACACGAATTGTCAGATTTAGTTTTGATATACTAAAGAACATTTTCTTTGTAGCATGAAAACCACCACCTTTTTTGTGGAAACCCAACTATTGACATTGACCATGATTAGTTCCTTTACTGTTAAAGACAAAATAAAATCAATTCATACTTTTCTAATAATAAAAAAATCAATTCAAAAGATTCAGTTCAAATATTATCAATGTAAATTATATTAACTATATATTTGTATAATTTGAACAGCAGAGGGGAATCAATCGCCTACCCAAATCATTAATTGCTTAAACTGAATATGTAAACATTCTTCATTATCGGAAGAGTTGAGGGCCTCATCACATACCAAGATAATTACTAGATTTAATTACAAATGTGTGATATGAAAATATTCTCTAATTCAACATATATACAAATAACATGTAGATTTCTTATATAATTTTTGCTACGACGACTGTAATATCATCAATCTTGCCACCAACATGGTTCTTGCCAGCCAAGTGAGCAGCTCTTGAAAAAGGAGATTCATAATCTGTCGAAAGAATTGTACAGTGCATACTCTGCTGTGGTCCATGCCAAGTCTTCGGGAGTTGATGATCATCTCGATCTAATCTTTTGGTTAGAATTTTTTCAATCTCAGATGGAAACGTGTTGTCAATCAGACCATCAGTGCTAGCAACTACAATGTCTCCAGATTGGACAGGAACAACAATCTCCATAGCTGTATCCACAGCGTCACCGAATTGACTACTACACCCCAGTTGATACGGATGATTAAAACCGTGTGGTTGAATTGGGGATTGATATATACATTCTCTGTTTCGAAAAACCACGAAACCGCTATCTCCGACATTAGCAACATTTAAACAATGATGACGATCATCAAGTGCAATAAGGGTTCGAAAAATAAATAGCACTATTTGAGAGGGGTGTTGTGCAAATATCATCAGTTTAGTAATGTAAGTTTAAAATGCACCATTTAACGTAAAGAGACGAGAATACCCTAACAAAATTGAAAAAGAGAGAAAAGTTGTCGTTTTGTGACTCTGAGAAAAAGGAACAGTGAGAAAGAAACAGACGACAACGAAATCGACGGCGAGGAAATCAACAGCTTATTGACCGGAACGGCAATACAGTACATTTCGCAGCGATGACAGAGGTAAGTTCAGTTTGTTTTATTTATCGATTTGTTGTTCATAGCATAAACAAAACATTGTCGTCATTTCTTATAAATGTGCGACATGTTGTCCCAGGAATGATTGATATAGATTGTAGATCAGCAATGTATTTGTTCACATCGTACTTCACAACGGTTTGTACGATCGACACCAGCTCTTTGTAAGTCATATTTCTGGACACATACATTCATTGGTTATCGGAACCAAGAAACCTCTGACTTCTATCTGGTAATTGCTCTCATCGACCGTTGTAAGATATTACTAATCTAACCCGATCCATTGTCCTATGAAAATCATCATCACAATCAATTATTAAAAGATAAAAAAAAATTACTTTTACAATTACTAACAATTACAAAAATTTCAAATGGATCAAATACTTTTTATAAGGGATCGAGAACTTTTTCAAGAGTTCGAGAATAATTTACAAAGGATCGAGAACTTTTAAAAAGGTTCGATTTGATAACATTTATCGAGAATATTTGTCAAATTATCGAGAACTTTTTATAACGGTTCGAGAATTTTTAATAAGGGAACGAGAACTTTTTCTAAGGGATCGAGAACATTTCTAATGGTTCGAGTACTTTTTAAAGGGATCGAGAATATTTGTCAAATTATCCAGAACTTTTATAAAGGGATCGAGAACTTTTAATAAGGGAACGATAACTTTTTCTAAGGGATCGAGAACTTTTAACAACGGAACGAGAACGTTTTTAACAGTTCGAGAACTTTTTTAAGGGATCAATAATATTTTTCAAATTATCGAAAACTTTTATCAAGGGATCGAGAACTTTTAACAAGGGAACGAGAACTTTTTATAACTTATCGAGAACTTTTAACAACGGAACGAGAACTTTTTCTAAGGGATCGAGAACATTTCTAACGGTTCGAGAACTTTTTTAAGGGATCGAGAAAATTTTTTAAATTATCGAGAACTTTTATCAAGGGATCGAGATCTTTTCTCAAGGGATTGAGAATATTTTCGAAGGGACCGAGAACTTTTTCTAAGAGACCGAGAACTTTTTCTAAGAGATCGAGAAAGTTTTTAAGGGATCGATAGCTTTTTTAAGGGATCGAGATTATTTGTCAAATTATCAAGAACTTTTATAACGGTTCGAGAACCTTTGTCTAGGGATCGAGAACTTTTCTTAGGGATCGAACATTTTTTGTCGAGAATTTTTTTCAAATAATCGAGGTTTTTTCAAACTTAGCTCGTTCCAATAAAAAATAAGCTCGATTCATCTTTAAATATTCTCGGTCACACAAGAAAAAAACATTCTAGTGCATAATCTGAAATGGATACATTGATATCGAGGAATGGATACATTGTTAACCCACACAGAAATGAATGCAAAATATATGAAATGCATAAAAGAAATTTAAGTGAAGATCATAAATATTTGTTACCTTCTACTGCAGAATCTGGAGAGAGAGTCAAGTTTTTCAGACAACTTTTTTGGGGAGATACCAATGAGTTCCGAAAGGGGCTTTTAAAAAATTAAAGTTTAGGGGTAATTTGGGCAGTTCACCATAATAGGTGTCTTTTAAACTTAAGTTATTAAAAGGGTGACATAATCACAACACACCTTAAAAAATGTGATATATCTCACCATTTCCTCGTGCAATAATGCAGGCAGTTGATGATCCTTGAGACTTGGTCTTATAATAAGCGTCTTCTAAAACCAAAATTGGATCAACATGTCCTCTTGTTTCTTGATTCAATGCAACGAGAGAGTTGCTCATAAGTTGCCTTGAATACTCACCGGAATCAATACCCTTTTTGATCCAAGCACCCACACCATCGGCTACACCAAAACTCTTCTTTTAGGGTGCATTTGGTACGTTGGACGGGACAGGACGGGACAGGATGGGACAGGACAAGACAATTTTCTCTTGTCCAGCGTTTGTCGTGCTATTAGCATGGGACGGGACAGGACAAGGCGGGACAAAAACCATAAAATCTTGTCCCACCTCAGACCCTCGGCCAGACTTGTCCCATGCATGGGACAAGTCTGGAAAAGACATTTTTGCCTTCAATTTTTTTTTTAAATTACAACTATATAAATTAAAACCCTACCACTCTTCTCTTTCTTTCTCTCGATCTCTCATCTTCTCTCCTCTCTCCAACGCATCTCTCAATCTCTCATCTTCTCTCCAAACCGCCGCATCGCCTAACTCATCGTTGACGAAATCAATGGTTGAATCCGGTGAGTTCTGGGTTTGATTGAAGCTGGGTTCGGTGAACGGTGGTGGTTACAGTGGTGGACGGTTCTGGGTTTGGTTCGATCGAAGTTGGATTTGGTTGTGAAGTTGGGTTTGGTTTGTTCGACGATGATGGTGGTTTGGTGTTGACTGGGTTTGGTTTGATTGAAGCTGGGTTTGGTTGTGAACGGTGGTTTGGTTTGGTCGACGATGATGGTGGTTTGGTGTTGACTGGTTTGGTTTGATTTCTGGGTTTGGTTGGATTGAATCTGGATTTATTGGTTTGGTTCGAATTGTTTTCATATTTGTTTTCAATTTGTTTTCGATTTGTTTGTGTTTTGGTTTGAATGGTTTGGTTCGATTTCTGGGTTTGTTTTCGATTTGTTTGTAAGAACGTATTAATTGATTAAGAATATTGTGAAATTGATTTGTGGATTTATGGGTTTGGTTCGAATTGTTTTCATATTTGTTTTCAATTTGTTTTTGATTTGTTTGTGTTTTGATTCGAATGGTTTGGTTTGATTTCTGGGTTTGTTTTCGATTTGTTTGTAAGAACATATTAATTGATTAAGAATATTATGAAATTGATTTGTGGAATTAATTGATTTCAGAACAAATTCTGGATAACGGAGGTTGAAGATGAAAAGAAGAACGGAAAGATCTAGGGAAAAACTAAAAAAAAAAAATCTATTTTTTATAAGTCCATCAAAATGAATAAATTTCATACAATTCTATATAAAATCCAACCAACTCTATATAAAAATAATTTTCAATTACAATATTATTATTAATGTTAAATATGATATATAAAAATATTTATTTAATAAAATCAAATAAATACCGAGGACACTTTAGTAATTTGAATCACTTGTTCTGTCATATCTCAGTCATACCAAACGTATAATAGTAGAGTCCATGGTTCTGTTCCTGATATTCCAAACACAATATGGAACAACTGTTCTGTCCTGTCCTGTCCCGTCCTGTCCTGTCCTATCTCATCTAGGTGTCAAACGCACCCTTATTGACAAACGAAGTGGGAGTCTTCTCCTTGAGATTTAGGCCTCAACTCGTCTTCTTTGGGAATGTAAAAAGAACCCATTATCATATCTAATCTACTATTTTTAACTATCTTCTTTTTCATACCTGGTCTCTTCTTCTTCTCCATCAATCGTTTTTTGTGCTAAATTAAAGAGCAACTAGTCTTTACTCTTTAATTATTTATTGATTTGTGACTTGTGAGAGTAAAAATGAGTATGAGGACTTGTAAGTTATAACTGTATTTATAAGTTTCCTATTTCGACTCCCTGATTTACTTGGTTTACGATTCTATTCCTTCCTCTTCTATAACTTCTTAACTTGAGGATTAAGTTTCTAATTTCCACTCCATCTTTTACTTATAATTCTATTCCGATCCTCATTTATATTTGAACGCTATTAAATAATTTTTAATTTGTTTATGGTTGTTTATGATATTTTAACAAATTCTAATCCTGTGGTTGTTTCGTAAGACTGGCAAAAAAACGTCTAGTATAGTAGTATTTTATGTTGTGTAAAAATAATAGAGGCAAATTCATTTTGGTCCTTAAGGCTGTGTTCATTCCATTTTGTAAATATGTTTTTCATTTTTTATATTTTAAAAAAATACACAAAACTTGGTCAGTAGAAAAAAAACATTTTCATTCCATGGAATACAAATTCACCATTTTGGCCATTTATAATGTAAAAGCGGAAAACATCCGAATGATGTTTTCATTATTTTCTTCCCAAATATCTTCATAAACACATAGATATGGGTTTGCAATCCATTTTTTCCTATTCTCTTGGCTACAAACATTCAAATTTAATTTTCCATCTCTTTTGTTTCTCGACGATCTACTCTGTTTAACACCAAATTTACCATAAAAATATTGAGAATTTGAATCGATGAATGCAGAAACGACATGCCTAATATTCGTCCATAGCTCATAGCAATTAATGTTTACTAGCAGAAAAATAATATGAGAGAAAAATAGACAATCACACAACAAAAGATAAACGTGACCGGAAATGGAGCCTTTTAGAGAGAGAAAAATCCGACGTTCGAAGGAAGGAAGGGATGGCAGATTTTAGAGGAAGACTAGTGTCCATCTTCGTGGACAACCTGATTCCAAAGGTAGATACTGAATGTTTATGGGGAGTTTTCAAGGTTTTTGGCAAAGTTAGCGATGTGTTTCTCTCCAACAAAAACAGCTCGAGGAAGAGTTGTTTTGGTTTCATTAGGTTCGGTACAAAGGAAGAAGCTCTTAAGGTGCCGCATATGACAAATGGGATGCATATGTATGGTTGGCCGATCAGTTCGAAGGTGGCATCATCTGATTGGGATCAACGGCGAAAAGAAGGAGCAAGCTCGAATGGGAGAAATCATGCAGGAGCTAACTAGTCCAGAAGATCTAGAGATAGCAGCTCCTCTATCGGTTTCCAGGGTAGAGGTTCTCAAACTTTTATTCCTAAGAGGGATAGATCATACACTGAGGTGGTCTATGGTCAACATAATCAGGATCAGTTCATGGAGTCAAAGAAGCTTGGAAAGATAGCTGATATGAGCTAGATGGAAAGGAAGGATGAAAGGGATTGGTTGTCCATATGTGTTATAGGATCTCTTAGTGTTTTCTCCAACTTTGTTAGCGTGGGAATATGTTAAAATCTAGAGGCTTCTCATTCTCGACTTTCTATCTTGGTGATAAACAGATTCTATGGTGTTTTGAGACTCAAATTGATAAGGATGGGTTCCTGTCTAATTATTTTTTCTGGGAGGATTGCTTTTGTTCAATGAATAAGTGGAATGTGTCACTCATTTCTAGTTCCAAACTGGCATGGATCGATTGCAATGAGGTTCCTCTATTCTGCTGGAACTCAAATTTCTTCTTGAAAGTAGGTGGTTTGATAGGGGAACCATTATTAGTTGAAGATGATACTGCTCTAAATAGGAGACTTGATAGAGGAAGAGTTTCAGTTCCTAAGAATCAAATCCAGGAGGTGCCTTATTTGATTAATATAAGAATAAATGATGGAGTTTTTTCGGTGAAAGTGATGGAAGACCGAAATCTGATGGATTTATCATGGGTTGAACAATATCTAGGCTTGGAAACCGATGGTGTGAATTTGAATCTGATGCTCGAGATGGAAAGACTTGACGACCTATGAGGTATGGATACTGTCACAATCCATGCTAAGAATTATGGACAGGACATGAAGAAAAGGGGAGCAGGAGGTGATGAAGGACAAAAATGAAGGAAACGCGGCCCATGGCGAACAATTTATTTATTTTCTTATTTTGTTAATTTGGGTCTTTTCTTGTTTAGTAAGTTTATTTATTTTAATTTGATTAAGAATTAAATTTAGGTTTTCGAAATAAATCAAACTTACCTTTTGGGTAGGATTTGATCTTTGTTTTCCAGTCAAATTAGGAGTCATGAATCTTAGAAGATTCTGGTTAGTTTTGATATTTTCTTGTTTTAGTTTTTTTTTTAAGGATGTCGTATGAGGATTAGTTTATTATAAATAGTCTTATTATTTCCAATTATGGTAACTTTTAAACCTTTGATTAATTTTAATAAAATCGTTCATTTGGAACATTTATCTGCCGTGAATTCGACATGCTCTTTGAGGATTCGAGAGCACAATTTTCTAACGAAGATTAGGGAATGATGGCCCCTGCATGGCAGTCCATGCTTGGGTAACTACCGGTTGCTGCGTCAAGGTTTGTCTGAGTGTGTCGCAGGGTTCGACAAAGTGATCATTCTTATTTTTCTCCATACCCTGCTGCGTCAATTGGTATCAAAGCAAAACTTGAAGCAAAATCCATTTATATTGATAAAGTTTCCAAGGGTGATAACTTAGTTGAAAATCCACACAATTTTTATTAGGGTAATTTGAAGATTATTTTTCTAGATTTGGATTTTGAAGATCCAACATTGTTCTTGCCATATGAAGTATATTTGTTCATGCCAGTGATTGACAAGATGGTACATTTGAAGTATTATCCACCCAAACAAAACCTTGCCAAACTCGAGGACGAGTTTATTTTAAGAGGAGGAGAATACTATGTGGGATGGGAAAAGCTAGCAACATGGAATCACTATTGTCCAAACCTCTACAAGTGTCTAGCGGTTCAAGCCGTAACCAATAGGCATCGCCAGTGGCGAATAGCTTCGACATCTTCTGCATTCCGTTGGACGATTGTTGTGGTGCCGTTGTGGATTTGGGATGAACTAAGGAGAGACTTTTCGGTTGGCGTTTGCCACTCCCACAAGACAAATATGGGTTCTTCTTTGTTTACGTGTCTTTCAGCGTGTTTCAACTGAACTCGAGGACGTGTTCTTTTTAAGAAGGGGTGACTGATGTAGGACAAAGATGAAGGAACCGCGGCCCATGTCGAACAATTTCTTTATTTTCTTATTTTGTAAATTTGGGTCTTTTCATGTTTAGTAAGTTTATTTATTTTAATTTGATTAGGAATTAAATTTAGGTTTTTGAAATAAATCAAACTTACCTTTTGGGTAAGATTTGATCTTTGTTTTCCAGTCAAGTTATGAGTCATGAATCTTAGAAGATTCTGATTAGTTTTGATCTTTTATTGTTTTAGTTTTTTTTAAGGATGTCGTATTCGAGTCGTATTAGGATTAGTTTATTACAAATAGTCTTATTATTTCCAATTATGTTAACTTTTAAACCTTTGATTGATTTTAATAAAATCGTCCTTTAGAACATTTATCTGTCGTGGATTCGACATGCACTTTGAGGATTCGAGAGCACCATTTTCTAACGATGATTAGGGAATGATTGCCCCTGTATGGCAGTCCATGCTTGGGTAACTACTGGTTGCTGCGTCAAGGTTCGTCTGAGTGTGCCTCAGGGTTCGACAAAGTGATCATTCTTATTTTTCGTCATACCCCGCTGCATCAATTGGTATCAGAGCAAAACTAGAAGATAAATCAATTTACATTGATAAAGTTTCTAAGGGTGATAACTTATTTGAAAATCCACAGAATTTTTATAGGGGTAATTTGAAGATTATTTTTCTTGATTTGGATTTTGAAGATCTAACATTGTTCTTGCAATCTAAAGTATATTTGTTCAAGCCAGTGATTGACAAAATGGTACAATTGAAGTATTATCCACCCTAACAAAACCTTGCCAAACTCGAGGAAGAGTTTATTTTAAGAGGAGGAGAATACTATGTAGGAAGGAAGAGCTAGCAATGAGGAATAACTATTGTCCAAACCTCTATAGGAGTCCAACGGTTCAAGCCGTAACCAATAGGCATCGCCAGTGGCAAATAGCTTGGACATCTTCTGCATTCCGTTGGACGATTGTAGTGGTGCCGTTGTGGATTTGGGATGAACTAAAGAGAGACTTTTCGGTTGGAGTTTCCACTCCCACAAGACAAATATGGGTTCTTCTTTGTTTACCTGTCTTTCCGCGTGTTTCAACCGAACTCGAGGACGTGTTCTTTTTAAGAAGGGGTGACTGATGTAGGACAAAGATGAAGGAACCGCGGCCCATGTCGAACAATTTCTTTATTTTCTTATTTTGTTAATTTGGGTCTTTTCTTGTTTAGTAAGTTTTTTTATTTTAATTTGATTTGGAATTAAATTTAGGTTTTTGAAATAAATCAAACTTACCTTTTGGGTAGGATTTGATCTTTGTTTTCCAGTCAAGTTAGGAGTCATTATCTGATTAGTTTTGATCTTTCATTGTTTTTTTTAAGGATGTCGTATTCGAGTCGTATTAGGAGTAGTTTATTACAAATAGTCCTATTATTTCCAATTATGGTAACTTTTAAACCTTTGGTTGATTTTCATAAAATCGTCCTTTAGAACATTTATCTATCGTGGATTCGACATGCTCCTTGAAATATTCGAGAGCACCATTTTCTAACGAAGATTAGGGAATGATTGCCTCTATCTGGCAGTCCATGCTTTGGTAACTACCGGTTGCTGCGTCAAGGTTCGTGTGAGTGTGCCTCAGGGTTCGACAAAGTGGTCATTCTTATTTTTCATCATACCCCGCTGCATCATTTGGTATCAAAGCAAAACAAGAAGATAAATCAATTTATATTGATAAAGTTTCCAAGGGTGATAATTTATTAGAAACTCCGCACAATTTTTATTGGGGTAATTTGAAGATTATTTTTCTTGATTTGGATTTTGAAGATCCAACATTGTTCTTGCCATCTGAAGTATATTTGTTTAAGCCAGTGATTGACAAGATGGTACATTTGAAGTATTATCCACCCAAACAAAACCTTGCCAAACTCGAGGACGAGTTTATTTTAAGAGAAGGAGAATACTATATGGGAAGGGAAGAGCTAGCAATGAGGAATCACTATTGTCTAAACCTCTATAGGTGTCCAGCGGTTCAAGCCGTAACAAATAGGCATCGCCAGTGGCGAATAGCTTCATCTTCTGCATTCCGTTGGACGATTGTTGTGGTGCTGTTGTGGATGTGGGATGAACTAAGGATAGACTTTTCGGTTGGAATTTACCGTTCCCACAAGACAAATATGGGTTCTTCTTTGTTTACCTGTCTTTCCGCGTGTTTCAACCGAACTCGAGGATGTGTTCTTTTTAAGAAGGGGTGACTGATGTAGGACAAAGTTGAAGGAACCGCGGCCCATGTCGAACAATTTCTTTATTTTCTTATTTTGTTAATGTGGGTCTTTTCATGTTTAGTAAGTTTATTTATTTTAATTTGATTATGAATTAAATTTAGGTTTTAGAAATTAATCAAACTTACCTTTTGATAAGATTTGATCTTTGTTTTCCAGTCAAGTTAAGAGTCATGAATCTTAGAAGATCCGATTAGTTTTGATCTTTACTTGTTTTAGTTTTAGTTTTTTTTTCAAGGATGTCGTATTCGAGTCGTATTAGGATTAGTTTGTTACAAATAGTATTATTATTTCCAATTATGGTAGCTTTTAAACCTTTGATTGATTTAAATAATATTCGTTCGTTTGGAACATTTATCTGTCGTGGATTCGACATGCACTTTTAATATTCGAGAGCACCATTTTCTAACGAAGATTAGGGAATGATTGCCCCTGTATGGCAGTCCATGCTTGGGTAAATACCGGTTACTGCGTCATGGTTCGTCTGAGTGAGCCTCAGGGTTCGACAAAGTAATCATTCTTATTTTTCGTCATACCCCGCTGCATCAATTGGTATCAAAGCAAAACTGGAAGCTAAATCAATTTATATTGATAAAGTTTCCACAAGTGATAACTTATTTGAAAATCTACACAATTTTTATTTGGGTAATTTGAAGATTATTTTTCTTGATTTGGATTTTGAAATCCAACATTGTTCTTGTCATCTGAAGTATATTTGTTCAAGCCAATGATTGACAAGATGGTACATTTGATGTATTATCCACCCAAACAAAACCTTGCCAAATTCGAGGACGAGTTTATTTAAAGAGAAGGAGATTCCTATGTGGGATGGGAAGAGCTAGCAACGTGGAATCGCTATTGTCCAAACCTCTACAGATGTCCAGCGGTCCAAGCCGCAACCAATAGGCATTGCCAGTGGCGAATAGCTTGGACATCTTCTGCATTCCGTTGGACGATTGTTGTGGTACCGTTGTGGATTTGGGATGAACTAAGGATAGACTTTTCGGTTGGCGTTTACCACTCCCACAAGACAAATATGGGTTCTTCTTTGTTTACCTGTCTTTCCGCGTGTTTCAACCGAACTCGAGTACGTGTTCTTTTTAAGAAGGGGTGACTGATGTAGGACAAAGATGAAGGAACGAGGCCCATGTCGAACAATTTCTTTATTTTCTTATTTTGTTAATTTGGGTCTTTTCTTGTTTAGTAAGTTTTTTTATTTTAATTTTATTAGGAGTTAAATTTAGGTTTTCGAAATAAATCAAACTTACCTTTTGGGTAAGATTTGATCTTTGTTTTCCAGTCAAGTTAGAAGTCATGAATCTTAGAAGATTTTGATTAGTTTTGATCTTTTCTTGTTTTAGTTTTTTTATTTTAAGGATGTCGTATTCCAGTCGTATTAGGATTAGTTTATTATAAATAGTCTTATTATTTCCAATTATGGTAACTTTTAAACCTTTGATTGATTTTAATAAAATCGTTCTTTTGGTACATTTATCTATCGTGGATTCGACATGCTCTTTGAAGATTCGAGAGCACCAATTTCTAATGAAGATTAGGGAATGATGGCCCCTGCATGGCAGTCCATGCTTGGGTAACTACCAGTTGTTGTGTCAAGATTCGTCTGAGTGTGCCTCAGGGTTAGACATAGTGATCATTCTTATTTTTCGTCATATCCCGCTGCATCAATTGGTATCAATGCAAAACTGGAAGCTAAATCAATTTATATTGATAAAGTTTCCAAAGGTGACAACTTATTTGAAAATCCACACAATTTTTATTGGGGTAATTTGAAGATTATTTTTCTGGATTTGGATTTTAAAAATCCAACATTGTTCTTGCCATCTGAAGTATATTTGTTCAAGCCAGTGATTGACAAGATGGTACATTTGAAGTATTATCCGCCCAAACAAAACCTTGCCAAACTCGAGGGCGAGTTTATTTTAAAAGGAAGAGAATACTATGTGGGATGGGAAGAGCTAGCAACGAGGAATCGCTATTGTCTAAGCCTCTACATGTGTCCAGCGGTTCAAGCCGCAACCAATAGGCATCGTCAGTTGCGAATATCTTTGACATCTTTTGCATTCCGTTGGACGATTGTTGTAGTGTCGTTGTGGATTTGGGATGAACTAAGGAGAGACTTTTCGGTTGGCTTTTACCACTCCAACTAGACAAATATGGTTTTTCTTTGTTTACCTGTCTTTCCGCGTGTTTCAACCGAACTCGAAGACATGTTCTTTTTAAGAAGGGGTGACTGATGTAGGACAAAGATGAAGGAACCGCGGCCCATGTCAAAAAATTTCTTTATTTTCTTATTTTGTTAATTTGGGTCTTTTCTTGTTTAGTAAGTTTATTTATTTTAATTTGATTAGGAATTAAATTTAGGTTTTTGAAATAAATCAAATTTACCTTTTGGGTAAGATTTGATATTTGTTTTTCATGTCAAGTTAGGTGTCATGAATCTTAGAAGATTCTGATTAGTTTTGATCTTTTCTTGTTTTAGTTTTTTTTAAGGATGTCGTATTCGAGTCGTATTAGGTTTAGTTTATTACAAATAGTCTTATTATTTCTAATTATGGTAACTTTTAAACCTTTGATTGATTTTAATAAAATCGTTCTTTTGGTACATTTATCTGTCGTGGATTCGACATGCTCTTTGAAGATTCGAGAGCACCAATTTCTAATGAAGATTAGGGAATGATGGCCCCTGCATGGCAGTCCATGCTTGGGTAACTACCAGTTGTTGTGTCAAGATTCGTCTGAGTGTGCCTCAGGGTTAGACATAGTGATCATTCTTATTTTTCGTCATATCCCGCTGCATCAATTGGTATCAATGCAAAACTGGAAGCTAAATCAATTTATATTGATAAAGTTTCCAAAGGTGACAACTTATTTGAAAATCCACACAATTTTTATTGGGGTAATTTGAAGATTATTTTTCTGGATTTGGATTTTGAAAATCCAACATTGTTCTTGCCATCTGAAGTATATTTGGTCAAGCCAGTGATTGACAAGATGGTACATTTGAAGTATTATCCGCCCTAACAAAACCTTGCCAAACTCGAGGGCGAGTTTATTTTAAAAGGAAGAGAATACTATGTGGGATGGGAAGAGCTAGCAACAAGGAATCGCTATTGTCTAAGCCTCTACATGTGTCCAGCGGTTCAAGCCGCAACCAATAGGCATCGTCAGTTGCGAATATCTTTGACATCTTCTGCATTCCGTTGGACGATTGTTGTAGTGTCGTTGTGGATTTGGGATGAACTAAGGAGAGACTTTTCGGTTGGCTTTTACCACTCCCACTAGACAAATATGGTTTTTCTTTGTTTACCTGTCTTTCCGCGTGTTTCAACCGAACTCGAGGACATGTTCTTTTTAAGAATGGGTGACTGATGTAGGACAAAGATGAAGGAACCGCGGCCCATGTCAAAAAATTTCTTTATTTTATTATTTTGTTAATTTGGGTCTTTTCTTGTTTAGTAAGTTTATTTATTTTAATTTGATTAGGAATTAAATTTAGGTTTTTGAAATAAATCAAATTTACCTTTTGGGTAAGATTTGATATTTGTTTTTCATGTCAAGTTAGGTGTCATGAATCTTAGAAGATTCCGATTAGTTTTGATCTTTTCTTGTTTTAGTTTTTTTTAAGGATGTCGTATTCGAGTTGTATTAGGTTTAGTTTATTACAAATAGTCTTATTATTTCTAATTATGGTAACTTTTAAACCTTTGATTGATTTTAATAAAATCGTTCCTTTGGAACATTTATCTGTCATGGATTCGACATGCTTTTTGAGGATTCGAGAACACCATTTTCTAACAAAGATTAGGGAAAGATTGCCCCTGTATGGCATTCCATGCTAGGTTAACTACCTGTTGCTGTGTCAAGGTTCGTCTGAAGGTGCCTCAGGGTTCGATAAAGTGATTATTCTTTTTTTTTCGTCATACCCTGCTGCATCAATTGATATCAAAGCAAAACTGGAAGCTAAATCAATTTATATTGATAAAGTTTCAAGGGTGATAACTTATTTGAAAATCCACACAATTTTTATTTGGGTAATTTGAAGATTATTTTTCTTAATTTGGATTTTGAAGATCTAACATTGTTCTTGCTATCTGAAGTATATTTGTTCGTGCCAATAATTGACAAGATGGTACATTTGAAGTATTATCCACCGATACAAAACCTTGCCAAACTCAAGGACGAGTTTATTTTAAGAGGAGGAGAATACTATGTGGGATGGGAAGAGTTAGCAACGAGGAATCGCTATTTTCCAAACCTCTACAGGTGTACAGCGGTCCAAGCCGCAACCAATAGGCATCACCAATGGCAAATAGCTTGGACATCTTCTGCATTCCATTGGACGATTGTTGTGGTGCCGTTGTGGATTTGGGATGATTTAAGGAGAGATTTTTCGGTTGGCGTTTACCACTCCCACAAGACAAATATGGGTTCTTCTTTGTTTACCTGTCTTTCCGCGTGTTTCAACCGAACTCGAGGACGTGTTCTTTTTTAGAAGGAGTGACTGATGTAGGACAAAGATGAAAGAAACCGAGGCCCTTGTAGTACAATTTCTTTATTTTCTTATTTAGTTAATTTGGGTCTTTTCTTGTTTAGTAAGTTTATTTATTTTAATTTGATTAGGAATTAAATTTATGTTTTGGAAATAAATCAAACTTACCTTTTGGGTAAGATTTTATCTTTGTTTTCCAGTCAAATTAAGAGTCATAAATCTTAGAAGATTCTGATTAATTTTGATCTTTTCCTGTTTTAGTTTTTTTTTAAGGATGTCGTATTCGAGTCGTATTAGAATTAGTTTATTATAAATAGTCTTATTATTTCTAATTATGGTAACTTTTAAACCTTTGATTAATTTTCATAAAATCGTTCTTTTGGAACATTTATCTGTCGTGGATTCGACAAGCTCTTTGAGGATTCGAGAGCACCATTTTCTGACGAAGATTAGGGAATGATTGCCCCTGTATGGCAGTCCATGCTTGGGTAACAACCGGTTGCTGCATCAAGGTTCGTCTGAGTGTGCCTCAGGGTTCGACAAAGTGATCTTTCTTTTTCTTTTTGTCATTCCCCGCTGCATCAATTGATATCAAAGCAAAACTGGAAGCTAAATCAATTTATATTGATAAAGTTTCAAGGGTGATAACTTATTTGAAAATCCACACAATTTTTATTTGGGTAATTTGAAGATTATTTTTCTTAATTTGGATTTTGAAGATCTAACATTGTTCTTGCTATCTGAAGTATATTTGTTCGTGCCAATAATTGACAAGATGGTACATTTGAAGTATTATCCACCGATACAAAACCTTGCCAAACTCAAGGACGAGTTTATTTTAAGAGGAGGAGAATACTATGTGGGATGGGAAGAGCTAGCAACGAGGAATCACTATTGTCCAAACCTCTATAGGTGTCCAGCGGTCCAAGCCGCAACCAATAGGCATCGCTAGTGGCGAATAGCTTGGACATCTTCTGCATTCCGTTTGATGATTGTTATGGTGCCACTGTGGATTTGGGATGAACTAAGGAGAGATTTTTCGGTTGGCGTTTACAACTTCCACAAGACAAATATGGGTTCTTCTTTTTTTACCTGTCTTTCCGCGTGTTTCAATCGAACTCGAGGACGTGTTCTTTTTAAGAAGGGGTGACTGATGTAGGACAAAGATGATGGAACCACGGCCCATGTCGAACAATTTCTTTATTTTCTTAATTTGTTAATTTGGGTCTTTTCTTGTTTAATAAGTTTATTTATTTTAATTTGATTAGGAATTTAATTTAGGTTTTGGAAATAAATCAAACTTACCTTTTGGGTAAGATTTGATCTTTGTTTTTTAGTCAACTTAGGAGTCATGAATCTTAGAAGATTCTGATTAGTTTTGATCTTTTCTTGTTTTAGTTTTTTTTAAGTATGTCGTATTCGAGTCGTATTAGAATTAGTTTATTATAAATAGTCTTATTATTTCCAGTTATGGTAACTTTTAAACCTTTGATTGATTTTAATAAAATCGTTCCTTTGGAGCATTTATCTATCGTGGATTCGACATGCTTTTTGAGGATTCGAGAGCACCATTTTCTAATGAAGATTAGAGAATGATGGCCTCTGGTTGGCAGTCCATGCTTGGGTAACTACCGGTTGCTGCATCAAGGTTTGGCTGATTGTGCCTCAGGGTTCGACAATGTGATCATTATTATTTTTCACCATACCCCACTGTATCAGGAGGGCAGGTTAGAAAGGTTGTTTGAGAGAAAAGTTCTAGTCTTGATCTGCGGTCAAATCAGAGGTTTTATAAAGGAGGGGAGGACAGAGGGAAATAGTGTAGACAACAGACCTTTTCTGATGACAAGAGGGAGGAAACAAACAAAGAGCCCTAGCTTTGAAAACTCCTGAGAGAGGAAAAGGAAGCTGGGTATGCAAAACAAAGGTGAAACCTTCACTCTTTTGGATGAAAATGCTACTCTAGTGATTGGAAAAAGTATAAGAGATACGCAGAGGTGGGAAAGTGAAGAGGAAACCAACGGGTCTTCTTGGGAGTCCGAGTTAGGTCTTAATTTTTGGAAAGGTAACTGTTTTAAAAATGTTGGGATTGATTCTACGTTGGAATGCCAAAGACCTTGCCTATGGGCCTTTAGTTTTCTCAGAGTCAAGATTAGACCCGTTGTGTGATAGAAGATATTGTGGCCAAACGAACTGATGGGCCCAACTCTATCTCTTGTCAAATTGTTGTGAAGGCTGTCAAAAGTCAATCTCAACCCACTGTGATTTCTAGAGATGAGAAAGCGGAAGCACATTTAGAGGAATTCTATTTTTTGAAAGAAGTGTTGAAAAAGAGTACTAAGAATAAAGATGTTGAAAATGAGTCTTTCTAGGCTCAGAATAGTGAAGAATTGAATAAGAGAGGTAGCAATTTGTTGAAGACTCATAACATGCAAACAAGGAACTCGAAAAAGGATGATAGCAGGACTTCTTGTGCTCAGGCTACGACTGATTGGGATTAGATTGTCAACAAGGTAACTTGAAATTTAGATGAGGAAATTGCTAGAGTTATTGAGGACAATTTGGCTAGAGGAATCAACTTGAATAATAGGGATATAACAATGGATAAGGATTTATGGTTTATCGAAGAAGAGGTGACGAAATTTATTGAGGTGAGACTGGTGTTAGGAAAAGTTTTTGTTAATAGTAAAATTTGGTTAGGGGATCAAAGAGAAATTTTTCACTCTCCTAGCTCGAATCAAAGCCCGAATTCACCATTCATGGGACCCCGGGCGAACCATAAAGCTACACCGTAGAAGAAGGGAAGGATCATCGGGCTTTGGAATTATCATGGGTGAAGCTAGGCATACCAGGTCGAGCCCTCACGTGAACACTGGAATCCGGGCTTCTGGAGATCACCTATCCCGGAACCTCGGTTCTTGGGGTTGGGCTCCAAAACCATCCCGTGAAAGCGAGGAAGGATCGTCGAGCTCAAAAAGCACTCGAAGTGAAGCTTGACACAAACAAGAGTGAGCTCCTTCCAAACCAAGGCTTCCCTAGGTCAGATTTAACTCACAACCTAAGCCAGAAGCACACCTACCTCTCCAGAAGCCCGATATCCCTATCAGATACGAAAAGAGAGCCTCTAAGTGGATCAGATTCGCTAATGTTCCAATTTGCTAAGGGACGCTTATAACCTACCTAGACATGAAATAAGAATCTCGCCTAATCTACACTACCCCCAGTAAGTGCCCACAAGGCCGTCCCAAGCTTCTGAGACCAGAACAAAATCATGGATCTACTTCGCTCTACGAAACAATGAGCAGCTAACTCGATGACCTCCATGAAGAATCATGCCATGAATACACACATGATCATATCTAAGTTATAACGAACATTAAATTCTACATACGTGTAAGACAAGAATTTGTTTCCAAAGAGGAAACAAACTTATCTCCACCAACGATAATCCTGAGTCCATTATTCACTCGAAGTCAACGAATTTTAAATAAAGGATCTCGCCCGATAAGAAGAGAGCAGGTTCAGAGAATCAAGGCGGGAGATACACTGTTCAAATTATTTTGGCCATGTATAAATATGCCCAACCATTCCCACGGAAGGGATGGAGAAAAAAACGTTGAGAAAAAGAGAAGGAAGAGGGCTTAAATTCTAAAATCAGAACACGGCCGCAATTGTTTCTACTATTTGACTGGCACGAGGTTGCCACCCTTCTATGCCTTAGAGAGATTATGAGTGTTTGTGAGAGTTTTCTATATACCACGAGTGATCAATAATAAAATTCTCATTTCCTGTCACATTATCATTCAAATATTCGTTTCTATCTTATTAGGTCAAATATCTGAGGTACTGACCCCGGCCACCACCTCCGTGGTAGTGGTCTTGAGGGTGTTAGTTGGAATTTCTCATCCTGAGTAGATTTCCTGTTAACTCTTTCTGGCGCCGTTTATGGGAAATTTCCACACCACCATTCTTACATTCACAGGTTTGTTGTTTTATCAGTAATCATGAGGCTTCGCTCCTCCCAAGGATAGCTAGGCGCATCGGGACAACCTTCAGGTACGTCGACACGAAAAGTCTCGAAGAAATGTAGAAAATCAGGGCTCCGTAGCCAGGTCCTAGACCAGCCAGCCACTGTGCGGGATTTGGATCCCCCTATGGGAAACTAGGTCGCGCTTGACCAACAAGCTGAGACCTTCGTTGAAAATGTCTGTCTTTGACTACTCGCTGAGGGTGTTACTATCCAGCAAGCAAACCTTTGCAATCGAGAAGAACCAAGCAGGCCCGGGACTCAGCAACCAGTCTTTGATCTCCTGGGAACTACCCCTCCAGAGCCAACTCGTAATAGAACTGGACCCCAGCCCTCAATCAGGGATAGATTCAGGCCCATGGCCCCTGTTCCAGAAGGGCCGCCACGTTACCAACCCAGGCGAGTTAAGTTCATGGTGGACGTCCGTCCCCGGGAGCTGTGAGAGTTTCTTCACCCAACGACATCAATGAGGGAAACCCGGGCAAGAGAGGAAAAAAGCCAGCAATGTCCCCAGGTAGATCCCATCAATAGAAGGAGTCGGTAAGGAATCTAAGATTAATTCAAGGAAACTCGAGAACAAGCGCCTGAGATACCAATTGATAGAACTTTAGAAACAGATTCTGCAGATGAAGAAAGAGAAGTACAAGGAAGACAAGAAAGATCCTCTAAGTGAGATGAATGCTCCCATCACCAGAAGGATCCGGGAGGCTAATCTCCTTCCAAAATTAAAAATGCCGACTGATAGATTATCCGAGATAAAGGATCCCTTAAACCACTTGGAGAGCTTTTTCCAATAGATGGAGGTCCAGAACACGACCAGGGCCGCCATGTGACGGATGTTCCCAACCACGCTGACGGATTATGCTAAGACCTGGTTCAAAAAGCTACTCGTTGGCAGTGTGGATTCCTTCACGAAGTTGTCAACTGATTTCTGCTTATAATTTCAGGGAGTTAAATCCTGATTGAAGGTTCCAATCCATCTACTGTACGTGATCCAGGAGAGAGGGGAAACTCTTCGGGCTTATGTTGAGCGATTCCACAAGGAAGTCATCCAAATGGAGGTTTTCACTGAGAAAGAAATCCTTCCAAATTTTAGGAAGAATTTATGGGCAGGCAAGCTTTTTCGATCTTTTGCCAAGCGGCCTCCAAGACCTACCAAGAAGCCTATGATCGGGCTCTGGAGCAAATTAAAGTCGACGAACAACTCAAGGTCAAGATGGAACACGACGATATGAGAACCGTAAAGCGATAGAAGAAGAAAGCTCCCAAACCAGAGCAAGCGCAGAAGAACCAGAACAAACCTCCAATAGGTCGACGTATCGCTTCCCTATTTCTCAACCCACATCGGAAAGGTATCCAACAAAACTAATTCCTCCACGGGTTTCGCCTCTTCCTAGGATAGTGGCCTTAATAGCTCAAGATGAGAGAGGATATGATCATTACACCCCCTTAAATTTATCCCGTGAAATAATTTATCTCGCCATTCGGGACAAGGGGTTACTACAGAAGCCCATACCCATGAAAGCCCCTGTCGATAAGAGGAATCGTTATAAGTATTGTGACTTTCATGAAGACGTGGGACACAACACTCAAGAGTGCTATAACCTGCGAAATCAGATCGAGGCTTTGATAAGGGGAGGATGTTTGGTAGAATTCTTACAACAGGTCAGGGATAACATTCAGAATGGACGGGAAGTACAAGTTGAGATCTGCAAGCACGTTGAGAAGAAAAAAGGGGAACAGACGGATCTGATGCAACAAATCCAGGTAATACATACCATCAGCGGAGGGCCTACCCTGGCTTGCACCTATAATACTTCCAGGAAAATATGAGGAAAATCCCTCGTAGAGATGAAAGACGAGGTATCTTCAAGGTCGACTAGAGCTCGACCAATCCTTCCCAGTTGTCAGAGATCATTTTCACTGAGGAGGATGTCTATAACACCGTACAGCCTTATGATGACCCCATGGTGGTCACAGTGCAGATTGCTAACTGCATGGTCCATCGCGTACTCGTTGACACAGGCAACAGCGTCGACATACTTTTCAAATATATTTTGGAGAAACTGAATTTGAAATAATGGTGTTACAATAGTTGCACCACCCCGCTGTATGGATTCACTGGGGACTCGATCATACCTGAGGGATCAAAGATCCTCCCAGTAATTGTTGGAACATCCCCCCTTTAGTAAAATATTATGACGGACTTCGCGGTGGTAGATACCCCATTGGCCTTCAATGCGATACTGGGAAGACCTTTCCTGCATCCTTGAAGGGGGTCTTATCCATCAACCATAACATCATAAAGTTCCTTGTAGAAGACAAGGTGGGGGAGGTACGGGGTGACTAGCAAGCAACTAGAAGATGATATGCAGTGTCTGTCAACCCTACAGCTCTAGCAAAGGAACTTGCCCAGGTAACAACGATCCAGGATGGGGCAACACCTGTATTGACCTTGAAAGATATATAACCCATAAATCACCCAGAGGATGACCCCGTGGTGCCAGACGAAGAGGAGCAGAGAAGGGAATGGGCCAACAGTCATCCAGCTGATGAGTTGGAAGAGATTCCCATCCGGATAGGCGATCCATCAAAGGTCATCAAAGTCGAAGCCACTCTTGATCCGAGAGTGAAGGAGGGTTTGATCGGGCTCCTCAATGAATTCAATGACATCTTCGCTTGGAGTCACGGCGAGATGCCTGAGATCCCAATATCTTTGGCTGCTCACCGATTAGCAGTGGATCTGACCTTCAAGACCTTCAAACAAAAACGGTGTCAGTTTAACACCAAAAGAAATGTTACGGTTTAGGAAGAAGTGAGCAAGTTGACCCAAGCAGGCTTTATCAGAGAAGCACGCTACCCCGAATGTAACGCTAACGCGGTCATGGTCACAAAGGCAAATACGAAGTGGCGCATGTGCATCGATTATCTCGACTTCAACCGGGCATGTCCGAAAGACAGTTTTCCTCTACCAAAAATTGATCAGTTGGTAGATTCCACCTCTAGAAACAAACTCCTGAGCTTCATGGACCCGTTTCAGGATACAACCAGATTATGATGCACCCCGTCGACCAGGAAAAGACCAGTTTCATCACCGGACAGGGTCTATATTGCTACAAGGTGATGCCGTTCAGGCTTAAGAACGCGGGGGCTAAATATCAATAGTTGGTCAATCGGCTATTCAAGACCGAAATTGGAAGATCAATGGAGGTGTACATCGACGATATGATCACCAAGTCATCAACAGCTGAAAGCCATCTGGATGATTTTCGTAGAACTTTCGTGATCTTAAGGGAGAACCAGATTAGATTGAACCCCTCTAAATGCACATTTGGGGTAATTGCAGTGAAGTTTCTAGGATTCATGGTTCATGAGAGAGGCATAGAGGCTAACTCGGAGAAGATTAAGGCTATCCTGGATCTAGAGTCCCCCACGACACTTAAATAGGTTCAAATCTTAACAGGGCAGGTAGCAGAGCTCAATAGGTTCATTTTTCCATCTACCGATAAATGTCTCTCATTCTTCAAAGCCATCAAGTAAGGAAGAAATATGAAATGGGACCAGGAGAGTGAACAAGCTTTTCAAGCCTTGAAGAAATATCTGTCAAGCCCTCCGCCACTGGTCAAGCCAAGTCATGGAGAAGAGTTACAAATTTACTTGGCCGTTTCAAAGACTGTGGCAAGTGGGGGCATTGGTCAAAAAATGTAGAGATAAGATCCAGCAGCCTATCTACTACGTGAGTCATGCTCTAACCAAACAAGAAAAGAATTATACTCTTTTGGAGAAGCTCACGTATGCCTTGGTGACCTCGGTAAGGAAGCTCCGTCCCTACTTTCAAGCTCACTCAATAGCAGTAGTGACAAACCAACCCCTCCGTCAATTCTTACAAAGGCCGGATGTATTCAGAAGGTTGGTTTTATGGGCCCTAGAGCTCACCCAGTTTGATTTAAGGTACAAGCCCAGAACAGTAATTAAAGGCCAGGCTTTGGTGGACTTTGTAGCAGAGCTCTCAGTACCCCCAGGCCAAGCGACCTCAGCAGCGACAAACAAAACCCCTGAGATGATTCCAGAATCCAACAACTGGCCAAAAGGTTACAAGTCATGGATCCTCTACAAAGATGGAGCATCTTGGCAAGCAGGTGGATGAGCGGGCATAGTTCTAATTGACCCAGAGGGGACTGAGTGCTGCCACTATTTCATATTTGAATTTAATGTCACTAACAATAAGGCAGAGTATGAAGCCCTCTTAGCCGGGATAAGGGCTGTCACAGAGCTCGGGGTCGATTACCTGCAGGTCATGAACGATTCGTTGCTCATAGTCAACCAAGTCTCTTGGGATTATCAGGTAAAAGGGGACAACACGATTGCCTACCTGAAGCTAGTTCAATAGCTTAAGAGCAAATTTAAAGGATTTAAGATTAAACAGGTACCTCGACAACAGAATCGTTAAGCTGACGTCCTAACCAAGATAGCTGCGAATGGTGGCTAGACCTTACCACAGGGGGTCCCTCTCCAAGTGATCCCCCTACCCAGCACAGTAGCAGGTAAGAAGACTTATACCCTGGATCGACAGCCATGCTGGATGGAACCAATAGTGGATTATCTCCAGTAAGAGAGGCTTCTCGGAGAGCCTGACAAAGCTAGAAAAATCAAGAGGCTCTCAGTCTGGTATTGCTTGGTAGATAGGTACTTATATAGGAGGGGAAAATCCCTTTCCCTGCTTTGATGTTCATATCCTGACGATGCCAAATGGGCATTGAGAGAGTCCATTTTGGGGAATGCGGAAACTACATTGATGGGGAAGCTCTGGCATATCAAGTACTGCGCATGGGGTATTATTGGCCAGCCAACCATCCATCATGATGCAAAAAACTTAGTACGATCCTGCGAAGCATGCCAGAAGATCGCAAACTTGAGTCACCTCCCACCGGAACGATTGTCATCACTTAGCTCACCTTACCTCTTTGTTATGTGAGGAGTCGACTTGATTGGACCGTTCCTTACTGCTCCTGGTCAAGCCAAGCATGCTATCGTGGTGATTAACTATTTCACAAGAGAGGTCAAAGTCGGACCGCTCTCCCAGATATTGGAAGAAAATACAACAAGATTCATCAAAAATAATGTAATTTACAAGTTCGAGACCTCTTTTGTCTTTGTAGTTGACCTCGACAAGCAGTTTGATAATGGTCGGTTCAAGGACTTTTGCGAGGACTTAGGAATGGACCTTAGAATCGACTTAGTAGCCCACCCTCAGACTAACGGGCTGGTGGAATCCACCAATAAGACTATTAAGAAGCTGTTGAAAAAGAATCTACAACAGAAAAATGGTAGATGGGCCGAGGAGCTTCCCGATGTCCTCAAGGCTTATCGCACTACGAGGAGAACGGCCACCGAAGAAATGCCTTATTCTTCTGCCTTCGGGGTTCCAACATTTCTTCCCATTGAGCACAAACTGACCTCATTCAGAGTTCAACATTTTGAACAAGGAAGCAAGAGGACAAGCTCCGAGATAGCTTAGATCTCTTGGAAGAAAAACAAGATCGGGTAGCTGAGAATGTAGTAATTTACCAGAGCAAGATTGCTAGATACTTTAACATAAGGGTTAAAGCCCAGAACATTAAGGAAGGGGACCTAGTTCTCAGGAAAGTGACATTAAATACCATAAAGATGTCAGACGGGGTCCTGGACCCAACTGGGAAGGACCTTATTTGGTAAAGGTGGTGGTCCATAACAGGGCGTACAAGCTCGAGGACATGAATGGTTGACTCATCGATCATACTTGGAATGCAGATCACTTGAGAAAATTCTACTTCTAAACAAGGGACTCGTGAGCTGGCTACTCTGCCTAGTTTTTAGTCACCAGCAATAATGTACTCCATTCTTTTATCTTATCAATAAAGCCTGTTTTCTTCATCTTCAACTATGTTCTACAGTGATTTGGTTCTACATTGGAAAATTTGACATTATAATCCCAAGACCAGGGATTAGCCGAGGAAGCCCCATTGCTATCCCTGATGCCTCGATAGGGCACTACCCTCCTCAAATAAAGGTCTGAGTGTAAGAGCATAGTTGCCATCGAGATCTCAAGATCGAGAAATAGCTAGATAGTCATCTTGATGCCTTGGTCGGGCAATAACCCCCAAGAAGGATCCGAGTGTAAGAGCGTAGTTGTCATCCAGATCTCAAGACCAAGAAATAGCTAGATAGCCTTCTTGATGCCTTGGTCGAGCTACAACCTCCAAGAAGGATCTGAGTGTAAGAGCATAGTTGCCATCCAGATCTCAAGACCAGGAAATAGCTAGATAGCCCTCCTAATGCCTTGGTTGGGCTACAACCCTCAAGAAGGATCTGAGTGTAAGAGCATAGTTGCCATCCAGATCTCTAGACCAAGAACTAGCTATATAGCCCTCATGATGCCTTGGTCGGGCTACAACCCCCAAGAAGGATCAGAATGTAAGAGCATAGTTGTCATTCAGATCTCAAGACCAGGAAATAGCTAGATAGCCCTCATGATGCCTTGGTCGGGCTACAACCCCTAAGAAGGATTTGAGTATAAGAGCATAGTCGCCAACCAGATCTTGAGACCAGGATGTAGCTATATAGCCATCATGATGCCTTGGTCGGGCTACCGCCCCCAATAAGAACTCGAGTTTAAGAGCATGATTGCCATCCCGATCTCAAGGCTAGGAGATGGCTAGATAGTCCTCATTGATGCCTTACTCGAGCTATAACCCCCTAGAGGGGCTCGAGAATCGAAAGCTCTTTTACTTAAAACTCCAATGTCCCAGTTATTACTGGTCGCTAATTCTCCGTGTATATGTGGTTGCTTGCTGTGACAGGTAAAAACTAGCCTGCAATCACGCAAGGGGATTATTTACTAAAATCATTGAGCTACAAGTTTCAGTTGAGAGTTGAAAGCTCGAGCTAGTTGTCTACTTTCACACTTAAGTAGTTTTTCTATCTTATTGCTTTTCCCAAGTTGAGTTAAGTCAAGTTATTTGAGAGGCTGCACCTAGATCGAGATCAGAAATGAAGCAAGTACATGCCAATCAAGTCAAAATTCATTGAAGAAAACAGGAACAAGACCTAAAGTCAGTTTTCATTAATTGAATGGGGAGCCTATCCCCTAGTAATGCTACAGCAATCAAGCAAGGAGCCCAACCCCCGGTTCTGGGCTACAAAAAAATGTCAATAATGATCAAGCATGAGTAAAGTGATCAAGCATGAGTAAAGTTGGGATGCCCACCCCCTTTTCGGTCATTCAGAACAAGTTACAAGAAGATGGATTCAAACTTCTGCATCTTTCTGATTTCCTCCAGCTTCCCCTCCCTCAGGATGGACCTCGCCCCTACACCTTATTCAGGTAGCTGCTCATCTTGGAAGGCCATATCTGCTACCCCTACCGCCAGAGGATTCCTGATTGCCTACTGCTCAGCGGGGTCTTCCTCCAAGACTTATTTAACCACTACCATAACCTCAAGAGGGATGACGGCGTCAAGAAGGTTTGCTAGAGATTATGCCCGACTTGGTTCAACGTCTAATCCCTTTTTAGGGTTTTGTCCGGTCTAGTGCGGGTCTCACCTCGTGCTCCTGGAAAGTCCCCCTCAGGTTGGGCTGACTGGACCCCACTAGAGGTCTCCCCAGGACTCGAGTCTAGAAAGACTGGAGGAGAAAGAGGATGATCGATTACAGCTGTGTGCTTCCCAGCTTCAGCCCTATCACCCTCAGGATGAGACATCTCTGCAGCCTTCGACATAATCTCCTCTCTATCCCGGTTAGCAATAACTGTTAGGTCGAAAAGAGAATGGAGGGCTTCAGCAACTTGGTATGAGGTATAGAAGTATCCTTTACTGAATGAGGCATCCACCTCAGCCTAAAGCTTGGCAACTTGGGCTTACAGATCTTGGTTCTCAACATTCAATGTCTTCGATTCTTCCTTCCAATTATCCCATTGATTGGCTCGACTCTGAGACCGAAGGGTTCTTGATCGAAATACCGCTTCAACATCTTATGCTTGCACTAAAGCTCAATCATTTTTGTTTCTATCTCCTTTTGGCTATAGGGCTTGAGCCCACACCAACAATCCCATGGCTTGCTCAGCTTCAGCTTCAACTTCAGCCCCGACTGCTCGGTCGCGGTGAGAAACTACCTGGTGACCTATGGATACTTGAAATTTGAAGGCCTGCAAAGGGAGTTTAAGTTAGGAAACTACAAATCAAACTATTACATGAGAAAATAAAGGTGATGACTACCTCGGCTAAGAGGGCAGACCCCTTGGTAAGCAGAATGTCCACGGGCATTGAAATCATCCTAGAAAGCCCACCACCCGGGCAAGATGCAACAAACAGCGTCAAAACCTCATCTTGACCAACCGAGCCCGACTGATGATAGGGGCGGGTAGGTGGAACCTCAGGGATACCAGCCTTGGGATCCCCTAAAGCCTGAACTGCTTGGGGCAAAGATGGAAAATCTGAGGTAATGGGTAATATGAATGAAGAAGCAGTAGCTGTAGCGGGGCCACCGATGAAAGAGCTGATGTGGTCATATTATCGGCCTTAAGAGCAGGCCCTCCTCTATTTAGAACTCTAGCAGCCCGTGATGCAAGAATAGCCATCTTATAGCTCACCTGGGAAGGCAATGGAACCGAAGCTGGCAAAACCCCAGTTGGATTAGTAGGCCCTCTTTTCTCCAAGGTGGCCAAGGAAGCTTCCCGGGGAAGTCTAGCATGAGGAGAAGGGGTACGAGCCTGCTGGGCTTCACGGGAAGCTAGAGCAACAATGAAAACTGTTAAAAAAAAGTGAAAGATGTCAGAAGTGAATGGTTAACAGAACGAAGTATAATTACTTGGGATTACTTACGAGATGTAGCATTAGAGATCCGCAGGTATCGATTTGCCCTGCGAGAATTGAAGGGATCAGCAGTTGGATGCTTCAAGTTCAGGTAGTTCCTGGTGAGAATAGTCCTCAACACCGTCTCAGATTCGATGGGCAAGGAGTTTCGATCCCATGATGGTTTGTCGTTGAAAATCGTGGGGACCGTAAATTCATGCCCACATATGAAGATCGAGCTCCCTCAATCATTGCCAGCCAATATCCAACAAAGGAAACAGCGAAGAACTTGTCAGAGGTAGTGGGAGAGAGGGGCTTTTTGGGAGTTTTGAAAATTTAAAAGTAAAGCGTGACCAAAGAGATAAGAAAGTCGGGGTTAAGTAGAGGTGGAAGAGCTGTTAACGTCGATAAAATCCTCGAGAAGATTATCTCGAACCATAGAGAGGGCCGTAACACATCCAGATTTCTTCAAGGAGTACACCAGTCCGTGCTCGCCACATCACTTGAGTAATTAATGAGAAGATTTCATTCGAGATCCTCAGTAATGATTTGGTAACAAAAAATTTCCCAATTCAAAAATAAGGAATCTGACTCCAACCCCAATTCTACCACTAGTGTTCAAGTCAGAGGTGACTTCTGTTAATAGTAAAATTTAGCTAGGGGATCAAAGAGAAATTTTTAACTCTCCTAGCTCGAATCAAAGCCCGAATTCGCCATTCATGGGACCCCAGGAGAACCATAAAGCTACCTCGCAGAAGCAGGAAAGGATCATAGGGCTTTAGAATTATCAGGGATGAAGCTAGGTACGACCAGGTCGAGCCATCAAGTGAACACTAGAATCTAGGCTTCTTGAGATCACCTATCCCGGAACCTCGGTTCCTGGGGTAGGGCTCCAAAACTACCCCGTGAAAGTGATGAAGGATCGCCAAGCTCAAGAAGCACTCGAAGTGAAGCCCGACACAAACAAGAGTGAGCTCATTCCATACCAAGGCTTCTCGAGGTCAGATTTAACTCACAACCTATGCCAGAAGCCCACCTACCTTTCCAGAAGTCCGCTGTCCTTGTCAGATACGAAAAAGAGCCTCTAAGTGGGTCAGATTCGCTAATGTTCCAATTTGCTAAGGGAGGCCTATAACCTACCTAGACATGAAAGAAGAATCTCGTCTAATCTACACTACCCTCAATAAGTGCCCACATGGCCGTCCCAAGCTTCTAAGACAAGAACTAATGCATGGATCTATCTCGCTCTACGAAACAACGTGCAGCTAACTCGATGACCTCCATGAAGAATCATGTCATGAATACACACAAGATCATATCTACGTTATAACGGACATTAAATTCTATATACGTGTAAGATGATATTAGGTGTCCTAAACTAAATACATTAGGAGTCTTGGTGTGTAAAAGAAATCCTCTTTTTAAGAGGATTAAATACAAATTTTGATAGGAGTCTCGGTGAAGTAGAAATCCTCTTTCTAGGAGGATTTTCGGCCACCTATATATACCACTATATATAATTTCGACCAAGCCCTAATTTTTGGCGTGAGAAGTTTTTTATTTGTTTTTTGTTGTTATAAAAAAAACTTCGTCCAACTCATTATGTGAAGAATTCGGCTAAGAATAGAGAAAAGATGGAATGTTTTTGTTTCCGATAGTACACTAGTATCCTTTGCATCGAAAAGGTTTTGTGTACAACGTCGAATCAAGGTTCACACGAGTTTCAATCAAATTGATTGATAATTCACAAGTGACCGGACGTTCTTGGTTTTTCTCTTGGAGGATTATTGTGAAAACAAAGAAGAAGATTTTGTTTGTTTCCATCCTAAGGTACACAATTTAAAGAAAGGGTGCCCACACTCCTAGGTGATTCACGTTCGTGATTGGATTGGAAGATCTTGCGGATTCAATTCGACGCTAGTTCAATCGTCACGAGAAAAAGGTATGATACTTTTAATATACATCAATTAATCTATGGTTAAGGTTCTTTCTATTAAAAAAGTATTTTTTTAAATTTTTCAAACCCTAATTTCACGCTTCCGTTGTACGATTTTCCCTACAATTGGTATCAGAGTCTGGTTGTACCATTGATTAATTGATGTATGTGTACATGAATCTTTTTCTTTTTATTGTTTATATGTATGTTTTAGAAATAGATGACACTCTAGGTACTCGCATATATATTTACATTGGAATGTATGTCTATATATATATATATATATATATATATATGTGTTTTATATGTGGATTGTTATTGCTTAATTTTGGTCATAGAATTTCAATGTATTTTGTTTTGGGTTGTAACAAGAAGGGTGACCTATCATCGCCATAATTTCCTTCTTGATAATTGCTAAGTTTTTATTTTTATTTTGTTGTTGTAATAAAAAATAACTGCACTATATTGTATTAAAAATATTGTAGTGTTTTATTATTTAAAATTCTACTGTAATACATTCAAGTATCGAAAACTCGAAGGTTTGAAGAATTGGAAGCAACCGGAACAAGTTTGGGACCGTACGAGCCATAGCAACAAACGTGCATGCAAAGAGCACGCGGCCACGATAGTTGTGGCATATGCTGTGCACAGCAGCCCTATGGAAACCATGGGCTGCGCGTGGTAGCCTTTTATAGGGTTATGGGCTACGCATGCCCATGGGAGGGAGCCAAGGGTGCGCACGCCCATGGGAGGCAGTCGAGGGAGTCCAAACAATGAAGGTCGCGTGAAGACTTGTATACCAAGAAATGAGTTTTTTGTATTCCAAGACATATATAATTTACTTGCTTTTCTAGGATGGATCAAAATTGTAGCTATTTATACTTTTTTAAAATATTGCAACGTTTGTCATTGTTTGATAACATGTCATATAGAATTGGAGTGCCACTCATATAACTCTTTTGGTATGAACATGTATTGAATGGTTTAGGTATCTAATTGGCATCTAGATAACTTGGTAAATCATTCTTCGGAATTCGATCACACGCATTAAATAATTGAGTGGGAGAAGGTGTTTTGGAATACCTACGGCCTTCAAGTTTAGTTGAGTTTTATGTTTCATGTAATAACCCCTTAAGGAGAATTCATGAATGGAATTTAGCAAGATACTTCCTTACAAGGATAGACTAGACAATTAACCCAAACGATATCTACTCTCAAAGAAGGGATATTTGTGAGGGAATATATTGAAGGTCGATAACTTGGTAACACACTCAATGTGAATTTATAAATATCCTCCCAAGAGTTATTGTTAATAAAATTTCAATGCTAAAATTGAAAACAATTGTTGTTATGTTAACAATTAGATGGGACCTAATCCAACTAGTAAGTGGTGCAAACTCCCAAAAGAGGCATGATATTTATGGGTGTTGGATTACCGTTGAATTTTTACGATTAAATTATTATTTTTAATTCAAGATAAATATTCGAAAGTACTTTATCATGATTGTTTATTTATATAATTTTTGTTATTAAAAGGAAATCATTACCCCATCTCTAATCAAACATCCTAAAAGATAATACTTAAACTGATGATAATTATGTCAAATGGAAAAGGAAAATTGGGTTGTTGTTGCAAGTTGAAAAACCATAAGTTCTTTATGTCTATTCCTAAAACACCTACTCCTATTTATAAATCTAATGAGGAGCAAAGAGACGAGTATCAATGATGTCTTTGGAAGTGATGTTTGTTATGAAGTCCAGGACGACTGAGAGAGAGGCAGTGACTGCTTTCCTGAATCTTAGGACGAAACCTAGACAGGCTATGAATAATCACATGATGAAAGTCATAGCACATATCAACATTGTTGAACTCAATGGTGATAAGATAGATGGTGAGACGAAAATTGACATGATTGTCAACTCACTGTCGGATTCCTTTGATTAGTTCAAGTTGGACTACACCTTGAACAATAAGGAATACATCTTACAAGGCTTGATGCAAGATCTTCAAAGCACCGAAAAGATTCTTGTGAAAGGCAAGGGTCAAGAAATTCATATGGTTGGTAAAGTTGCTACTGTTAAGACTCGTTTAAAGGTCAAGAAACAACAAAAGAAAAAGCAATTTGGGCATACCTAGAAGGAGACCAAGAAAGTAACCAAGATCAAAGGAAAGTGTTTCCTTTGTGGTGAAAAGGGACAAAGGAATAGAATGAATGTGAATGAATTAGAATTACGTTTAGGCAATGGAGCGTTGGTGTCTGCTAGTGTAGTGGGAGATATTAGAATTAGTTTAGATTCTTATAGGCATTTAGATTTAATAGACGTTTATTATGTACCTCAAATCAAGAGGAATTTAATTTCAGTTTCTTGTTTAAATAAATTTGGTTATTCGCTTACTTTTAATAAAGCTTTTATTATTAGTAAGAATGACAAAATTATTTGTAAAGGTACATTGGAAAACGGTTTATTATATTTGCATAGAAATATCTCTCACTTGTTTGACACGGAATCAACAGAACGTAATCGTAAAAGAGTAAAATTATCAAAAGATGAAACCTACCTATAGCATTTGTGCCTAGTTTATATTAACCTTGATAGGATTAAAATATTGGTTAGTGACGGACCTCTAAGTGACTTAAAGGTTGATGATCTACCAACTTGTGAATCTTGTTTGGAAGGTAAAATGACCAAAAGGTCATTCACGACCAAAAGCACAAGAGCCATAGAATGTTTAGGAGTGATACACACTGATATGTGTGGTCCTATAAGCATTCAAGCTATAGACGGATATGAGTACTTTATCACTTTCACGGATGATTACTTAAGATTTGGATATGTGTATGTCATGAGACATAAGTCGGATGCTTTTAACATGTTTAAAGCATTTAAAGCCAAAGTAGAAAATCAGCTTGAGAAACACATAAAAATCTTGAGGTCTGGTCGTGGTTGAGAATATCTATCTGCTGAGTTTCAATAATATCTTATTGATAAAAAGATAATTTCTCAGTTTTTTGTACCAGGTACACCTCAACAAAATGGGGTGGCAGAAAGGAGAAATAGAACTCTTTTGGACATGGTTAGATCTATGTTAAGTTATTCAACACTTCCTAATACTTTTTGGGATATGCTTTACAAACTGCCATGTACATTCTAAACGATGTACCATCTAAGTCGGTTCCTAAAACACCGCATGAGTTATGGACCAGGAGAAAGCCTAGTTAACAACACTTAAGGATATTTGGATGTCCTGCACACGTGTTAAAAGGAAAGACAGAAAAGATGAAGTCCCGTTCAAAAACATGCATATTTGTAGGGTATCCAAAAGGAATGAAAGGATATTATTTATATAGTCCTTCAGATCTTAAAGTATTTGTTTCAACAAATGCTAAATTTTTGGAAGAGGACTATATGAATAATTTTATGCCTAAAAGTAGAATTGTCCTGAATGAGCTTTCAGGAGATACAATTCCACAAGAGGTTTCACAACCTAGCCCAATTGTAAGTTCCGCACAAACACAAGATCAACAATCTACCATACCTCATCGTATTAGGAGGGTTAGTAGACAACCCGAGAGATACATAGGTCTAGGAGAATCTATAGAGAATCTCCCGGACGATGATGATCCGTATACGTACAAAGAAGTAATGGAAGATATTGATTGTCGCCATTGGTAAAAGACAATGCAATCCGAAATTGAATCTATATTCAAAAACAAAGTCTGGTCTCTTATAGACTTGCTTAAAGGGATAAAACCCATCGGGTGCAAGTGGGTATACAAGAGAAAAAGAGGAATGGATGGAAATATGGAAAACTTTAAAGCTAGATTGGTAGCCAAAGGTTACACACAGAAAGAATGTATCGATTATGAGGAAACTTTCTCTCTTGTGGCCATGCTTAAATCCATTAGGATACTCTTATCCATTGCGGTATCTCTAGACCTAGAGATTTGGAAAATAGACATCAAGACAGCTTTCCTTAATGGAAGTCTTGGTGAAAGCATTTATATAATGCAACCAGAAGGATTCATTGAAAAGGGCCAAGAGGAAAGGGTTTGCAAGTTGCAAAGATCCATATATGGATTAAAGCAAGCATCCAGATCCTGAAACATAAGGTTCGATCAAGCTGTAAAAGGTTTTGGATTCATTCAAAACCTTGACGAACCTTGTGTATACAAAAGGATTAAAGGCGACAAGTTGGTTTTCCTAGTTCTTTATATTTATGATATACTACTCATCGGAAACGATGTAGGTATATTGACATCAGTAAAAGAATGGTTAGCAAAACAATTTGATATGAAGGACTTAGGAGAAGCAAGTTATATTCTTGGTATCAAAGTGATAAGGGATAGAAAGAATATAATGATTGCATTATCCCAAGCTTCATACATAGATAAAATCTTGTCTAGGTTTTCCATGCAAGATTCCAAGAAAGGTATGTTACCTTTCAGACATGGAATCAAATATTCTAAGGAACAAGTTCCTAAGAATGAGCGTGAAGAGAAATTCATGAGTAAGGTTCTGTATGCCTCGGTAGTTGGGAGTCTCATGTATGCAATGCTATGCACTAGACCAGATATTTGTTTTGTTGTTGGCATAGTTAGCAGGTTTCAATCGAAACCTGCTCCAGATCACTAGACGGCAGTCAAGCATATTTTCAAGTATCTCAGGAAAACGAGAGATAATATGCTTGTATACTCTGGAGGGGATTTAATTCCTGTTGGGTATACAGATTTCGATTTCCAATCGAATTCTGACTCCAGCAAATCACTATCTATTGTGACAATAGTGGAGCAGTGGCTAATTTGAGAGAACCAAGAAGTCATAAGAGAGGGAAACACATTGAAAGAAAGTATCACCTTCTAAGGGAAATTGTGCATAGGGGTGATATAACGATTACTAAGATCGCGCCAGTGGATAATCTAGCGGATCCCTTTACAAAGGCTCTTCCACAAAAGAGTTTTGATGGGCATCTAGAGAACAGGAGGATGAGAGATATGACACATTTGCTATAGAGCAAGTGGGAGATTGTTAGGATTATGTTCGATAGCAAGAGTATAATAATGTATTTGACAATCTTTTCATACTAATAAAGTGATTTCTAGTTTAACAAATCTTATAGCATTTATAGTTTAATTATTATAATTGTCAAAAGTAAATAATCATAAGGTCAAAAGACTATGAGAAAAGAAGAATTGTTCATACATCTAGATATGTATGATGTAGACATAATTCTTTAGTTAGTCTTGAATAATATTCATAACTTAAGATAAAGGTTGGGCACCTTTATCTTGTCAAAGTTGTAGATTCTTTTGCTAGCATTTGAGTGGGATAATATGTGTTATGATATGTCTAAAACCATCAAAGTGTGGTGTTTTTGGGCAAAAGAATCTAGTGCACTGGGTGCATTGAATTGGATCACAGTGAAATACTTTATCTAGAACCGTCAATGGATAAAAGTTTTCACTTGAAGACAATCGAAGAGTCTATCTCAATCCTGAGATAAATGATGGACTTATGGTTGCAAGTGCTATCATTTGAGCAATCAATGAGTACAATTATATAGCATAGTCTATCCTCGATAGTTTGGTGGTATTCATTTGTTAATCGATTAAGACTTCATTTATAGATATGGACATCGTGGCACCATTTATTAAATGTGAGTAGAATACCATCATATGGATATTTTGAGGTATTGGATATTAAATCTTAATGTTAAGTTTTCAATAGTATCTATTGAAACATGACTTCTGGACAAGTCAAAATATCCAAGTTCAAAATGTGGTCATATGAGTAAATATGGTAACTTGGAGAGCTATAGGCGGTCTATGAGCTCTTGGCGATTACTGGTATTCTTCACGAGGATACACTATCTCCAATAAATTTGTCTAGGGTATGAATGAGCAATATTAACTTATTATACCTTTATTTAAGAGTTCAATTTTAGTTCTTTAGTGGAATGAACTAAAATTAATAGATCGGACCTAAGTGAATCACTTATTAATTATGATTAGGTTATGTCTATTGGAGCTTAAATTTAGATAGCTCGCCAAGATCCCCAATTCACATGAACTTGTATGGATCACTTGTATGGATCACTTGATATATTATATTGAACCAATATATGAGTCCATCTAGAATTGTATTAAGGCATGTTGACTTGTTTCTTTTAGTAAGAATGAGTCTAGTTCACATGTGGACTTTTTATTTAGGTCCAATGGATTTAATAAAATAAGAAAAATAATATATATGTCCATGTGTGGTCTTGGGCGACAAGGCTAAATATATTAGCTTAATATATTGTTTTTTATTTTATTATTTAATTAAATAGAAATTACTTAATTTATTAATTAATTAGTTGTTAATTAAATGTCAAAATCTTTTTCCTAGTAGGCGTAGGTCTCCTATTGTCATATTATTGTTGGTAATATGATCAGTATCAAATACTATATTTGATAAGTAGATAAATAATATGAATTTATTTATTTAGTCAAATTAGAAAGTATTTGATTGCTATTAAAACTCTAATTGACAATTGGTCAAATTAGGAAGTTTTAATTTAGTCACAATTTAATTATATTCAATAATTGGTTGTTGAATAAATACACTATTTAAGTTGGATTAGGAGTCTTGGTGTAGAAAAGAATTCTTTTTGGAAAAAGATTCTTTTTGGAAAAAGATTCTTTTTGGAAAAAGATTCTTTTTGGAAAAAGATTCTTGGTCACAAAGTAAATCTACCTAAAGATAGGATTCTTGCCCACCAAGTAAATCCTTCTTAGAAGATGATTAGATCTCCTAAACTAAATACATTAGGAGTCTTGGTGTGTAAAAGAAATCCCCTTTTTAAGAAGATTGAATCCAAATTTTGATAGAAGTCTCGGTGAAGTAGAAATCCTCTTTCTAGGAGGATTTTCGGCCACCTATATATACTCATATATATAATTTCGACCAAGCCTTAATTTTTGGCATGAGAAGTTGTTTTTTTGTTGTTTTTTATTGTTATAAAAAAAACTTCGTCCAACTCATTGTGTGAAGAATTCGGCTAAGAATAGAGAAAAGATGGAATGTTTTTGTTTCTGATAGTACACTTGTATCTTTTGCATCGAAAGGGTTTTGTTTACAACGTCGAATCAAGGTTCACAAGAGTTTCAATCAAATTGATTGATAATTCACAAGTGACCGGACGTTCTTGATTTTTCTCTTGGAAGATTATTGTGACTAACAAAGAAGAAGATTTTTGTTTGTTTCCATCCTCAGGTACACATTTTAAAGAAAGGGTGCCCACACTCCTAGGTGATTCACGATAGTGATTGGATTGGAAGATCTTACGGATTCAATTCGATGCTAGTTCAATCGTCATGAGAAAAAGGTATGATACTTTTAATATACATCTATTAATCTAGGGTTAAGGTTCTTTCTATTGAAAATGTATTTTTTTTTTAAATATTTCAAACCCTAATTTCACGCTTCCATTGTGCGATTTTCCCTACATTTTTTGTTTGGCAGGTCATGAGAGGTCGAATTCCTATTAAAGACATTTTTATAAACTTTGAGTGCGATATGGATGGGGGGTTCCATTGTAGCTTGTGCAATACAGAAACTATCAATCATCTTCTGCTTAAATACCCATGGTCTTGAGGTCTCTGGATGGGAAATATGAACTGTTGGAAGGTCTCCTATAGTTCCTCGGGTTCGGTCAAAGATTGGTGGAGGGTTTGTTGCGTTTGTGTCCTTCGAAGAGGCAGTTGAGAGCTTGAAAAGTGTTATTTTTTGCTGTGTTGTGGACAATATGGAAAGCTAGGAACTAGGTTATTTTTCATGACAAAGAACATTCTGTTGTTCAATTCATTGATTTGGTTAAGTTTCGTGTGGCTTGGTGGTTTAAACACCATGGCAAAGGCAAATCAAACTTTCTTTCTATTATCTTACTGGATGTGGGTGATCGATGTTTGGATTTCAATCCTAGTAACACGAAGATATCTAAACAATAGAAGTCCCCTCCTCTAGACCCCTTAAAGTTCAATGTTGATGGATCGGTAAAGGGTTCTCCAGGCATAGTCGGTATGAGAGGTGTCTTGAGAGATTATAATGACAAAGTTTTATGTCTGTTTGCTTCTTTTTTGGGCATCCCAAATGCTATTACTATTGAGATTGATGCGATTCATAAAGCTTGCTCTCTTTGTGCTTTGAATTTTGATTTGAGGAATAGACATATCTCCATTGTCAATGATTGTAAGGTGGCGGTGGAGTGGATTAATGAAGGTGATTTGATCAATATCAGACACTCTCATATCATTCAGGACATTTGTTGCTATCTACTTTGAGCAATGCTATTGTCATTTACAATTTTAGAGCCTTTAACTCGTTTGTGGATCTGTTGGCCAAAAAGTGTCCTAGTAACGATGGCGATTTTATGCAGTGGGGTGACACATGAGCTTTTGTCGTCCTTGTTTTGTGCTTCTTGCTTTTGGTTTTCTATTTTGTTTTTGCTTGTTGTTTTCGTTCCTGCTTGTTTGTGTCCCAACTGGTCTTCATCTTGTGTTTGGTTCTTTCTTTAGCTTGGTTTGGTTTTCTATAAAGTCTTGTTATTAAAAAAACACAAGATATACGTGGAAAACCATAAATTAGGAAAAAAAAACCACGGGCTATCAGAATGATAGAAAATGTTCCACAATATGATAAATTGTTATAACCATATTCTACATGATTCTCTCTCTCACAACCCAAACCCCAAACCCCAAACTACCGAGCCTTACCAAGCCCCTAAGCTCACATCCGAGCTTTACATTATGGCTCTCAACTCACAACACTCACCATATACTCATCCAAGTACACCCCCTCACGAAATATCCCCCTAGGTCTATCTTGAATATCACTTACGGATCTCTCCTCTAGATCCCCAGATATTCCTTAGATCCCTCCCCGGATTTTCCAAGGGGTCTCCCTCTGGAACCACCCACTCTCCAATGTTACAATTGTTCTTTTTGCTCCATACAAAATAACCTAGTTACAAGGTTCTATTTATACAGGTCACATGGATCTTAGACCAACAAGGAAATTCATCTCTTATGCATACAAGACTTGTTTCACATAAATATTATTTTCTTTTATAACTATTAAAAGAAATCCTTTGCCTTCAAGCATAAGAACTTCTAAAAAAATTACTTTCCTTTTCCGCCAAATATTTCCCGTTCCACACATGTTTATGATTGACTACGATTCAGGTCACGATTGCACACCCGCTTCCTAAACCGTTCAAGTCAGCTGCAATTACATCGCTTAGAAAACTACGATCCATTTGCTGAAACGAACTACTTCTTCAGTTCTTTATGGTCTTCAAACCTCCCTCAAACACCATCTCCAACTTTCAAATGTATCCACGTCTCTAGAAAGTTTCACATATGTTGTTTCTTTTTTGGTTCATATTAGGTTCACTAGAGAATACGAGCCAAAACCTAACAATTCTCCTCTTTGGCTTGAATTCTTAAGACCTTGTCCACAACCACGACTCTCCATACCGAGAATCACCATACTCTACCACAAGGTGTAACCACTTAAGAACGAACCATCCTAAGATTTGTTTTTTGTGTTCGTTGTTTCGGCACCATGTCAAAATAATTTGTTGAAATTGTTGTGCAACTCCTCATGTCAGATTTCCAAGGAGTTCGTCAACCATCGACATCCTTGTCCAACTACACACCTTGCATCACCTTCTGACCGATGCTTATGTGCAAACTTGTGGACCACTAGTAACAACATATCCTCTTCCATGACCTGTGGAGAAATTTTCCAAAAGGATAAATGTGTCTTTGCATCACCCAATTTGGTGAAAGACTTGCGGTTAGTACCGGGAGTGCTTTGCAGGATAAGCCACTCACCACACCAGATTTTTTTTAATCGCCTTGTGTAACCCATATTGGGTCTCCATAATCTTCTTTTCATCAAACCATAATGAGTTTGAAACCGCTTTAAAGACATATCACCTTTAGTAAACCCATACTAGACAACCATGAATCATCATTCCATGCCATCAAGTCCTCCATACGATCTTCCGTAAATCCTTGAAACCGTTATCGCCAGCCATGAATCTGATACTAGTTGTTGGGAATTTGAACCGATGAATGCGGAAATGATATGCCAAATATTTGTCCATAACTCATAGCAATTAACATCTACTAGCAGAAATATAAGATGAGAGAATAACCAATCACATAATACAAGATATACATGGAAAACACTAAATCGGGGAAAAAAACCACAAGTCGTTAGGACGATAGAGAAAATTCCACTATATGATAAATTGTTACAACCATATACTTCAGGATTCTCTCTCTCATAACCTAAACCCCAAACAATCGAGCCTTACCTAGCCTCTAAGCTCACAATCAAGCTTTACACCATGGCTCTCAGCTCATAATGTTTACAGGGTCCTCATTCAAGTACACCCCCTCCAGGAATATCCCTAGGTCTCCCCTGAATATCACTCATGGGTCTCTCCTCTAAATCTCCAGATATTCATCGAATCCCTCTCCAGATATTTCAAGGAGTCTCCCCCTCCGGAACCACCCACTCTCTGATGTTACATGTGTTCTTTTTGCTCCATACAAAATAACTCAGTTTTAAGGTTCTGTTTATACTAGTTACATTGATCTTAGACTAACAAGGAAATCCATCTCTTATACGTACAAGGCTTACTTGTTCCACATAAATATTCTTTTAAAGATAAATCATTTTCCTTCAAGCATAAGGACTTCCAAAATAATTACTTTCCTTTTCCATTGAAGATTTACCATTCCACAATTGACTACGATTCGGGTCACGGTTGTGCACCCGCTTCCTTAACCGATATAAGACACTTGAAATTACATCGGTCAGAATATCGCTATTCATATGCTGAAACGAACTAATCCTTCAGTTCTTCATGGTCTTCAAACCTCCCTCAAACACCACTCCAACTTTTAAACGTATCCCATGTCTTTAGAAAGTTTCACGATAGTTGAGTCTCATTTGGTTAACATAGGGTTCACTTGAGAATACGAATCAAAACCTAACTTAAAAAATAAACAAAAGAAATGGGATGAGCTAGATGAGAATTTTTCAAATAAGAAATGGTAGTCATGATTTTTTTTTTTAAATGGAAATAATGATTTTGACAAACAAGATAAGGATTTGAAATACGTGTCATTGGATCGGTAAATATATAACATAAAACAAAAACATTACAAAAACATTATCGAACGGTCCATAGATTTGAATTTATCAATTTTATTTTTTACAGATATTTTCTTTGTTGGCACACGTGCTCCCTACATTATTTAATAACATACACAAATTTTGTTACTCTAACCAAAATTTGAACAATCAAACATGACATAAAATGTGCTTTAAGAAACATGATAGAAAATGTGAACGTAATATTTTTTCCTTATATTAATTTGTTGAGTTAGAATCAGAATGATATTGCAGTAACTTTTATAATGATCACTGTTAGGTGTGCTGAATAAATATTCAATTGTGAAGTTGATCCACAGATATTTAGTTAATTTTACTTTAAAACTACTGTATAGCTCAAAAACAGTATACATATGTCTGGTAATTTTATTGCAAAAGTACCGAGATTAGTTATAATGACTAAAATGACATGATTTTAGAACCATACTTCATTTTTTTCATTAATTATATATATTAAATCAATATTTATATCGAATATTTAAATTAGAAAAAAAAATCCATATGTATAGTAAAAATATTTTTAAAAGACTTTACAAATCAAATCAATATTTAAGTAGAATATTTAATTTTAAGAAGAAATAAAGTATATCTATATATATGATTTTAACTTGATTTCATCAGGTTAATAATGATATTTAAAAAATTAATTAAATGCTAAAACATATTATTACATAGTCACTATCGAAAAGTAACCGCCACCTACTTCTCAAAATCAATATCAAAACTTATATGCTTATTAACAAATCACTTTTGAAAGTTTTACCAAACATCATTTTATATCAAAATTATAAAATAAGATGATTTTAAATTTTCAAAAGTATTACCAAACTACCACTTAGTTAACCCATAATAAAACATTTATTGTCAAAAAATGGTAATAAAAATAATAAAATTTCGTCCATTATTATTAGGGTGGTTCTATTGCCACTCAAAATATTTCTCGGCACACTCCATTTACTTTCTATACCTACCATCAAAAGATTGATATTATGTGTTCTTATCATAAAAAAAGCTGTCGGAAGAGCTGTTTTGGCTTCATTCGGTTTGAGACGATGGATGAAGGGCCAAAGTGGTAAAGATGGTGGATGGCACGCTCGTTTTCGGTTGGCCTATACGAGCAAAATTGGTATCGCTTGGCTGGATCAGTAGAAGAAGCTCGGCCGTCAAGCTGTATGGTGCACATGGTGGTAAAGGTTTGTCCAAGGTGGGAGATAGAGAAGGTTGAGATATTGGCAATGGAGGAAATCAATCTTTTATTGAGGTTGTGAAAAGGAACCAGACTTGCTGTGTAACAGCCGTAATTTCAAATTTTGAATGAAATTTACTAAAACGTAAAAATTACCTCTAAAAGATCTGGTCAAATTATAATTCTCTTAATTAGATTGTTTTGGATGGATTTCTATTAAACCTAATATATATAAATGTGAGTGTGTAAGAAAAAAAAAAACAAAAGAAGAGAAAGTAACGGCTTCACCTTTTCTTTTCCGGCAATCAGCCTAAACCTTCTCTGTGGAGAAATAAGGAATCAACAATAACTTGAAGCACTCCTAGTTCTAGGTAAGTTGTTTTCTTCGTTTCTTGTTTTTCTTTCATGTCTTGGACTCTCTAGCTATATTAGACTGTTTTTATGAATGGTTTATGAGAGTAGGCATATATATAGGATTGAATTATATTTATTCCATAGTTCCTGGTCCATATCATGATTTTTATAGAATTTTCGAATTGGTATAGAGGTTGCTGAAATCCTCTGTTTTAGTAAACCAGCCACATTTCGTAAATCTGTTTTGGGTTGGTTACTAATGTGGAAAAATTATGAAAACTTACACAGATGTAGGTTTATGAGGATATTATCACTCTGCTGAATTTCGTAATCTTTAGGTGTACAGAAATAATGTTACGAATTTTGGAATAGACATGGGTCAGTATTTGAATCCTGCTGGATAGTTTCGGAAAACCATGAAAGATTGGTATTTTTCTATGATCTAATGACTCCGTATTGATCTGAAATTTTTACTGAAGATTACCTTATATGTCTAGATTACATCTTCAAAGTTTCATTTTTTATTCATGAGTATAAAGTTTTATATAAATTTCAGAGTGGACTGTGGTTGACTAAAGTTTCTAATGGACAAATTTGGGATAAGAAAGAATGTAATTAATTGTTTGGACATGCTATCGATCCTAGAATAAATTTAAACATGTACAGTAGTATTTCCAATATGTCTAGACCATCCATATTAAATTTCGTAATATTTGGAGCTGTAGAGAAATTATTAAAAATCGGAGATCAGAGGATAGTCAATTGTATTAGCTAGAAACTAGATTTCTATGTTTAGTTTTATATATGTAAAGTTTGTGTTGATTTACCTTATTGTGGTGATAAGGTTATGACAGTAAATCAATTTGTAAATTGATAGGTTTGAGTGACGTTTGAGCTTCTAGAGCTAGAGCCGATTTATTCGTGTCCGAGGTAAGTATATTTATTCATGGTGTTTTTACGTATCAAAATTCCAAATTACTGTTTTCTTTATTGTATTTTACTGTAGCATATTTGTCAAAGATATTATTGATTTTGATTAAGTATTTAAGTTGTTTAAGAATGTATATAAACCGTTTTTAAAATTGATCTATTTCTTATATAATGTCAAATACATTTTGCTTACTATTATCTATAGTGATATAGTTTTACTAAACTACTACTACTACTACTATTTTTTATTATTTAAACTCATAGTTTTACAGAAATACCACTGTTATATTCTTTATATAAAAAATGTTACTGTTACCGTTACCACTACCGCTTATACTGTTATATGAAAATACCGCTAAGTTAAATATATGTGAATTTATAAAATAAAAAAGAACCGTTTTGACTCATCGTTCCATAGTTACTGTTATTGTTACTGACCTAGCTGGGATTCTGTGTGCACACATACTGTTATTGCCGCGTCACACGGGTACCTGTGACATATTGTTGCCACGTCACACGGGTACTTGTGATTCTATGGAACATGAGCTAACTTATATATCGAATACTTGTTATTACTGTATATAAATGTGTATACTGTGTTTTAAATGAAGATTTTGTTCACTACTTTATTTATTATTAATGTTTGTGAAAATGATATTGAGTTTAACAGTTGAAAACATTGTTTATGCTTATAAGCTTATGATATGGTATGTAATTGTATTTTTCATCGATATCAATTGTTATGCATGAATTTATTTACCGAGTTGACGGTTCACCCCTCGTCACCACCATTTTGCAGAGTAGTACCGGTTTATGTGAGATGGGTAATTAGAGTCAAGGATTTGCTTCAGTACCGTATTTGATCGCTAGAATCTATTTTCTTATATCATGTTACCTTGAGAACATTGTTAGTTTTACCTTATTGGATCTTTCGTATTTTAAGGATTAGGTTTTATTAAACGGTTATTTTGGAGGTTACATTTGAATTATTCATGAATAAATCCTTTCTTTTGTGAATGTTTTCAATCTTTATAGTTGGTAAGCTTGAAAGATTTACAGATTTATGATTGAGTATCATCTTAATCCTTTGGTATCGGATTTGGAGTGTTACATGCTGTGTAAAAGAAGAGGTAGAACAGGCGTTGGAAATGGAGTGGAACAACAACGACAACGAAAATGAATGGCTATCCAAGTGTGCAGGGGCATTTTAAAAGAATTTTTCAATGTTTCTAGTGTGAATCAAAGGTTAGCTTCAAGAGGTATTTCCTTCTCCTCAATGTACCTAGGTGACAAAAGGATTCTCTGGATTTTTGAATCAAAATTGGAGAGGGATGACTTTATTTCAAGTAGATTTTTGTGGGATGACAGATTCATCTCAATGGAGAATGGAGTAAATTCTACAGCTCCTGATGCTCACTTGGTGTGGGTCAAGTGTGTTGGATTCTGTTTGAAATTCTGGAAGGAAACATTTTTTATCAAGTTGGGTAAGTTACTAGGTGAACCTTTTTTAGGTGATGAAGAAACTGTGCAAAAGGAGTGGTTTGATAGATGAAGGATCTTGGTTTTAATTCCTCAGAATCAGTCCAATCCTGGTTTCATTAAGGTTTCTGCTGGAAGTGATTCATTTTTTGTCAAGATTTCTGAAGATTCCTTTTCTGCAGATCATATTTGGCCGGCGAAGTATCTGGGTTTGAAAAGGTGGTCTTCTCAGGCAGCTTTGAAAGCATTACCAGCCTTGGATAGAGATGAGTTGGATGTGCCTTCATTTGGCTTGAATCAAGGAAAAAGGGCTATGGGAGGAAGAGAAGTCAAAGGACAACAAATTGAGCATGAGTTGGATATGCATTCTTTTATTGAGGATCAAGGAGAAAAAGTTATGGGAGGAAGAAAAGTCAGAGGACATCGAATGTCACATGAGCTGGATATGACTTCTTTTATCGTGGATCAAGGAAAAAAGGTTACGGGAGGAAGAGAAGTTAGAGGTCATCTTGGGATTTCAGAAAAGATAAAGGAAAATGGTAGGGACCATCAGATGAAACAAGGTTTGGGCAAAGGCAGTGATGTGAAGGGAGGTTTTCTAGGCAATTCTAACCATTTTAAGGACTTTGGAGATAAGGTGTCTGAGGTGAGTCTTGAGAATGACAATGACAAGGCTGGTATAGCTCCAAAGCCAAAGGTTAGGTCTATTAACTTCTATGATGATAATGCCAAGTTGGAGTTCGAAGGAATAAAGGATTCCAAAGTGGCTCCGGTTTCGGTAGAAAAGAAAAGAGGCAGAAAATGTAATTTATCTGTAAAACTTATGGCATGAAGACTAGAAGCTCCAAGTCTTGCATGACACTTCGAAATTCTGGTGAATGTGTTATAGGTATCAAAGAGTTATGGAACCTAAAGGAAGAAATTGTGAAGGTGATGGAGAAAGGTTTGGCCATGGGATTTGATTTAATTGGAAGAAGGGTGGAGTTGATGGAGATAATGGCTACGAAGATGGATGAGAATGGTAATAGCTTTTGTGATTTGGTGAGAAGATTGGTGTCCAAATTCAAGACAAGAGATCTTTGATCTCGTCCTGTGTTGAGTGGGGATTGGCTAGTTGATGCGACAGGGTGGCCTTTGTTTCTGTATTTGGGTTGTTTTTGTCTGTTGTTTGGAGAGGTCCTCGTTTCTTTTCTGTTGTGCATGAGTTTTGCTCCGTTTTGCTCTTGTTTGTCATCAAATTTTTAGTTTGTTGTGAGAGGTCTGCTCCGTCATCTGTCTTGCTGCATGAGGGGCTGTTTGCCTTTGTGTTTTGCGGAGGCCCAACTGGTTATGTTTTATTGTTTCGATCAACCTTGTTTGGCTTTTGAATAATAATATACTGTTAAAAAAAATTACATTTTACAATTTCTAAAATGTCAAGTTTAGCCCTAAATATTAATAATCATTTTAATTAAATTATTTACCTTCAAACTAGGCAAAATCAAATTTGGGTGAAGAATCCTAAAACAAATAAATTGTGCATATATATATATAAATATTCTCTCCACCTCATCTGGGCTGTAAACACTAAAACTCTTTCTAGAGCTGTAAATTAGGGACTCATTGGCACCATCATCACTCATTCAATGTATTCAACAAACACAATGAATAAAAACACAAAAACTTAATATAAAAACTTTCTCCTTTATATCGAGACTTCATTTATGTTCATTATGAGAATTTGCCTAATTTTTGTAACCATGTAGCTCTATTGTGCATACACCTGCCAAATATTGTTGGAATAAAACACCTTCAAATAATTCTGATTACAAAAAGCGGGAACCTTCACGACAATCACTCGGTTGCTCAAAGGTTAGGCAAGAATATCGTCATAAAGTTGATATGACAAGCACTCTTCGTGATCCTTCACGACAATCACTCGGTTGCTCAAAGGTTAGGCAAGAATATCGTCATAAAATTGATGTGACAAGCTCTCTTCGTGATCCAAATATTTTCGTTCAAGTTTCGGTTGTGGTCCATTTTTCTACGGATTCTTTACCGGTTAAGAGGACGAGTTCTATTCTTAGAACGGATTTGAATAATCAGCAGAACTTGAATGACCAGTAGATTTCGATTGATAGATCTATTTCTAGATTGGTTAGTTCCTCTGTGCATGTTACTTTTGATTTTCCTGCATCTACTCTGGTCACTTCTCCTCTGCAAGATCTGATTGATCAGAAGGGTCTGATGACATGAGGCCTTGATTGATGAATCTATGTCCTATATTTCTTGTTTTATACCGGTTAAGGGGACGAGTTCTATTATGAGATTATTGGAACCACTGTAATTATCTCCTTCCATTTGGTGAAGTTTGACTGATGTTACCTCTTCTTCAGCTTTTGTTGTGGCCTAATGTCAAACTGCTGATTCTATTTTTCAAGCCTCGAGCTAAACTTCACTTTGCCGCCAATTCTTCCACCTCTTTAGAGACTTTATAACCAATCCAAACAGTCATAGAATTTTATGAATAATATACCATTGGAAAGATACGAGTGTCTAGTTTATTAAGAATTTTTCAAAACTCAATTTTACTCTTTATATAAAATATTATGGTCATAAGACCATACAAATATACGTTTTAAAAAAACATTTAAACCATTGAAAAATCAATATTTCAAAACTAGACACTTAACTTCAAACAAACACACCACATCTAACGCATATCAAACAATATGAAAACTATAAGATATCATATGATAAAATGCAGTTCATGATCATACGAATAAAGTGTGTGAGTGAGTTAGTACGATGGACAAATCGCGATGGAACATTGCGAATAAATACAACACAATCGAATGATTCATCTAGCCTAGATATACATGCTTAGTGCATAAACATATGAACAATATGTGTTTATAAGTATTGCACAACGATTCAATGACACATATGAATGAATTGTGTGTGCACATAATATCTTCAAGAGATCAAATCAAGTAATTATACCTTTGAAGATAAGCTCTTGAAGATCTTTGAGATGGCAAAAAAGTTGTCTTGGATCACAATCACAATGTTGATGATCACATGAAGAACCTATAATACTCATACAAAAGCACTCCAATAGTTTTGACACATAAATAAGCCAATCACAAAATAATTGCACTTACAAAACAAAAACAGTAGAAGTAACATCATCTAAAAGAAACATAATCCTTTAACCAAACAACTAAATCTTCATCAGAGAGACCAAACAGGGCAAGGTTATACGCCACACAGTTTGGTGTCTATGGTCAAAATGTATGGGTGGGTGGCGGTCAACAATTGTGTTTGATAAACGATCTTGGGTTGTGTTAATGGTTGGCCCTCTTTAAGTCTCTCGCCTAATAGTGATAGATTCTAAAATTCGGTGTTCTTCGAGGTGGTTTGGACGATTTAGGAGTTCAAGAACATGAAGGTGTTTAATGAGAAGGATGTTGATTTCTCAATCGTTGTGGATACAATCAAATTTCGTGTAGCTTGCTGGTTTAAATATCATGGCAGAGGCTCTAATGATCCCATCTCCTATATCCTCCTCAACATTTTAGACTTGTCCAAAGAGCCACAAAGGATTAAAAAGCTGAAGATCGAGAAATGGATTTCTCTAGACGGTGAGGGTCTGAAGTTCAACGTCGATGACTTGACCAGAGGTAAACCATTCTCGACTGGCATCAGATGTGTGCTTCGTGATTAAAGAGGCAAAGTCCTTTGTTTATTTTTTGGTTTTTTAGGAATCTATAATTCTAATCTGGCAGTGCTGATGGCTACAGAAAAAGCTTGCAATATTTGTGCTTCAAATCCCTCTCTTTCTAGTCATGCGACTGAGATTGTTAATGATTCAAAAGTGGCTGTTTCATGGATCAATGGTGATGCCATCGGTAGTCTCAAGCATGTCAACACGGTTTTCGAATACAGGGATCACATAAGGAATCATGGTGGCATCTTTGTTTAATTCAGTTCGGGATGTACAAATTCTTTTATATTTTATTAAATGGAGTTTGTGATCTGTTTGTGCCTTCTGCTCCTTCTCTTCGCTCTGTTTTTGCTTCCTTTTGTCTTAGGTGCTTATGGTCTATTGCTCTGTTTTGTTTGTTTGCTTCAGGTCTGTTGTTCTGTTGTTTTTCTTGTTAGTCTTCTTTTCTTTTGTGTTGTGTTCTATGGTTGGAGGTCTTTTGTTTTCGGCCTCTGGTTTTGTGTCGTGTCTTTTCCGGCCTCCGAATAAAGTATGGCTGTTCAAAAAATAATAATTAATAGGGGCGGTCTAGTTTAAGTGGGTTTTAAGAGATAAAAACATACGTAAGTTAAGGAGTCGTTTGTTTTTTCTACTTAAAATTTATGGGTCTGAATCATAATTATTAAGTTATTTTGTTTATTTTTTTAAGTGGGTAAACTTAAAAATCCTAAAAAATAACTTAAAATAAAAAATAAAAAGTCATGACTCTTAACTTAATTGAAAAACCACTGAATTGCATTAAATACAATATAAAATCTTTTCTTCCGATACTATCACCATATATAACATATTTCCAATTTCTTCAAAATTACATATGGTATAGAAATCTTTATTTTAATATATTGCTTATTTTAAATAGCTTTAAAAATAAAAAAGAACCATAATCATTGTTCATATTGGTGTTTAATATCGATATTTTATTATGATATTATGGTGATACATATATATATATATATATATATATATATATATATATATATATATATATATATATATATATTAGAGTGTTTTGTGCGAGTTTTCCTGATGTCCTTTAAAAAAAACATTTTCTTTTCTTAGAAAAATGAAATTTGTTTGTAATCAAAGATGAAGATCATGAATATTCATGATCATATGTGTTCATATATAATTATTATTTTTTGATTGTTTTTATTACATATTATATGTATAATTGTTTTACATAGGTATAAATGTAAAATTACTTATATTCAGACAATTTTACCTTTAAAAAACAAACGTATTGACAATACATTCAGATGTGAGAAAAAAAAAACAAACATATCATTCAAGTTCAGATTTCAGTCATATTCAGTCATTAGAAAAATTCAGGACTGTTCAGTTTAAAAAAAACAAACAAACGACCTCTAAGTTTTGAGCGGTGATTTACTCCCCTTTAAATTGCGTTTGTATGTATACCTCATATTAATATTTTTCTTAAAATTCCAACAGTACCCTTACAGAAAACTATTGAAGAGATTAAAGTAATTATAAATACACCACATATATCAAATTTGAACAATACTTAAGATTTTCAACCTGTATAATATCTTTTGATCGAAATATTAATTAAACTTAAATTGTGATTATTTAAATTAAAATATTAAAAACCTATTATAACATAGTTTTAAAAATATAAAACCATTTAATTTAAATAAAAATATAAATAAATATTTAAAAAAAGTAGGGAGGTGTGCTAAGCCTCCTCCCATGGTATTGATTTTATTTTGATTTTTTATTTTAATTACTGTATTTTATAATTTATTAGTTTATAGTATTTAACCAAAAATTTAATATTTTTAATCAAATACATACATATTATAACGTTTTAAAATTTTTAATTAGGTAGACATACAAAAATGGGTGCATATACAATATTTTAGGGGTAATTTAAAGAATTTAAAATTTAAAATTTCTATATAATTAGACGACATGAGGTTGGTTTAGTGGTAAACTCTTCACACATGCACCGTTCATGTCTCCCCTCCCAAAAATATCCTGAATTTATGTAATAATGTTATTATTATAATTTTTTTTGAAAAAAATGCTATGTAATTAAGAAGATTTTTTCATTATTACATTATCTAATTGTTAAATTCTATACTAAATATATGGAATGACCATATTTGGAATAAACTTGGATATTTCACTATTGAATACTAAAACAACTTATCCATTTTGTTTTCCAAAAAGGAGGTTGTACTTAGTAAACCAATTTAAAATTTTGATGGTGTTAGGAAAATTCATCAATTGATTACTAAAATAACTAAATTTATTATTAATTTTCTTAACAAGGAGGTTTTTTTTAGTAAACCACCGTAAAAATGTCGTATTCCTGTACTAAATATATTTTGACCATTGGTCATGGCATTTCATTATTTGAAAACTAAAACAAATGTTTGTTATAAAGTAAAGCCTAAAAGCATATATTATAATACTAACCAAAGAGAGAAAGAATTAGAAGAAATTAATTCTACAAGTTTATTTATCTGGTGTCTCATATTCTTATACAATAAGCCTATATATAAGCGTATAAGGATAATTACCTTTAATTAAAATATAAAATAATATTACGTTTACAATGAAATAGAAAATAATAACATAAAGAGGTTGTAGCTAACAATTATCAACGATTATCTCGGTGGTGATACTGAGAAAATAGAAAATATGAAAGAAGTAAGAAAAGTGAAAAACATAGCAAGTTTATGTAGCCATTAATGGCGGATCAAAAATTGTTTGTATTGCTTGATTTGTATTTGATACAAGGAGAGATTAGTTATTGCTAACATCAATACAGTTATAACAAACCTTTATAATCACCAAGAGAGTAATAAAACAGATTTCTAACTAACCTACCATGTCTCTATTTCATAGTGTTAACAGTTAACGGTTAACAAACTCTCTAATGAGTCTGACTACCTTAACTTCTGAAACTAATGTCACCTCTCAGTAAGCTGAGCTTGTAATTATGATTAACATCTAATGATTCTTGACGGTTAAGACTCTGAAATTAGTAGTCAACATTCCCAAACTTCATTGAGCTGATTATTATTGGAGATGTGCTTCTGTGATTTGCAATGTTGGCTTGAGCAGACTTCTCATCACTTACCTTCACATTCCCCCTCAAACTATAACGAGGTGATTGAACAAGATTCAGTTTGGAATATAAGAAACGAAATCTATTAGTAGAGAAACCTTTTGTAAGAACATCAACAATCTAAAATTCGGTAGGAACATATCGTGGCTCAATAACACCTGAAGCATCCTTATCATGAATAAAATAAACATCTATTTCAATGTGTTTAGTATGCAGGTGAAAGCCGAGATTCTTAGCTAAAGAATTAGCACCAATATTATCACACCATACAATAGCTGGTTTAGATATAGCCAGATGAAGTTCATGAAGTAGAGAATTCAGCTAGAGAACATCTGCGGTGACTTGAGCCATAGCTCTATATTCAGTCTTTGTTCTCGATCAAGCAATCACCGACTATTTCTTTGAGCTTAAAGAGATCAAGTTACCTCCTAGAAATAAGCAATTTCCTCTACTATACCGGTGATCATCAAGGCTGCTGGTCTAATATGCATCAGTAAAATCTTTAATATTGAAGATTAAAGAAGGCTTGAACTGTAAACCATAGTGAATAGATCCCTTTAAGTACTTCAACACTCTTTTGCAGGCAAGCCAGTGAACTTGAGTTGGAGCAATCAGGAACTGGCTAAGTTTATTCACATAAAGGAAATGTCTGGCCTAGTATGAAAAAGATAATAAAGAGCATCAATTTTGCTACTATATAGAGTATGATATGAAAATGGTTCACCATCCTTCAAAGTGAGTTTAACACCTGAACCAAGAGGAGTAGCACAAGGATGAGAATCAACCATTTTAGCCTTCTTAAGAAGATCACTAATTTACTTGGATTGGGTAAGGTAGAGATCATTTTGATCACGATAAGCCTCAATTCCTAAGAAGTAACTTACGGATTAAAGAGTTTTTAAAGCAAAAGTGGAGTGTAGCTGAGTTATGAGTTATGAGTTACTGAATCAAAGATGAGTTGTTTCTTGTAATTAAAATATCATCTACATAAACAAGTAGATAAAGAACATGAGGCCTTTTATGTTGAAAGAAATGAGAAACCTCTGAAGTTGAATTCACAAAACCCCAACTGAGTAGAGCATCTCTGAGTTTACTGAACCAAGACCTTGGAGCTTGTTGATGCCTATATAAAGCCTTCTTTAGCTAACAGTAATAAGAAGGAAAATGTTGGTCAATGAAGCCTTCATGGTGGTGCATATAAACTACCTTTTGAAGCTCCTCATTAAGAAATACATTGTTGATATTTGCTTGTTGGAAATCCTATCCATATGCCACAACAATTGTAAAGATCATCCTGATGGTTGAAGCCTTTACCACTGAATTAAAGGTGTCTAAAAAAAATCCAAACCAGGAGTTTGACGAAATCCCTTGGCAACCAACTAAGCTTTGTGTTTAAGAATGGACCCATTAGGTCATTATTTGGTTTTAAACACCCATTTATAACCCACAATATTCATTTTTGGATTGTAAGGAACAAGCACCCGTGTATTGCTGTGATAAAGAGCACTGAATTCCACTTTCATTGTCTGAAACCATTTTAGATCTATTAATGCAAATTTGGCAGTAAGAGGCTCAAAATCAACTGAAAAATTGGTTGGTGAAGGCCAAGCGGAGGTGAAGGCCTTTGGCTTGACAATACCATGCTTAGACTTAGTGACCATTGGATGTAAGGAAGTACTAACATGAATCAATGTTGCAACTTCTATTTGCAAATGTGTAGCCAATGATGAACCCTTATGTGAAGGATTAGAGTCAGCTAGTGACAATTGATGAGAATCATGTAAGTATATAGCAGAGATCACATGTCTTGAATTAGAGGCTGAAAGAGCATATACAATTATAGTAAAAGGAACAGTTGAAGTATCCTGAGTAGAGACATTATGAGAAGGAAAAATTCAAAGTCATTAAATTTGACATGTCTTCAAACATACACCCTACCAGATAGATGAAAGCATTTATAGCCTTTATGATAAGGACTGTAGCCTATAAATACACATTTTGATGAATGGAAATTCAGCTTGTGTTTGGACCGATCTTTGAGGTAAGGAAATATAGAGCAACAAAAGGTGTGAAAAAAATTGTAATTGGGTTTTCTGATGTGAAGTTTCTCAAAAAGTGAGATAAACTAAAGAAGATGTGTATGTAGGTTATTGATAAGAAAAACCGTTGGAGAGAATGTCTCAACCCAAAATGTTATAGGCATCTTGGCATATGCTAAAAGTATAAGACCAGTTTCTGTGATGTGCCTATGCTTCCTCTCGAGCACCTCATTTTGTTGATACGTATATGCAAAAGAAAAACATATTTCCACATATTGTTTGGACAGATACGGACTAAACGAGACTAATTCACCACCCATATTTGTTTGAAGACACTTAATTCTTCTATCAAACTTTGACTCTGCACTCTTTTGAAAATGAATGAACATTGAGAGAGCACCGGACTTTAGTTTTAGAAGAAAACACCAAGTGTATCTTGTGAATGCATCCACAAACACTACATAGTATCTTTATTCCTCTATGGAAACAACAGGTCCAGGCTCACACAAGTCACTATATTTGAGCTTTAAAGGTACTTTAGCAGATATGCCAGACCTACTAAAAGGAAATTTAAGCATTTTGCCTAACTTACAAGAATTGCCGAAATTTAAAGTATTCACATTACATGGAAAATGCAAATGATTGAAAATATTTTTCAGAATCAAAGGAGTTAGATGTCCCAACCTTGCATGCCATAGAGTTGAATGAACATTAGAAGCAAGTGCAACATTACAATCGTGCCTATTATTTTTATACAAGGCAGAAGGTTGAGGCTGAGTTAGTACAAAGATTACATCATCAACCTTAGAAGAAACAACATGATTAGCATAGTATCTATAGCAGTGTGCTTGAGAAAAGGATCCATCAAGCTTTAATTGGTAAAGACCATCTTTAAGATTTCCTTGGAGCAAAACCATTCCAGTTTTCTAGTCCTTGATCACACACAACACAAAATTCGTCACAAAATTTAGCTATCACATTATTATCTCTTGTAAACAAAGAGATGCTTAACAAATTTTTGGTGAAAAGTGGAACATGCAATATGTGATTGAGATGCAATTTTCTAGATAAATCAGCATGTAAGGAAATAATTGTGTTACCTATATTAGAGATAGAAAGATATTGGCCATTACCTACAACCGCTCTATAATTGCCTTGATATTCGGTCTTGAATGAGAGATTACTGAGGTTAGAAGTGATGTGGTTGGTGACTCCACTATCCACATACCACACTGGATCGTTGATTATTTCTAAAGTAGCAATATAGGTTGAGTTTTGTTAGTAATTTTCTTGGAGCTGAGGCACACTCTTGAAGACATTCAAATGATTTTAAGCAACTGGTGCTTGCTGAGTTTGACCAAAATAAGCTTGATTTTGTGGACTTGGCCTCTGAAGACCTCGATTAAAATGATGAAAGCATTGAAATGTATTATGACCAGGTTTAGTGCATAGATGGCAGAAAAGTTTCCTTCCACCAAACCTTCATCTACCTTTACCTCGTGAAGAGCCTTTATTGCTATTGAAATTTCCTCTCTGATCTTTCTTGTTCTAGAACTATTTAAAGCAAAGTTTTTAGATGCTCCTAAAACTATAACTTCAGAAGAATTATTCAGCTGATCATTCCTTTGCTCATGCATTAGAGACAAAAACTGAGCATCTTCCAAGGATATTGTATTTTGTTTAAAGTAACGTGCACTACCACAACATCATACTCATGGCCAACTCCACCTATCAAGCTTAGAACCAGATATCGTTCCTTCAATTCCTTACCTGCAACAGTTATAACATCACCTAGGTTCACAATTTCAACAACAAAATCACTGGTAGACTTAGATTCTTTCTTGATTAAGTTACTGTTTCAGCTGCATGATATTTTCTAAAGACTACCGTGAATGCAACTTTTCGAGTTTGATCCATGCTTCAAGTGTAGTTTTACAACCAGTTACTTGATCAATCACACTTTGACTTAAGGTTGAGATAAGCTAGAATAAGAGTATTTGATCTGATTTCTTCCATAACACATATTATTTGTTGATCTATTGATCAATCATCTTTGAAGGTCGAGTCTTCAATGGAGAAATGAAATCCTTCAGATCTAACGCATGATTAGTTGGTAAGATCTGTGTCTTCCAATAGATATAGTTGCTTTTATCAAGCTTTAGTGGCTCATAGGAGTTTAAGGTTGTTAATAGAAAAATTTGACCAGGGGTCAAAGAGAAATTTTCAACTTTCCCGCCATAAGTCAAAGCCCATAATTGATGTTCATGAAGCCCAGATAGACCATAAAGCCACCCCAGAGGAGCAAGAAAGGTCGGCCCGGCTTAAACACTACTAGAAAACAAACTAGGCACGACCAGGACGAGCCCCTACACAAATATTGGAACCCAGGCTTCTCTAGGCCACCTATCGGGGAACCTCGGATCTAGGGTCAAGCTCCTCAACCGCCTCGTGAAAAACAGGAGGAGTCTTCAAGCTCAAAAAACATTTGAGAGAAGCCTGCCAACCTCTTCAGAAGCCCATTGTTCCTGCGGGACATGAAAGAGGAATCACGCCTAAATCTACACTACCCCGGCTACCTCCCAAGAATGTCTACATGGACACCTCAAGCTCCCAAGGGTCAGGAAAAATCCATCCCAAGTTTCTAAGAACAGAGTCGAAGCATGGATCTACTTCGCTCTACGAGACGACAGGTAACTAACTTGATGTCCTCCATGAAACACCATGCCGCGATAACATACAAGATCATATCTATGTGGTAACCAACAATTAATTCCGTATATGTGTGAGTCAAGAGTTTGATTCCTAAAAGGAAATAGACTCGTTTCTGTTAACAATATCATAGTTTCCGCTATTTACTCGGGGTCAACCACTTTTAAATAGAGGATCCTGCCCGATAATGAGGAGACAGATTGATAGGATCATGGCGGGATATCAGCAAATTCAAACCTACTTGGATCAAAGATAAATAGGGCCAAGCATAAGGCACAGAGATATGATGAAAAACAGAAGAAAAACGACAGATAAAAGAAAGGAAGAAAAGAGGAGGGAAATGCCTAAATTCTGTACTCAGAACATAGCCACCTTTGTTTCCACTATTCGACAAGCATAGAGTTGCCACCTTCCTAGATCCTAGAGAGATTGTGAGCATATAAGAGAGTGATTTGTATTTTGAAGCAAGTAATCAATAATAAAAGCTCCCGTTTACTGTAATTGTGATCCAACCTCTCGTTTACCTCTTAACAAGTCAAGTATCAATGGTACCGACCCTTGATAAACTCGTTTTTCATACTTTACGTACCCGTTATTTTGTATAGTTTTGCTCTCATATTCATTGCAAACTCCATCTTTTGATGTTTTAAGTGCTTAAACAGGTCCTCTATAGCCAGGAGTTATCCTTGTGCAAAATCAAGAGCTTTCAGAGTAAAAAGAAGGCTTAAACTCAGCATAGAATGAGAAGTGCGGTACGCGTACTGCACCAGAAGGAAGTGCGTACCACATTTCGTACCATACAGTAGAGCATCGGTTTCACTAGAATGAAGTGTGGTACACGGCGTCTAAGTGAACCGCACTTCGTACCGTGCAGGAGAGCGGAAGAATAGGTACGTACGATACGCAACATCGAAGCGAACCGCATCACAAACCGCACGAGATGGCATAGGAAATTATATAAGGCTTCAAACGCGGTACGCGAACTGTGCCAGAAGGAATCACGAACCGTATCACGAACCGCGTGAGATGGCAGATAAAGTTATATAAGGCTTCAAGCGCGGTACACGAACAGCACCAGAAGAAACCGCGAACCGTATAAAGTACAACGGCTTCGAAGTGAACCGCACTTCATACCGCACATTATGGCAGATTGTGAAACCTCTATTTCGTGAACAGAGGAATGGCTTTATTGTGGGACCCTCTCTCTTATCTTTGATTAAACAATGAGGGGGATGTTCCTAGAGGATGAAAGGGTGTCCCTCCTACACAAGTGGGGGGGGGGGGGCTTGTTGTTGCCTATAAAGTGAAGAGAGAGAGGTGAGAGAAAGGGGATCTGAGAATTAACAAACACACTAGACCAGCTCTGCACTTTGACGATTTTGGGGTTCTCTCTTAATTTCTGGACCGAGTTCTCCAAGGTTTGATAAGCTAGGGCAAGGTTTGGTTGATCCAAGGAAGCTAGGGAAGCTTAAGCTACAAGAGATTGAAGCACAATTTAGTTTTATCTCTTCAACTCTTCTCTTGTTTCTTTATTTTGATTCATGATTTGTATTGATGTTATCTCATTTATGTTTATTTTTGTATAGAATGAGCTAATTATTCTTATTTTAGAACAAGATGATGCTTAACCCTTGATTCATATGTGATAGACTCTTTGATTTCTCTAGTTTTGTGAATGTGGAGCTATATGGATGTTTTGAATGCTTAAGGTTTTTTCTTAATTGATCATTTTGTAATTGATCTATGGCTAGATGCTAAGTACCGAGAGGAGATGTATTTGACAATGCTTAGATAAATGTTCACTATGCTTGACTAGAAAGTGCTAGAACCACTAGGCTAGCGTATAGGGTTCAATTGTATTCTAAGTGCTTAATGGGTCTATACATATTGTCCGGATTGCTTGAGAAAATTTTTGGGTATGTATATATACGATCTCTAATACATCGAGAGATGTTAGAGATTTGTTTAGGGAATATGAATCTATAGCCTGTACACGCACGAATTAGGAGTCAAAGAAGTCGAAGTGTGTTATTAGGAGGGTTAAAGCGGATTTGAGTTCTAACATGTTTTCCATACAGTTCTACAAGCGTTAAGTTAGATAATTTAGTTTGTGTTTGAGTTAGTTTACCTTATTGCAATTCTTGACAACTCATGTTTTATATTGTTCAAATAGTTGACAAGCCTTTGAATTCCAGTAATCATAACCTTTTTCCCTATGGGAATGATCCCTACATTGTCACTACAATATCGTTGCGACCTCGTGCTATTGCGAGAGTCAACAAGTCTAGTTTGACACGATCAATTTTTGGCACTGCTGCCGAGGATTAAGTTGTATTTGATATTGGAAGTATTTGGTTATAACTAATTTGAACGTTTTACTTTTAAATTTCTTATTGTATCATTTCAGGCAAGTTGCTCTTATATGCAGCAACGTACAAGGAGTAACAGTCCATAAGATCTGCAATTTGATCTAGATATTGAAGGAATGGCAAGGAGAAATCACCGAAATCGATGAAGAAATAGAGCAATGACAGATCCTGCTGATGTTTAAAATCCTCCTATAGTTGTGGATCAACCAGAACTGGTCTAAGGACCAGTAAATACCAGGGGAGTTGACCAAAGAAGTCTCCATGAGATTATCAGTCCAAGGGTGGGCCAGAATGTTTCGTCCATTAGAAGACAAACAGCTGCAGCTAATAACTTTGAGATCAAGCCAGCTTTGATTCAAATGATCTCTAACACGATTCAATTCTATAGCCATCCACATGAAGACCCGAACCAGCATCTCCAGAACTTCAACGAGATATGTGAGACCTTCCGCTACAATGGAGTAACAGAAAACTTCATCAAGTTGAAGTTGTTTCCATTCTCTCTGAAGGACCGAGCGAAAGCATGGCTGCAATCACTGCCATCAGATTCCATTGAATTCTTCAAGCAATTGGCTCAATAGTTTCTGAATAAGTATTTCCCTATGGGAAAAGCTACCCGCCTTCGGAACGACATAACTTCTTTTGCGGCATTTGATAAGGAGAATCTCTACGAATCATGGGAGAGATTCAAGGAGCTGATTAGGAAGTGTCCACATAATGGATTGGCAAAATGGCAGATTTTGGAATCCTTTTACAATGGAATCTCAGAAGCAACTAGGAATTTTATGGATGTAGCTTCAGGAGGGTCGCTCTGACCAAGACAACGGATGTGGCCTATGACTTCATAGAAGGAATGTCCAGTAATAATAGTCATTGGGGGGAAGAAAGACAGGTGCTGAAAAAGGGTCATGGCGTCCTTGAGGTTGACGAATTGACAAGTGTGAAGGCTCAGCTTGAATCACTTACTAAGAAAATGAATAGGATAAACGCGGAGAGTAGTCATGCTATAGCTGCTTGTTGTGAGCTATGTTCAGGACCACATATGAGTTCCGAATGTCAGGATGGGAACCCATTTGCTTCGTCAAATCAAGTTGCTTTCGTTGGATATAGTAGAAACTTCAGCAACCAACAAGCAACTCAGAATCCTCAGAACAATCCCTATTCAAACACGTATAACCCAGGATGGAGGAACCATCCAAACTTCTCTTGGAAGGATAACCAACAACAACAACCACAACCACAATAGAGTTTGATCCAGAGACAACCTCCAGGCTTTGACAACCAACAACAACCTCAGGGTTACAACCGACAGAATCCTAGTTATCAAAACTAGAATCGAGCTTTTGAGGCGGAAAGAAAGCCAGCAATTGAAGATCTTCTTTCCAAGTACTTGGATAGACAACCGTATGGACACCTAAGATGCCACACTTAAGAAGCTAGATGCTAAGATGGACCAGATATCGCAGCACAACCAAGCCTCTAATAAAAATTTAGAGATGCAAGTTGTTCAGTTAGCCAAGGGAGCCCAAATGAGACAGCAAGGGACTTTTCCCAGCGATACGATCACGAATCCGAAAGATCAATGTCAAGCAATCACTCTAAGGAGTGGAAAGAATGTGGAGTTACCGAAGGACTTTGGGGTAAGAGATGAGGTTGTGATGAAGGATAGAGAGGGAGTTGAGGTTGATGAGAATGAAGAGTTGAAAAATGAGGAAGTGATCTTGGCAAAATGATCAAGAAAGTGAACCACGAACACCTCCACAAGTCAAAACATATATTTCACCTATTCCATATCCGCAAAGGCTGAGAAAGTATAAGGATGCTCAGAGCTGTGCAAAGTTTTTAGAAATGTTAAGAAATTGCACATCAACATCCCGTTTACCGAAACTCTAGCACGTATGCCGACATATGTGAAGTTCTTGAAGGAGCTTCTATCTAACAAAAGGAAGCTAGAAGAGTTCGAAACGGTAACTTTGACGGAAGAATGTAGTGCTATATTATAGAACAAGCTTCCACCCAAATTGAAGGATCCGGGGAAATTCACCATCATGTGTACCATTGGTACGTCAGAATTCAGTAAGGCTTTAATTGATTCGGGAGCTAGCATTAATCTAATGTCGTTCTCAATTTTTCAAAAGTTGGGAGTCGGAGAAGTGACGCCTACCAATGTCACTTTGCAACTAGCGGATCGATCAATCAAGTATCCGAGAGAAGTGATGGAAGATGTTTTGGTCATGGTAGACAAGTTATACTTCCCAGTTGACTTTATGATTTTAGACATGGAGGAAGATGTAGAAGTACCTCTACTCTTAGGAAGACCATTCTTAAAGACTACCGGAGCTATGATAGACCTAAGGGATGACAAGATGACTGTAAGAGTGAGTGAGGAAAATGTTGTTTTTTTATATGGTTAAAATAGTGAAAAAGCCGGATCCAGTAGATGATTGTTTGAGAGTGGAGAGTATGGATACAAGTATGGATGAACTTCTAAGAATGAAGGAAATGAATGCACCTTTGCTAGATTGCATCAGTAAAAGCATAACAACTGAAGATAAGGATGAGGAAGTAGCGGAGTGTGCGGCGAGTTTGGATGTAATACCGGTGTGGCAAACCAAGAATAGATGGAGATTTGAAAACCTTAGCCAAAGCAAGCCAAGAATTCCTCCTTCTATAAAAAGGCCTCCACTACTTGAGCTAAAAAAATTACCTTCTCACTTAAGGTATGCCTTCCTAGAAGAACCAACAAGTTTACTGGTGATTTTGTCATCTTTGTTGAATAAAGTGGAAGAAGGAAAGTTGTTGAGAGTTCTTAGAGAGCATAAGAAAGCTATAGGGTGGTCTATTTCAGACATTAAGGGAATTAGCCCATCCTTGTGTATGCACAAGATCTTGATGGAAGAGCAGTTCAAGCCATCAGTGGAGCACCAAAAAGATTGAACCCAAACATGAAAGGGGTGGTTATGGCAGAGATCTTAAACTTCTAGATGCAAGAATTATATATCCAATTTTGGATAGTCCGTGGGTGAGCCCGATTCAGGTAGTACCAAAGAAAGGTGGGATCACCGTAGTACAAAATGCCAACAATGAATTGATTCCCACCCGAAAGATTTCAGGATAGAGAGTGTGTATAGACTATCGGAAGCTGAATAATGCTACAAGGAAAGATCATTTCCCGTTGCCTTTTATTGATCAGATGCTTGAAAGATTGGAGGGACACGAATACTACTGTTTCCTTGATGGTTATTCAGGATATAACCAAATCCCTATAGACCCCGAAGACTAGGAAAAGACTACCTTCACATGTCCTTATGGGACATTTGCCTACAGAAGAATGCCGTTTGGGTTATGTAATGCTCCGGCTACGTTTGGGTTATGTAATGCCGTCTGGGGCAGGCTAGGTTTTACAGGCGCTTCATCAAAGACTTCTCAAAAATTTCGACGCCTTTATGTACTTTGTTGATGAAAGATTCACCTTTCATATTTGATGCAGGGTGTCATACAACTTTTGGCTTTTTGAAGAATAAGCTTACATCGGCCCCAATCATTTCTGCCCCAGATTAAAGTTTACCCTTCGAATTGATGTGTGATGCCAGTGATTTTACGGTGGGAGCAGTTTTGGGGCAACAGAAAGAAAAGAGGCTTCATGTGATCTACTATGCAAGCCAAACCTTGAATGACGCCTAAGTCAATTATGCAACAACAGAAAAGAAGCTTTTGGCTATAGTATTTGCATTCGACAAATTTAGATCGTACTTGGTAGGTTCAAAGGTCATCGTGTACACAGATCTTACAGCCATCAAGTATTTGTTGAACAAGAAAGACGCGAAGCCTCGATTGATAAGATGGGTTTTGTTCTTACAAGAATTCGACTTGGAAATTAAGGACAACAAAGGAACAGAGAACCTTGTAGCAGATCACCTATCTAGGTTAGAAAGAGATGAGAAGGAAGAGGTAGTGATTCCAATCAATGAGAAGTTTCCAGATGAGCACTCTTCACTCTGAAAGATCTTATGGTTCCATGGTTTGCCGACTATGTGAACTATCTAGCCAGTGATATTATGCCCATTGAAATGAACTATAACCAACGAAAGAGGTTTTTGCGTGAAGTGAAGTGGTATTTGTGGGATGAGCCTTTGTTGTTCCGAACTTGCACGGATGGAATGATAAGAAGGTGCTTACCGGAAGAAGAGATGAATAGCGTTTTAGACCATTGTCACTCTACAGAATGTGAGGGACATTTTGGTGGAATCCGAACAGCACGAAAGATTCTTCAGTCGGGTTTCTGGTGGCCTACCCTTTTTCATGATGCTAGAAGCTTTATAGAAGCGTGCGACAGATGCCAAAGAGCCAGAAACATCTGTAAAAAGGATGAAATGCCATTGAATTTCTTTTTGGAGGTGGAATTATTTGATGTGTGTGGTCTAGACTTCATAGGCCATTTCCCAAATTCACACTGGAATCAATAAATACTGGTAGCAGTGAACTATGTGTCCAAATGGGTTGAAGTTGTGGCCACTCCAACAAGTGATACGAAAACAGTCACTGAGTTTCTGAAGAAGCATATTTTCTCACAGTTTGGCACGCCAAGGGCAATAGTGAGTGATGGAGGGTCACATTTCTGTAATAAACAATTTGAAGCATTGGTAAGATAATATGGTGTAAGGCATAAAGTGACCACTCCTTACCATCCGCAAGCAAACGGGCAAGCTGAAATATCGAACCGAGAGCTCAAAAGTATTCTAGAGAAGACCGTGGGAGTTTGGAGAAAAGATTGGACAAAACAGCTCGATGATGCATTATGGGCATACAGAACCGCTTTCAAGACTTCCAATTGGCATGTCTCTTTTCAGGTTAGTGTTCGGAAAAGCATGTCACATTCCAATTGAGTTGAAGCACAAAGCCTTTTGGGCAGTAAAGACATTAAACTTTGATATGAGATCTGCTGGTGTAAAGAGACTCATCCCGTTGAATGAGCTAGACAAAATACGTCTAGATGCTTATGAGAATGCCCGGATTTATAAAGAGAAAAGTAAGAAATGGCATGATAATCGATTGGTGAAGAAGGACATTCAGATGGGTAATCAAGTCTTACTATACAACTCAAGACTTCGTCTCTTCCCTGGAAAGTTGAAGAGCAAATGGACAAACCCATATACTGTGAAGCGTGTTTTCCCATATGGAACGGTGGAAATCCAAAATGACACAAGGAAAAGCTTCAAGGTAAATGGACAAAAGCTGAAAATCTACCGGGAGCATGAGACTGATCAAATCATAGAGGTAATCCACCTCCGAGACCCCACCTGAGAACAAGGGAAAGGTACCATATCTGTAAATAGTAAGTTTAGTTTTCAGTATAAATTTAAATTTCCTTTCGAGTGGTATATTTGTTTTTGGTTTTATTGCATTATGAATCACCCATTTTCACCTTCACATTTGATGTGATTTTGTGATTTTTGAAAGAGTTTAGGAGTGGAAAAGGGAGGGAGAAAAATTCTAGAAAACCTAGAGCAAGAGGAAAGCCTTCATCAGGCTATGGCTGGTAAGAAGTGCGGTACGCGTACCGCACTAGAAGGAAGTGTGCACCGCACTTCGTACTGCGCATGATGGTAGAAGAATTTAAATGCCCAGGTGCGGTACGATGTGTCGATGCGAACCGCATCGCGTACCGCACCTGGGCCTTAAAACGAGCACTAAACCACGCCATATGCAGGTAAGTGGGGTACGAAGTGTCGAAGTGAACCGCACTTCGTACCGTTTCTCATGAGAATTTTCAAGATTTAAAGAGCCAAAAGCTCGACATTCTCTCATTCGTCCCTCTCTCCCCTCTTTTCAAAACTCTCTCAAGTTAAGGTCTTCCACGAATTCAACCGGTATATAGCTCTAATTTAATCTTCTCTCTCTCTTTATCTTTTATTCATGGAATCTTGCCTTAGATTAAGCATATTTCAATCAAAATAAGCTAGGGCATAGTTTTATGTATGATTGGGTAGGTTAGGGTTTCGAAATTTTAGGGGTTCTTCTTGTAGTTGCTTTTCTTGAGTTTCAATTTGTTATGTAGACCACAATCACACACAAAATTCCATAATATAGTATTTATAGATTGTTTAAGCAATTTTTGTGTGTGGATTTGTGGGTTTTTGAAGAGAATCCAATTTTAGGGTGAATGTGGGTGTAATTGAGTTGTTTTTTTTTATTATTTGTGCGAGTAGTTTTTCGCTTATGATGGAAGAATAATCGATAAATTATTCTATATTTGTGGCTATGCTTGGCATCAATTTTGTGATAGCTTAAAAGGAGATAGATGCTTTGGGTTGTCATGTTGATTGTGTTTGATGAAGCGCTAGAACTAAGAGTGGTTGTGGTTTGTTTTTGTGTTTTTTATGTTTTTTCTTGGTTTGTTTTTGCAGGAACATAATCTCACAACTAAAGATGCCTCCCAAGAAGAATACAAAGTCCACTCCTGTCGAAAAAAGAATTGTCGGATCATCATCCAGAGTGATGCAGCAGTGTGTGCGGAACCGTGATTATAGAAGACAAATGGAAAAGCTCAACGACGCGAACATTATCTTTGAGAGAGGTATGCATCTTGTGGAACTCAAGGACACACCAGTCCCCACGATCGTGACACAACGGGGATGGCAGAATTTTGTCAGTGTCCGGCGGGCACCAATGTTTCATTGGTAAAAGAGTTCTACGCCAGTATGATACCAAAGGCAGTGAATGAAGGTAGACCGATTTTGGTAAGAGACATACCGGTCATGATCAATCCTACCAAGATCAACGCTTTTTTTGGCAGATCAGACTACCCACAACTCAGCAAAGGGTATAGGAGCATGCATAACACTAAGTCAAGTTTTGTTAGGGTGCTCAGAGGCACAGATGATGGTGTGTGGGAGCATGGTCACATGCTTAAGCAATCAGAGCTTCCTCAGAAGTTGGCATTTTGGAACCTTTTCAACACTTTCTCCCTCTTGCCAACCACTCACAGGACTATAGTTTCAGAGTTGAGAGCAGATTTACTCAGCTGCATCCAAGATCATACAAGGATTGATATAGGCCAAGTTATAATGAATGCAATTTTAGAGGCAGCCTCGATTAATGTGCATCCGTAAGCAAAGCCAAAGTCAATCATCTTTCCTAGCCTTATCACTGCTCTCCTGAAGAAGGAAGGAGTCCCTGAAATTGCCACGGATGAAGTAAAGATCAACCCCATGAGGGACCTTAATAAAAGATCGTGGCAGAATGTTACAATCAAAACAAAGGGAAAGAAGAGGCAGAGGATTACTGAGGGTCCATCTAGCACTCCGGGTGAAGAGGAACCTGATTTCGAATTTGGGGAATCAGAGAAAGAAGACCAGGACTATGAGGACTCTGTATCACAGTCCATGCTGGCCATGATTTTGAGCGCTGTAGAGGGCATCCAGCTTGGTATGATTGGCCTCAAGGATAGCTACAGGTAGTGAGGGAGAGGACATATCTGATCTATTCTAGGATGGATCTCATTGAGGAAGAGATGAGAGATCAGAGAGATGATTTTACTGACATCCGGAGGCAAGCTGGCTTCCAGACTTATCAGAAGAGGAGGAGACCTTGCCCATCTTCTGCCTGCATCTAAATTTCTGAAGACCAGGCTGCCCAGAGGGCTACAACAGAGGCTGAGAGGGTTCGAGCAGAGGAGGCAGTTGCATGGCAGGACAGAGGAAAGAGACACTTATAGCACTAGCAGTCTGCTGCCAAGATATCTCTATCAAACTTTTATGTTTATAATTGTTTTTTCCATTTTATTATTGTTTTGTTGATTATAACTAGTAGACTTAGAATGTTACAAAATGTGTAGATAACTCATTTTGGTTTTTGTTTCGCATATTTCGGAATTTTTCATATTTATTTAGTTTTCGCTTTGAATTTTTATTCAGAATAATGTTAGATTTGGTTTGGTGGTGTTAGAATAGAAATTTAGAGAACATGATACATTGTACAATTTTTTGTTTTGTTTTTCTTGCTAAGTAGAATTTCAGAGCACTAATCCTCCTCAAACGAGATGCTTTTGGGTTGTACCTTTTTCAGGCAGTTGTTGCATGCTTTGTACAACTAGGGTTGTGCTTACTAAAGTAGTACCACATGGCTTGCACACATCTTTTCGGGATCTATAGTGTCCTAGTGAAGAGGGTAGCGCGCTTGAAATGTTTAGGCCAATAGTGGAGACTACCCTGTAAGTCTATAGAGTCCAGAAATGCGTCACTTGAGCGATAATGTTATTTACTTCTCTATACACTTTTCCGTTAGGCAGTTAAGAGGCATCATTATGAATTAGGCATGTTTGTAATTCTTTATGAGTTTGTTGCCATGGTTTCATTTCCGCTTGTTCTATACCTTTTGAGATGAAGTAGGCTTATGTGTGAAACTTGAGACAATGGCCTAAACTCGTCCCATAACTGTGTGTGCTAAAAATTTCCGTGCAAATTTATCTATCCATGTTACATACTACATCACAATTCCTAAACACAAACCCAACGGCTAAGATCATGACTTGGTTGTTCTAATGAAGGCTTAAATAAAAAAGCTCGACAATTTGTGCAGTTCGAAATGCAGCCAAATGAACCATCTTGATATAAATCTTTGATTTCTCTAAAAAAAAAAAGAATTGATGCCAAAGATTGAAAAAGTTGTGGCAGTCAACATCTTTAGAGCCACTTAATTCTCTGGTGTATAATCAACGCCTAGTAAATTGGGCTAGCAAATAACTTGTATCTATACCATACCAACCTAGCCTCGCCATACCATTGACATAAACCCAGTGAAACAAAATAGAAGTCCTAGCTGATCCTTGGGAAGGACTTGTATTTGGAAAAGTTACCATGGTAACATGATATTGTCTGATTCTCTTTTACTTTTTTGCTTCTCCTAAAATACTAACGTTCAAAGATTTTCATATGTGCATTTCTTAATCTTTTCATGCATAACTTCAGTATTGCGCATATGCTTGTTGAGTGAGCCAAGGATATGTGTGGAAAAATGAGAGTTGAATCCGGTAAGGTTTAGAGTCAAGGTGAAATGCAGTCATATGACTTTTGTGTTCGATACTATTGGATCTAGAGTCACAATGTAGCCTGGAATTGCAATCCTTCGTGTTGAAGCACATTGGTCTGCACTCTTCAGTGGTCTTAGCATGCTAGTTTTCTGATTTTGACTTACCCAAATCCGCATCTCGTTCTTCAGTTGATTCAGTAAGAAATAAAGTAAATCTAGATAGAGTTTAGTTCTCTTACAATTTTTTATCCCAGGTTTTGCTCGAGGACGAGCAAAAATTCTGGTTTTGGGGTATTTGATAAGCTCATTTTTCATGGTTTACGTACCCGTCAATTTGTATAGTTTTGCTCTCGTTTCATTTGTAAACTCTATCTTTTGATTTTCTAAGGGCTTAAACAGGTCCTCTATAGCCAGGAGTTATCCTTGTGCGAAACCTAGAGCTTTCAGAGTGAAAAGAAGGTTTAAGCTCAGTATAGAATGAGAAGTGTGGTACGTGTACCGCACCAAAAGGAAGTGCTTACCGTACTTCGTACCGTGCAGCAGGACAGCAGTTTCACTAGAAGGAATTGTGTAGGCGGCGTCGAAGTGAACCGCACTTCGTACCTCGCATGAGAGCAGAAGAATAGGTGCAGTATGCGGCGTCGAAGCGAACCGTATCACGAACCACGCGAGATGGCAGAGGAAATTATATAAGGCTTCAAACGCGGTCTGCGAACAGCGCCAGAAGGAATCTCGAACCGCATCACGAACCGCACGAGATGGCAGAGGAAATTATATAAGGCTTTAAGCGTGGTACATGAACCGCGCCAGAAGGAATCAAGAACAATATCATGTACCGCGCAAACTTCCAGCAACCAAAATTAAACTGATGTGCGATACACGGCGTCAAAGTGAACCACACTTCGTACCGCACATTATGGAAGATTGTGAAACCTCTGTTTCACGAACAGAGGAATGGATTTATTGTGGGACCCCCTCTCTTATCTCAGATTAAACATTTGAGGGGGGGGGATGTTTCTAGAGGATGAGAGGGTGTCCCTTTTACACAAGTGGGGGGGCTTGTTGTTGCCTATAAAGTGAAGAGAGAGAGGTGAGAGAAAGGGGATCTGAGAATTAACAAACACACCAGACTAGCTCTGCACTTGGATGATTTTGGGGTTCTCTCTTCATTTCTGGACCGAGTTCTTCAAGGTTTGATAAGCTAGGGCAAGGTTTGGTTGATCTAAGGAAGCTAGGGAAGCTCAAGCTACAAGAGATTGAAGCTACAATTTAGTTTTATCTCTTCAACTCTTCTCTTGTTTCTTTATTTTGATTCATGATTTGTATTGATGTTAGCTCATCTATGTTTATTTTTGTATAGAATGAGATAATTATTCTTATGTTAGAACAAGATGATGCTTAACCCTTGATTCATATGTGATAGACTCTTTGATTTCTCTAGTTTTGTGCTTGTGGAGCTATATGGATGTTTTGAATGCTTAAGGATTTTACTTAATTGATCATTTTGTAATCGATCTATGGTTGGATGCTAAGTACTGAGAGGGGATGTATTTGACAATGCTTAGATAGATGTTCACTATGCTTGACTAGAAAGTGCTAGAACCACTAGGCTAGCGTATAGGGTTCAAATTGTATTCTAAATGCTTAATGGGTCTATACATATTGTCCGGATTACTTGAGAAAGATTCCGGGTATGTATAGATACGATCTCTAATACATCGAGAGAGGTTAGAGATTTATTTAGGGAATACGAATCTATAGCCTGTACACGCACGAATTAGGAGTCAAAGAAGTCAAAGTGTGTTATTAGGAGGGTTAAAGTGGATTCGAGTTCTAACATGTTTTCCATACATTTCTACAAGCGTTAAGTTAGATAAATTTGTTTGTGTTTGAGTTAGTTTACCTTATTGCAATTCTTGACAACTTATGTTTTAGATTGTTCAAATAGTTGACAAGCCTTTGAATTCCAGTAATCATAACCTTTTTCCATGTGGGAACGATCCCTACATTGTCACTACACTATCGTTGCGACCTCGTGTTATTGCGAGAGTCAACAAGTCTAGTTTGACACGATCAACCATGGCCACCACTTTCGTAGTAGTGGTCTTAAGGGTGTTAATAGGGATTTCTCATCCTAAGCAAATTTATCGTTAACACTTTCTGGCGCCGTCTGTGGGAAACAAACCCATGACCATCTTTATATTCAAAAGTTTGTTATTTTACAGGAATTTTGAGGCTCCGCTCATCACAAGGACAGCCGGGCATATCTGGACAACCTTCTGTTACATCAACACGAAAGATCCCAAAGAAAGGGAGGAAATCTGGGCTCCATAGCCAGGTTCCAGCCCAGCCAGCGACTGTTCGAGCTCTGGATCCCCCTCTGGGAATTCAGGTCGAGCTTGACCAACAAGCGGCGGCCTTCGTAGAAAACGTCAGCCTCCAACTACTCGCTGAGAGCATTACCATCCAGCAAGCAGACCTTTGCAATCGGGGGGAGTCAAGCAGGCTTGGGGCTAGGCAGTCCGCCTTTGATCGCCTGGGACCTACTCCTCGGGAACCAGCTCGTAATAGAACGAGACTCACAACCTTGATCCAGGATAGGTTAGGGTCCATACCCCTCGTTCCCGAAGCACTTCCACGCTACCAACCAAGGCAATTAAAATCTGCGGTGGACATCCTTCCCCAAGAGAGGAGAGAGTTTCTCCACCCAAAGACTTCAAGGAGGGAAGACCGGGGTAAAGAAGATGAAAGTCAGCAAAGCCCCCGAGCAGACCCTCTCAGAAGAAAGAACTGGGTAGAGGTCACCAGTTCGTCAGAAGAATCCGATGGTAAGGAAACCGAGATCATCTCAAGGAAATTCGAAAGCAAACGTCTAAAGGACCAGTTGACAGAGCTTCAGAAGGAGGTCCAATTGATGAAGAAGAGAAAGTACAAGGAGGACAAGAAAGATCCTCCAAGTGAATGAATGCTCCCTTTACCAGAAGGATCCGGAAGGTGGATCTCCCGCCGAAATTCAAAATGCCAATTGACAGATTCTCTGGGACTGAGGATCCACTGATCCACTTAGAGAGCTTCGTTCAACAGATGAAGGTCCAGAACACGACCAGGGCCGCTATGAGTCGAATGTTCCCTACTACACTCACGGATTACGTGAAAACCTTGTTTAGGAAACTACCTGCTGGTAGTGTGGATTCCTTCACCAAGCTATCAACTGATTTCTACTCACAATTCTAGGGAGTTAAGCCCTGGTTGAAGGACCCGATCCACCTACAGTACGTGATCCAGGAGATAGGAGAAACCCTCCTGGCTTATGTCGAGCGTTTCCAGAAGGACGTCATCCAGATGGGAGTCTTCACAGAGAAAGAAACCCATGCCAACTTCAGCAAGAAACCTATGATTGGGCTTTACAGCAGATTGAGGTCGACGAACAACTCAAGGTCAAGATGGAACAAGACGACATGAGAGCCTTAAAGCGACAAAAGAAGGAAGCTCTCAGACGCGAGCAAGCTCAGAAAAACCAGAAAAACCTAATAAATCAAGATACCGCTTCCCCTTTTCTCAACCCAAATCGAAAAAGTATCCAGATAAACGAACTCCTTCTCAAGTTTCACCACCTTCCAGGACAGTGGCCCCTATAGCTCGTGATGAGAGGGGGTATGATCATTACACTCCCTTAAATGCATCCCGTGAAACAGTCTATCTCGCCATTCGGGACAATGGTTTGTTACAAAAGCCTGCTCCCATGAAAGCCCCAGTCGATAAGAGAAATCGATATAAATATTGTGACTTTCACGAGGATGTGGGGCACAACACTACAGAATGCTATAACCTGCAAAACCAGATTGAGGCTTTGATAAGGGGAGGATGCCTGGTGGGATTCTTACAGCAAGTCAAGGAGAACATTCAGACTGGAAAGGAGGTGCAAGTTGAGATTCGAGAACATGATGAGAAAAAAAAAGGGGGAGCAGGCAGACCTGATGCAACAGATTCAGATAATACATACTATCAGCGGGTGGCCTACTCTGGCCGGTATCTTCAACAGTTCTAGGAAAAACCATGTGAGGAAAGTCCCTCATACGGACGAGGGGCGGGATATCTTTAAGGTCGACAAGAGACCAACCAACCCCTCACAGCTGTCACAAATCATTTTCACCAAAGTGGATGTCTACAACACCGTACAGCCTCATGAAGACCCCACGGTGATCACGGTACAGATTGCCAACTGCATGGTACACTGTTTGCTCATCGACACAGGTAGCAGCGTTGACGTCCTGTTTAAAGATACCTTGAAAAAGCTAAACTTGAAACAGTGGTGTTACAATAGCTGTATTACTCCGTTATATGGGTTCAGTGGGGACTCAATCACACCTGTGGGATCAAAAATACTACCAGTTATCATTGGAGCCACACCTCTCCAGCAGAATATCATGACCGACTTCGTGGTGGTGGATACCCCATCGGCCTACAATTCAATATTAGTGAGGCCATTTCTATTATCCTTGAAAGGGATCATTTTTATTTACCACAATGTCATGAAGTTCCCAATAGGAGACAAGGTGGGGGAAGTTTGGGGTGATCAGCAAGCAGCCAGAAGATGCTACGCAGTATCGGCCAACCCATCAGCTTTAGCAAAACAACTCGCCCAAGTGACAACGATCCAAGACAGGGCAACCCCTACACTAAGCCTCGGAGATGTAGGGTCCACCGATCACCCTAAAGAAGACCTCATAATGCCTGACATAGAGGACCAAAGAAGGGAATGGGCCAGCGGCCATCCAGTGGATAAGTTAGAAGAGATTTCTGTCCAAATAGGCCATCCCTCGAAGGTCGTCAAAATCGAAGCCACCCTTGAGCCGGGAATGAAAGAGGGCTTGGTGAGGCTCCTCACATAGTTCAACGACATTTTTGCTTGGAGTCATGCTGAGATGCCAGAGATCCCGATGACATTAGCTGTTCATCGATTGACAGTGGATCTGATCTTTAAACCCATTAAACAAAAAATGCACCATTTTAACACCGAAAAAAATGTTACGGTTCAGAAAAAGGTGGACAAACTGACCAGGGTGGGCTTTATTAGAGAAGCACGTTATCTCGAGTGGATTGCTAACGTGGTCATGGTCACAAAAGCAAATGGAAAGTGGCGTATGTGTGTAGATTACACTAACCTCAACCGGGCATGCCCGAAGGACAGCTTCCCTCTACCAAAAATTGATCAGCTGGTCGATTCTACCTCCGGAAACAAGCTCTTGAGCTTCATGGATGCATTTTTAGGATACAATCAGATTATGATGCACCCCGTGGACCAGGAAAAGACCAGTTTCATTACAGTGCACGACTTGTACTGCTATAAGGTGATGCCTTTCGGGCTCAAGAACCCTGGAGCTACTTATCAGCTGCTAGTCAATCGGTTGTTCAAGCCTGAAATCTGAAGGTCAATGGAGGTGTATATCGATGGCATGATCACCAAGTCTTCGACCTTGGAAGGCCACCTGGATAACCTTCGTAGAACCTTTAAGATCCTAAGGGAAAACCAGATGAGGTTGAACCTTTCCAAATACGCATTTAGGGTAACTGCGGGGAAGTTTCTGGGCTTCATGGTTCATGAGAGAGGCATAGAGGTTAACCCAGAAAAGATCATGGCTATCCTGGATCTAGAATCCCCCACATCTCTTAAAAAGGTTCAAGCCTTGACCGGACAGGTAGTAGCGCTCAATAGGTTCATCTCTCGGTCTACCAATAAGTGTCTACCATTCTTCAAAGCCATCAAGCAGGGAAGAAACATGAAATGGGATCAGAAGAGTGAACAAGGTTTTCAAGCCTTGAAAAATACATATCAAGCCCTCCACTGCTGTTTAAGCCAAGTCCTAGAGAGAGCTTAAAATATACTTGGCCGTTTCAGAAACCACCGTAAGCGAGGCTTTGGTCAAGGAATGCGGGGATAGGGTCCAGTGACATATTTACTATGTGAGTCACGCTCTAACCAAGCCCGAAAAGAAATATACTCTGTTGGAGAAGCTCGCTTACGCCTTGGTGACCTCGGTAAGGAAGCTTTGTCCCTACTTCCATGCTCATTCAATAGCAGTGGTGACGGACCAACCCCTCCGTCAATTCTTACAGAGGCCCGATGTTTTCGGAAGGCTGGTTCTATAGGCCCTAGAGCTTACCTAGATTGATTTAAGGTATAAGTCTAGGACCACAATAAAAGTTCAGGCACTAGCAGACTTTGTAGCAGAGCTCTTAATACCTTCAGGCCAAGCAACCCCCCACGGTAACAGACGTAACCCCTGAGAGGATTCTAGAATCTGACAACTGGCCAGAAGGTTACGAGTCGTGGACCCTCTACACTGATGGAGCTTCCGGGCAAGCTGGTGGAGGAGCGGGCATAGTCCTCATCGACCCAGAAGGAACTGAGTGCTGCCATTGTTTCAGGTTTGAATTTAAAGTTACCAACAACGAGGCGGAGTACGAAGCCCTTCTAGCCGGAATAAAGGCAGCCATAGAACTTGGGGTTGATTACCTGAATGTTAAGAGTGACTCTTCACTTGTGGTCAACCAAATCTCTAAAGATTATCATGAAAAAGGGGATAATATGATTGCTTACCTGAAATTGGTTCAACAACTCAAGAGCAGATTTAAGGGATTCAAAATCGAGCAAATACCTCGACAACTGAATTATCGAGCTGATGTACTTGCAAAGATAGCTGCATATGGTGGCCATACCTTACCTCACGGAGTCCCTCTTCAAGTGATCCCCCTAACTAGCATTTTGACAGGTAAGGAAGCTTATACCTTGGACCGACAACCGTGCTGGATGGATCTAATAGTGGATTATCTACAGGATGGGAAACTCCTTGGGGAGCCCGACCAAGCTAAAAGAGTCAAAAGGCTCTCGGTCCGATATTGTTTGGTGGATGGGCATCTATACTGGAGGGGAAAATCCCTTCCCCTGCTCTAATGTCTACACCCTGAAGACGCCAAGTGGGCTTTGAGAGAGGTTCATTCCTGGGAATGCGGGAACCACATTGGTGGGGAGGCTTTGGCATATCAAATTCTCCGCATGGGATATTATTGGCCAACCATCCATCAAGATGAGAAGAACTTGGTGCAAGCCTGCGAGGCATGTCAGAAGGCCGCAAACTTGAGTCACCTCCCTCTGGAGCGATTGTCGTCCCTTAGCTCGCCATACCTCTGTACTATGTGGGGAGTCGACTTGATTGGACAGCTTCCTACAGCTCCGGGTCAGGCCAAACATGCTGTCGTAGCAATTGACTATTTCACAATATGGGTCGAAGCCAGACCGCTCTCTCAGATATCAGAAGAAAACATAACAAGGTTTAGCAAGACTAATGTAGTTTGCAGGTTCGGGACCCCTTTGCCAATATAGCTGACCTCAGAAAACAGTTCGATAATGGCCGATTCAAAGATTTTTGCTAAGGCTTGGGAATCGACCTTCGGTTTGCTTCGGTAGCCCACCCTAAGACCAATGGTCTGGTGGAATCCACGAACAAAACCATTAAGAAGCTGTTGAAGAAAAAACTACAGCAGAAGAAAGGCAGATGGGTAGAGAAACTTCCCGAGGTCTTCTGGGCTTACCGCATTACAAGGAGAACAACTACCGGGGAAATACCCTACTCGCTATCGAGCACAAATTGAACTCCCTTAGAGTCTAACATTTCAAACCAGGGAGCAATGAAAGTAAGCTCCGAGCTAGCTTGGACCTTCTGGAAGAGAAACAAGATCGAATAGCCAAGAAGGTATCAATCTACCAAAGCAGGATTGCCAGGTACTTCAACAGGAGGGTTAAAGCCCGAAACTTCAAAGAAGGGGACCTAGTTCTTAGGAAGTAACATTGAATACCAGGAGGAGGTCAGACGGGGTCTTAGGGCTCAACTGGGAAGGACCATACCTTGTTAAAATGGTGGTCCGCAATGGGGCATACAAACTCGAGGATATGAATGGCCGACTCATCGATCATACTTGGAATGCAGATCACTTAAGGAAGTTCTACCCTTAAACAGGGGACTCGTGAGCAGGCGTCCTCCACCTAGTTTTCTTTTTATCCCCGACAATAATGTACTCCATCCTTCGTATCAATAAAGCCTGTTTTTTCTAATTTTCTCCATCTTCATCTATGTCCTACAATGATTTGAGTCTACATGGAAAATTTGACATTATCACCTCAAGACCAGGGGTAAGCTGGGGAAGCCCCTTGGCCACTCCCGATGCCTCGGCTGGGCACTGCCCCCTGTCAAGAAGGGTCTGAGTGTAAGAGCATAGTTTTCATCCATATCTCAAGACCAGGAAATAGCTAGACAATCCCTCTTGTTGCCTTGGTCGGGCTACCACCCCCAAAAAGGATTTGGGTGTAAGAGCATAGTTGCCATCTAGATCTCAAGACCAGGAAATAGCTAGACTGCCCTCCTGATGCCTTGGTCGGGCTACCACCCCCAAGAAGGATCTGAGTGTAAGAGCATAGTTGTCATCCAGATCTTAAGACCAGAAAATAGCTAGCTAGCCCTCCTAATGCCTTGGTCGGGCTACAACCCTCAAGAAGGGTCTGAGTGTAAGAGCATAGTTGCCATCCAGATCTCAAGACCAGGAAATAGCTAGACAGCCCTCCTGATGCCTTGGTCGGGCTACCACCCCCAAGAAGGGTCTGAATATATAAGCATAGTTACCATCCAGACCTCGAGACCAGAAAAGAGCAAGATAGCCCTCCTGATGCCTTGGCCAGTCTACCACCCCCAAGAAAGATTCGATTTTAAGAGCGCGGAAGCCCTCCCGATCCCTAGTCTTAGAGGTGGCTAAACAGTTCTTTACTTAATGCCTTACTCGGGTTACAGCCTCCTAAAAGGGCTCAGGGATGGAGGGCTCGATTTATTTAAACTCTAAATATTCCAGTTATTGTTGTTTACTAATTTTCTTTGATATATGGTTGCATATTATAATAGGTCTATGATCAAACTAGGGGTCTAACGACTAAAGACGTTGAGCTACGAGTCTTTATAGCCAGAAAGCCCGAGCTAGCTGTCTGGTTTCACGCTTAAACAGTGTTCTTATCTTGTTATTCCCCCAAGATAAGTCAATTTGCTATGAATGCTGGACCCAGAGGGAGATCGAGTAAGTACATGTAGGTTGAAGTTTGAACTAGATCTAAAGTTAAAATTTATTGATGTACGGGGGAGCCTTTTCCCCAATAAGGCTACATTAGGTAGGGAGCCCAACCCCTGATTCCGGGCTATAAAAAAAAATGAAATGATAAAGGATCAAACAAGGTTAAAGATGGGATGCCCACCCCTTTTTCCAGGCATTCAAAATGAATAACGAGAGAGAGAATTCAAACTTCTTTATTTTCCTGATGACCTTCAGCCTCCTCTTCCACAGAATGAACCTCCCCCCCCTGCTCCCCTCTCTGGTGGTAGCTCATCTTGGTCAGCTGCATCTATCGCCTCTGCCACCTCCTCCAAGGGATTCACCTAGACTGCTTCAGGATCAACAGGGTCCTCCTCCACGACTTCATTGATCACAGCCATAACCTCTGGCGGTATGGCTGCATCAAGAAGGCTGGCCACTGACTCGGGCATAATTCCACCTTCTGTTGACTCCACTCCTAAGAGCACCAAAGAAGGATCTCTGGCTTTAGCTAGGTCTCTTTCTAGCTCCTCGGGTTGGACCCCCCTCAAGGATTCACCAAGCTAGACACTGGGAAGGTTGAAACAGAAGAAGGCAGATCTGGCACTTCAAACCGCTTCCCAGCTCGCTCCCCAGTAGAAGAACCTGCTCTATCATTTTCGGGGTGAGACATCTCTGCAGCCCGTGACAAAACCTCTTCTCTGTCCCAGCCGGTGATGCTGGAGAGATCAAATGGGGGGAAAGGGCTTCCGCAACCTGATAAGAGGCATAGAAATACCCCTCATTGAAAGAGGCTTCAACCTCGGCCTGGAGCTTGGTAACTTGGGCTTACAGAGCTTGGTTCTCGACATCCAGTGCCTGAGCCTCTCCCTTCCAGTCATCCCGCTGGCTAGCTAGTCGCTTTGACCAGAGAGTTTCCTGATCAAAGGCCTGCTTCAACCTCTCGTGGTCTCACAGTAGCTCATCCAGTTGTGTTTCCATTCCTCTCTAGCTAGAGGTCATCTCCTAGACCAGGGTTTGAGCCCACGCCAGTAACCTCATTGCTCACTCAGCCTTGGCCTCAACCTTAGCTGTCCGATTATGGAGAGAAGCCACCTAATGTCCCATGGCTACTTGAAACTTGAAGGCCTACAAAGGGAATCCATGTTAGGAAATGATAAATCAAGCTATTGAATGAGGAAGTAAAAGCGACGATTACCTCGGTTAGAAGGGTAAACCCTTTGGTAACCATGACGTCCACGGGCATTGAGGTCATCCAAGAAAGCCAGCCACCTGGACAGGACGCGATGAATTTCTTCAGGACCTCATTCTGACCCACCGAGCTTGATTGTTAGTGGGGTAAGAAGGGGTGATCTCATGAGTACCAACCTCGGGATCCACGGGAACCTGAACTACCCGAGATGCGGCTGGATCAGTAGAAATGGATAATATGACTGGGGAAGCTTCAGTTGAAGCAGGAACCACTAGTGAGAGGGCAAAGATAGACGTATCAGCGGCTTGGGAAGCGGGCCCTCCTCAGTTTAGAGCCTTTGCTGCCCGAGACGCAAGAATAACCATCTTGGACTTCACTTGGGAAAGCGATGGAGTAGGAACGAACGAGGTTGCAACCCTAATGGTTGAACCCCCTTTTCTTCGAAGAAGCCGAGAAAACTCCCAGGAACGATTTGGAAGAAGGAATAGGGGTCTTAGCTTGTCGGGCTTCGCGAGAAGCTGGAGCAATAACAAACACTATTAAGAAAGGGGTTAAGACCATCAGAACTGAACCATCCAACAATTCAAAAGCGTGATAGAGCCAGATACTTACGAGGAGTAGCATCGGAGATCCACAGGTACATGTTCACTGCGGGGGTAGAAGGGGTTAGCAGTTGGATACTTCTAATTCAAATAATTTTTTTCCATGATGGTCTTCAACACAGCCTCAGACTCAGCGGACAAGGAGTCTCAATCCCACTAGGGTTTGACACTGAAAGCAGTGTGGACCGTGAGCTCATGGCCGCCGATGAAAAAAGAGTTCCCCCAATCTCCCCTCGCTAGTATCCACTCTTTTTTTCAAGTGGAGTGTTTTCTTGAAGCCCCAGGGATGATAAAGTTAAATTTGTTCTTGGCTTTGGAGTAAAAATAACCTCAAAGGACCCCAACCAGGCTCTCTATCTGCAAAATGAAAGCGAGCTCCTCTGCCCTGGGCTCTCTAGTTATACTGCTCATCTCACATTGCTCCCTCAATAACATGAGAAACCCGACTAGGTTCCTCCAGAAGCTGGGCATTAGTTTGAGTAGAGCCAGTTGAGGGGCGTTGAGGGCCCGCCGAAGGGTAGGATGAAGAGGAAGCATCACCCCGCTCTCGAAGGCTGTGACATGAATGGGAAGTACGCCTGTGGGCAGGCTGAAGATGTCCTAATTTCTGTATAGGACTTTAAGAGAGACGATGTCAGAGATGCCGTATTTCTCCCGAAGGCCACTAATCTACTGAAGGTCAACGGTGGAATCAGGAATGACCCTGGGTTGGAAAGGAAGGGTCGTCACTGAAAGAAGCTCTGCCACTGTAACTTGAACCTCCCCGACAGCGTCGACTCTCTCCCTAGCATCAGAATCCTCGTCAACTAAGTTTAGAGGGTTATCGGGCTGGTTAGAGAAGCCGGATCCAATATAGACGTTCCTACTAGAACGACGACGTTGGAGGACCGGGGAAGATTCCTAGTCACTCAAAATTCCTCGCACCCGTTTACGAGGAACTAGGTTAGAGCCTCTGGTGCCCTCAACCAAGGCTTCGATACTGTCTGAGGAATTTGACATTGATAAGTGAGAAGAACTTGAAAGTAAGCGGAAGATAAAAGGAAATCGGTAGAAGAAAAAAGGAAAAAAGGAATCTGAAAATTTGAAATTTGAGAAAGTGTGAAGAAAGTAACGGTAAGGTCGGGTTTAAATAGAGGTTAAGGGTAATGATGTCGATGATATCCTCGGGAAGATCACCTGGAGCCACGCAGGGAGCCGTATTGCAGCCGTTTTTTCCTCGAAGAAAACACTGTTTCAAATTCAATACTTGGTAATTAATGAGAAGATTTCGCTCTCATTAGTTATTTTTATAAAGGAAAAATTTCTCAATTAAACAAAGAATCTGACTCTAACCCCAACTCTACCACCGGTGTTCAAGTCAGAGTGGACTTCTGTTAATAGTAAAATTTAGCCAGGGGTCAAAGAGAAATTTTTCACTATCCCGCCACAAGTCAAAGCTCATAATAGACGTTCATAAAGTCTGGATAGACCATAAAGCCACTCCACAGGAGCAGGAAAGGCTGACCTGACTTCAAAACTACCAGAAAACAAACTAGGCGAGACTAGGACGAGCCCCCACACTAATACTGGAACCCGGGCTTCTCCAGACCACCTATCGGGGAACCTCGGCTCTGAGGTCGAGCTCCTCAACCGCCCTGTGAAAGCAAGGAGGAGTCTCCAAGCTCAAGAGATATTCGAGAGAAGCCCGCCAACCTCTCTAGAAGCCTGTTGTTCATGCTAAACATGAAAGAGGAATCACGCCTAAATCTACACTACCCCGGCTACCTCCCAGGAATGTCTACAGGGACACCTCAAGCTCCCAAGGGTCAGGGAAAATCCAACCCAAGTTTTTCTGAGAACAGAGTCGAAGCATGGATCTACTTCGCTCTACGAGACGACAGACAACTAGCTCGATGTCCTCAATGAAACACCATGCCGCAATAACATACAAGATCATATCTATGTGGTAACCAAAAATTAATTTCGTATACGTGTGAGTCAAGAGTTTGATTCCTAAAAGGAAACAGACTCGTTTTCGTTAACAATATCATCGTTTCCGTTATTTACTCGGGGTCAACCACTTTTAAATAAGGGATCCCGCCCGATAAGAGATAAATAAGGCCAAGCATAAGGCACAGAGATATGACGAAAAACAAAAGAAAAACGATAGATAGAAGAAAGGAAGAAAAGAGGAGGGAAAGACCTAAATTCTATACTCAAAACACGGCCGCCTTTGTTTCCACTATTTGACAAGCACAGAGTTGCCAGCTTCTAGATCCTAGAGAGACTGTGAGCATATAAGAGAGTGATTTGTATTTTGAAGCAAGTAATCAATAATAAAAGCTTATGTTTACTGTTATTGCGATTCAGCCTCTCGTTTACCTCTTAACAGGTCAGGTATCAATGGTACTGACCCCGGGCACCACTTTTGTGGTAGTGGTCTTGAGGGTGTTAATAGGAATTTCTCATCCTAGACAAATTTCTCGTTAACAAAGGTTTTTACTAAAGAAGAAAAATCCATGGTTGGAGTAAAATCAGCAGATTCTTGGCAATGGATTTATGGAGAAGAATCATATGAGTTTGAAGAAGCTAAAGCCACTGATGTTAGTCAAAAATTGCTCTGATATCAACTGAGAAAATATAAAATATGAAAGAAGCAAGAAAAGTGAGCAAGTTTTTCTAAACATTGATGGTGGGTCAAAATTTGTTTGTATAGCTTGTTTTGTATTTGATACAAGGAGAGATTATTTATTACCAACATCAATACAGTTATAACAAATCTTTATAATCATCAAGAGAGTAATAAAACAAATTTCTAACCAACCTGACATGTCATTATTTAACAGTGTTAATAGCCGTAACGACTAACAAACTTTAACGGCTAACAAACTCTCTAATGAGTTTGACTACTTTAACTGCATAACTTAACGTTACTTCTCAGTAAGCTAAGCTTGTAATTATGATTAAAATATGATGATTCTTGATGGTTAAGACTCTGAGATTGGTAGTCAACATTCCCAAACTTCATTGAGCTGATTAATACTAGAGTTGTGCTTCTGTGATTTGCAATGTTGGCTTGAGTAGACTTCTCATCACTTACTTTCATAGTGATAAGTCTATTTTATTTGAACATATATTAATTTATTTATTCCAAAAAAAATGAAAAGGTTTTGTTAGTAACCCATTTTACTCTTATCTTATATCTCTCATTTTTCAAAGAGTAATGTCACTTTGTCCAAATTTAGTGTCTCAATGTGGTGCCGAAATGATGTGCCATCACTATAATCCATTAATTTAAATCATACAAATCTAATACAATTTAAATGAATGGATTATAGTGATGCCATGTCCTTTTGGTACTGAATTTGGGTAAATTAGTATTATTGTTTTCTAAAAACACCTAACAAGTATGACAATATATATCTTATATTCGAATTGCCGCAACCGTATATCGTATATATAAAAACACCTTACTAAAAAAATGTAATATTTGTATAATTTGTTATTACGCCCTTATTTAATTCCATATTATCCTTACATAAACTAAACTTTTCTTTTAGATTGCTTTTTGATTGTGTTTTTTGGAAAAATTATTTCCAACCATTAATATATTAATATAGATTCCATATACAAATATGATATCCAAGGGCGAAGCCAGGACTTATTGTCCAGGTGGGCTAAGTATATATATATCAGTCCTGTGGCAACTCGTATTTGAGACATTGTTAGGTTGAATGAACGTAATTTTCTATCCAATCAACACGGTAGCATAATGGTTTTTTTAAGAAAACTCTATTTGCAGTGTGTAAAAAAAAAGTACTAACCTAGATAATAAAAATATAATGCCTTTTACCCCTATAAACATTTAAAATGATTCAACTAGGAAATGTAGATAAAAAAAAAAGTGAAATAAACAGTAATGTTTTTGAGTGTTAATAAAATATTGAGTATATGACTCAAAGAAATTTATTGAGATTATCTCCTATTAAATTAAATTATAACCTAGTCTATTTTTATAAATTATCAAGCAATAGCGATTGTAATTGTCTTCAATTTGATATCCTTACTTTTTTATTTTTTGTTAACGAAAATTTAAAAAAAAATATAATGTTCTTTTTAGGAAAAACTAGCCTGGGCTTCAACCCAGGCTAGTGTCTAAATACCTCCGCCCCTGATCATATCTATCAGTTAAACTACCAATTACAGCGGCGGACCAAGGAAATATTTACAGCCTAGCCAATTTTTTTTTTATATATAATTTATGTCTCACAAACACTCATATAAAATGTATTAAATCTAGTGTGGATTACGAAGAAAACTCTTGTATTTTTCCTTACTGGTATCCACTAATATAATAAATTTCCTACTAGAAATGTGAGTCATTGATTAAGAATAAAAAACTTTTTATATGATTCTTAATGAAAATATTTATATTATCTTTTGATTTTAATATAGAGTAATGTTAGATTTTCTAAAAGAAATTTCCAAATTCTGTCATAAATAATGTGACACATGAGGTGCAAGTATCTTATAAATCATGAGATTATGTGGGAACAGATATGATGTCGACACCTCACGTGCCATATCATTTGAGATAGAATTTGGAAAGAAAATTGGTATGTCTGGCATTTCTCTTTTAATATATAATTGTTAAATGAAACAAGTAACACTACCTCAAACAATTTTCAGATTTTTATTTATATAATTATCTATGATTTTATAAGTAAATAAAAAAATAACTAATTACATATAAATTAAAGTTTTATATTTTTTTTTTAAAGAAATAGTCAAAAATGTTATGCACATTTCCATATACAAATCTTTCGATAAATCATCCAACACATGTCAAGTTCTCGTTTTACAAAGCACAACTTCCTTTTTATTTTTTGGAGGGCTACTCGGCTATAGCCTAGGGTAGCCCTCTAATGGATCCGCCCATGCCACCAAATCAACTCATTAATAGAATATATATATATATATATATATATATATATATATATATATATATGTATGTATATAGTGGAAATGGTGAGAAATGTCACCTTTTTTGGTGAGTTGCAGTAATGTCACTAGTTTAATAAGTTAAGTTTAAAATGCATCTATTATGGTGAACTACCGAAATTGACCTTAAATAATCGAATCTTTATTCTTGTAAAAACCTCTCTCTCCTAAAAAGTTGTCTGAAAATCAATCTACTACTCCTCTCTCTCTCTCCAAAAAATGAATCTCTCTCCAGATATTGCAGAAGAAGGTAACAAATATTTATGATCTTCATTTTTATTTTTTTCATTCATTTATGTGTGGTGTAACAATGTATGAACATGTATGAACATTTTGTCGCCAGTTTTTTTGATATGTTTACGAGTTGTATATGTGTCCGGGATTTTGTTTCATTGGTCCGAGCATTTGTTTTATATTTCGGATCGTTTTTTACATTTGCCCGAGCTGATTTGAAGAGGTGCAAACAAGTTTAAAATCTTGGATAGAAAAACTCGAAAGCATTTTAAAAAAGCTCGAACCATTAAAAAAAAGCTCGAGCTATTTGAAAAAAAGCGCGATCATTGATGGGACACGTCGTTGCAGTGTCATCAAATATGAACATTTAAGTTCGGCCTCGCAAGGGCACAAGTCACAGAGACTAGCATAACGGCAAGCAAGGGATCGATCCACAAGAAGGTGAGATTCACCGATTGTCTCTAGTTCTAGCTATTATTACAACACTCCGAGGGGACTCATGTGTTGTGTGTGCAGAAAAGTAAATAATAATATAACTAAATAACTTATATAAATAATTTATACAATGATATAAGGAATGAAGATATGCATGAAATGTGGTTACACTAGGGAAATGACTTAACCGTGACAATCCTCCTAATTACGTTCTAGACTCACCTAATCCTCAAATGTAAAAGTATATCATAGGCTCGTATCCCCTTAGTTAATCTATAATCTCTCTCGATGTCTTAGTGATAGTATCCATATATACCCGAAATCTCTCTCGACCAATCCGGACAATATATATAAACCCATAAGCACGTAGAATCCAAATCGAACCATATACGCTAGCCTAGTGGTTCTAGCACTTTCTAGTCAAGCATAGTGAATGTTTATCTAAGCATTGTCAAACGTGTCTCCTCTCGGTACATAGCATCTAACCATGGATCAATTACAAAGTGATCAATTAAGCAAAAGCTTTAAGCATTCAATACATCCATATAACTACTCAAGCACAAAAGAAATGTCGGTGGACTTTACTTCTAGGTCAAAGATTCGGTTTAGTCAACTCCCTAGGATGGCTAAACATGGGAAACAAGTTTATCTAACAGCTACATGCAACAATGTGATTGTTATAACATTAAGAACATTCAATTTAGGTTAAAGGTTCATCCTCTTGATTAGAGAATTTTCCCACAAACAATTCATCACCCAATCCTGTCACGTGGATGGATAATCGTGTCTTAATACAAAGACCCATTAAGAACAAGGATATGAACCAATGTCAATTTAGCAACTAAAAGCCTGAACTGAAACCTTTTCTACTCTTTGGGGCTAAAATTCGTATTACTCAAATTTCTCAATACATGGAATTTCAAGTCATCCATCAATCAATCAATCAAAAAACCATGGGTATCTAAATTCTACTCTAAATTATAACTACTCCTAAACCCAATCATGGACACATATTGATTTCTAACAATTCATACATATACATATCATATTAAGAGCATAAAAACACATATATCAAAGAGTAAAACAAAATTCAAATGAATTTAAGAACAATCAATACATTTATTACACAAGTATAGGTTTACAATATCCTCAAATTGGTGGAATACATAAAGACAACAAGAAATACAAAGAAATCAGCAAATAAGAGCAAACCCTTGAAGATAAGTCCTCCAAAGATGCTCATAGCCTTCATAGCTCGAATTTGGCTCCTAATTCCTTTGTAATCTACTATAAGATGGATGGAGGAAGGGTATAGTGGGGATATAGAGGTGTATGGTGAGCTCCCATGGAGAAAAAACCTCTATGGGAGCAAAAGATAAAAGAAAATGGAAGAAGAAGAGAAGAGGCATGAGAGGGCAAAAGAGGGGAAGAGAGGTCTAAAGAATGAGGAGAAAATGGGGTATTTATAGTGTGGGAGGTTAGGGCAAGACTTTTGGGTGAAAAAACAAGAATACCCCTCTGAAAATGGCTGAAAAATGTATTTCTGCCCAGAAGTACAGTTCGATGTGCTGTACGTATCAACACAGCGTACCGCACATCACCTTTTGGAGCTTTCTGCCAAAAAATGCGGTACAAAATGCGGTATGCAACTTGGTCTCGCGTGGTTGCATACCGCACTTCTCTACGCACCATTACGAAGACGATCATAAATTTCTCCAGAAACCTCAATATTGCAATCTGTAAAGTGCATTGGAAAAAAGACCTCTAGGGGCTTTTCGAAAAGTTGTTATGGCCGATGTAGTTCGATCGAAAGAGAGAGATGTGACCTTCTGAAGTTAGGGTATCTACACAAGTTATTCCAAATTTTGTCATTTAACCTCCAAAACTCTTCAATTATGCTCAAATACCTTCCGTAGGGAACATGTACCTATACAAGGCTCACAAACACATCAAATACCAAAATATACTCGAAAAAAGAACAAAAACTAGAAAATGGGGACCTCAAAAGGTATATAAATCGCTCTGATCAATCATGTACAAAAAAAGCTCGATCATGCAAAAAAAACTCGATCCCTCACAAAAAAAACTCGATCATGTACAAAAAAAGCTCAATCCCTCACAAAAAAAAGCTCGATCCTGTACAAAAAAAGATCGATCATGTACAAAAAAAACTTGATCAAGTACAAAAAATCTTGAGTCATTTAAAAAAAAGCTAGGTCATAAACAAAATAAGCTCGGTCCCTTACAAAAAAAGCCCGATCATGTTCAAAAAAACTCTATCATGTACAAAAAAAGCTCGATCCCTAACAAAAAAAGATCGATCGCTTACAGTTTAGATTTTTGTTTAATCCTTTATAATTGTAAATTTAATATTAAATATTATTTTCTTAATAATGGTTTTTTATGATGATTTTGACAAGACAATGGATAGGGTGAGAATAGTCATATCTTACAACGGTCGATGAGAGCAATTACCAGACGGAAGTCAGTTGTATTTAGATTTCGATAACCAAGGTTTGTATGTGTCAAAGAATATGACTTACAACGAACTGGTGTCGATCGTGAAAACCGTTATGAAGTATGATGAGAACAAATACAATTCTGATCTATAGTTTATATCAATCATTCATGGGACTACATGTCGTACATTTATAAGAAACGATGATGATGTTCAGTTTATGCTAGAGGAAGATAGAGAGATCCTTCAAGTATGTGTTAGTCCAATTGAGAGGGCACCAGGATATGTAATAGGGGAAGATATCCCTCCTCTTGAAAGCTGTAAGTTCCTCAGGTTTTGATTGGCTCATTTCGTTGACAACCACATTTGGGGATAAATATATAAGGGTAGTTTAGGTCATCATTGCTCAAGACCTAGCTCAAGCTTCAAAAGGTAAATCACTTGCTTAACCTTGTTTGAAGAGTTTTTAGTGCACACACACACTCTCATGCATGTTTTGATCATCTTGCATGCTTGCTTATAAGTCAATTTGTGTGTCTTTTTGCCATAACTCTTGCTTGGGTGTTTGATGCATTTAGTTTGCCTTTAGAAGAGGATTTTCCTCTTGACCGCGGTTGGGACCGCTCCCGGTGCATTACCTCTGCCGCGGTATGCACAACGGTATTCTCCAGGCATTGCACACTGCTTCTACTGCGGCCTATGCGCTTTGCATGCACAACGGTCTCCCAAGTGGAGGTTCCCAAGTGTGTACCGCAGTCTAGACCGCTTTTGGTGCACATGCCTAGCCAGTGACCTAGGCAGCGGTAATGTCCAGCTGTGCCATGCTGCATGGACTGTGGTCTGGACACTTGCCTAGGCCGCGGCACGCACAACAGTCATGACGGGAATTAGTTGCCCTTCATCCAAAACGATGCAGTTTTGTGAAGGGTACAATATATATGTTCTCTTCTCTTCTCTTTGGTTTTAGGGAGTCCAAGCCTTTCTTTGAGAGAGAAACCAAACTCCAATCCATGAGCTTCTAACATCTTCTTGCATATTCCAAGCATGGATTTCTTTTATTTTAATTGACTATGTAATCTCTAAATGCCCTAGAATCTCTTATGACATGTGTGCCTAGGTTTAACGATTATTGTTGATTAAATGCATGTCATTGAGTTTAGTTGCATTTATAACAAGCTTGGATTGTTGATTGTTGGTTGAGATTTATATTTTTTGATAGCTCGGATTTGTGACCATTTTACCCTTCTAGCTAAATCTCTATACTTTGCATTTAGATATTGTTTAGGACTCATTGATTGCATTTTGTGATTGCATTTTGTGATTACATTATAGTCCTCGCCATGCTTAATGACAATTTGTGTTGATATGGCTTTTGTGATAGCTAGCATTTAGGTCATTGTTGCCTCTAGCTAATTAGGTCATATTGATTGCATTTTGATGATTGCATTTAATGACCATGCTATGCTTAATGACAACATATGTTGAAATGGCTTTGTTTGATAACTAGGGTATAATGTTACATAACTATATCTAGTTAAGTCTTTATGAACATTCATTTAGACATTGATATCTACGAATTGTACTTAGTGACATTATTAAATTCCTAGATAAGCATTTAGTGTTGCCTAGCATTACTTGCATGTTTGAATATTTTATCATATTCACTTAGGATGTGTTTGACTCTTCATTGAGGTTAAGTTTTGTGACTAATTGGCTAGTGCAAAAGCATGTTGATCAAAAATCACTATTAAGGCCTTCTGAGTAGAGTGAAAGGGTTAGTAACTAGAGGGTATGACGGGAGGTCAACCTAGGTTGTAAACTTTCATTCAATAATTGATTTGAGGATCGAGTGTGGCGCACATATCAGCCCATGGTTTTTCCCAGTTGGAGGTTTCCACGTATATATCGTGTTTTTTATTGTTTTAAGCATAATTATTTTAATTGAATGCTTGTTTATTTGGGGTAGTTTTTGTTAATGTTGATTAATCGAAAAATTGGTAATTGATTGGATTAAAACCTATTCACACCCCCCTAGGTATTAGACACACATATTTAGGGAACTTTCAAAAACACTCAACAATTTTGATTGTTAAGCGGAAGTAGATGTGGCAAAATGGGTCGGTCCCTGGTGGGCCCGGCCCAGTTAGGTCATGGGCCAGGGCCATCCCTGCCCGCCAGCTTAACGGGCACAGCCCAAGCCCGTTAAGATGGTGGGATGGGCTGGGCCCGGGATATGAGGCCCGCGGCCGGCCTGGCCTGACCTATTAGGCCGGTGGACATTTCAAAAATTTATAAAAAAAATCCTAACGGGCCTTAACGAGTCGGCCCATTAAGGCCCGTCAGGATTTCAAAATTTGAATTTTTTTTTTAAAAAATAAATTTTAAATTTTGAAATGAGGGGTAGCTTTTATAATTATTCAGAAGCCGTTATTGACCGTTAGGGGATTACAAAAATACCCAAAACTTTTAAAAATTACATTATTTTAAATCTTTTACATTTTTTTCCAATTATACCCTAATCTAACATTTTCCTATAAATACCCTTATCACCCTCAGCAACAATCTCAACAACAATCGAAGCTCATAAGGAATTTTTTGAACAAGACCACAACTGCTTGCACTTCAAGAAGATTGAGTCAAAGTCAACACGTGGAGATCAACAAATATTTGAGTATGGAGTATTCTATCACGGACAACGATGATTTCACAATTAACGATCTTCTAAAACGGTGGCAGAACAAAAGAAACAGCTTCCCCATTCTATCCAGATTAACATGTGACGACCTAGCTATCCCAATTTCAACTATTTCATCGGAGCAAGTGTTCAGCACCGCCGGACGAATAATAGAATATAGAAGATGTTCACTGGCCCCTGATGCGGTGGAAGCTTTAACATGCCTTAAGGATTGAGAAAATGCAAGAATAAGACGACAACATCAACTGGTCAACGATGAACTCATGGTTGACTTCTCCAGCTTGACCATCGAAGAGAGTTCCAGTAGCAACCAACTGGCGAACTGATGTAATTGTAAATACTTTATTTATTTATTTATTTTTATTGTACTCTTTTTCCCTTACCAAGTTTTTATCCCATTGGGTTTTTGTTGGTAAGGTTTTTAACGAAACAATCATAATTTGTAATTTATATTTTTCACCATAAATTTAATAAGAAATTACAAAAATATTATTCATTGAAAACTAAAAAACTATTGTATGAAATATATTTATGAAATGGAAAATGTATTTCATATTAAAAATATTACATTAATAATTACACAAAATTATTACAATGCAAAAAAAAAATGTGTAAATAAAACGTTAATATATATTTTTTTTAAAAAAATTGAAGCCTACCGTTAAGAGTTTAATGGGTCGCCCTGTTAATTCCATAACGGGCCGGCCCGTTAGACCCCAGTCTGGCCCACCTTGAAACAGGCCACGGGCGCAGGTTGGGCCTGCCCTTTCATCAATCAGCCCGGCCCGGCCCAGACCTGTCTCCCTAACAGGCCGGGCCCGTTAAGCCAACAGGCCTAACGGGCCGGGCCGGCCCGGTTTGCCATCACTAAGCGGAAGCAACCAGTTGTTGACAGAAAAAAGTGGGATCGAAGGTCGGAAACATGTGTGGTGTCCCACCGGAAGTAGCCGGCCATGTTGATATACTGGGACCTCAATTCGACGATGTTTTTGGTAGTCAAATTAAGATGAATGGCAGGCAGTACAACCACCAATACAATGAGATCTACAATAACATCAACAATGAGAAGAATACAACACTGAATGTTGGGCCGATTTATAAGGTGGATAATGAGAACAATGAGGATGATGAAAAACCTGTCCAAACGGAAAGACGTGTAAGACGTGTATACAGATTTAGTTCTAGTGCAATAGATGTAGCTGGGACCTTCGAGGCCCAGACTAATGTAACTCCAGATGATTCTGATAATGTCATAACGTAGGGTTATTCCAGGAGCAGAATCATACTCATTTGGTATGGGTGGAAGCAAGAACTTGGTTGAAGATGAACCTACAAGCATGATATATAAAGGGCAATTTTTTCTTATGAAAAAGGATTTGAAGAGACTAGTAGGCCATTTTGCAATGCAGCAGAATTTTGAGTGGAAGGTGAAAAGATCCAATAAGACAATGTTGCATCTGGTTTGTTTGATGGAAAATTGTACATGGAAGTTAAGAGCGGTGAGGAGAGATGAAGGGATATACTTCCAAGTAAAGAAGTTTTGTCAACGAAAACACTTGTCCGTTGGAGGAGATTCACCGCCGCCACTGACAAACTAGTGCAGTCATAATTGGAGAAGTGGTTGCATCTAGACTTCAACAACAAAATGGTCGACTAATGCGTCTGAAGGACATAATCGTCGATATGAAAACAATGTATGGAATCCAAATCATGTACAATAAGGCACATCAAGCCTTGTAATATGCGTTGTCACTGACTTATGGAACGCATGAGGAAACCTTCCAACTGTTGCCATCATTCGGTTACATTTTGGAACAAAAAAATTCCGGCATAATCACTAATTTACAGTGCGATGAAGATGGTAAATTCCTCTAATTTTTTATGTCGATTGGTGCCTCATTTAGAGGATTTCGAACTTGTATGTGTTTAGTTATTGCCTTTGATGGTACCCATTTGAAAGGACGATTCGGGAGAACAATGTTTGTTGCAACATCACAATATGGGAATGGACAGGTGTATCCAATTGCTTTTGGATACGGCGACTCAGAAAACAAACTTTCATGGAAATGATTTTTGGATTGCTTGAAGGGTGCCCTAGGTCATATTGATGATCTGGTTTTCATTTTCGATAGACATTTAAGCATTGAAGCAGAGATTTCTAAAGTGTTCTCTTATGCTACCCATACCATATGTTGTTGGCATTTTGTTAAAAATATTAAGAAGCTATATCATAAAAAGGGTGTTGCCTCAATAATGGACAAAGCATCCCGCGCATACACCGAGTTGAAATATAATCGGCATATGGATGAGTTAAGAATCTTGTACCAGAAAGCATATGATTATGTAATTGATGCCGATCCACACAAGTGGTCCCGTGTACACTGTCCCAAAAGAAGGTACAAGGTGATGACAACAAATGTTGCAGAATGCATAAACTCATGCCTAAAATTTGCACAGCAACTGCCTATATTGACTCTGACTGAGTTCATTAGGAATATGCTACAACGATGGTTTCATGATCGCTATAGAGTTGCACAGTCCATGCATCATCAGTTAACCAACGCAGCACATCTTGTTATTTTAAAATGTGTGGAGTAGTGTGGTTTTATGACCGTAAATCCAGTTGACTAGAATATTTTCTCGGTGAAACGGTCTGGAAAACAGTGGGCTGTTGACTTAGCCCAGAAGACCTGGACTTGCAATAAATTCCAAATGGATCATTTCCCATGTTCTCACACACTCGCTGCCGCAAAGTACATTACGAGTTTTAGTGTATGGTTACTATTACTTAAACGTGAACCTCACCGTTTTCAATGTTTTTTTGTATGGAGTGAAACTTGGATTTAACCTCATTGTGTTCGGAATACTACAAGAGACGGACACTTATTAACACGTACTTGGCTCATATTATGTCGGTTGGACATCGTTCCACTTGGGTTGTGCCATCTGACATTGGTCAGAGGGTGATTTTGAATCCAATCTCCAGGAGACAAGCAGGACACTCGAGGGCGGATCGACATGTCTCGTCTTCAGAGAGGACAACTACACAATCGTGTAGAAGATGTGGACAACTAGGGCATAATTCCATGAGATGTTCTAAGCCACATTTGATTAATGAAGGTCCAAGTAGAGGTGTTCTCGATGAATATAGCCGCAAGTGTAACATCTATCATTCAATTGGACACAACAAACAGACGTGCTCTAACAGGGACTCTAATAGGGAATGAATGGCAGTTTCCATTGCTCACATTGTAAACATTTGGAATTGTATTAGATTGTAATAATTTGGAATTGTATAACTTGTTCGTTAACTTATTTTTGTACAAAAAGAAAATTGTATCAGATTGTCAAAGTTTGCTATGTGTTTCGTACATTTGATGGCAGACACTTGAAACAAAAACATTAAAAGAAATTAAAATAATAAGACTGAATTAGAATGACTTTGTACTTAAAAAATTGTAGAAAATATAAAAAATATACAACAAAAAGGCCGACGACCAATCTCTAGACGGGCTTGGAGTTACAAAAAATCTCCACAACCATTTTCTCTCAAATGATCCCCATGTCGTCCTCTAACCAATCGAAAGGGCGTCGATCCGCCAGTAAGTACTCGATAAGTCTCAATGTATGATGACCACAGTTACCCCTAGAATTGGACATATTAAAAGGCGTTACAAATTGTTTTTAAATAATATCTAAGCACGTTAATGAAATAGAATGTCTTACGATTTTTGTTGTTAGTGAACCGTAGAAGTGGAGACCACGATGACCGAGAATGACTTACTTTCCTTGGGGAACGGCCAATGACCACTTTGTCGTACAATGTGAAACCCCGTGTCATTCAACATTGATGGCAAAAACCATCATAATGGGTGGACCTGCTGCTTCCTGGTATACACGGGAACTTCCTATCTCAAGGGGTCAAATATCTACAGCTTCCCGAGAATAAGGTCGACGGTCACCAGGAGCCAATGTTGACGCCCAACATTGCACGGTATCAGGACCTATAATAGTATGCAGAAGATGTTAGTTTAGGATAAACAAACAGTTTATAATTTAAATCATTTACACCGACTAACACTTACCAAGTTAACCTCATGCCATGGTCAGGTTTCCACTCGTGGTAGCTCCACAGACCGTCTGTAGATTCTCTTCCAACCATCGGGACTGCAACACATTCCACCTCACCGTGGTCACAGCCCCGTGAGAATCACAAGGCATCATTCTCTCCCACTGTAACATCATAAGTGGCTGTACATACAATCATTGACAATAAGTTATCAACAATAAAAAACCAAAAAACGATATGCTATACCAATAATTTATAACTACTTACATAGAATTGTGTATCCAATATGTTGATCCTCTGGTTGTACACAGTAGAGAATCCTCGCTAACGCTTCCGAAGAATATGGAGGTATACGTCCATATGCTGACAATATATAAAAGTAATGAATTGTTAACAATACAACGTTAATTAAACAAACATTAATTTGAAAATCACGTAAGTACGTATCGTGTCCTCCAAGTCCATGAAGTTAGACTGCATCTGCATGAACCATTTGGTTTCGAGTGCTTCCAGCACGTCAACATCAAGTCTATTTAATTGTCTGATTAGCTTTATAATAAAATTGATTAAACATGAAAACACTGCTAAATTCATAGATGAAATTGTACTTACAGTTCCCCGTTGATGTTCTTCGTGAAGGCTTTGTATGCCGCTAGCTGGTCAGCGTCCACAAGTTCATGGGCGTCAAATATATGTTCCGCGGACTAGGTCTGTGTCCTCAACCTCTTCGGCCGACATGGATTTGAGTAAGAGCTCATCAACTGCCACTCGCACTTCCGTACATGGTTCCTGAGCAGTACTCCAGCCTTCGAGGAGCTCAGGAGCTCGATCGATGTGTTGGGTGGGGGAGAGGACCGCTGAGTCAAGGTCGATGGGCTGGGTGGTGGGTGGAGCTCCGGTTGGGTTGACCCAGATTGGACAACTGGATATCCGATTGGACTGCTGTATGTGTAGCATGCCTACTATTGCTGGTACGCGACTGAGCTTGACTCTCCAGACCTGCCCCCCGGGTAGGTGGGTCCTCGCTACGTCCACCTGTCCTGTCTGTACCCCCCATATACCCACATGTCCTACCTCCTGGACTAAAGTCTAGATCAGAATGTGGTGGAGCATCTCTGTGTGTATGCATGGTCTACCCTTGAAGCCCCCGAATCATATCCAGTAACACTCGGTGTTGCTGCTGTCGTTCCTCGTCACTCTTCCGAATCATATTTAGCAACTCCTGGTGCCGATGTTGTCGATCCACCTCACTCTTCCGGAGGGCTTCATGCACATCATTCAGTACATCTTCCCATGGCCCCAGAATCATGTCTACATTGTTAGTTCAAAACTATCAACATGTCGCGTTAATATAAAAACAAAACTTTATTTTCAACTTACCTCTCTATCATGTCTAATGCCCCCATGGGAATCCCCTGTAGATGTAGCATGTCTGGGATCGGTAAACCGAACCCGCATATGCCTATGCCTATGCCTATGCCTTTCTCGCTGAGGGTCTGTCTGATATCCCTCACTGTCACTGGCCCTTAAACCCTCAGTCTCACGCTCAGATCCCACACTATCACTGGTCATGTCTGTAAAACCCCTACCCTCTGTCCCACTGTTCCAGCCAAAGGTAGTATGATCAGGGACCGGAGGCGGAATCTGAAGCTTGTCCTTCTCTACATACAGGCTAGCCCATCGTTTAGCCCCGTATAGTACGGTACATCTCTCTTAGCTGGTGTAGGCACTGGTTCCTTCCTCTCAAACATCTACACTAATGGTTAGAACAATGTAATTGTACACTTACTAACTAATAACAACATTTACAAATTAAATACATACCCTGGCTTTAAAAATCTTGGCCAGCTTCTTCCCTCTTGGTTGTTTGGTCAACTCCCACTTCAAATTACGGGGAAACAGATCCGTAACCCTCCGGGTGCCGAACTCTTGGCCCAAATCAAGGATCACCTCGAAAGCAAATATCTGCATCAAAGATAAGTACGATAAGTCTCCATAACATTTAGGACACCAACAATAAAGTACAATTTGTAATTCAAAGTTCTTACCAATAGGGCATGAGATAGACCGTAAATGTTGTAGGTCTCTACCGTATGTAGGTGAGCGCCATTTTCCTGTTGGCATCACTCGAACCAGTCTCGTCGCCCGTCAAACGTATGCTTGAATGAGTAAATGGAATACCAGTACACGTGGGCACCCCATTGGAATGCGTCGAATGCATCGAGATCCTCAACCAGCGAAACTGCCACACTGGGATCTTGAATCTATAGTCCACCACCATCAGTATCTAGTTCACCATATATATAAGGCAGAGCTTCACAGCATCGTAAGCCTCTCCAAACTCTCTGATGGTGACAACACCTCTTATCTCCTCCAAAGAAACCCCATCGGCTTTAGGAAAGTACCACTGATGTATGTCATTCTCCACTTTTGCATACACGGTCGTGTCCGAAACTACTCTAAACCATAATTCGGTGATCAGGCAAAATTCCATCTTCAAAAACCTCACCAACTGGTTTCCTAATATGAACTGCATCTCATCTGTTGGGCCGTTATGATGTAGTTCCCTCAAAAGCAACCAATGGATAACACCACCCGAAAACTTCTTCTCCCAATGCATCGTCAGGAAATGCCCGAAACATGGCGACATGAACCAATGTCGATCTTCATCTGTAAATTCTGTAAGGACCCGGTTCAACGCGTCGTCTATAAGGGCAAGGGCATCAAAATGGTCGCGTCGAGTCAATTTGCCCTCGTACCAGTCTCCTTGTAGAGTTTTAAGCAAATTCCTCAATATATTTCTCATCTGCAATGTAACATAAATACAACATCATTAAACTGAAAAAAGCTCTGAACCAAAATTAAAATTCTCGATCCAATGTAAAAAAAACTCGATCATATTACAAAAAAGCTCGATCCCATGACAAAAAAGTTCGATCCAATAACAAAAAAACTCGGTCTTATTATAAAAAAGCTCGATCACAGGACAAAAATGCTCGATCTTTTAAAAAAAAGCTCGATCCTATTACAAAAAAGCTCGATCCCATAACAAAAAAGCTAGATCCAATGTAAAAAAAAAAAAACATGATCCCTTTAAAAAAAAGCTCGATCCATTTTAAAAAAAAAAACTGGATCCCTTTAAAAAAAAGCTCGATCCCTTTAATAAAAACTCGATCCATTTAAAAAAAAGTTCGATCCCTTTAAAAAAAAGCTCAATCTCTTTAAAAAAAGCTCGATTCTATTCAAAAAAAGCTCGACTTACCAAAACCTAATTTTCACGAAAAAAAAAGCTCGACTCAACTACAAAAAAACTCGATTCTCCTACAAAAAGTCTCAGTAACCCAGAATTTCATCTTCCTTAACAGACATTCAACCAAATTTCAAAATCTAACATAAACCACAACCATTCTCAGATCTCTATTTTAACCATAATATACAATTTCAATCAACAAAACTCAAGTATAACATGCAATGCAAGTTATCAACAATAAAAACGAGGAAAAAAACAAACTGAACTTACCTTTGACGATTGTAGATGTTTGTCACTTTGTCGTCGATTAGCTTCCCGTCTGTTTCACTCTTGCTTTTCTCTGAATTAGAAAACGACAAATTTCTCTCTGTTTCAATTATTCGGGATATTTTTATCTGATCACGTTAAATGGTGTCTTTTAAACATACATTAGTAAAGTGGTGATATTTGCACAACACTCCCCTCCCCTCCCCTGTCCACCCTCCAAATAGTGCGTCTAATTTTTCGAGCCCTATATATAAATATAACAATTCTTATTACATGTATCATAAAAACTAATTGTTAAGTTATAGATTACAAGAGAGATAGAGATTAGGAATATCAACGAATCACTTCAATCAAGGAAGGTGCCTCTCGTACGATGATGTCAGTGTAAAACCACTCCTCTGCTAGGTCATGATCAAGCTACAACCTCACACACACAAATTTGGATCATGAAACTGAAGAAAGTTAACTTTAAAAAAACGGATATAAATTGATTTAATCAAATTAGTAAGTGAAATATTATGATGCTTTTTAAAAGATATATATTCTTTTTTAAGATATATATGCCTTTTTAATAGTTTGCACACACAAACTTGTAGTATGACCGTAAACTATCTATGCCAATGTTATGCTCTCTAATATGATATTATTAGTTTTCATTGAGAAATAATACACTAGAACTTGATATCCTTTAATTTGCATATACACAAGATCAGGCAAAAACCATCTTATATTGAGCTACTTATATTGATATGATTAATCTCCTTATATTGATATGATTAATTGGTTTACAAATAATTTCTTTGCATAGAAATAATAAAAAAATAAAAATAAAGGGTCATATAATTTTCGCAACGCTGACCGAAATATCATCAATCTTGCCTACCATAAGTTAGTTGTTAATTGTTGTCATTAGTGATGCCTTAGTGGAGTCGGTTACTTCAGTTACTAGGCTGAATAAGTAATAAGTTAATTGTTATTTGTTGGCATCAGTAAAGCCTTACCCATTATTTCCAAGATTTCTTGAGTTGTATTTGTTAGTTTGCATTGCTTAACTGTATAGCTTGTTGCCTGGCTTATTTGTTTCTCACTTCTTCCTTCTTAATTTCTTCTTCTACTGTTCTACCAGAAAATACTTATCAATTTGTTACCATGGCTACTTGAAAGCCAGAGCATGGTTGTTCAGTTGAAGAATGAATATACAATACATATCATGTATACTTACTTATATAAATATAAATTGTTTCTAAATCCAAATCGGAGAAGGAAATAAAAATTCTGACAGGAAAAGGAAATATAATGTTAATAAGAGTTTGGACCAAATTAAAATCAGTGTTTTATGAGGTCTTCTTGTTTAAAGAGGAAATAATTAGACTCCTTTTAAGGAGTTGAAATCCTGTAATAACACGGAAACTTGTATTTCTATATTTGAATTTGTTTACTTTTTCGCTTTCATCTTTATTAATATTCTGATAATAGTGTTTTGAAATCTAAGTTGTTTTAATTTCTGAGATTGGCTTTAATGGACACTAACGTTGTCAAGACAGCAATCCAAGCTTCTCAAGTGTTTCCATCAATACCCAGAATCACATTATCGATCAAAACTCAAAGATATTTAGCCCCATTAGCTTCCTCTTCGTATCCGGAAACCAAAAGCATAAGAATTGGTGAGTGGTTCAGACACATTCACATCACCAAGGCTGCTGCTGAACACGGCCATGGCCTAGACCAGATCAAAACAGACTTCTATCAGGCAGTCAATGGAATCGATAGAGGGATTTTTGGTGTACCGTCTGCGAAGAAATCTGAGATTGATGATCTGGTGAAGTTGCTAGAGTCTCAGAATCCAACTCCACATCCTACTTCAGACCTAAAGAAGGTAACTTTAGAATTTTAAGTGATTTATTGAGGTGAAAACAATTATTATATTTTCTGTAACTGGTAGGTGGATGGATGCTGGAAGCTGGTTTACACTTCAATTGCAATGAAAACGAAAATAGGATTGAAATATTTTCTCAGCCTGGGAGATATTTTCCAGACTATCGATATTGCTAAGGTATAATATTATTTCAGCATACAACCTTTTTTTTTTCTTTCTAAATTTATCGTAAAATTGTCTGATTTTTTTTTTCCGGAAGAAGGGTAAAACAATGAATTCGACAGTGTTTGGTTTTCGAGGATTGAATTTTCTGAAAGGAAAGCTGATTATTGAAGCCTCCTTCAAGATTGCAACAAAATCAGTAATTAAATACTCAAACTACAATTCAGAGAATTTGTGCAATAACTTATTCATAACAATTCACATATTGTGTTTGAGTGTTGCTTTTGTTTTGGTTTTTTTTTTGTTTTTTTCGGAATTCTTGCAGAGAGTTGACTTATCTTATGAAAATTCGATGATCTATCCAGAACAGGTATGTCAAATTCCGAAAAATTGATTCCTAGAACTGAAATTTTGTGTTGTAATGGAAAGTTGAAGTTGGTACTATGTATTGATATATTTGGCTAAAATTGATTTGTTTTTTGTTTGGGAGAATATAACAGGCGATGAATATGTTCCGAAAAAATTATGATCTTGTTCTGAGAATGTATAAGCGGGAGGCATGGTTCGAGATTTCGTATCCTTTAAAATTATAATTTTACTGATTGAAGCTTGATATTTGAAAGGGCAGTGAATAATGTAGGGTAGAGATTCCTTGATTGAACAGGTAATGTATATATATAGAACAGAACATACATCACACACATAGGATAAAATCCACAACTATCCATGAAATTAGTGGTGTTCTTATATTTAGCCGACATTAGTGATTTGATTGTTTTTCGTAAACAATCCACTTTTGAACGGAAATACCCTTAATGGTTTTTTGAATAAAAATACTTTTTTAACTCAAAAATGAAAATTAAACTGTATGTTCAATCTAGCTTTTTTTTTAAATAAACACGTTATTTTTGGGGATTAAACAGGGTAAAACCTTAGTGTATTTAATCTATATGAGAAATTAGGTGAGTTTCCAAAAAAGAAAAAAAAAACTCTTTAACATGTTTATTTTCAACAACAAAAACTCTAGCGTGTTTAATCATAACAAAAAACTTCCTAGCATGTTTAATTCTAATAATAAAAACCTTAACACATGTTTAATCCCATCAAAAAACATGTTTAATTCCAATAAAAAACCCTACCTGTTTAATCCCAACAAAATTAAACACTCATGATTTTTTTTCCTTCCTTTTCTTCTTCTACCCAATTTTTTTTGGATTTTTTTTTGTGAGCCCTCCAATGGAAGACGACTGGTCATGGTCTATATTTTAAAAAATTCAGATTAAACACTCTAGGGTTAAATATACTTTTTTTTAACCCTAGCGTGTTTAGTCCCAAAAAAAAGTAAACAAGTCAGATTTTTTTTCCCTTCTTTTTCTTCTTCATACCAATTTTTTTTTTTGTTTTTATGAGCTCTCCGATGGAGGTTGCGACCTCCATGGAGGTCGAGGTCTATAATTAGGAAATAAAATTCGAAAAAAAATTATTCTTCCTTTTTTTTTTGTTTGTTTTTTTTGGAAATTAGTTTTAAAAAATAAAAGTAATCTAAAGTTGGGGTAAATTTGTCGGTTTAGGAAAAAGATTGATGCAAATAATCAAAACAATAATCTTAGCTAAAAATAGAACATCCACTAATTATAGGGTTATTTGTGCTATTTCATATATATATATATAGAGAGAGAGAGAGAGAAAATTCTATTATTTATCCAAAAAAATTATGGTATTGTTCACATTTATCCATTCTCAATAAATTAACTGTTTTTATCCATATTTATGAGTGGTTTGACGGAAATACCCTTTAAAACTCTTTTGTTGACTTCCATATCCTCATCTTCAATTACTTTTTTTTTCTCTCTTTCAAGTTTTCTCCCTCACCAATTTTAAATTTTTACATTTATCAATTTTAATAACTTGAATCTCCATTGACACTTTCTCTCTCTTCATAGATTTTTCTTGTTTCTCTCGTTCATTTGTGTTTCTCTCTCTGCAATTTTCTATATTCGAAATATTGTTTTCATATCTGAAACGATTCAAACGGAATATTATGGGTAAAATTTTGATATCGTTTTTCCACTCAAAATTTATTTAAAAATGTTTCTAGAAACTTTACACAATAAAATATTAGTATGATTACATGATGAGATATTAACAACATTACACGATGCTGATATTTCATCGTGTAATAAATTTGATATTTCATCGTGTAAAGTTTCTGTAAACAAATCTCCATTTGAAGATCTGGAAAAAAAAAATCAAGACCTCTGTCAATGGTGGTTTTTTCACAGATGTTGATATTTCATCGTGAAATAATATTGATATTTCATCGTGTAACGTTTCTAAAAATAGATCTCCATTTGAAGATCTGGAAAAAAAAATTAGATGGAGTTCGAACAAACCTCCATCAATGGAGGTCTCAATGTTGGTTTGTTCGCAGACCTTCATTGATGGAGGTCGAACTAACCTCCATCGGTAAATGTCGAAAAACCCTCCATCACATACCTCTAATTTGTTAAACTTCCATCAATGGAGATAGATGAAGATGATAAAAGAAAAATCTTTCTTTAACATGTCATAAATCCACTAAGGATAATTTTGTCCAAAAAATATTTCTCTTGGATAAAAATAGTGAAATTATTGAGAAATGACATTTTTGAATACTCCCTTAATTTTAAGGCTATTCATGGTTTTCGCCCATATATATACGCACTGATATAACTCGCGTTGGATAAACACCATTAGATTTACATACTTTGACTCAAAGTGTATGTATTTGTCAAAACTTTTCTATAATCAATGATCCACATACAACGTACTGATATAACTTATATTAGTGCGTAGTGGTAAAAAAACCAATATATATATTGTAGAAATTGTTTGAAAGGTAAATGAAATATATCACACATTTATTTCATAAATAAATAGCAAATAAAATATATCACAGATTACTTTAATCTTTAGAAATAAATAACTATGGAAATTACTCTAATCTGCTGTTTCTAAACACTGTCCAATATGAGTCCACCAATATAAAGACACGTCTAATAATGGAAGCCACATGCTACCATTGATGAATTTACCAACCATGAAATGTTGAACATTATTAGAATTGTTCAGGATGTGATACCCTGACCATTTCACTGTGCCTTTAGTGGATGCACCTTGTCCATGATTCTTGTATTTAGCCTAGTACAATACAGTTAGATCAGAATTGTTATCAAATTTCATCTAAGCAGGATTCCATTATAATCTTCCGTGAAAATTTCTTCCATAGCCTTCCTATATAAGTTTTAACATTAGGGCTGTTTGCAATATTAGGTGTTGGAATGATAGTGCAACTGTGGATCACAATTGCAGTATTAGGCGTATCACTTTGTCTTCCCTCATCATTAATCATATTTCTGTGTCCTTCACTTGGTAATCTAACATGAATAATCGAATTTTGTTGTGCATCACCAAAAATAAAGTCAATAGTACCATATATATATATATAAATAATAGACACTTGGAGAAAAAATTGTTTTGACTTTTGGTGATGCATCTACTGTACTTTAAAATTCGATAATTCATATTAAATTACCAAGTGAAGGGCATAAAAAAGTGATTAATGTTGAGGTAAGAGAAAGTGATACATCTGATACTGCAATTGTAATCCACAATTGCACTATCATTCGAACACCTGATCGATGTCAAAACTTATGTAGGAAGGCCATGAAAGAACCTTTCATGGAATCCTATTTAGATGGATTTATTGATGGTTAAGGTCAGATGAAATTTGATGACAAGTCTGGTCTAATTGCATTGTACTACACTGAATACAAGAGTCGTGGGCAATAAGCATCTACTAAAGGTATAGTGAAATGACCTGGGTATCACATCCTGAATAATTCTAATGATGTTCGACAGTTCGCGGTTGATAAATTCATCAATGGCAGCGAGTGGTTTCCAGCTTGACGTGCCTTATATCTGTAAGTGGACTCATCGGGTTGTGTTTGGGAAACGCAAATTAGAGTAATTTCCAAAGACTAAAGTTATGTGTGATATATTTTATTTGCTATTTATTTATGAAATAAATTTCCATTAGTGACACAAAAGCAATTATTTTTTCTCTGCTTTAATTTGCCGTTCTTTCAAAATGGAACCGCTGCTTCAAACAGTACTGAATTTGTGTCGTGTTTTAATGGAGTTTGCTTTTCTTCTTCTAGTGGTTAATTATCGAAATGAATTGCTACTTGTTTTTTAATTAATTATAATTGGTAGTAGAATTGTTGATGGTTCTGTTTCTCGCTCACTACTTGTTTTTTACCCTGCCATTTCACTCCTTGTATTTAGCGTAGCACAATGCAGTTAGATCAGAATTTTCATCCGACCTTCATGATCAATAAATCCATCTAAGTAGGATTCCATTATAATCGTCCGTAAATTTCAAAAAGATTGAATGAATGAAATTGGAAAGGGCAGTGAACGTAGAGTAGAGAATCCTTGATTTATCGATTACAGATATGTTGATGATACAATGATGATAGGAAGGGATGACAGAGGCAATATCTACATATCGGAGAGATCACAACAGAACATGTTTAAATTCTGCAGATCATGTTTCTTTTCATTTTATAATTTTTTTCCGTAGACTCTAATGCAGTAATGCTAGACATTATGCACGTTTGATTTTCTATTAAAAATGCTTTTCTTTCAAAATGGAAATGCTGCTTCATGTTTGACGCTTGCTTTTCTCGCTCAATAATATTTCTTTCTCTTGCAATTTGTATATTCTTCTCGTGATTAATTTTCGAAATGAATTGCTAATTGTTTTTTAATTAATTATAATTTGGTAGTAGAATTGGGTGAATTGAAACCACGGGAATTTAATAGCGATAATGTTTGCCAAACGCTTTAGAGATGCACAAATTGTTTGCTTGGAAATAAAAGTCATTGAGTTTATGATTTTGTACATTTTTTTATCAAAAAGAAAAAAACAAATCAAGGGAAACAGAAGAAGTCCATTAGCAAAAAAAAGTTAATTAACAAAACGAAATCGTGGGACACCACAAGCATTGTGAACGAGATCTTTTTCAATCTCTGAAGGATAAAAAACCAATATTAGCAATCATGTCTACCACCTGGTTTCCTAGCTTCTCTATAGATATGAGTAACGGAAAGCTGCATTTGTTACCGTCGAGGGAGACAGTTCAGCCAACGGGAACGAGGATACCAAGGAGGCAAAGAGGAAGAGTTTGCAAAACATTACACAACAGGCATAGAATCTCATTCGATGTAAGTAATCTCAATAGCGACGATGAAAGACAGAAACACTACAAAAAAATTGAGGACTGAAGATCCAAAGCCTAAGCTTAACCCCCAAGAATGCCACAGTTGCAGTCAACAAGTTGAAGACCATCTTTGTTCACTTTGACTCGATCAATAGGAGGCGCACGACAAATGACAGTAAAAACTTTTGGAGCCTAATCAAACCTTGCAGCTAACTGGAAGAGTAAATGTAACTTGAACAATCCATTTCGGTAGCCATAATAATGAATTTAAAAAGCTGAATTGAATGGACCAGATTAGGGGCAGTATCATCTGGAAGACCAGATAACAAAGAAAAAAGAAAAGCAAGTAACTAAGAGCATCTACTGTGTAAGCATGAATGATTAATAGACATCCCGTTCAAAAATCTTTCTCCGATTTAACTTTGTATATTCAACTTCAAGCTGATTTGACAAAAATAATATTAGACATTGCCAACATAATTGTCCATTTTCAGACGGCATGCTACACAACCCTTTTTTAGGTTGACTCAGTAAACATTCATGATTAACATTAATTTTTCATCTATTTTTGGTAAGAAAATAAAATAAAAAAGAAAATAGTAAATAAAATTGGACGTATCATTAAAACAATATGTGTTTTAAACGGAAGCATTGGAGAGCAAATTTTAAGTTAATCGTCTATCAAATCCATTTTTATACCACATAGGATATTATTGTCATATCAAAAATAATTCATATGCAAACCATTTTTACATTGGAGATGTTCTAAAGATTCTTTAGCAAAAGACTTGCAAATTATAGCATCCCAAAAATCTAGCCAATTGCCAATAGGGGCAGAGGTATTGAAGGTCCCAGACACCCAATTAGGGATGGCAAAATTACCCACGGGGCCCCGCACTTTTAGGGTGGGGATGGGTTTCAATTTAGTGGGGATAGGGTAGGGATGGGGATAGATAGTCTAACCCGTAATAGGTATGGGGCGGTGATGGGTTTTATACTTCCCATCCCGCCCACCTCGCTTATAATATTTAGTTAAACTACGTTGTTTCAAAGAAAATAAATATATCTAAAAAAAAAAGAAATATATATAAATATATTAACTTTAACTTTACATTTATTTATCATTATTTAACATAAAGTGACAATACAAAATACTATTACAAAAACCCTAGCCGCTAACTGCAATTTTAAGTCTTTATTCCTCAAACAACTCAAAGTTCATCATTCAAGCTTCAACCTCAAACACAAGAGGACACAAAAGGATATACAGTAAGTTTCTTTCTCAAATAACTATTAAAATTTACAGTTTAAATACAGTAGTTTTTTTTTCCAAGTTTATTACTTTAATAATTCTCAACTCTTAAATCAAATTTATTTTGTTTATCATTACTTCAGGTAGGCACAAATATGTCTACAGATGCACTTGAAAGTGAAGACCCATCGATAGAAAATTGTGTAAACATACAAGAACAACCTGGGGTGGAAACAAATCCAATTGAATGTGATGACGATGGCAACAAAAGAAAAATAAGGTGCACATCAGTTATGTTGGAGCATTTTGTTAAAAAAAAAATTAATGGAGTGGATTATGCTATTTACAACAACTATAAGGATAAACTCTCAGCAAAGAGTATGAATGGCACCAAAAGTTTGCATGACCATTTTAACAGATGTCGTTGTCGAAAATAAAAAAAAAACATAAAAACAATGTTGTAAACTTCTAAAACAACCGACGGTAAAGTCGAAGTTGGCACATATTCATTTGATAAAGAAGCTTCAAGGAAAGAGTTAGCACACATGATAATTTTACATGAGTATCCACTAAGTATGGTTGAGCACTTGGGGTTCAGAAGGTTCATGAAAACAGTCCAACCATTATTTACGGTAGTCTCTCGAAACATAATCAAGAATGATATTTTGAAATTATACGATTATGAGAGGTCTAAGACAATGCAATTACTGGAGAGGAATGGTAGTAGGATTGCTATTACAATTGACATGTGGACTAGCAATCAAAAAAAAAAGTTTTATGGTTGTCACAGGACATTTCATAGATGAATCCTGGAAATTGCAAAGTCGAATAATAAGGTAATCTTTTGGTTTTTATAGTTTATGCTTTTATATTGATGTCTTTATTAATATTATTGTTATTCTTTTTTAAAAAAAATGGACTTGATGCCTATTTTTTTTTAATTTGTGTAATTGATATTGTTTAAAGTAGTTTGTCTATTAGTATTTAATTTATACACTATACAGCAACTTGAAAAATATATTTTTATATTATAATATGGTGTTTTGTCATGTTACGCTAGGTTCATTTATGTGCCATGCCCACATACTTCTGAGGTACTCGCTGAAGCATCGATGGATTGTGTATTAGATTGGAATGTTGATCGAAAACTTTCTATTATAACAGTAGACAATTGTACCACCAATAATGTCATGATTAGGATTTTATTAGATAAGATTTCTAGTGATTCACTTTTATTTGGTGGATTTTTTTTTTTCATATGCGTTGTTGTGCTCATATACTTAATTTGATTGTGAAAGAAGGATTGTATGTGATTGCTGGCAATGTTGAAAAAATCCATGATAGTGTTGTTTTCTAGACAGCCTCACCTAAAAGAGAGGAAAAAAAATTTGAGGCCACTTGTCAATTAAATATTCATAGTGGTAAAATGTTATCTCTTGACTGCAAAACTAGGTGGAATTCTACTTATTTGATGCTTAATAGTGTCATAATATATAAAGATGTATTTGCTCGTTTAAAGCAACGAGAACCACAATATAATTGTTTTCCTAGTGAAGAAGATTGGGAAGTGGCGAAAGAAATATGTGATAGATTATAGTTATTTTTTGAAGTAACTGGGTTGTTTTCAGGAACCAAATATCCTACAGCAAACCTTTATTTTCCAAAGATTTGTGAAATTCGGTTTTCAATTTATGAGTGGAAGAATTCTATGTGTGATGAAATACGGATTATGGCTTCAAGTATGATAACCAAATTTGAGCAATGTTGGGATGTAATTCATGGAATAATGGCTGTTGTGACTGTTTTAGATCCAAGATACAAGATGAAATTGATTGAATATTATTTACCAATTATTTATGGTGATGGTGCATATAAAAAAATTGAAAAAATTCAAAAAATATGTGATGATTCGGTGGGGCAATATCGATTGACATCTAAACTTAGTGAAGAAGTTCATCATTTTCCTACCAATCCATTATCTTCTCACACAAAGGAGGTGCGTTTGGGAAAGGTAAATCATATGGAAAATTTTGATGGATTTGTCTCTAATGCCATTAGTACTGTTTCCATTAAATCAGACTTTGATTATTATTTGGAGGAACCTCTCATACCTAGAGATGAAGATTTTGATATATTAAATTGGTGAAAGGCGAATGCAAGTAAGTATCCTATTTTGCATGCTATTGCTAGATATGTTCTAGTCATTCTCGTGTCAACGGTGGCATCTGAGTCTGAGTTTAGTACTAGTGGTAGATTTGTGAGTCCACATCGTAGCCGACTTCATCCAAAGTCGTTAGAGGCTTTGATGTGCGTTCAAGATTGGTTATGGACTAAATTTAATGGTATGAATTAAATTTAATCTTTTTTATTAAATTTATTGATTACCAAATAACTAATCATTTAAAATATATTTTTTTTATCTTATGATTAGCTTCATGTTCTTCTACTACAACTGAACGTTCCACATGTCTTGAAGAACTAGATTTTAATGAGGTAAAATAAATCATGCATATTAAATCAAATTAAGTTATTGATATTCAAATCATATTGAATACAATTTTTTTTGTTGGTTCGAAATGTTGCAAGAACCATGTGAGTGGGTGTCAACATCTTGAGAAGATGTCAGATGAAGTTGATATTACGAAGAGAGAACAAAAGAAATAGATGCAACTATTAGATGATTAGCGTTATGAATTTCGAACATTTTGACTTCATACTTTATGTTTATGATTAAGAATGATTGAATTTACTAGTGAGAATTATGTTTACGAGATGTTTTTTTAATAGTTTCATCGAATTATTTACTACTTTATATATTTTATCATATTCAGTGGTTATATAACTGTAATTTTAATATAAAAAAATATATAAATGGGGTAAATGGGTGGGGATGGGGAAAGCACTCCCCTTTGTACCCCCAACCCGTTCCATTTAAGGTGGGGGTTTATGAGGGGATGGGTTTTCAAAAAATAAATGGGGTGGGGTGGGGGGAAGGCCACCCCACCCCAAACCCGCCCCATTGCCATCTCTACACCCAAACCTAAAGAGCTCGACCAAAAAGACAAATGCAGAAAATATGATAAATGGATTCCTCATACCAAACAGAAGAGCAAAGAGTGCAAAAGGAAGTTAGACTAACATCATGATGCTACATGACGCCATCAGAAGGAAGGCAATTATTGAAGATTTTGTTACAAATCTCGTTATTCAGGATTACAAACGGATAAAAAAACTACGATCAAATCAAATACAAATTGTTTGATCTGTAAATCTAGTTCAAACGGTGTCCGTAACACAAATTCACCATTAACACCATGTGTGTTTGGCGTTTATATCTCAGAATCAATGTCCTAGTAAGCGCTAGGAGCTAGTCGGACGGAGACCCAGTGCCTAACGTGTTGGAGATTTTCGGAACCAATAAATGCGGAATCGTCGTGCCTAATATATGCCCATAACTCATAGCAATTAATAACGTTAATAGCAGAAAAAATAGATGAGAGAAAATAAACCAATCACAACACAAGATAGACGTGGAAAACCCAAATCGGGTAAAAAACCAGGGTCGTCAAGACGTTAGAGAAAATTCCACTATATGACAAATTGTTACAACCATATATTCCAGGATTCTCTCTCACACCCAAACCCCAAATCACACTCACAAGATCCACATCAAGAACCCCACAATATCCCCTAGGTCTCCCATGAATATCACCTATGGATCTCTTACTTGATCCACTGATATTCCCTTAGATCCCTACCCGGATATTCCTTCAGGTCTCTCACCCGGATCTATCCACTACTCTCTGATGTTACATGATGTTCTTTTTTCTCCACACAAAATAACCTAGATACAAGGTCTATTTATATTAGTTACAGGGAGTTTAATATAAAAGGAAATCCTACTCCTAAACGTACAAGACTTACTTGTTCCATATAAATACTATTTCCTATTTATGACAAGTCTTCTTGTTAAGGAGAAATCCTTTTCCTTCAAGTACAAGAGTTTCATATTCGTCATGAAGACAAACTCTTTCCTTTTCTGATTAGCACAAGAACTTTCAGAAGAAAACATATTTCCTATTTTCGTGCAACATTTCTAATTTGGGCAAGATCCGTTATTGCCGCGGTTTGGGTCGTGGTTGGCCACCCGCGCCCAACACCACGGACCAAAATTGTCGACCACCGCTGAGTACCGAGGTTGGTGCATTGCCTCCGCCGCGGTCCACGCCGCGTAAATCCACAGGAGTTAGACCGCTCCCTGTGTCGCGGTCTGTGCACGTGTCCGCACCGCGGTCCAGGCCACAGTACTTACTAGACTTCGTTTCTTCAGTTCTTCTTTGTCTTCAAACCTCCCTCAAACACCATCTTCAACTTCCAAACGTTATTCTTGTTTGGTTAATATTGGGTTCACTTGAGAATACGAGCCAAAACCTAACAATTCTCCCATTTGGCTTGAATTCTCAAGACCTTTTGTCCACAACCATGATTCTCATCACCAAGAATCAACATACCCCACCACAAGATATAACCACTTAGGAACGAACCATCCTAAAAAAAAAATTCTCCTTCTTTTGTATTCGTTGTTCTGGCACCATATCGAAAATAACCTGCTGAAATTGTGGTGCAACTCCTCATGTCAGATTACCAGGGAGTTCGTCAGCCATCGACATCCTTGTCCACCATGCACCTTGCATCACTTTCTGACCAATGCCTTGTGCACAATTATGGACCACTAGCAGCAACATATCCTCTTCCATGGCCAATGGGGAAAACTGCCAAAAGGATAAACATGTCCTTGCATCACCCAATCTGTGAAAGACCTTCCATCCTTGCATCACATACCTGGTGAAAGACTTGCTACTAAAACGGGGAGTGCTTTGCCGGATAAGCCCCACACCACCACCAAAGACTTCGAGCGTTAATTTTTTATATATATATTCAATAAACGCCTTGTGTAACCTAGATTGGATCTCCATGACTCGTACCTGCCACCACAAGCCAAAAAAAAAAAGGTTCTCCTCAATCTCTATTTTTCTTTTTATCAAACCCACCGAGTTCAAAACCGCTTTCAAGATGTATCTCATTTGCTAAACAATACTAGGTAACCATCATCATCATCATCCAGATTACCACCAAGTCCTCCATACGATCTCCCGTAAAGACTTGAAAAAAAAAACGTCATCAACAAACCATAGGCTCTGATACCAATTGTTGGAGATTTTCAGAACCGATGAATGCAGAATCGTCGTGCTTAATATATGTCCATAACTCATAGCAATTAATAACGTTAATGGCAGAAAAAATAGATGAGAGAAAATAAACCAATCACAACACAAGATATACGTGGAAAACCCAAATCGGGTAAAAACCACGGGCAGTCAGGACGATAGAGAAAATTCCATTATATGACAAATTGTTACAACCATATTTTCCAAGATTCTCTCTCACACCCAAACCCCAAATCACACTCACAAGATCCTCATCAAGAACCCCACAATATCCCCTACGACTCTCCTGAATATCACCCACGGATCTCTTACTTGATCCACTGATATTCCCTTAGATCCCTTCCTGAATATTCCTACGGGTCTCTCACCTGAATCTTCCACTACTCTCTGATGTTACATGGTGTTCTTTTTTCTCCACACAAAATAACCTAGATACAAGGTCTATTTATATTAGTTACAGGGAGTTTAACATAAAATGAAATCCTACTCCTAAACGTATAAGACTTACTTTTTCCACATAAATACTATTTCCTATTTATGACAAGTCTTCTTGTTAAGGAAAAATCATTTTCCTTCAAGTACAAGAGCTTCCTATTCTTCATGAAGATAAACTCTTTCCTTTTCTGATTAGCACAAGAACTTCTAAAAGAAAAATATCTTTCCATTGTTCGTGCAACATTCCTAATTTTGGCAAGATCCGTTATTACTGCGGATTGAGTCGTGGTTGGCCAGCGCCCAACACCACTGACCAAAACTGTCGACCACCGCTCTGAGTACCGTGGTCGGTGCATTGCCTCCGCCGTGGTCCACGCCGCATAAATCCACAGAAGTTCGACCGCTCCATGTGCCGCGGTCTGTGCACGTGTCCGCACCGCGGTCTAGGTAGCGGTACCGGCCAGATTTCGTTTCTTCAGTTCTTTGTCTTCAAACCTACCTCAAACACCATCTTCAACTTCCAAACGTTATCTCTCGTCTCCAGAAAGCTCCACATCAATTGAGTATTGTTTGGTTAACATTGGATTCACTTGAGAATACGAGTCAAAACCTAACATAACGCATCTAGGTCGATTAGTCGGCAATTAATCAGGGATTAATTGGTTAGCGAATTTTTAAATTTTTAATTTTTCCTTCATAAAAAATTAAAATCATGTGAAAAGATATATGTTAAAAAATCCACACTAAAATCATTTTAACCAATAAATTAGCCAAACAATAAAACAAAACATTGTCTTTTGACTTGACTCACTCAAGGGTACACTCACACGCAATTCTTGCAATAATATCACTACACACAACACAGCCCTCTTCCTCTTTAAAGTTTCAATGCCTTTTCTTTTTCATTCTTCTCTCCACTAACAAAACCAGTCTCTACTGCAAATCTCCTACACCTCTTTTGCTAACCTTCGCCATGCCTTCTATCCTCTATCACTGCCTTCACGTTTCTTGTCCCCAAATCATCTTCTTGTCCTACGCTGCCACTTGAAATCCCTAAAATCAAGAATCCTCTCATCTATGATTGCATCATCTAACAAATACAAACCGGAGGAGTAACGATCGCGGACGACAGATCTGGCTCGTTTGGTTGAAGATGGAGACAAATGTGGTTCGTTTGATGGACGGATCTGGTTCGTTTGGTGGATGGATCTGGTTCCGCCTATGTCGCCGTGACCGATTAATCGGCGAATAACGCCGACTACACGTTGGCCATTTAATATGGCCAACTTTCGGCTTTTCGCCACGGCAGGAGGCCAATTTAGCCGATTCCTCGAACACTGCTCAAAATACAATTATTCAACAATAGAAGTGTTTAAAACATGACTACTCCAAGGGAACTCAAATAATGGTCAAAACCTACCATAGAAGAACCCATTGGAAATAGGAAAATGAAAGAAACAAGACCAAAGAAGAAGAACAACATCTGCTTCTAGTTTCGAGAGCGAGAGAAGAAAATTTTGTTTTTCTTTGAATACATGTTGCCTAATTTCGTGTGTAAGGAATGAACAAAATTAGTCCATATATATCCACTTCATTCAAAGAGAATCCAAATATATAGATTAAAGCCAAGAATCATATCAATTGATTCTCATTAATCTTGGAAATCAATATGGCAGTTATAATATTGACTCGTTTAAATTTAAATTTTAACTTTCTATTTAATTCAGACAATGACTTTGAAATCAATCACCGTTATATTAGTGATTACAATTTTAATTTTTTTAATTATGAAAATCCAAAAATTAAATCAAATTAATTGTTGCCATTTTTGAATTGGAAAAAAAAATCAATGGAGTAGCAAAACCGAGCTAAGTCACGGGTGCACACCTACGGTTCGAACGATTGTTATACACGAGTTATTGAACTCGTGGTCTATGAGAGAGACTATATGCTGACATGCTTGTAAGATACTACACAAGTAATTGTTTATATACTTGATTAAGCATTTGTTTCCCATTAATGTGGATTTTTTTTTTCAATTCAACATGTGCACTTTGAATATCAATTTCTTATTAACCCATTCATCATTTTTCCAACAATCCGTATACATGAATGAAATTGATCTAGAAAACAATAATGACCTAATCGTAAGTTTAACGATTGAAACCTACATAGTATAGATAGGTGTTGACCTTAGAACCTTCTCTTGTAAAAAATATGTTTACTCTAATAGCTGATTAGTGGATACGATATCCTTGTACTATTCTTTCGTTTGTATAAATGATAACATACCTCAAACAGGAATCTTTCCATACCTGATTTGGTTCTCATTGTTATTTTCGGTTTGGCCATGAACATATTCCTACTTCTATGAGAGTAGTTAAAGAATTTAGCCCTTCAGAATTCTCTTTTAGAAGCGGCTCTATTTATCTCTCACGTAAGTGATTTCTTAATTGAGAGTAACATACATTATTCTGATTGGATTTGCGACACATAAGAATCATTAAAAGCAATTCTTAACATTTTTCCTATGGCATCGCTGTTTCATCATAGAAATTGACAGAAGGGTAACCTCTACAATGATCCAACTAAGTCCTACAGTGATCCAACTTGATGTGTACATTCCGCCATATGGTTACACACCAATTGATGGTTCAAGCTCATTCAATCTGACACCTCCATTCACTACAAATGAACTACCTCCCACTCCAGATGATATTACACCGGTACAACAAAATTTGTCATCAGCAAGACAAATAAATACAAGGGAAAGTTGCAAGAACCGGCAATCATACGAGGATGAAGCATTATGCAAGGCATGGTTGTACGTATCTGAGGATGTGATTGTTGGCACTAATCAAAAACGAGAATTGTTGTGGTCAAACATTAAAAACTTTTTTGAACAAATGTTGGGTTACAAAACGACTCGTACAACATCTGCTTTGAATAGTCGGTTCAAAACAATTCAGTTGGATCTAAATAAATATTCTGCTTGCGTATTGCATGTTCAAACGGCTCCTACTAGTGGTTTCAATGCAACAAACCATGTAAGTTACACTTTAAATTTCTTCTGCCATAATATATTGTTTTACATAAATTTGTAAAACATCTTTACAATTCTTTTTATTTTGTTTTGATAGGAAATTGCAGCGAAACACATATTCCAAGAAACTCACGGTAAACCTTTTAGATTGGAAGCATGTTGGGTTATTGTGAAGGACATTAAAAAGTGGTATCATTATGTAGAAGGTGTGAAAGGACGACAACATAATGGTGATACTATCCGTTTGACCTGAGCTCAGAAAATTCAGGTGTCGATAAGTGTATGAGATCACCCTATGGACGTCCATCGCCGAGTTAAATCAACCTTAGTGATGATGGTTCACCGTTTAGTCAATCTGAAAGACTTGAACGTCCCCCTGGACATAAAACGTCAAAAGCTAGAAAACAAAAGGCAAAACATTATAACGTAAATTTGTTTTCAATGGATATTCTCGGATATGAGGCTTGGAGTAATGAATTATATGAACGTGATGTAGCATTGAAGGCGGCCGCAGAAGAAAGAAAAAGAAATTTTGTTCGTGAGATGGAAGAAAAAAAATTAGAATTTGCGGCAAAAGACCTTGCAGAGAGGGAAAAACAATGAATAATAGAAGAAAAATTGTTTGAATCCAAAATTATGTTTTACGATCCAAACTAGTTGCCCTCACTCACCTGAAGCAAGAATTTGACTAATACAGCAACAAAAGGGATATAATTAGAAAAAATAGTGATGATGGTTGTAGTGGTAGTCAATCGTAGACACTGTTTTGTTTTAAATATTTATTTTTGTTGATATAATTTGGTTGTGCTACTATTAAATGAATAAATTATTTTATTTTAAATTAATTATAATTTGTTAAATAATTATTGTGGGTTAGAGCTCCACTACCATCTCACAGAGAGAACCAAAGTTTGTTTTCCCCACAGACGGCCTTTCTCAACAGCCTTAACAGGGTACTCACTGGCCAGATACTGTCAGAGATGGATGGAGATCAAAAGCCAGACTAGTCAGTACGGGGCTTTGTTAAACCTGAGTTCATCCTAGCCAGCATCATTCTGGTTCCAGATGTGTCCAGGGTGTCCAGCCGATATACCAAACTAGTATACAAAATCTGTTATGATATGCAGGATCCTCATAAGAGGCAATCATAGAGCATACTAGGATCTTGAAGAACCATAGCTTTAGACATAGAACCGTCTGAAGATCAGGAGAAGAAAACTATTTAGAAAGCCATTAAACACAAACACACAAGCTTTATTGATTTTCTTATTCCATTTTTTACACAGGGGATCGGTTCCTTTTATAGAGAAAGGAGGCCTCTATTTTCTGGCAAGGCTATCTTACAAGAGATAAGGATCAAGCCTGTGGCCGACACAAACAAGATAACAAAGCGATAAAGAAAACAACAGGAAGCTGGTTGGACGGCTGGGGGACATAATAATAATAAAACAGCAGGGGTAGGCGAAAGCAGTCACGGACTGCTTAGATTACAGGTGGAGTGATATTCGTCACCCGAGTCGAGGGCCCCACAGATTGAACACGGCCACGTGTCAGCCTGGTCTTGGGAGTCCTGGAGGAAAGAGTTCAGGAGAGGATGCAAGCTTCTCGTGGGGTCTCGTGGGACGTCTGGAAGGATAAAGAGGACATCTGTATTGTCATTGTTGACGTCACAAAGAAAGTTAAGGAGGGGTATCTGAATACGGGTATGATATAATCTTTCGTAGTCATACGATGTATCCCATTCGTAGCAGACGTTGGAGGTCCAAAGAAGATGAGTATGTAGGTTATATCTGTAGGGCCTGCTAAAGATCCAAATGCAGCATACTTTGGACGCCTGCTCAGGGTCCATCTTCCAAAGATGGTATTGACCCATGAGTTTGGTGAGCTCGATCTGCCAGACCGATAGAGGTTTGAACCACTGTAGAAAAGTTTGGAGGTTAATAGAGGTTGGGTTTTGGACGAATCCGTACAGTGCCTAGAGAGGAAAAACCATGGCATGATGATGGAGAACAGATAAGCACCACAAGAACCATAACATTTGGTCTGAAAAGTAGTAGAACGGAGGAGATACAAGAGGGTAGAGAAAAGGTTTACTGAGGTTGGTTAACTGGTGGTGGCAGCCTTGGCCGTTGATCTGTGAGAGATATCTTGGAAGATATAACTTTGCAAAATTTTGAATTTGTTGGGTAGTGGGGGTTTAGCCTGGTGGGGAGATGGCCATGAACTCTGGAGGGAACATGGGTGGCAGAGGCGGAGTAGGAGGAGCAGTAGAAGAGGAGGCTTGGGAAGACATCATGTAGATCAGGGGAATAGGACCGGAATGGGAAATGAGGGTAACAGGGTGAGGTCGAGAGAGCATATCCGGGATGATGTTATGGTGGCCTTTTATATGTTTGACTGAAAAGTCGTACCTGGAGAACCAGTCTTTAAGTCTCAGGAGCTGGGGATTTGGAGGGAGTTTGTTTCGGAACTCAAGTACCTTAGGGAAGGATGAGTTATCCATCTCAATGGTAAAATTGGTGGTTCTGAGATGGAAGTCAAACTTGGAAATTCCATTTTTTACAGCAAGGATCTCCTTGTAAATAGTGTGATAGTGTTTCTGAGCCTCTTTGAATTGGCCACTGGCATGGCCACAGTAGTGACGGCCTTTTTGGTTTCTTCAATGAGGATGGCTCCCCAGAAGTGATCGCTGGCATCCGTCTGCAGAATAAGATGTCCTGATGAAGGGATATGTAAGGGTGGAGGCTTTTGGGCAACACTTTTGAGGTGGGATATTGCCTTGGTGTGAAGGGTGTTCCACTGAGGAGGATCCTTCTTGAGAAGTTTGGACAGGCAGGAGGTGTAATGACTGGCTTGTGGGATGAAATCCCTGATGTAGTTGACAATGCCAAGAAACTGTTGGAGCTGTTTCTGTGAGAGGTTAGAATCAGGGAAAACTAGAAGTTGTCTTGCAAGGTGGGGCCCAGGGGCATATGACCCATCTTTGATTTTCATGCCAAGAAACTCGATCTCGGTGACACCTATCGAGCTCTTCTTATCTGATAACATGATTCCATATTTATCAAGGATTTGGTGAAAATGTCGTAGGAGATCATTGTGTGATTCTTTGTTTGATGAAAACAGAAGGATGTCATCAATATAAAGTAGAGCCGTGTTGAGAAGTGGACGAAAATTCTGGTGACGGCCTTTTGGAATAGGGAAGGGGCTGTTTTTAGCCCCAAAGGAATGACAGTCCACTGGTACTGAGCATTAGGGAGGCAAAAAGCCGTTTTGGGCCGATCTGGAGGATGGATCCCAATTTACCAGAAAGCCCCTTTCAAGTCGAATTTGGAAAAAATTATGGCTCCAGGAATTTGAGAAAAAAGCGAATTGGCTCTGGGAACTGGGAACTGGGAACTGGGAACTGGGAACTTATCATCTTGGAGGAAGAGATTGAGAGGCTTGTAATAAATTACGAGCCGTTTCTTTCCCCTGACTTGTTCAGATCTTTTTTCAACGTAAAAAGCCTGGCAGGCCCAAGGAGTAGAGGTGGGCTCTAATAGACCTTGTCAGAGAAGTTCTTCGCATTCCTCTGTGGCTAGGGATAGGCCAGAGGGAGACATTCCAGTGTGAGTTGCTTTTGTGGGATTGGCATCCTCATTGAGTTTGAAAGGAAGCTTTATGAAGAAGTCAGGATTTCTCCATAGCGGGTGTGGATGTTTAAAGTCTGCATGACTGTTGGTGCAGAATTGTAAGAGCTTCTCTTGAACTTGTCGGAAGTCTGGATTGATGACCGAAAGGGGGAAAATTTTTGGGACATCAATGAAAGGCTTGAATTCCCTTTTGAAACGAATTCCTTGAGGAAAAATTCTGATAGAGTTGGACTGTCTGTAGATATCCCATCCAATGAGGATATACTTGTCTGAAAGAGGAGTCCCAATGACATGGGTCCAGAGCGTGAACGCGGGAAAAACTGTAAGCCAATTTTGTTTCTTGAGACTAGGTAGGTGTTGAAAAGTTACCCGTCTGCGGCTAAGAACTGGTTCTTTTCTTCTTTCCAGGCCTCTCCCGGGAGGACGCTGGGAGTCATCATGGAAGAGTGGGCTCCTGTGTCAAAATAGGCAATGACTGGGATTGGCTTGGAATACTTTGTAGCTAAGATTTGAATCTTGATCTGTTGGCCAGGATTTTCATTATTGGTGGCCTGGTAAGCTTCTGCCGGGGAGTCAGGGTCTGGAAAGCTTGTATGATCTGATGAGCTGGAGTCATGGTCTTCTGAGTCTAGAACCATAAAAGAGGTCAACTGATTGACATCTTCTTGTTCTGAGAAATAAGATTCAATGTCAGCATCTGATTGAATATCCTCTACAACTTGTCTAAGCTGTTGAATGAGCTTAGCAGACTTTGTTCTTTTGTTGGGACATTGTTTGGCATAATGTCCTTCTTGTCCGCAGGCAAAACATTTGTTGGACTTATTCCATGACCTTCTTGCCTTTTTTCTGTAGTATTAGTACTTCCTGGGATTTGAGGAGCCTTTTGGGTTTTGGGTCCTGGAAGCCTTCCTCCTGTAAGGGCTATTTGCCTTGCAGTTTCAATGCTCACCGGAGCTGCACTTGAGATGGTAATTAGGAGGGAATTTACAATGTTTATCGTATTTTTTACCTTCTCCGATCATTTTTGAAAAGACTCGTTGTGTAGCACAGAGTTTCTCTAGAGCAGTGTGGGTAAACATGTGGATTTCTCCTAAAGTGATGTCTCTGAGGTTTCTTCCTGAGAACTCAATCAATCTTTGAAGTTCCCACTGGAGTTCTGAGGGGATAGAATTCAGATATACTTGTCTCAGAGTTTCATCATTGATTCCACCGAGGGCATGATATCCAACACCTTGTTGAATACACCCATATCCCAGAATCTGCCCAAATTACTGAAACAACCCTTCCTCTGTTAAATCCCTACACCATCTACAAACGCAGTCAATCACTCTCTAGACGAGTCACAACTTTGGTTCAACACCGTTCTCCTGCAATTAAAGAGTATTTCCAATCCACTGCCTTGGACAATTGCCTAATTCCTGCCTCTTCTACTGAACAGTATGTTGACTTAGAAATTGGTCAACCTCTTATTGATCAGTGGATCAAAGAAGGATATTCTCATCTACACATCGGAGCTATCAGGATAATCCTTACATTGCATTGTAGGAAAGGATTACCAGTCACGGTCAGAATTGCTCTTCTCAACACAATTTACAAACAGTATGAACACGCAATCATTGGCACGTGCCTTTCTACGTTGCATGCAGGAAGCATCTCACTCACCTATTATCCAAACTTCAACATCCCTCTCAGGGATCTGAACCTTCACAACTGTCTCAAAATCCAGCTCCAAATCATGGGAGCCCCTATGATGCCAAATTCTTATATGGCAACACTTCACCATCAGATTGCGTACAGGCTCCAAGATCATGCTCTTGATCTTCCCATCCCTGGACATTTTGGAGATACCATCTTCATCAAAGCTGAAAGAGAAGATGAAGTTCCTACTATCATCCAGATTCCCAAGCAACTGCCCAGAGAAAAGCTCACAGAAATCATGCCCCTGAAATGGATCACCAACTATGAAAAAGCTTTTCAAAATATCACACCAGTGGTGGCTACTGAAACCATGTTCACAAAGTTAGCGGATGGTACCATCCAGACTACGTATGAACAAATTGGTACTTCGGAGACAAGTACCTCTGCCACCGAGACAGCACCCAGTGCTCCCTCTGTGTTCCAAGTCTTGATGATTCGACCTGTTACGACTGAACAAGAAAATCCTATCCATCGTTTTGAGGCTGATGGAACCCGAGTTTACACAGACAAGGTCAACGGACACTTCATCTGGGATATCGACCCAGACATTTGTGATGCAGATTGCGAATGCAGAGCTTGCCACAAACCTGTGAAAACATCCTGTAAACCAATTTCCTCATTCAGAAAGCCTAAGGACCCTCACAGTCCTTGGATTGGTTTACGGCCAATCAAAAACAGGCCTCTCCCCATCTATGATAGAGCTCTCCAAATCCTGAAAGAAGAAGGTTTACTCTTAGATGAACCAACAGAAAAATTGCTACCAACAGTCCCAATTCCTATTCCATGTTTTATGGCCTCCAGTTATGATAAGGACTTCCCTCCCCTGGAATCCTCATCAAATCCTGAAAGAAATTTATTCTCCAAGCCATTCGTCCAATCAACAGAAGTCTTACCTGATGGATTTTTCAAACAACCCTCCCAGGCTGAACAAGTCCTCAACTGGCATACTCGTAATGCTACCGTCCAAAATAGGGTTCTTCACTCTATTGACCAAAAAATAGACAAAGTCTCCCATCATGTCTCTCAACATGACAACCAGCTACAACATCTTGATTCTACATTACGTAATATGTATACGGATTTGCAATCCAGAGTTTCTAGATTGGATGTTGATCTTCACCAGTATATCAGCCAAGGGTATTTTGGTCCGGAATTTGACAGCAAAGAAAGAGAGATCAGACATCTCAAGGACCAGCTAGACCAAATAACGAGAGACCACTTTACCAGTACACCTTACATCCCGAGGCCACATCCTTACTCCCCATCCTTGATATTTCCGACTCAATCACCACCGCCTCCTTCAAGACCTCCTGACCATTCCCAGTTTTTCAAATCAACTGGAGTCCTTTTTCGAAAATACCCACCTTTACCTACCGACCAACCTTCCTCAAGTAAAGACAAGAAAACCTCCTCACAAAAGAAAAAGGCACATGCTTCCCACAAACGCTCACCACCAAACCACCGAAAATTTGCCTTCTACACATCTTCCCGCCAATTTTCCTCCTCAGAAACCTCAGAAACAAATCCCGTAGAATCCTCTTCCGATTCATCATGGGAAACATATCACACCAATGAAACACCAACATCAGATTCTCCAAACTATTCAGACCCAGATGCCCTACCTGACCTTTCTCAAATCTACATGGCCACTAGACCTGACCCACAGCCATCTACCCAGACAGTTGACACATCTGAGTCCTCAGTAGAAACTTCTGAGGAACCACCTCCTATGGTAGACGAACCCCCGGACTAGAGAAATAGAGCACAAACACACGCTCCTCCTCTAAAACCTACAAATGGTCCCGGGTTCAATTTCGACGATGTTGCTCCCTGACAATGGAGAAAGAGAATGTCAAAAATGAGTGCATGGCCAGACCTCCAAATTGCCAAAGGAGGCGACAATACAGAATCCATTCTGACAGAATTTGTCTCTAGATTCACCGGATCTCTCAGAGATTGGTATCAGGCACTCGGAGAATACAGGCAGTTATAACTGGTCAGATGTGGATCAGTTTCTATAACAACAGGAATAGTCTTCAGAGAATCTCGGAGATGCTTCCCAGTTCTATAAACAGACCAGACAAGAATTCTTCGAAATGAAGGTGTGCTCATTAAACAAAGAAGATATCGATTACCACTACAGACGCATGTCCTTCAGATATCATGCCCTTGGTGGAATAAATTATGAAACTCTGAGACAAGTATATCTGAATTCTCTCCCCTCCGAACTCCAGTGGGAACTTCAAAGATTGATTGAGTTCTCAGGAAGAAACCTCAGAGACATCACTTTAGGAGAAATCCACATGTTTACCCACACTGCTCTAGAGAAACTCTGTGCTACACAACGAGTCTTTTCAAAAATGATCAGAGAAGGGAAAAAATACGATAAACATTGTAAATTCCCTCCTAATTACCATCTCAAGTGCAGCTCCGGTGAGCATTGTAACTGCAAGGCAAATAGCCCTTACAGGAGGAAGGCTTCCAGGACCCAAAACCCAAAAGGCTCCTCAAATCCCAGGAAGTACTAATACTACAGAAAAAAGGCAAGAAGGTCATGGAATAAGTCCAACAAATGTTTTGCCTGCGGACAAGAAGGACAATATGCCAAACAATGTCCCAACAAAAGAACAAAGTCTGCTAAGCTCATTCAACAGCTTAGACAAGTTGCAGAGGATATTTCCTCAGATGCTGACATTGAATCTTATTTCTCAGAACAAGAAGATGTCAATCAGTTGACCTCTTTTATGGTTCTAGACTCAGAAGACCATGACTCCAGCTCCTCAGATCATACAAGCTTTCCAGACCTTGACTCCCCGGCAGAAGCTTACCAGGCCACCAATAATGAAAATCCTGGCCAACAGATCAAGATTCAAATCTTAGCTACAAAGTATTCCAAGCCAATCCCAGTCATTGCCTATTTTGACACAGGAGCCCACTCTTCCATGATGACTCCCAGCGTCCTCCCGGGAGAGGCCTGGAAAGAAGAAAAGAACCAGTTTTTAGCCGCAGACGGGCAACTTTTCAACACCTACCTAGTCTCCAGAAACAAAATTGGCTTACAGTTTTTCCCGCGTTCACGCTCTGGACCCATGTCATTGGAACTCCTCTTCCAGACAAGTATATCCTCATTGGATGGGATATCTACAGACAGTCCAAATCTATCAGAATTTTTCCTCAAGGAATTCGTTTCAAAAGGGAATTCAAGCCTTTCATTGATGTCCCAAAAATTTTCCCTTCGGTCATCAATCCAGACTTCCGACAAGTTCAAGAGAAGCTCTTACAATTCTGCACCAACAGCCATACAGACTTCAAACATCCACACCCGCTATGGAGAAATCTTGACTTCTTCATAAAGCTTCCTTTCAAACTCAATGAGGATGCCAATCCCACAAAAGCAACTCACACTGGAATGTCTCCCTCTGACCTACCCCTAGCCACAGAGGAATGCGAAGAACTTCTCAGACAAGGTCTAATAGAGCCCACCTCTTCTCCTTGGGCCTGCCAGGCTTTTTACGTTGAAAAAAGATCTGAACAAGTCAGGGGAAAGAAACGGCTCGTAATTTATTACAAGCCTCTCAATCTCTTCCTCCAAGATGATAAGTTCCCAGTTCCCAGTTCCCAGTTCCCAGTTCCCAGTTCCCAGAGCCAATTCGCTTTTTTCTCAAATTCCTGGAGCCACAATTTTTTCCAAATTCGACTTGAAAGGGGCTTTCTGGTAAATTGGGATCCATCCTCCAGATCGGCCCAAAACGGCTTTTTGCCTCCCTAATGCTCAGTACCAGTGGACTGTCCTTCCTTTTGGGCTAAAAACGGCCCCTTCCCTTTTCCAAAAGGCCGTCACCAGATTTTTTCGTCCACTTCTCAACACGGCTCTACTTTATATTGATGACATCCTTCTGTTTTCATCAAACAAAGAATCACACAATGATCTCCGACGACATTTTCACCAAATCCTTGATAAATATGGAATCATGTTATCAGATAAGAAGAGCTCGATAGGTGTCACCGAGATCAAGTTTCTTGGCATGAAAATCAAAGATGGGTCATATGCCCCTGGGCCCCACCTTGCAAGACAACTTCTAGTTTTCCCTGATTCTAACCTCTCACAGAAACAGCTCCAACAGTTTCTTGGCATTGTCAACTACATCAGGGATTTCATCCCACAAGCCAGTCATTACACCTCCTGCCTGTCCAAACTTTTCAAGAAGGATCCTCCTCAGTGGAACACCCTTCACACCAAGGCAATATCCCACCTCAAAAGCGTTGACCAAAAGCCTCCACCCTTACATATCCCTTCATCAAGACATCTTATTCTGCAGACGGATGCCAGCGATCACTTCTGGGGAGCCATCCTCATTGAAGAAACCAAAAAAGGCCGTCACTACTGTGGCCATGCCAGCGGCCAATTCAAAGAGGCTCAGAAACACTATCACACTATTTACAAGGAGATCATTGCTATAAAAAATGGAATTTCCAAGTTTGACTTCCATCTCAGAACCAACAATTTTACCATTGAGATGGATAACTCATCCTTCCCTAAGGTACTTGAGTTCCGAAAAAAAACTCCCTCCAAATCCCCAGCTCCTGAGACTTAAAGACTGGTTCTCCAGGTACGACTTTTCAGTCAAACATATAAAAGGCCAGCATAACATCATCCCGGATATGCTCTCTCGACCTCACCCTGTTACCCTCCTTTCCTATTCCGGTCCTGTTCCCCTGATCTACGTGATGTCTTCCCAAGCCTCCTCGTCTACCTCTTCTCCTACTCCGCCTCTGCCACCCATGTTCCCTCCAGAGTTCATGGCCATCTCCCCACCAGGCCAAACCCCTACTACCCAACAAATTCAAAATTTTACAAAGTTATATCTTCCAAGATATCTCTCACAGATCAACGGCCAAGGCTGCCACCACCAGTTAACCAACCCCAGTAAACCTTTTCACGACCCTCTTGTATCTCTTCCGTTCTACTACTTTTCAGACCAAATGTTATGGTTCCTGTGGTGCTTATCTGTTCTCTATCATCATGCCATGGTTTTTCCTCTCCAGGCACTGTACGGATTCGTCCAAAACCCAACCTCTGTTAACCTCTAAACTTTTCTACAGTGGTTTAAACCTCCATCGGTCTGGCAGATCGAGCTCACCAAACTCATGGGCCAATACCATATTTGGAAGATGGACCCTGAGCAGGCGTCCAAAGTATGCTGCATTTGGATCTTTAGCATGCCCTACAGATATAACCCACATACTCGTCTTCTTTGGACCTCAACGTCTGCTACGAATGGGATACATCGTATGACTACGAAAGATTATATCATACCGGTATTCAGATACCCCTCCTTAACTTCCTTTGTGACGTCAACAATGACAATACAGATGTCCTCTTTATCCTTCCAGACGGCCCACGAGACCCCACTAGAAGCTTGCATCCTCTCCTGAACTCTTTCCTCCAGGACTCCCAAGACCAGACTGACACGTGGCCATGTTCAATCTGTGGGGCCCTCGACTCGGATGACGAATATCACTCCACCTATAATCTAAGCAGTTCGTGACTGCTTTCGCCTACCCCTGCTGTTTTATTATTATTATGTCCCCCAGCTGTCCAACCAGCTTCCTGTTGTTTTCTTTATCGCTTTGTTATCTTGTTTGTGTCGGCCACATGCTTGATCCTTATCTCTTGTAAGATAGCCTTGCCACAAAATAGAGGTCTCCTTTCTCTATAAAAGGAACCGATCCCCTATGTAAAAAATGGAATCATAAAATCAATAAAGCTTGTGTGTTTGTGTTTAATGGCTTTCTAAATAGTTTTCTTCTCCTGATCTTCACACGGTTCTATGTCTAAAGCTATGGTTCTTCAAGATCCTAGTATGCTCTATGCTTGCCTCTTATGAGGATCCTGCATATCAGAACAGATTTTGTATACTAGTTTGGTATATCGGCTGGACACCTTGGACACATCCGGAACCAGAATGATGCTGGCTAGGATGAACTCAGGTTTAACAAAGCCCCGTACTGACTAGTCTGGCTTTTGATCTTCATCCATCTCTGACAGTATCTGGGCAGTGAGTACCCTGTTAAGGCCGTTGAGAAAGGTCGTCTGTGGGGAAAATAGGCTTTGGTTCTCTCTGTGAGATGGTAGTGGAGCTCTAACCCTCGATTGGTATCAGAGCCTGTTGTCTGTTTTTCAGACAGGAAGAATCGTAGTGATAGATATAAACTAGAAGAAGAAAAGGAATTTTCAAACAATGTCAAACAACACTGATAACACCCCTACCAGGCTTTCTTCTGCTATTTCTATTATACAAACTCAAACAAACAAAATCCAACACCTTGTTGAATACACCCATATCCCAGAATCTGCCCAAATTACTGAAACAGCCCTTCCTCTGTTAAATCCCTACACCATCTTCAAACGCAGTCAATCACTCTCTAGACTAGTCACAGCCTTGGTTCAACACCGTTCTCCTCTAATCAAAGAGTATGTCCAATCCACTGCCTTGGACAATTGTCTAATTCCTGCCTCTTCTACTGAACAGTATGTTGACTTAGAAATTGGTCAACCTCTTATTGATCAGTGGATTAAAGAAGGATATTCTCATCTACACATCAGGGCTATCAGGATAATCCTTACCTTGCATGGTAGGAAAGGATTACCAGTCACGGCCAGAATTGCCCTTCTCAACACAATTTACAAACAGTATGAACACGCAATCATTGGCACGTGCCTTTCTACGTTGCATGCAGGAAGCATCTCACTCACCTATTATCCAAACTTCAACATCCCTCTCAAGGATCTGAACCTTCACAACTGTCTCAAAATCCAGCTCCAAATCATGGGAGCCCCTATGATGCCAAATTCTTATATGGCAACACTTCACCATCAGATTACGTACAGGCTCCAAGATCATGCTCTTGATCTTCTCATCCCTGGACATTCTGGAGATACCATCTTCATCAAAGCTGAAAGAGAAGATGAAGTTCCTACTATCATCCAGATTCCCAAGCAACTGCCCAGAGAAAAGCTCATAGAAATCATGCCCCTGAAATGGATCACCAACTATGAAAAAGCTTTTCAAAATATCACACCAGTGGTGGCTACTGAAACCAAGTTCACAAAGTTAGCGGATGGTACCATCCAGACTACGTATGAACAAATTGGTACTTCGGAGACAAGTACCTCTGCCACCGAGACAGCACCCAGTGCTCCCTCTGTGTTCCAAGTCTTGATGATTCGACCTGTTACGACTGAACAAGAAATTCCTATCCATCGTTTTGAGGCTGATGAAACCCCAGTTTACACAGACAATGTCAACAGACACTTCATCTGGGATGTCGATCCAGACATTTGTGATGCAGATTGCGAATGCAGAGCTTGCCACAAACCTGTGAAAACATCATGCAAACCAATTTCCTCATTCAGAAAGCCTAAGGACCCTCACAGTCCTTGGATTGGTTTACGGCCAATCAAAAACAGGCCTCTCCCCATCTATGATAGAGCTCTCCAAATCCTGAAAGAAGAAGGTTTACTCTTAGATGAACCAACAGAAAAATTGCTACCAACAGTCCCAATTCCTATTCCATGTTTTATGGCCTCCAGTTATGATAAGGACTTCCCTCCCCTGGAATCCTCATCAAATCCTGAAAGAAATTTATTCTCCAAGCCATTCGTCCAATCAACAGAAGTCTTACCTGATGGATCTTTCAAACAACCCTCCCAGGCTGAACTATTCCTCAACTGGCATACTCGTAATGCTACCGTCCAAAATAGGGTTCTTCACTCTATTGACCAAAAAATAGACAAAGTCTCCCATCATGTCTCTCAACATGACAACCAGCTACAACATCTTGATTCTACATTACGTAATATGTATACGGATTTGCAATCCAGAGTTTCTAGATTGGATGTTGATCTTCACCAGTATATCAGCCAAGGGTATTTTGGTCCGGAATTTGACAGCAAAGAAAGAGAGATCAGACATCTCAAGGACCAGCTAGACCAAATAACGAGAGACCACTTTACCAGTACACCTTACATCCCGAGGCCACATCCTTACTCCCCAATCCTTGATATTTTCGACTCAATCACCACCGCCTCCTTCAAGACCTCCTGACCATTCCCAGTTTTTCAAATCAACTGGAGACCTTTTTCGAAAATACCCACCTTTACCTACCGACCAACCTTCCTCAAGTAAAGACAAGAAAACCTCCTCATAAAAGAAAAAGGCACATGCTTCCCACAAACGCTCACCACCAAACCACCGAAAACATGCCTTCTACACATCTTCCCGTCAATTTTCCTCCCCATAAACCTCAGAAACAAATCCCGTAGAATTCTCTTCCGATTCATCATGGGAAACATATCACACCAATGAAACACCAACATCAGATTCTCCAAACTATTCAGACCCAGATGCCCTACCTGACCTTTCTCAAATCTACATGGCCACTAGACCTGACCCACAGCCATCTACCCAGACAGTTGCCACGTCTGAGTCCTCAGTAGAAACTTCTGAGGAACCACCTCCTATGGTAGACGAACCCCTGGACCAGAGAAATAGAGCACAAACATACAAGCTTTATTGATTTTCTGATTCCATTTTTTAAATATTATATAATTATATATATATTTATAATATTTTAAGAAGAGTAATGATTGTTTGGAAAAAAGTTTAAAAAGTGGATCCACTTTTACTTTTCCAATTTACCAATATTGTGGGGAAACGAGACCCAAATTAAGTGGATCCAAATAACAAGACCCATTTTTTAGGATGGAAACAAATGAGTCTTGTGTTTTGATCTCACCATTGTCGATGCTCTTATGACTTATCAATTACAAAGACTTTCCCAGTGGAACAATCCATTAATGAAACTAAGAAATATCTATTTTCAGTTGTTGATGGTCTTTGACGGACATAGCTTCCTAAATTGAATATCACGGCAATTAGCAAATTGCTAACTAATTGATTTAAAAGAAGGTGTATTATCAATTTAGTCCCAAACTTTTAGGAAAAGATCAATTTTTTAAACGTGTTTATTTTATTAGAACCTTTGATCCCTCATTTTTTATAAATACATTAATTTGGTCTTTTTGACCCTATTTTGACAGTCAAACCTGATAAAAATATGAATTGACTATTTTACCCTTTATAATTAATTATATATATATATATATATATATATATATACAAATAGCTCAAATAAAAATTAATTTAATGAAATTAATATATAATTACAATTAAAAAGAATTAAAAAAACATTTGATGAGATATGAAAATCTAGATTTTTTAAACAAAATCTAATTCCATGGATTAATTTCTTCATTTAAAAACTGAATTAAATATTTATATATACAATTAAAAATTTAAGAAAACCAAGAAATTGAAAAAAAAAAAATATCCAACCACCATTTGTACCTATTTTTTTTTAATCTAGAAATGAAACTAAATTCATCTCCTCATCAACATCATCATCAACACACCACGTCACCACCACACATATCACCCAAACACCCTCTCCAAACCCATTCATCTCATCAACAACATCATCAATTCATCATCAACACATCACTACATAAATTACCCAAACATCCTAACCCATCAAAACCACTCCACGAAATCAATCCCGATTGCCCCTCCCACCACCGATTGGCATTCAAACTTGAACAAGTTCAAACCAAAAGCAACGATGACAAAAACGTCGACCAAAAGGGGCAATGACGACCGGAAGAGTGACACCAACAGGTTCAATCTGGGTTCGATTGTGTTCCTCTCTCACTCTCATCATCCTCCTCGTTTGGTGTGGGTTCAATTCAGTCGGCGAGTTTGGTTCTGATCTCCTCACGGGGTGTTTTGGGGTGGCCACCAATGAGGAGACAGAGAGACTAGGATTTTTGGTTTGGGTTTGAGAAGATTTCAATGCTGGATTTGAGTGATGAACTTCTTATTTTCAAAAATTGTTATCCTAGTTTTTTTTTCAATATTTAATTATACAATTATCATATATATTTGTGTACAGAGAGTAAGTGGGTTTTATAGAGATATTGTTCTTAAGATTGTGGAATTAATTTGTGGTTTTTGTTTGTGGAATTAATTTGTGCAATTAATTTCTGGTTTTTATTTGTGGGATTTTATTGAAGAATTTTTGATCGTATTTGGAGACCGAGAAAGTGTAAGAAAAAAAAATCGGTTGAGGATTTTTATTTCCGATTTTTATTTTGTTTGTGGCTTGATGATTATGTTTGATAATGATAAAAAAATATATTGGATTTTGGAGGATGAACAATGAAGTGAGAGCAGATGATATTAAAAAAATCTGGAATTTTTGTAGTTAAAATTGAATGAATGGTTTCTTGGATTTTTTTTTTTTTTTTGTTGAGAAATTGGTGTCTGGATTTTTTAAATTGTTTAGAAATTGGTTTCTGGAATTTCGATGAAGAAGAGGATGGATCTCCACCATTTTTATGGAATTTTAGGTTTTTTAAAATTCTAATTATAAATATAAATATTTAATTCTCTTTTTTCTTTTTATTTTTTTTCTTTTATTTTATGATAAATAAAATAATGATTTTTTATACTTTTTTTACACATGCCATGTTTTTGATGTAAAGACAAAACTATCCCTACAACTGTTAAATTTGACTGACAGTTGATCAACAGATAAACCAAATTGATGTATTTATGAAAAGTGGGGGACCAAAAGTCCTAAAAAACCAAACACGCTTAAAAAGTTGAAATTTCACCAATACTTAGAGATTAAAACGATAAAATCCCTTAAAAGAATAACTAGATAGCATAAAGAATATGAATTAAAAGTTGAAAATTTTATTCTCAGTTCAAGTGCTCATCTTTTTAATTATAGTATATATAAACCAACGTCTCCCAATTCTATTGTGAGTGGGACTTAAACTCAAAACCTCTTATACAATGACAAGAGATGTTGCCAGTTATGCAGGTTCGTACCCACAAAAGAGCTAATATATATAAGCGTAGAGAAACACAAAAATAAGGAAATAATTTCAAAATTACAATCAAATCCAACCAAATTACATTGATTTCATAATAATTAGTATGTTATCTTAAATGGTTGAAAGGCTTTAAGGTCAAGTGTTACACCAGCAACAGAGCCAATTCCGGCCACAATAGAAATCATGAGGCAGAAAACACTCAACAATCGGCTACACACCCATTTGGTGCTCCACTTGGGAATCTTTCTCTGTGCAATGTGCATCTCAATAGGAAAATAAACAACCAATGGCCAAAAAATCAGTGCACCAAGAATTCCAAGAACATCATTGAACAAAGGCACCAGCATTGCAACTATAGTGGTTGCAAACACGAAAACTGTTCGCCAGACAAGCCGAAAGAGGTTCATTTTGTAACAAGGCTGGAAACCTGGGATTTGGAGGTTAATTTCCCTGGTTATGAATCTGCTTTGTGGATAATGTTTTGATGCTAGTTTTTCAATGAAGGAGAAAATTGGTTGGCAATAGACTTGGTAAGCTCCTAGGAGGTGGATTACAACGGCAATGTTGGCGATATCGAGTAACCAAAAGGGGTCATAGAAGGCAAATCCTGTGAGGAGGTTTCCAGGAGCCAAGTCTCCAACAGCTGCATAGCCCATGCAACCACAAAGCATGTAAAATGATGTGGTTATTATACTACTTATTAGGTTGGCTCTTTTCATTACTGTTGCTTCTGATGGTGGTGGGGATTTGATTGTGTCCTGTGATCAAACAAGCAATATTGCAAATAGAATCACTTCAAATTCAAAAATAGCTCTGTATCATTGTATGTACATGTGCTTCATAACCTTAATTAGAAGATTGAGCAACTTGCACAAACATTCCACGGCTAGACATTAGTCCTAATGGTACACATGGAACTCTTGCTCAAAATTTTACAAATCTCCCCTGCCGTTTGTTATTCACTATTTAAAGTTATCAGTTTAAGAATCAAGACGGTGAATAATAAATAGCAGAGGAGGTATGTGTAACTTCAAGCAAACGTTCCATATGCATGCAGTTATATCTAATGTCAGGGGTGTTTGTGCAATTTATCGTAAATAAAAAACTGTTGCAACTTGAGAAATAAAGTGTCAAGATACTTTTTTTTTTTTTTTTTTTTAGAAAGTCAAATACATTCAGTTATATATATTTTGATAGAAGTCAAGTTTTCCAACCTAATATTGTTCAAGTATGTATATAAAAATTTAAGGTTTGTTTATGGGTTGTAAAAGAACAAAAAAATACCTGAATTTCTATGAGGATGAAGGAGTAAGAATAAGAAAAAGCTATGTTACCAATAGCTTGAAAGCTCCTCCATATCTTTTCAGTTTGAGTTACACTTCCCACACTTATTCCCGTCAGACTACCCTTCACTATTCCACTTTCTAGTAATAATCAAACCAAAATTATAATTAGCAATAAGTTTCTTTCTAGTTGGAACAATTTAAAATGTATTCAAGAGAGATCTTACACATAAATACCTGCAATTTTGAGAAATGCAAAGCCAAGACCAATTGTAGAGTAAGTAAAAGACATGATTGCAGCAACAACTGAAAGCCACCATAGTTGATCAAGCCCTGGAATCTGAGATAGGAATATTTCAATTACACCGAACATTATCGTATATGGGTTCCCGGAAGTGTGACATGGCTTTTTCCTTCCACTCTTGTGAAAACAATTTGACCGGTGGATCGCCCTGTCAATTTCAACGACAGTCAAACCTGTCAATGATATGTTTCTGTAATAAATGTGAAAGTAGAATATTCGTATCTTATTGCAAAACTTTGGAGTATGTTATTGCAATTAAGCCATAAGTAAATGAATGAATAAAAAGTTAGAGTAGATTCAAGAGTACTAAACTACTCACATCATGCTGATAGAAGTTGCAATGGTGTAGCCAATGGCAATGCCAAAAAGATTTAGGTATTGAAACAACCCACAAATCTTGACCCTAACTCCTCCTGCAGGTAAATGTAAATATTGATCATGTGAAATACATTGGAAACCAAACTAAACTAAGCTGATGAGAGAAAATATGTGTACCAAGATTGGATCGAACAGCATCCATGTAAGTGTAGTTTCTGTTGCCATGAGAAGACCTATAGCAGTCGGCCATAAGAGAAGCAGAATAGTAATTGACAAACGCAAACATGAGCATCACACATAGACCACCAATCCATCCGAGCTGAGCTATTGCCCATGCCAATGAAAGCACTCCAGACCCTATCACTGCTGTTATTATATGTGCACTTGTTGTCAATACCGTCCCTGCACGTTTAAATTATTAACACTAATGACATCATCTCATGACTTATATATATAGTAAAAGAGTTTAGCTATTCACCGGTACGTTTTGGACGACCATCGTCATCGAAATATTTGGACTCAATAGTACTTTGTGGTGGAAGCACATGATCAACTTGATTGTTGTGGCTCTTTATGCCAATCTGGCCACCCACCTTTAAAAAGGGGATCAATTTGTGAGGAGAAAAGTGAGGTTAAATGGTCAAAATTGAACAATAGTATTTAAGCTCTAACAAATTAAGTCCTGAGTTTTCAACTATAACTTACCTGCATCCTCAGCTTTGTTGTTGAACTAGTAATAAAATACAACCGATTAGACAAGGAAAGAAAAAACTATTGAAGAGACGCTAATACTGTTGTTTAGAAGATGCAGTCTCTCCAAAGTTTGGTTTAACTCTAAAATGCATAAACATGTAATAGCTATATAAGGAAAACATGGGAGGCTCTAAGTATCTTCAGAAGGCCACCATTGATATTAAACATTAATTTTCAGTTATAGGGTTAACTTTTTAGGTGGAAGGTGTACTCATTACTCAGCAGAGTCGGCCCCTCCCACTCCTTGTTTACATATATACATGATCAGAGAGAATAAATTAAAGCCTATCTAATCAAGCCTATCATGCATTTTCATTCTATCTCATTGGTTTGTCTAATTATTAAATTATAATAGCATTACATATACAATGTTTCAAAAGTATTATTTGAATTATAAAATTATAAAGATCCTCATACCTCAACACTTCTTCATTTTGGGTGATCAGAATCACTCATCCCTCAGTCTTCATATATCGGATCATATATTAAAATAATAATATTTTTAAATAAGAATTTAACTGTAGGAGTCTTCTTTAAATATATATAGGGTATGTCCTTAGAATACATGTCACAAAACCATGAAAATAGAATCTCTGGAATGAATTCAACAGGATGCATTAGCAAGAAGAGACAGGGAGATGGAGGCACCACATATGATCACTTCAACTAACAAATAATTAAAATAAAATAAAATAAAGAATGCAGAAACAATTATGAAGTAGAATAAGTTGTTAATAGGAAATAGTATCTAATTCGTTCACTTTTTTTTAAAAAAAATTTCTTTGATTTGAAGGGATCATATCAGCATATCTTTGATTTCAGATAAAAAGATTTGAACGAACAAATTCTATCTTTAATAATATAAAGTTTCTTAAAAAATTAAATATGTATCTATGAATTGTCACCATATTCTATCTTTCATGCAATGGTCAACGAGTACGTCATGCACAGAAGCACAGAAAAGTTTATGAGCAGATTTATGGCCCATATTTTACGAACTGCTTCGTAAGCCCAAACCAAATGATGAATCAAGTATATAAAATATATTAAGGTTATTTATTTATTTTTATAATCGGACCGATTAAAAGGGAAAAACATTACATATGATAATATATTGAAACCAAAATGAAAGGGAGAACAATATAGAGAAAAGAAAATCGGAAGCAGCAGGGAGCAAAGGCCACAAAACATTAATCTAAATAAGCATGCATGCCTCAACCGAAGATAAAGAAATATGAACTAAACTAATTAACCAATCTATCAAGACCAGCGGATATCGAACAACACTGTCAGAGATAATCGTTAGAGAGATAGATGACTTGAATGATACTTTCTAAATCATTCCTTTCTGCATCAACATGAGCAGCCCAATTAGCAGTAAGACATAATTCTACTTAGGTTGTGTAAGCCATAGAATCAGGACTAATCATAGTCCGCACTACAGAAATAAGAGTATCCAATCTAACCAAAGGGGTTGAAGAGTTGGCAGCAAAACGAAGTTTAACCTTAGACTTTGGTAAGTGGAATCTGCAATCTAACCTTAGGATCCGACATAACAACGATAGAAGCCAAAGACGAGGTAATATTAACCAAACCCCGTTGATCAGAAGGGACTGTAGTGTTGATAGTAATCTTAGGAATAGAACTTGTCCCCTCAACTAGCAAGTAAGAAGCAGTATAGTGTTGGGGTTTATTCCCCTAAAACTTATAATTTATAAATATGAATGGAACATTAATAACAGAAGTAATTTATTCATTCTATAACTCTACACATTTATATCATGTGTACTTAACATCCAAGATTGTCGGATGTAATCTCTAACTGAGTGTATGAGTGTCATATACATACATAGGTTTTCAGCTTCAGATGAGCAATCTAAAAAGTCCGTAAGTAGCAAACAGAGTTGAGTACTTCATTTATGGCAAACAGAGCTGAGTACTTTATTTATGGTTAATCTACAGTTACGGTTCATTCCGTAATATACGGTAGTCTTATCATAGACTATTTATATGGTGATATGAGAACGAAGACACCTTATATGATGTGATCATATAGGACTGGGTCATGATCTATATTAATCTCTCACCCAAATCCGTTACATAATGAGATTCATATATATTGATAAATGATGGCTATATATGGGTGATCTTAATCTTAAGTGCCTTATCGACTCCTTCAGGTTAGATCGTGGTTTTTGATATACCATGGATGAGATCGGAGTTGCATTCCCAGTCAATAACTACGTATGTTGGAATCGCGGTTTGACTTGTGGCAGAGAAGCTAGGTATGTATACAATTATGGAATCCACTCCTTCTTGGGACAAGTAGATAGTAGTTCCCTTAAGTGTTGATTCGGGGCTTGAATAATTTGAGCGCTCTCTTTCTTCCGTAAAGGAAGCTTGGATTTATTGTTCATTAAAGAATCAATGATACTTAATGGAAAAGATATAATTAGAGATGTATAACGGACTTTATGACCTAGCTCTAATTATGAATTATTTGTGGAGGATCATACCATATGTAATGGTTATATCGATGGACATTAAGTTTTGATTTGTATAAAAACGGTTAATAGTAAAATTTGGTCAGGGGTCAACGAGAAATTTTCCACTTTCAAGGCATAAGTCAAAACTCATAATCGACGTTCATGAAACCTGGGTAGACCATAAAGCTACCCCATAGGAGCGGGGAAGGCCAGCCCGACTCAATCCTATCTAGCTTGCTTTCTGATAGTTTTGAAGGATCCCGCCCGATAAGGAGAATACGGATTCGTAGGATTGTGGCGGGATATCAGCGAATTCAAACCGACTTAGACCAGATATAAATAGGGCCAAGCATGACACAGAATAGATAGATATGAAAAAAAGAAGAAGTAGAAGTAGTAGAAGAAGAAAAACAGAAGAAGAACGACAGATAGAAGAAAAGAAAAGAAAAGAAAAGGGGAAGGTCTAAATTCTGTGTTCAGAACACGACCACCTTCATTTCCACTTTTCGACAAGCATAAAGTTGCCACCTTCCTAGATCCTAGAGAGACTGTGAGCATATGAGAGAGTGATATGTATATAGAAGCAAGTAATCATTAAAAGATCCCATTTGTATCGTTGCAATCCAGCCTCTCGTTTACCTCTAAAACAGGTCAGGTATCAACGGTACCGACCCCGGCCACCACTTTCGTAGTAGTGGTCTCGAGGGTGTTAGTAGGAATTTCTCATCCTAAGCAAATTTCCTGTTAACACTTTTTGGCGCAGTCTGGGGGAAACTCTCACACCACCATCTTTATATTCAAAAGTTTGTTATTTTACAAGAATCATGAGGCTCCGCTCCTCGCAAGGACAGTCGGGCGCATCAGGACAACCTTATACTACGTCAATATGAAAGGTCCTGAAGAAATGGAGGAAATCTGGGCTCCATAGCTAGGTTCCAACCCAACTAGTCAGTGTGCGGGCTCTGGATCCCCCTCTGGGAAATCAAGTCAAGCTTGACCAACAAGCGGCGGCCTATGTAGAAAAACATCCGCCTTCGACTGCTCGCTGAGGGTATTACTATCTAGTAAGCAGACCTTTGCAATCAGGGGGAGTCAAGCAGGCCCGTGGCTAGGCAACCCGTATTTGATCACCTGGGACCTACTCATCAGGAACCAGCTTGTAATAGAACGGGACTCCCAACCTCGATCAGGGATAGGTTAGGTCCCATGCCCCCCGTTCCCGAAGCTTTGTCACGCTACCAACCAAGGCAAGTCAAATCCACGGCGAACGTCCCTCTCTGAGAGCGGAGAGAGTTTCTCCACCCAACGAATTCAAGGAGGGAAGCCCAAAATAGGGAAGAAGAAAGTCAGTAAAGCCCCTGAACAGACCTCCTCCTCAGAAGAAACCGGGTAGAGGTCGCCAGTTCATCAGAAGGGTTCGATGGAGAGGAAACTGAGATCAACTTAAGGAAATCCGAAAGCAAATGCCTAAAGGACCAGTTGGCAGAGCTTCAGAAGGAGGTCCAATTGATGAAGAAGGGAAAGTACAAAGAGGACAAGAAAGATCATCTAAGTGAAATGAATGCTCCTTTCACTAGAAGGATCCGGGAGGCGGAGCTCCCGTTTAAGTTCAAAATGCCAACTGACAGATTCTCCGAGACTGAGGATCCCCTGAGCCACTTAGAGAGCTTCGTTTAACAGATGGAGGTCGAGAATACGACCAGGGCCGCTATATGTCAAATGTTCCCCACGACACTCACGGATTACGCTAAAATCTGGTTTATGAAACTACCTGCTGGTAGTGTGAATTCCTTCACCAAGCTATCAACCGATTTATGCTCACAATTCCGGGGAGTTAAGTCCCGATTGAAGGACCCAATCCATCTACAATATGTGATCTAGGAGATAGGGGAAACCCTTCGGGCTTTTGTCGAGCGTTTTCATAAGGAGGTCATCTAGATGGGGGTCTTAACTGAGAAAGAAACCCTTACCAACTTTAAAAGGAACCTGTGGGCGGGAAAGCTTTTCCGGTTTTTTTCCAAGAAACCTCCGAAAACCTACCAAGAAGCCTATGATCGGGCTCTAGAGCAGATAAAGGTCGACGAACAGCTCAAGGTCAAGATGGAACACGATGACATGAGAGCCGTAAAGCGACAAAAGAAGGAAACTCCCAGACCCGAGCAAGCTCAGAAAAGCCAGAACAAACCAAATAATAAATCAACATTCCACTTCCCTCGATCTCAACCCAAATCGGAAAGGTATCCAGAAAAACGAACTCCTCCTTAAGCTTTACTACCTCCCAGGACAGTGACCCCAATAGCTCGCGATGAGAGGGGGTACGATCATTACACTCCCTTAAATACGTCCCGTGAAACAGTCTATCTCGCCATTCGGGACAAGGGTTTGCTACATAAGCTCGCTCCCATGAAAGCCCCGGTCGATAAGAGAAATCGCTATAAATATCGTGACTTTCACGAGGACATGAAGCACAACACTTCAGAATGCTACAACCTGCGGAATCAGATCGAGGCTTTGATAAGAGGAGGATGTCTTGTGGATTTCTTACAGCAAGCCAGGGAGAACATTCAGACTGGAAGGGAAGTACAAGCCGAGATCCGAGATCATGCAGAGAAAAGAAAGGGGGAGCATGCGGACCTAATGCAACAGGTTCAGATAATACATACCATCAGCGGGGGGCCTACTCTGACCGGTACTTCCAATAGTTTCAGAAAAAACCATATGAGGAAAGTCCCTCTTACGGACAAAGGGCGGGATATTTTTAAGGTCGACCAAAGACCGACCAACCCCTCTCAGTTGTCACAGATCATTTTTACCGAAGCAGATGTCTACAACACCGTGCAGCCGCATGATTACCCCATGGTGATCACGATACAGATTGCCAACTACATGGTACGCCGTGTGCTCGTCGACACAGGCAGCAGCGTTGGCGTCCTGTTTAAAGATACCTTGGAAAAGCTAAACTTGAAACAGTGGTGTTACAATAGCTGCACTACCCCGCTATATGGGTTAATTGGGGACTTAATCACACCCGTGGGATGAAAAATCCTATCAGTGATCATTAGAGCCACACATCTCCAGGGTCCACCGATCACCCTGAAGACGACCTCATAATGCTTGACATGGAGGAACAAAGAAGAGAATGGGCCAGGGGCCATCCAGTGGATAAGTTAGAAGAGATTCCTGTCAGAGTGGGCGATCCCTCGAAGGTCGTCAAAATCGGAGCCACCCTTGAGCCGAGAGTGAAAGAGGGCTTGATCAGGCTACTCACAGAGTTCAACGACATTTTTGCTTGGAGTCATGTTGCGATGCCTTGGGATCCCGTTGACATTAGCTGCTCATCGATTGGCAGTGGATCCGACCTTCAAACCCATTAAACAAAAAAGGCGTCACTTTAACACCGAAAGAAATGTTGTGGTTCAGGAAGAGGTGGAAAAACTGACCCGGGGGGTCTTCATTCGAGAAGCACATTATCCCGAGTGGATCGCCAACGTGGTCATGGTCACAAAGGCAAACGGAAAGTGGCACATGTGTATGGATTACACCGACCTTAACCGGGCATGTCCGAAGGACAACTTCCCTTTGCCAAAAATTGATCAGCTGGTCAATTCTACCTCCGAAAACAAGCTTTTGAGCTTCATGGACGCATTTTCAGGGTACAATCAAATTATGATGCACCCCGCGGACCAGGAAAAGACCAATTTCATCACAGCGCAAGGTTTGTGCTGCTACAAGGTGATGCCTTTTGGGCTCAAGAACGCTGGAGCTACTTATCAGCGGCTAGTCAATCGGTTGTTCAAGCCCAAAATTGGGAGGTCAATGGAGGTGTATATCGACTACATGATCACCAAGTCTTCAACATCGGAAGGCCAACTGGACGACCTTTGTAGAACTTTCATCATCCTAAGGAAGAACCAGATGAGGTTGAACTCTTCCAAATGCGCCTTTGGGGTAACTATAGGGAAGTTTTTGGGCTTCATGGTCCATGAGAGAGGCATAGAGGCTAACCCGAAAAAGATCATGGCTATCTTGGATCTAGAATCCCCACGTCTCTTAAACAGGTTCAAGCCTTGATCGGACAGGTAGCAGCGCTCAATAGGTTCATCTCTCGGTCTACCGATAAGTGTCTACCATTCTTCAAAGCCATCAAATAGGGAAGAAACATGAAATGGGATCAGGAGAGCGAACAAGCTTTTCAAGCCTTGAAAAAATACCTATCAAGCCCTCCACTGCTGGTTAAGCCAAGTCCTAGAGAAGAGCTTCAAATATACTTGGCAGTTTCAGAAACCGCCATAAGCGGGGCCTTGGTCAAGGAATACGGGGATAGGGTCCAGCGACCTATTTACTGCGTAAGTCACGTTCTAACCAAGCCCAAAAAGAACTATACCCTGTTGGAGAAGCTCGCTTATGCTCTGGTGACCTCGGTAAGGAAGCTTCGTCCCAACTTTCATGCTCATTCAATAGCAGTGGTGATGGACCAACCCCTCTGTCAATTCTTACAAAGACCAGATGTTTTCGGAAGGCTGATTTTATAGGCCCTGGAGCTTACCCAGTTTGATTTACGGTACAAACCTAGGACCGTAATAAAAGCTCAGGCACTAGCAGACTTTGTAGCAGAGCTCTCTGTACCTTTAGGCCAAGCAACCCCCTCGATAGCAGATGTAACCCCCTTGAGGATTTCAGAATCTGACAACTGGCAGGATGTTTACGAGTCGTGGACCCTCTACACTGATGGGGCAAGCTGGGGGAGGAGCGGGCATAGTCTTAATCGACCCAGAAGGAACTGAGTGCTGCCACTGTTTCAGATTTGAATTTAAAGTCACGAATAATGAGGTAGAGTACGAAGCCCTTCTAGCAGGAATAAGGGCAGCCATAGAGCTCGGGGTTGATTACCTGAATGTTAAGAGCGACTCTTCGCTCGTGGTCAACCAAGTCTCCGGGGACTATCAAGCAAAAAGGGATAATATGATCGCTTACCTGAAATTGGTTCAACAACTCAAGAGCAGATTTAAGGGATTCAAAATCGAGCAGATACCTCGACAACTGAATCATCGAGTTGGCGTACTTGCCAAGATAGCTGCATATGGAGGCCAGACCTTACCTAATGGAGTCCCTCTTCAAGTGATCCCCCTACCTAGCATAATGACATGTAAGGAAGCTTATACCTTGGATGACAACCGTGCTGGATGGATCCGATAGTGGATTATCTACAGGATGGGAAACTTCTTAGGGAGCCTGATCAAGCTAGGAGAGTCAAAAGGCTCTCGGTCTGGTATTTTTTGGTGGATGGGCATCTACACCGGAAAGGAAGATCCCTTCCCATGCTTCGATGTCTACACCCTGATGATGCCAAGTGGGCTTTGAGAGAGGTTCATTCTGGGGAATGCTGGAACCATCTCGCTGGCTGGCTCATCGTTTTGATAGAAGAGTTTTCTGATCAAAGAACCGATTCAACCTCTCGTGGTCGTACTGGAGCTCAGCCAGTTGTGTTTCCATTCCGCTCTGGCTAGAGGTCATCTCCTGGACCAGGGCATGAGCCTGAGCCAGCAATCCCATGGCTCGTTCAGCCTCAGCCTCAGCCTCAGCCTTATCTGCCCGGCCACAGAGAGAAGCTACCTGATGTCCCATGGCTACTTGAAACTTGAAGGCCTACAAAGGGAATTCATGTTAGGAAATGGTAATTCAAACTACTGAATGAGGAAGTAAAAGCGACGATTACCTCAACTAGAATGACAGACCTTTTGGTAATCATGACGTCCACGGGCATTGAGGTCATCCTAGAAAGCCCGGCACCCGGCCAGAACGTAACAAATTGCTTTAGGACCTCGTCTTGACCCGCCGAGCTTGACTGCTGGTGGGGGCTAGAGGAGAGGATCTCAAGAGTACCGGCATCAGGATCCTTGGGAACTTGAACTACCAGGGATGCAGCTGGATCAGTAGAGGGGGATAATATGACTGGGGAAGCGTCAGTTGAAGCAGGAACCACTGGAGAGGGGACAGAGGTGGATGTATTAGTGGCTTGGGAAACGGGCCCTCCTTAGTTTAGATCCTTTGCTGCCCGAGACACAAGAACAGCCATTTTGGACTTAACCTGGGAAGACGATGGAGAAGGAATGAGCGAGGAAGCAGCCATAATGGTTGACCCCCTCCCCCATTTTTGAAGCAGCCGAGAAAGCTCCATGGGACGATCTAGAAGAAGGTGGAGGGTCAGATCTTTCCGGCTTCGTGAGAAGATGGAGCAACAACAAACACTGTTAAGAAAGGGGTTAAGATCATAAGAACTGAACCATTCAACTACCCAAAAGCGTGATAGAGCAAGATACTTACGAGGAGTAGCATCGGAGATCCGCAGGTACTTGTTCACCCTACGGGTGTCGAAGGGGTCAGCAGTTGGAAACTTCAAATTCAGATAATTTCTAGAGAGGATAGTTTTCAGCACAGCCTCAGACTCAGCAGGCAAGGAGTCCCGATCCTATGAAGGTTTGTCACTGAAAGCAGTGGGAACCGTGAGCTCATGACCATCAATGAATACGGAGCTCCCCCAGTCTCCCTACGCTAGTATCCACTCTTCTTTCCAAGCAGGGCCCTTCCTTGAAGCCCCAGGGATGATGAAATTGAATTTATTCTTGACCATGGCGTAAAATTGAACTCGAGGGACCCCAGCCAGGCTCCCAATCTAGAAAAGGAAAGCAAGTTCATCTGCCCCGGGCTCTCTACTTATTTTGATGAGCTCGCATTGCTTTCTCCACAGCACAAGGAAGCCGATTATGTGCCTCTAAAAGCCAGGCGTCAACTGGAGAGGAGCTAATTGAAGGGCATTGAGGGCCCGTCGTAAGGTAGGATAAATAGGGAGCCTTACCCCTCTCTCAAAGGCTGCAACATGGATATGAAGTACTCCTTTGGGTGGGCTGAAGACATTGTAATTTCTGTGGGGGACTGTGAGAGAGACGGTGTTAGGGATGCTGTATTTATCCCGAAGGTGGCCAATCGACTGAGGGTCAACAGTAGAATCAGGAATGACTCTGGATTCTAAAGGAAGAGTCATCGCTGAAGGAAGCCCCGCCACCATAACCTGAACCTTCCCGACGGTGTCGACCCTCTCCCCAGCATCAGAATCCTCGTCAACTAAGTTTAGAGGGTTGTCGGGCTGATTTGAGAAGCCAAAGCCGATGGAGACGTTCCTACTAGAACGACAGAGCTGACGGATCGGGGAGGAGTCCTTGTCACTCGAAATTCCTCGCACCCATTTCTGAGGAAATAGGTTAGAGCCTCCAGTGCCCTCCACCAGAGCTTCGATGCAATCAAAAAAGTTTGACATGGCTGAACGAGGAGAGCTTGAAGGTAGATGAAAGACGGTGGTGAGCTTAGAAAGAATAACGAGCAAGAAAGAAGGAATCTGAAAATTTGAAAATTGAGAGAAAGCATGAAGAAAGCGATGGTAAGGCCGAGTTTAAATAGAGGTTAGGGTTGTAACGACGTCGACGATATTCTCGGGAAGATCACCTAGAGCCATGGAGAGAGCCGCAGTGAAGTCGTTTTTCCTCAAAGAACACACAAATTCAAATTCAAATTCAATAGTGGGTCATTAATGAGAAGATTTCATTCGAAATTCTCATTAATTGTTTTATAACGGAAAAAATTTCCAATAAAACAAGGAATCTGACTCCAACCCTAACTCTAACTCCGGTGTTCAAGTCAGAGGGGACTTTTGTTAATATTAAAAATTGGCTAGGGGTCAAAGAGAAATTTTCTACTTTCCCGCCACAAGTCAAAACTCATAATCGACGTTCATGAAACCCTGGTAGACCATAAAGCTACCCCACAGGAGCGGAAAAGGCCAGGCCGGCTTCAAAACTATCAGAAAGCAAGCTAAGCGAGACTAGGATGAGCCCCACACGAACTCTGGAACCCGGGCTTCTCTAGGCCACCTATCGGGGAACCTCAGTTCCTGAGGTCGAGCTCCTCAACCACCCTGTGAAGGCCATGAGGGGTCTCTAAGCTCAAGAGACATTCGAAAGAGACCAGACAAGAAAAGTAGGCCCCCTTCGGGTTAAGACTTTCAGAGGACAAACTTAACAATAGTCTTAGACAGAAGCCCACCAACCTCTCCAAAAGCCCGCTGTCCCTGCTGGGCATGAAAGAGGAATCATACCTAAATCCACACTACCCCGGCTATTTTCCAGGAATGTCTATATGGACACCTCAAGCTCCCAAGGGTCAGGGAAAATCCATCCCAAACTTCTAAGAACAGAGTCGAAGCATGGATCTACCTCGCTCTATAAGACGACGGGCAGCTAGCTCGGTGACCTCCATGAAAGACCATGCCGCGATAACATACAATATCTTATCTATGTGATAACCAACATTAAATCCGTATACGTGTGAGTCAAGAGTTTGATTCCTAAAAGAAAACAAACTCATTTTCGTTAATAATATCATCGCTTCCGCTATTTACTCGGAGTCACAACTTTTAAATAAAGGATCTCCCCCGATAAGGAGAAAACGGATTCGTAGGATCGTGGCGGGATATCAGTGAATTCAAACCTACTTGGACCTGATATAAATAGGGCCAAGCATGACACAGAATAGATAGATATGAAAAAAAAAAGAAGTAGAAGTAGACGAAAAACAGAAGAACGACAGATAAAAGGAAAGAAAAGAAAAGAAAAGAAAAGAAAAGAAAAGAAAAGAAAAGAAAAGAATAGAAGAGGGGAAGACCTAAATTCTGTGTTCAGAACACGACCACCTTCGTTTCCACTATTCGACATGCACAAAGTTGCCACCTTCCTAGATCCTAGAAAGACTGTGAGCATATGAGAGAGTGATCTGTATATCGAAGCAAGTAATCAATAAAAGCTCTCATTTGTATTGTTGAAATCCAGTCTCTCGTTTACCTCTAAAACAAGTTAGGTATCAACGGTACCGACCCCGACCACTACTTCCGTGGTAGTGGTCTCGAGGGTGTTAGTAGGAATTTCTCATACTGAGCAAATTTCTCGTTAACAAAAACATCTACAGTTACGAGAGTGCTAGTGGAGTAACTCTGAGGTTAATAATCATGAAATATTAATTAAAGAGTTTAATTAATTTTTCTAAGGATTATTGGAACTCAAGACTGTGGGTTCATTAGGTCCCATTGTTAGCCCAAAACGTTGATGGTAACAATGGTCACGGTTAATTATGTTACGAAAGCAATAAGAACTTTATTCAGGGAATTAATTAAATAATTAGATTATTTAATTAATAAATTAATAAATTAGAATTATTAATTAATTTTAATTGGAGGTTGTAGGTTCGAACCATGACCGAGACAAAGGATAAAATATTAAGATTATTTTATTTCTTAACTAAGTCAAGCGTTCAAGTCTTAGTGGACTAGGGTTATGTAGGATTTGGAATCATATACTACCTTTGACACTAAAATTCTAAGTATTTTATTGCAAATAGGATTAATGCTTTGTTTTTTTTATATATATATATTATAAAAACAAGAGGCATATATATATATAGCAATTGAAGACGCAACACTACACGTGAAACAAAAGAAAAAAAGAAGAAAGAAACAAGTCAAGGTGCATGCGGCCAAAAAAAAGAAAAACAAAAAAGAAAAAAAAAGTTTATTTTTTTCATTCAAGATGGCCGAATTCTCTATACACAAAAGCAAGAGTTGTTTTGTGTTGTTTCTACAACCTCCATGCAACTTCCAGAAGCCCATGATATGCCCACACGTAATTACCAAAACCTGAGAGATAACGAGAAAGATCTGGTGGTCTCGGAAAGTTATATCAAAAAATGAAAGAGCGAAGGAACGAAGGAGTTAGTCTGTAGGTATGATTCGAATCTTACCTATTATTTATTATTATATATTGTATATGGTTCGTAAGGTTGTTAAAATGTTTTTTAAAAAAGTTTTGAAATCACTTCCACTGCATGACTCTAAGGCTTACATATGGGACCTAGAACCATCGATCTACACCCTTTGGTCGATCAAACCCTATTGATCAATTGGGTCCTGCAAAGGAGAAGTGGCTGCATAGCTACAGGAAAATCAAAAGTAACATGAACCGAGGAACTAACCGATTTAGAAATAGAACCATCAATCAAAACCCGCTGGTAATTCAAATCTTGTTGATCAATTGGATCCATTCTAGGAATTGAACTCGTCCCCTTAACCGGCACAGAATCCATAGAAGAATGAACCACAACTGAATCTTGAATGGAAATATTTAGATCAAGAAGAGAGCTCGTCTCATTAACTTTAGGACGATATTCTTGCCTAACAAATTAGTGATTGCGAGATTGCCGTGAAGGTTCTCGCTTTTTTGTGATCCGTATTTTCGAAGGTAGTCTATTCCAAAACAGTTAGCAGATGTATGCCTAATAGAGCTGGACGAATTACAGAAATCAGGAAATTTCTCATAGTGAATAGAATTAAATAAACAAGCACCGTCTCGTTAGAGTATAAGAGAATCAAGCAAGTTGAAAGAAAGGTCCATATAAATAAGCACTCTAGTGTAGTGACCCTGATCTCCTTCAACGGTTCCTTATCAATTTTAGTGGCGCTCCTATACCCCGAGCAATGTCAGATAAATTTTGGGGTTGCCAATATTCCCAACCAAGTTCTTAAAAACGAACCCAAACTTGTAAATTTGTTACCTTTAGCTTGTAATGATTAAAATCAGGTTGACATTGATGCAGTCTTATAATTCTTGTCTTTAACATAATCGAGCTAAAATATCAGACTTTCTTTTAATCTTAAATGTTAGAAAACAATATGTTATAATATCCTTTACCCAATGATATATGATATCAGTCGACAACGCAAAGAGATCAACTAAAGTTGTAGTTTCAATTTCAAATAATGGATTTTCCTAGAAGTATCCCCTTTAGATAAAATAACATGACCAATTACTGATGGTTTGCACATTGCAACACGCTCCGGTATAACGATTCATTAATGAAATTAGCCAAAAAATTCTTCTTTTTAGTTGGCATGTTGGGAAAAGAGTGCATGGAAGAGGAGATTGAATGAGATGACTTTTTGAGCACGTCCACAAAGGAAGGCTTCACCGTCAAGTCAGAGACGTTGGAAGCAGCTGCAATGGGCGCTAGTGAAAGCAAATCTACAAGAGGCCCTACGACCTATTGTTGCATCAAGATATCAGGGGAACTCAAGGCGAGCGACAATGGTTGAGACAAGACAGTCACAATAGAATGTGAAGTCGGGATCTGAGCCGACGTAAGAAGTGGATCATAGGGTAGTGTGCATGGTCCGTTAGTGGGCGTAAATGTTGATGGTGTCTTAGACAAAAAGCTGTGCAGCTGAGACAATTGAGATGAAGGTGAGCAAGGGTGAAGGCACTCATAGACTAGACCGGGCTACTACCCGTTCTAGAAATTTGAATATATATATATATGTAAATTAAATTACAAAGTTAAAAAAAGTGTTTTAACTTTTAACCGGCTCAAAAATTTGAGGTTGTCCCCATTGGTATACCCTTTATATCTACACCATATGGTTATGAGTTCGAGTCTCTCTTTTTTTTCGCATACCTTGAATTATTTTTGAACATCTCCAAGGGGTTTAAGAAATCAAGCCTCATAGTTTAATTAAAAGAGGAGCGACATTTTTACAGCTCCAATAGATCCCTTAAAACCTTATTAATTGTGCTCTAGTGGAGCTCACCTATTTAATTAAGGGGAAGTATCATCGGAACACAAACCCCCTTAGTGCCCATATACAACTACATTCACCCTTAATTAATGGGTCTCCAAGTCCTTAGAGATGTTCTTAATATTTCAAAAAGAAAAAAAAGAACTTATAGCAGGCTCACTAGTCTCACTCAAACACATTAGTGAACGCAATTGTATTATAGGTGATTTTTTTGTTATATTATATATATATATATATATATTGAGTATACACATTTTAAAAAGTAAGACTCACTACCTTCGATATGTGTAACCTTTATATATTACTTAAACTCATTCGATCATTTAACTTACAAAAAAATATTTTGTAAGAATGTTTAGTTTAGCCCCCATAATTAAAATTCACTGAAACTACTACAAAAAGTTGAAAGACATCGGTTTTCCAAAATTTTATAAGCGGTGTAGATTTAAGGGATGTAGAAAAAAAACAAGACAAAGACATTGGTTTTTAACCGATGTAAAGATTTTAAAAACACATCAGTTATACATAAAACCGACATCGTATAACAAATGCATTACAAAAATTAATCCCACTATCCGACCGCTCCACCATCCAGCCTATAGCCCACTTCTGATGATAACGATAATTAATTGTCGTTATGAGAAATTGAACTTTAAACCTCAAGTCCAAGTATGATGTGCCTTTATCACTTGACTACAAGACTTGATTTGTTAAGAATTGCACAATAATTATATATAACCTTTATGAGTTTTTAGAAAAAGAAAAAAAAATTGTTAGATAAATTTAAATTTATTCAACTACCTAAAATTTTAATTTCTACGACAGACATATTAAAAACAATATTGAAACTTTTAATAAAATTATATATTTTTTAAAATATTTATAGTCGAGTTATGGATCTATACTCGGTATAAGATTATTGGCATCAATTGTAATAAACAAGATTTGAAATAAAACTCTCACTACATAGGGATATTTCTGTACATACTTCTGGTAATTTAATACAAAAATGTAATACTCGGATTCGTAATTTATTTGGATAATTGATTTATTAACGTTTCTTTTAGTATGAAAAAGAGGGTGCAAAATAAATATAAAAAAATAAAAAAATAAAAAAATTTAGAAATAAATGATTTAAAGGTAAATTTAATAAATTTAAAATTTTACTTATCCAAAATAATAATAATTTTAATTTATTTAAGAGATCAATTTTAATGGAAACCAATATCTTTTATAAAATAAATTCATATCGGTTTTCCTAGAAACTGATGTCTTTTTAAACTGCAATATTTAAGACATTAGTTTTTTTTATGAACCGTTATCTTTTATAAAATAAACCCATATCGGTTTTTCAGAAACTGATGTCTTTTCAAACTGTAATATTTAAGACATCAGTTTTTTTATTTACCAATATCTATTTTTTTTTAAAAAAAAAATCGGTTACCTAAAAACCGATGTAAATCACCGATGTCTTTTAACATTTTTGTAGTAGTTGCAAAGGCTAGAGAATGGAGATAAGGTGAAATGTCAAGAAGAGATCGTGCAGGTGATAGTGTCGCCATGACGGCAACCCTAAATCCTAGAAAACGGGGTTGTCCATTCATATGAAGCGGCTAGGGTTTCAAATAATATATCAAGTAAAAACATTAAGGATGAAATATACAAACACGGTTAATGAACTTCATTTCAATGTCGATAGATCCTCAATTGAAAACCTGGGAGATGCTGGTATAGGTGGTGTTCTTAGAGATTCATGTGGTAAGGTAGTTTGTCTGTTTTCATTCTATTTAAGGATTATAGATTCAATAATGGCTGAAGTCCTTGCCATCCACAGAGCGTGCCATTTAATATCTTCAAAGCCTTAATTAGCTGGTAGATTTATTACTATCATTAGCGATTCGAAATCAGCAGTCTCGTTGGCTCATGATAAGGATTTTGGAAGTCTCAAGCAAGTAAATTTGATTTATGACATCAGAAGTGCACTGCAGCATATGGTTGGTCTCTCAATTTGTTTTAGACAGTGGATCGAATTCTTTCACAGATAGTTTGGTGAAAGGAGGTTTATGTCAAAGTGGGGATAAGCTTGAATGGTGTGACTATTGATTGGGTGGTTAAGTTTTAGCTTTGCAACTTCTAATCTGGTCGTTTTTTGTTTCTTTTGTTGTCTGCAGTTGTGTGTTTTTTTTTCTTTTTTCGGCTGTGTTGTGCTCTGTTTTGTTTCGGCCCTCTGTTTTGGGTTGGGTCTGTTGTTTTTGGTTAGTTGGGAAAGTTTGTTTTATGCCTCATTGGGCCTTGTTTTCTAATAAATTGAGCTCTCGAAAAAAAAATACCAAAAGATAAATTAGAGGGGTAAATAGGTTTTCAATCCTATATTCAATCCCTTAAAAACAAACAAAAATTTGTTCCTCTAAATAACTTATATCACATCATATTAAAAATATGAAAGCATATATAGACTATTGAAAAACATATTCAATTAGGAATGTCAATTAAAGTTTACAATTTATAAGTGAAGAAATCTAATTGAACACATAAATTAACTAACACTTGTATTTATATATATATATATATATATATATATATATGTCCAATATATACAAATACAAATGAATGAATAAATGAATATATACAAATAAGTAAATTACTAACAAGATAAATGATATATATGTTGTAAATGAATCGAATAATAAACAAATAAGAAACAAAGATGAGAGGCGAGAGAACGAGAGAGAGATATATTTTCTTTATATTGATTCTGGAGCACACAATAGCAATTACAATAGAAATGAAATGTTTATAATCAACTGAAAGTCCACTTGATTCACCTTTGAAGTAGAAGAGAGGCGGTCATATATTGCTTGGATGAGGTTAAAGTAACTTCTGGTCAACAAGTGGTACACATGTGTCATGAAGTCAAGTGAAGAGATGATGAGGTACTAGGCGGTGGAAAATCCACGTTTAATTTATAACACTGTGCCTTGAATTTTCATCACTTGTATTTTAAATTATTAGGGAAAATCCAATAGGACAAAAGCTTTATCAAAAAAATATATACAATGATCTTCTGGATCTTATATTGTTGGACGGTCTCAAAACTATCTCATTAAAAACCCTACCAGAAAAATCCAGTGGGATAAAACTTGATCGATGGGAAAAAGAGTATAGTGTATATATGTCAAGAATTATTATTTTCTTCAATACATCTCACATTTATATTTTGATAGAAAAAACCTAGTGGGATAAAAACCTCAGTAAAGATATCCAATGATATGTCGGATCAAAGTAATATTTATGATGATCTTTTTGATCAAGGTAATGTATATACAATGATTAGAAAGATCAAAGTAATCTTTACAGTAATCTTTACAGTAATCTTTTTTATCAAGACAATATATATACGATGATCTACTGGATCAATGTGACATTTGTGATAATCTTTATTGTTGATGTCGATTTCTGGATTATGTCAGAAAAGCCAACAAAGATTGGATTTCGGCTATTGATTCAAAGAGAAAGAGATTCAGAGAGAAAGAGATTCAAAGAGAGTAACGAAGACAAGTTTTACGTGGTAAAACTCCGATGTCCGGAGAAACGTCCACGGGTGATAGAAGGATCAACCAAGCCAAAATCCACTATGAAAATATGATGTTTACAAGCTCTCGATCTCTATTTTTTCTCTCTGTATTTTTCTGTTGCTTGTTGTGTATGTTATATTGCCTATATCTTTTGGAACCATATTATGGGTCTATTTATATGCTTATAGAACCCTAATATGCTTTGTACAAGTAATACAAGATCTTTGTATTTAATTGTGATTCGGTTACTTGCTTGAGGTTGATTTTTCTTCTTTCCTGTTTCGGAGTCTCTTATGGAAATCGAGTGGGATTCTAGTAGTGCAGTTCAATTTGGACTTGTTTCCTTATAAGAATGTAGTCTTCGTAAATAAATCAAGTTATTTCCTGATTGGGGACTCTACTAACTTAATGTTCCATTTTATTTGGGATTCCTTCCTGATGGATATCTTCGCGTATTTAATGACTTAATCCGTGTGAAATAAGCACCAAGTCCTTACTCGAGTCGTATTTATTCACGAGTAAGAGTAATACCTGATGGTCCCGAGTAGCGCTGTTTGAGCCCGAGTGGAAGCGTTGTTTAACTAGTACCGAGTGTTGTTAACTGATCCCGAGTAGGTTTCATTCAATATATGCTTACTCGGGCTTTCTTCTCTTTAATGATTCATCGTAGGATATTTCCTGAGTGCTCATTTGGGGGTCCACCTGGCTATTTTCTCCTTCCTGTCAATGACGTGTATGCTTGGTAAAATTCACATACGACAATACCCCCTTAAAATATTTTTGTCGAGTAAATTTCATTTCGGACAAGAGTATTTTAATCGTCTTAATTTTTACTCGTCAGAATAGCCGTCTTGTCATAATGGCGTGTCTTAATGGTGACCCTGTAGTTTCGATTCGCTTTATTACGCGAGATCTTAAATGATGGCGACGTTTTGAAGTCCTGACGGTCGAGGGCTACTTCTTGTTTTGACACGCGTCCTTTGTCTCTTCGTTTTTCAATATCATTTATGAGAAATTATTTTTGCTTTCCCCAAACGCCGCCTAAGTCATCGAGTTTCGTCATAAGTTTTTTTTCCTGCCTTGAAATCCTAGGGTTTCGTGCCGTCTCTTCTTTAAATTCTTTGCTGAGAGACATCGTTGGTTTATTCTCAATAATTTTCAGCAGAAATTCCTTTAAAATCAGATTTCTTTATCCAGAAGTTCACGATTCTCCGTTTGAAGATCTTGCATCAATCTCAATTCAAGGTTAGTTTTAATGGGGCCATCTTCCCGCCATCGTCTCTTTAAAATCGCTTTTGATGCATTAGAACGTGGGGATTTCCAGTTAGTTTCTTACATTAAACGATTACTGGGGGATATCCCAATAGATGAGCCTCCATTTTTAGAGGTTGATGTTTCTGGGGTTCACCCTGATGTCACTTTCAGCCCTGTATCGAGTTCTCCATCTAGTTCTGATTCTGATATTTCTGATCACAGGGTATCTTTTCGAAGGATGGGTAAACATCAGAGCAGAAGTAAGGTATACAAGCACGGCTCGAGCAGCGTTCAGACCAGGGAACATATTGCTAACTAGGGTGACGTTGATGAAGTGTACAGGGCGTCTCGTCTTTCATTTTCTGACACTCGCCCGAGCGGCTATGATATTGAGCCGAATGTGGTCGGGCCAGCTGAAATAGAAAAATATTTCTCCCGATTCGACTTGTCTGACTCGGTCACTTTGGTTCCTGCGTGGTATTGAGCCGTATGGAATCCTCCTGAGGGTATGGTCGCGATTTATGGATCGATGCTATGTTGTGGTGTCACACTTCCCTTTCAGCCTTTTATTGCCTGGTTTTTGGCTGAAGCAGGGATAGCCCCAGGTCAATTGGCCCCAAATAGTTAAAAAATTCTTGATGTGCATGTGGCACATGTTCAGTCGAATGAACCTTTCGCCGCCTTCCCCGAATGAAATCAGGCATTTCTTTACGTTGAGGCAGGTTAGCAAAACGGGGACCTATTTTCTTGCATCTACTCCATCGGACGGTTGGGTCCCCAAATAAGCAAAGGTGAATCGGGAGGTCGATGCTTCTGATGACCCAAAAAAGAAGGGTTTTGTATGTTGATTCCCTACATCTAACAAATTTTGGAAGAACAGTTGGTTTTTCACTGGAGGGGCTCTCGGGCTCAACGTCACTGTTGGATCTGGGGATTCCCAAACGGTGTTGAGTGTTCCCCCGAAGTGTGGAACAAAAATATAATTGATTATAGTGATTCTGAGCTGAAGAGGCTGACTCAGGCAACTGTTCGTACTCTGGAGAAGAAGAGCAAGAGCTACCTTTTTAAAGAGGAGGATTTGATAAAGCTCGGTTTCTTCAAACAAATTTCGGGCTATCGCAGGCGATATAAGTAACCCGGCGCCCTTTCTATTGTATTTTTCTGCTTTTTATTTTCTTTTCTCACATGAATCTTTTTTTTTTACTAATGTTCGATACCGACGTCGTCAGCGACCTTCAAGCTCGCCAGGTGAAGGCGATTCTGCAAGCGAGTAGAAAGGAAGCTTCCCGTCATGGCGATGAAGGTATTGCTCCACCCGAGCCTGATGATGAAACCGACACTGCTGAGGAACGAATTCCCGAGTGCGTTGATCAGGGTGCTCAGCCTCTTACTCAGGATTTTGCTGGTCCAAGTGGCAAGAGTGAGCCAGCTGACACCACCCTGCCTGATAATAGGGAGAGGCAATGTGAAGACCCGTGTGAAAAACTTGTTGGACAGTTTGAAGCTGGCGACGGTGGTAACATCTTGACGGATCAAGTGCCTGCAGGTGCAGAATTCTTTGAGTCTTTTTAGGAAGATCCGCAGGAAGATCCTACCGCTGATCTTAACTTCCACCGTTCTCGGGGTGAGAAGCGAAAGGCAGTTAGTTCACCATCTCGTCCCCTCAAAGTTCCTCGGGTAGTCTCATTTATTGATTCCAGTGATGAAGATGTTACGGATGAGATTGCTCCGAGTGTTGGTGCTGGAGCATCAGTAGATGCGGCCGCTTCAAAACCGAGAAGGGCTTCTTCTACCCCTAAGGTTAGAGATATGGGGGCTGAACCTTCGAGGGTTCCTTTAAATCTTTCTCCTCGAGATATACTACGGGAGATGTCCTCCGGTAGGGCTTTTATCGGGGAGGACTGCTGGAGCGGTTTTAGAGATGGTTTTCTGTCCGAATGTCTTCAAAACGTTTTCAACGGTGCATCTTATGTAAGTTAAATCTGACTTCTTTATTGTTTTGCTTCTGCCAGATTTCTAAATATATTCCTTTACAGATGGTGGCCGAATTTGTTAAGCTTATTCAGACGCAGCAACATCAAGCCGATCGAATAAGGCGTCTAGAGGCTCAGCTGAAGGCTGGTGAGGAGGGTCGTGCTCGAGCCGAGAAAGCTTACCAGCAGGATGTCGGTTTTGTACAAATATTTGCCGACCATTGTCTGGCGAAGCAGGTTGAAGCTGAGGACAAGGCATCTCTGGCAGAGGAGAAGGTTGCATCACTTCAAAATCTTTTATCTTCTGCTGAAGAATCCATGCTCAAGGCGGAGCAGGAGGCGGAGCAGGCGAAGTCGGCGTATGACCAAAAAATCGAAGATCTGGAGCTCCAAGTGCTGACAGTTGAATCCCTTTCCCAAGAGGCCAGGTTGGAACTTGAAGTCCAAGGGGTAGATCATTTTAAAAGATCCCCTGCTTACGATGCCCTACTTCTTCAGGAATTTCAACGTGGGCTAGTTTCGGCCGGCGAGTTCTTCAAAGTTAAGAATAGGGCGATTGAGAAGGCCCGAGCTAATTGGGAGCTGTCAATCAAACATCACGTGAACCGGTCCTTGGAATCTCTTCGGATTCAGATGAATGAATGGAGAGCCTACTGCCGTAGTCAAGGCAAAGAGCCTCATCCCATGCATTTAGAGATTCCGTTCGAGCATTTTCTCTCGACCTTTTATGCAAGTCAAGAGTCGGTAGAGGGTGTAGTCCCGGAAGTCGGGCCTGTCCCGGGTGAGGATTACAGCCAGTGGATGGATGATACTGTCGACGATATCACTTGGCCGTCTAATGAGAGCCTGCTTCGTGAGTACGAGATGATGCCAGATCCGAGTATTGGCAAATACTCGAAATCCGTGCAACCTTAATTTTGTAAAATTGTAGAAAATTCTGATTATTTTTTACTTGTACAGAACCATTCTTTGAACTGTAACCATTCTTTTAGGAGCAAAAAAAATCTATTTTATTTTGAATTGAATGGTCTTGATCTATTCATTGCTGATTGTTACCGAGTGCTGTATTAAACTGGCTGATGTTCGGGTAACTTGACCGAGTATCTTATTAAACCGATTGTTACCCGAATGACTTCCATTGCCAAGTATCTTATTAAACTGACTTCTTCGAGGTTCGGGTAACTTAACCGAGTATCTTATTAAACCGGTTGTTACCCGAATGACTTCAATTGCGAAGTATCTTATTAAACTGGCTCCTTCGAGGTTCGGGTAACTTAACCGAGTATCTTATTAAACCGGTTGTTACCCGAATCACTTCAATTGCCAAGTATCTTATTAAACTGGCTTCTTCGAGGTTCTGGTAAATTAACCAAGTATCTTATTAAACCGGTTGTTACCCGAATGACTTCAATTACCAAGTATCTTATTAAACTGGCTTTTTTGAGGTTTGGGTAACTTAACCGAGTATGTTATTAAACCGGTTGTTACCTGAATGAATTCAATTGCCAAGTATCTTATTAAACTGGCTCTTTATTATTAACCGAGTCATCTTGAAACAGGCAAGTTTACACTTGTGTTTCATACCCGGTTGCTACCCGAACATTACATCAAGGCTCACCATGATCATACGTTCGAGTCCTTACGCAATACCAAGGACGTCTACACAGTTTTTATGCGCAAGGGTTTACCGAATCGTTGAGCTCTCTTTTTTAAAAAAAAAAATTGCTTCAACACAGCTACGTATTTCACCGAAATTTCTCCCGATAGCGTCCCGATCATTTTTCTAGAGTCTGGTGCATCTGGTTTGCCTTTTTACGAAGGTCATTTTGACCATGCTCGGCTGGCATGCTCCTACGAGCTTCTCCGCCCATTCTGGATTTGATGGTCCCGAGAATTCTATTTGCATGTTCATATTATCATGCTCTGCTTCCATATGTTCTTATTATCATATGCCTTCTTTTGGAAATCCCGAGCTATATGCTATTCTTTCGGAAATTCCGAGTAGTTTTATTTATTACTGTAAAAAATCAATAAAGATTTAAATTACAGTTTAATATTTATCTTGACTAATATTGTCCTGACTAAAAAAAAAGAATAAAATATTTAATATAAATATATATAGTTTAAGGATAGAAAATCTTCAGATATTGGGCATTGCATGGTCGGGGTAAAACCCCTCCATTGGGTCAAGCAATCCAATGAGCTCCATGGCCGACTATTCCAAAGATCTTGTATTCTTTAAGCGGATTGGTGAGGTCTTGCTTGATTTTTCCTCCCAATTAGCCCCGATCTTGACCACCTTATCTGGTTCTTTTAATCACTTCAAATGGTTTTGCTTTGGATTCATTTAAGTCCTCCATTGGATCCAGCTTGAATGATAAGGATTCTTTACACTGATTTGGCTGCATTATGGTGCATGCATGTTCAGCATCATTCTTGCCTTTGTATACTGACAGGTTTGCTCTTCTGGCCATCTCTTGAGATCCCTTGACTGTCCCGACCCCCTGGTCTGTCGGGAACTTGATCATTAATGCATAAATGGCGGTTACAGCCCTTGTTTTATTCAGAAATGGCCGACCCAATAATGCATTATACAGCCAATTGTCTAAGTCAACTTCCACGAAGTCGAGCAGGATTGTCCTCTGGTAAGATGCTGTTCCAATCTTCACAGGCAGTTTTACCGTCCTGAGTGACCTGACTTCTATCCCTCCAAACCCCCTTAATGGAGTATGGAAAGGCTGTAAATCTTTTCGTTCTAGCCTTAGCTAGTCATAGACAGCCACATTGAGGATGTTTGTTGAACTCCCATTATCTATTAAAATTCTCCGGACTTCCCGATGGCCAATCCGGGCACTTATAACCAAGGCATCATTAGGCCGAACATCGACGCCATGGGAATCTGCCTCTGTAAAGACTATCGGGTACCATCCTTCCTTCACCTTTTTCGGGTCTGGCTCAACCGAGTTTACGTCAAAGTTATTCCTTGCTTCTATTGCTTCTCTGATTTCCTGAGTTCGTTCTCGGTTGCTTTTCCCGGTAGAGGGTCCTCAGTATATCGTATGTATTACCTGATTGGCCTCGGGACTAGGCCATTGATTTCGTCCAGAGTGATCTGCCTTAACTTCTTTCTTAGTTTCTGATTTCTCATCTTTTTTTAAGATTACATCTCGCAAGTGCCCTTCCCGAATAAGAGTCTCTATGTAATCTCTGAGCTGGAAACACTTTGAAGTCTCGTGCCCGGTTTCCTTGTGAAATCTACAATACTTGGTTGCATCTCTCAGGACGAACTGAGATTGTCGCCGCGGTTCTTGCACCATATTCTTTTCTTCCAAGATGGCTAAAATTTCTTCTTGTTTTTTCCGTAGAGGGGTGTAATTGGTATATCTGCCTCGGAATTTCTCTGTGGACCGTTCGGCATTGAGCTCATTACCCTCATCCTTGTTTTTCTCCTTACCGTTCCCTTTTAGCTTTCCCTTTTGATTCTGCCCTTTGGTTTCAACATCCTTCTGTTCGGGCTTTCCTTCTTGCATATAGCTCCCCCCTGTAGCTAATTCTTCTTCTTCGACCAATGCGTATCCTCCTACCATATCCATCATGTCAGCATATCTAGTCAGTCGTGCTATTCTCAAATCAAAGGATAGCCGTCCATTCTGCAAATTATTGATGAATGCAACGATTATGGCTTCATCGTTTTCACTGCCAATCTCTGATAACCCTTGGCCGAATCTCCCTAGATATTTCTTCAGTGACTCGTCTTTCCCTTGTTTTATTTGAGCAAGATGAGCCACTGACTTTTTCCTGTGAATGTTACTCAGGAATTGCCTTGAGAAGCTCCTGCTTAATTCACTGAAACTCTTGATGCTTGCTGAAGGTAACCCAATGTCTCCCAGAGTTTGTGCGAAGTTGAGACATAATAAGGGATCGCTGGGGGCATATTGGGCCATGGCGCTTTTATAGCGTCTCAAGTGCTCTTTCGGGTCCGTGTCTTTCTTAAATTGCTCCACGTGCGGTATTCTGAACCTTTCTGGGAAAGGGGTCCGTAAGATTTTCTTGGTAAATGGGCTGTTTGAGTCGTCGTTAGATAAATCGTTATAGCCATAACGTCTGACCAAAGCATCCATCTGAAGCCTATTGTTCTCGACTTCTTGAGTTAGGCTTTGGATCATGACATCTCTGTTCCCCACCGGGCTTCCTCGACGGTTGAACCGTTGGGTAACTGTTATTCTTTACGAAGCGTTATTTAAATTGGTGCTAAAGTGAATCTAGTAAATTCATTCCCTGAGAATGCAATAACTGGTCTCCAGATATAACAAAACACCAATTGCATTAAGATATGGTACTTCATGACCAAATAGTCTCTCACCGTTTTCCATCGGTTGGAATGGATCTTTCTTAGGATCAAGAGTTCTAACAACCATATGTTTACTTAATGAATGAGTAATACCCATATAGAATCTTTTCAGAATTTTGCAACATATTTTGATTGATGGGCCTTCCATTTGATCTATGTTCGATCTTCAGGTTGAGATAATATTTTATTTCTCATGTCTATCATATCAAATAAATTCAAAAACTATTAATACAGCAAATCTAGATTATGATTTCTTATGAAGACACATGAGTATATAATAAGATTATTATATCTTTATCTTATCAGATATTCACTAAAACGGTTATACCTCATCCGTTCATATTCTTTTTAATCCATATAAAGATTTCTATAGCTTCATCAAATACAGATTACAAGATCTCGATTTATATTCTTCTAGTCTTTTGCCTACAATCATTGATATTTAAGAGTTTCATAATCATCATGTATAATTTCAGTAGCGCTGCTGTGTATAAAAATATATCATCAATGATTGTTTTCTTATGATTCCACATTTCTCTCATATGATTTATAGATATTTTCTCAATTTCTACATTCTTGTTTATCTGTTGAGAATTCTTCCATATCAAAAGATTTAGTCATTTCATAGATTTGTGTCTCTTTAGATATATCAAACTCTTATAGAGTTGATTTAGAGAAAATAGATTTATTTATAACTCAAGTTTTGTTTACATTAGGATCTTGATAATAATACCTTTCAAAAAGGTTCATAAGCTTATGATATGTATCTGATGATTTATTTGTTGCCATTTACTCTGATCGTTCTTCAGAAACAATCACTTGGCCGGGATTTATGAGATGACAACTTATAAAATCTTGTTACCTTTAATATATCATGTAACCGATTAATAATCATCTAATGATCAATTGTTTTTCGTATTTGAATGATATGAAGGTTAAGATGAGACACATTTATTACATATATAGAGAACTGAACTGATATCTTTATTTTGTATAAGAGTAACTTTTCATTTACTATTCTCTTTTGGAGAAACTTTCCATTTGGAAATTAATCAATGTAATATTGTGCAGATTGTGTGCAAAAATATAAACTATCAAAAGTTTAAATGATCTAATAGAAGATTAATCAAAATCAATATTAATCTCAGAATGATAAAGAAGTCTTATCTTAGATCATGTCAGCGATGCAATAAGGAGATATATAACATAATCAAATATCTTAAAAAGTGAGTAAGTCCCCATATAGAATTTAGTAACTGTATCGAAATAATAAAATTTTCACAATTACCTAGAGACGTTTGATAAGTGTTTCTCCTGAACCATTTTGGTTATGAGTATATAAATTTGATTTTGAACATCAATCCCAGCTGCTATGCAATATTCATCAAATATCTTGTAAGTTCAATCAAGTTAATATGCCTGAAAAACTTATAATTAGTGCAAATAATATGGAGATGTTTGATAATAAACAAATATGTGATCATCTCGTACATACATCAATTAGAACCGTAAAATAATGAAAGATTTTATTTGGTAGATAAATATCTCCACATATATCCCCTTGAATGATAGGGATTCAAAACCAACTTTAGAATAAGATGGTTTTACTGCTAGTTTCCCTTGTACATTCAGTACATAAGTTCTCATCGGATAAAGAATCTTTTGGTTCTTTAATGGATGTCCACGAGAATTTTAAATTATTTTATGCATCATTATAGATCCTAGGTGACCGAGATGATAATGCTAAAGTACAAACATTTTTTGATCTGGAAAATTTTGATTCATAACTGCATAAATTTCTACAATTTTTTTAATAATGTTGTAAGAACCTCATTTTTATGACTGACTTATTTCATGACAAACCACATTTGAGACTTTTTGTAAGGGTAGTCTAAGCTTTCAATGTACATGGTCAAGCTTCAAAGGCATTCTCAAGACCTTCGATCAAGAGCACTTTAAGAGGTAATTTACTTGTACTTAACTCTTTATGAAGAGATTTAGTTGCACACATTCATAAATCACACATTATCATATGTCATATAATTGTTGTGTGTTTCATGTTTGTGCACCTTAAATTACTATCTCTCTTCATGTATGCTCATATCTATTGCATCTAGGTTGATTGAGTGAGGTTTAAAATTCCATGCATTTGTGCCTTAGTTAACCATCGTTGACCGCTGTGAATTATCACAGCGGTGCGAAGTACAAGCGTTCACAACTGTGAGTGCTACAGCGGTTTCTATAGTGGTCTTGGGAAAAGTTGTGTTTAACCGTCTAACCACTGTGTTGATCGCTATGAGGGTCACAGCGGTTGTGCCCTGTGTACCCAAAACGATGTCGTTTTGACCTAGCTAATTATATATATGTTCTCTTCTTCCCTAACTCGTTTTAGGGCTTCAAGACTACATTATGAAAGAGAGAGATAACCTCAAAGAGAGAAAAGATTCAAGCTTTGTGTTTGACTTTTCAAACCCCAAACCCATCTTTATCTTGTATCTCTAGCATCAAAGCATGAGTTTTCATTTATTGGTAAGTAGAACTATCATTCTTGCTCATTTATTGTTCTACCTTATCAAAAAAATGTCATTTATTGCTTATGTTAGCAAATATTCATATTTATTGTATATCAATTGAAGTTATGACATGCTTAGGGTTTGTATTGTGATAGCTAAGTCTCTATGCATTGCATTTAGACATTGTTACTTAGGACTAATTGATTGCATTGTTGTCCTTGCCATTGTATGACAATTTAGGTTGATATGGCTTTGTTTGATAATTATGTTGTTAGATTTGCATATCTACACCTAATTAAGCATTTAGTGTTTTGCCTAGCATTATTTACATTAAGAATATTTAATATATTCACTTTGGCTATTTGTTGATCTCTTTTTTAGAGTTAAGTCTTATGACTACAAGATGTAGTGCACAAGCAAGTAAAGTTTTACAACCAAGGTGTGTTGGCAAGCATTGATCAAGAATCACTATTAAAGCCTGTTGGGTAGTAATGGTGGGTTAGTAACCTTGAAGTGTGATAGGTGGTCAACTTAGGTTGTAAACATCATTACAATAGTGGATTTGAGGATTGTAAATGGCTAAGTGGTTAGCCCGTGGTTTTTCCCTTCTTAAAGGATTTCCACATAAAAATCTAGTGTTATTTATATTTCTGTACTCTACACTTGATTTTGTATGTTTGCGTGTTGGGTGAATCTTTAATATTGACCAATCAATCAAAGTTGGTAATTAGCTTGATTAATACCTATCCCATCCCCAGCCCCCGCCCCCCAGGTTGTTTAGACACACACTTTTAGGTAATTTTCAAGTGTAATATAAACCAGATGATAAAGCACACGGCTTTTCTATATGAGTTTTTGGTCTGAATCATGAGAAGTAATATACATATATTCAATATTCTCATTACTTATAGTTTCAATATGATATACATTCATCCGTATATCTTTAAATCTAAGCAGATTCCATTATATTCTGTTTGAATGATATAAAGTATCATCGGTATACAATTTAATACAATCTGGTAATAAGATTGTGGCTCTTCTAGAGCCTTTAATTAGATCTGCTAGATCTAATCTTGTATTAACCTTATATGCTCTTGAACTAAGCATACTTCTTTATGTTCTGCTTGAATAATATCAAGTATCAATGATAAATAATTTAGTATTGTTTGATAACAATATTATGACTCTTCCAAAGCTTTCTAACAGATCCGTTTGGACCTAATACATAATTTAGTATTGTTTGATAACAATATTGTGGCTCTTTTAGAGCTTTCTATCAGATCTGTTGGACTTGATACAGTATTAACATTTGCTTTGAGCAAAGTCAAATTCATAAAATATTTCTAACTCCGTAGAAATATCGTGGCTCTTCTAGAGCTTTCTATCAGATCCGTTGGACATGATATAGTATTAATATTTGCTCTTAGTAAAGTCATATTCATAAAATATTTATTACTCTGCAGAAACAGTATGAGTTGTTGCACTCTCGACAAGACATTTATATTTCCCTTCTGAAAATTTTATGGACATTATGTGTAATGTCATTTTATATCTCGTCTGAAATGATAATAATCTCCTTCATCATTGTCATGTACTCTGCCGTTTATATATATATATATTTGTTTTTGTCAGTATCAAACCATGGTTAAACTCTCCCATTTTCTTTCTCAGACGGCCATACTCTCCTTAATTTCATTTTTTTTCAGCAACTATGAATATTGATGCCCTTTTTTTTTCAGCAACTCTAAATATTGCTCTTCAGGAGCATCAATGAATGAAATGGATAAAATATCATTTCCAACTTTATTATACATCCGGATCTTAAATCCCTTTTATGATACTCATAACATCTTGATGGGATGTGTAGATCATTTTTGTCAAATAAATAGCATGTAAACATATCACTTCATATATATGAGATAAAACAAAATCATTAACCATATTGATTTTTTGAACTTCTGGTTCAACAATGAACTGTAACTTCATATATAAAATTTAGAAAACTTTAGGTTTGAATGGATTTGAAACCCCAAGTTCCATATAAAAAAGGCTTTCATGAATATAACATTGAATTCAAAACTCCAGGTTCTTATCGATTTTTAAAATCGTTCCGTACGGTATTTATGTATATAGCACTGGATCAAGATCTGTAGGTTCTCATTAATTTTCAAAACTGTGCTAATTAAATATTTTAAATACAGAAACTTTAAGTTCTGTTTTGTTGATCTAGCTGATCACATATATTGCATATAATTAAATAATACGAATATTTGAACAATTCTAGGAGGCTAAGCTCACCCGATATGTTGCATAAAAATAAATACGAATATTTAAATAATTTCATGAGGCTAAGCTCACCCGATATGATGCATAAAAGTAAATGTGAATATGTAAACAACATAAATAAATCCAGAACTATAATAGGTTTTGTCGACACAACCGCAACCAGTTTTATATATTGCATATAATTAAATGTGAATATTTAAAAAACATTATAATAAATCCAGAACTATAATAGGTTTTGTCGACACAGCCGTAGTCAGTCTCCATCGACACAACATAGCCAGTAATATATATTGTGTATAATTAAATGCAAATGTTTAAAAAGCATAATAATAAATCCAGAACTATAGGTTCTGGTGACATGGCATGCCAGTCTTATATATTGCATATAAATAAATAAATAATACAAATATTTAAATATAAGTACATCACTCTCCTAGAGATCCATTTTATTTATATACATGAATATCGAGCCATAAGTAAATCACTCACCTGCATATACTTTTTACTTACATATGATGATTACGTATTGTAAATGAATTGAATAATAAACAAATAAGAAACGTAGATGAGAGAACGAGATATATATATATATATATATATATATATATATATATATATATATATATTCTTTGTATTGATTCCGGAGCACTAAGCAACATGAAAAACTTCAATTCTCTTTTTCATTCGTCCATGCATCTATACACTGACATAAAAGTTTATATACAAAATACAGGGACAATGTGCAACCATTAGATCGCACCATCATTGTCATCCAATGGACAATGTGCAATGATAAACTTGCACAACCAGACCTTAACCATTACAACAAGAAACTGACACAGTCATACCTAAAAACATCATTACCATCTAAAACTAAACTAACATGTTAAAGCAATTATAGAAAAGAACTAAATAGTACAACTAATACAAATGAAACTTAATTACCATAACTATAAGCTAAAAAGTATCTAGGAAAAGTTTCATTGGTTTAACAGTATATTTGGAGTAGTCTTCCCTCTACGGTTTTCTCTAAACCAATTGAGCGAAGTAGGGTTTACACCACAATTCTTCTGGGAGTGTAGGGTTGGAATGGAGAATTACGGGACACTATGAGTTCTTCTAAAGACATTGCAAAGCTTTGAGCTAGAATGACGTTATTGGAGAATGAGGGCCTGGTTCAGCGGTTGTATAGGAGTTGAAGGCCGCGGGTGTCTAGTGACTATCTTTGAGTCGTATGGGAAATGCGATGATGAACATGATGGTGAATAGGGAAGTGTTCATCGGGTTAATAGCAAGGATTTGGTGGGTGAATGAGGGTGTGGAGATTGAGAATGTGTTCACGTTCCACTTTATGAGTGTGATTGATCGTCACCATGTGATGGCAGGGGGGCCAAGGACCTTAAATAGGTGTCTGATTGTTTTAGAGGAACCAACTAGGCTGGGTGCTATTGAGAGTTTATGTTTCAACCAATCATATTTCCGGGTACAAATACACCATGTACCATTGTATGACTAAAGAGATTGGCTAGTTTTTAGGTAGTATGATTGGGATAGTCATGGACATTGATGTTGGTGCTGCGGGGTAATGTTCAGGTTCTTAAGGGTACGAGTTAGGTTGGAGGTGGATAAATCCCTCCGACAAAAATATTGAGTAAACTGTGTTTTCCGGAGCACTATGTCAGTGTACAGCGTTCTTGAGGGATTGTGAGGTTTTGGTTTCAGTTTATTGAGTGCTTGTAAGGCCTAAAACACTAGAGAGCGAGTGTTGAATACCCATGAATGCAAACATAGCTACTGGAAGCAGTGTTACTCTTTCTATTCCTCAATTTTCTGGGGAAAATTATCAGGTATGGATTGTTAAGATGAGATCGTATTTGAAGTCTTTTGGTTTATGGGAGTTCATAGATCAAGACAAACAAATTCCACCATTGAGAGCTAATCCAACAATAGTTGAAATGTAGCAACATGATGAGGAGAAGATGAAAAGAGACAAAGTTGTTACTTGTCTTCATTCAGCATTGACAGACTCTATTTTCACTAGCATCATGCACCTGGAAACAACAACAAAAATATGTGATGAGCTGAAGGAAAGGGATGAAGGCAGTGAAAGAGTAAGAAATGTCAAGATATTAGCTCTCAAAAGACAATTTGAAATGTTAAAAGTGAAGGAGAGTGAATCTATTAAAGATTACTCTTCTAAGCTATCAGATTTAGTGAATCAAATGAGGCTATATGGTGAGACAGTGGAGGATTATAAGGTTGTGGAGAAAATGTTGATAAGCTTGCTAGAAAAATTTGAAGCTAAAGTTACAACTATTGAGGAGTCTTGTGACATAAAAATGATGACTATTTTAGAGATGGTCAGTAAGCTTCAGGCTCAAGAGTAAAGGATGTCTAAAAGAAGTATTGATGTAACTAAGGGTTCTTTTCAAGTAAGACACAAAGGGGAATAGCTTATCAAAAAGGATCAGCAGAAGCAAAGCTTTAATAAGAAAAATGGTGATCAAAAAGGAAAAAGAAAGATGGACGGGGACTCATCAGAATCTGTAGGAAAGAGCAAGTTTCCAACTTGTTCAACCTGCAAAAGGACAAACCACTTGTCAAAAGATTGATGGTACAAAGGCAAGCCACAAGTTCAGTGCAATTATTGTAAGAAATGGGGTCACGGAGAAAATTTATGTAGATTAAAGCCAAACCAAATGTAACCACAACCTGTATAGCTAGCTAACTTCACAGATGAGCATCAGTCAGAGGATTACATGTTCATGGCATCTCAAGCATGTTATACAGCTTCGAAAGATGTATGGTATGTGGATAGTGGTTGCACAAACCACATGGTAAGAGACTCAAGCCTCTTCACTTCTCTGGACAGGACTGATAGAACCAAAGTAAAGCTTGGAAATGGAGAAATGGTTCAAGCTACTGGAAAAGGTACTGTTTCTGTTCACACAAGTAAAGGCCCAAAATTAATTCATGATGTGTTGTAAATTCCCGACTTGGATCAGAATTTGTTTAGTGTTGCTCAGTTATTGAAGAAAGGATAATCATGTTCCTTTAAGGATAATTACTGTATTATATTTGATTCATGTGGTGTAGAAGTTGTTAAGGTAGGAATGCATGATAATAGCTTTCCATTGAGCTTGGATCAAGTGAATCACTCAACACTTGTTTCTAAGCATGATGGCATAAAAGATATGGTCATTTCAATATGGATGCATTGAATTATTTGCAATAGCATGATATGGTTAGAGACATGCAAGCAATAAGTCACACTTATGATGTATGTGATGCTTGTCAAATGAGAAAAATGTACAGAAAACCTTTTTCATCAGATAATGTTACTAGGGTAAAGAACAAGCTGGAACTTGTTCATACTGATTTGTGTAGCCTTATGAGTGTTTCCTCATTAAGTGAAAACAAGTATTTTATCTTGTTTATTGATGACATGACTAAAATGGCATGGGTGTATTTTCTGTCAAGCAAAACTCAAACTTTCAGTGTTCTTAAGAAGTTTAGAGCTACGGCGGAGTCTGAGAGTGGCTGCAAGATTAAGAAGCTACGGTCGGACAGTGGAAATGAGTACACTTCAAATAAGTTCAATGTGTTCTGTGAAGATATGGGAATCACTCATCAATTGACAGTAAGTTATTCTCCTCAGCAGAATGGTGTCTTTCAGAGGAAGAACAAAATTGTTATGGAGATGGCAAGGTGCCTCATGGCAGAGAAAAAGTTGCTAAAAAATTTCTAGGTCAAGACAGTGTGTACGGCAGTGTATCTCTTGAATAGGCTACCAACTAGAGCAGTTCAAGAGAAAACACCTATTGAGGCTTGGTCAGGAGTGAAGCCCTCTGTCAAACACTTGAAGACCTTTGGATCAATCTGTTATACTCACATTGCGGATGTTAAGAGATCCAAATTGGATGACAACGCTGAAATGGGGATTTTCTTAGGTTATGTAGCAAGTTCTAAAGGTTATAGAGTGTACAGTCTCAAGTCAAAAGGGATTGTGATCAGCAAAGATATTCAAGTTGATGAGAATGCATATTGGGATTGGGAGAATGAATAGATTCAAAAGAGTGTAAAGTCATCACAGTTTACAACCATTCCTACTGCAATTGATAATCAAAATCAAGTTGCAAATGGTATTGAAGATCAAGAAGTTGAATCTGACTCTCCAGTGCTGAAGACTAAGTCTTTGGCCAAAATTTATGAAAAATGTATCTTTTTTGTGAGAGAGCCCTCTAGCTTTGAAGAAGCATCAATGTTGAAAGAATGGAATAATGCAATGAATTAGGAGCTGTCTATGATTAACAAAAATGGTACATGGGGACTCACTTCAAGACCTGAAGACAAAAGTAATTAGAGTGAAATAGGGTTATAGGACAAAGTTAAATCCTAATGGATCCATTCACAAGCACAAGGCTAGGCTTGTGGTGAAGGGATATTCTCAAATTGCAGGAGTTGAATATGGTGATACATTTGCACCAGTTGCAAGGCATGAAACAATAAGGTTGCGTGTTGATTTGTCAGCTCATCTTAAATGGAACATTTTCCCTCTTGATGTAAAATCAGCTTTCTTGAATGGAATCCTAAAAGAAGATATTTATGTTGAGCAGCCTTGTGGTTTCTTGGTTGCTGGCCATGAAGACAAGGTGCATAAGCTTCATAAAGCTTTGTATGGATTGAAGCAGGTGCCAAGAACCTGCCACAACTGAATAGATGATTACTTTCTACGGATTGGTTTCAGAATTAGCCAAAATAAGCTTACTCTTTATGTGAAAGATTGTGACAATAGGAAGAAGCTTATAGTGTCACTTTATGTAGATGATTTGCTGGTTACTGGTAATGATGTTTATGAAATTGATAAATTCAAGTTGAGTATGTTATTGGTCTTTGAGATCACAGATCTTGGCATGATGAATTTTTTTAAAGGATGGAAATAGGCCAGTCCAAGGATGAAATTTTCCTCTCACGGAGGAAGTATGCATTGGATATGCTAAGAAATTTTAAATTGAAGAGTTGTGACTCAGTAACAACCTCATTGGCTGTAAATGAGAAGCTTTCAAAGGCAGATGGTGATGATAAAGCTGATATGACTCAGTATAGGAGTCTGGTGGGCAGTGTCCTTTACTTGATAGCAACTAGACCTGACTTGATGTTCCCAGCAAGTTTGCTTTCAAGATTCATGCATTCACCAAGCTTTACTCATTTTGGTGTTGGCAAAAAAGTCTTGAGGTACCTTAAGGACACCATTGATTTCGGAATATGGTATGGTAGTGGAAATGGAAGGCTGGAAGGATATGTTGACAGTGATTGGGCAGACTCTGTGGATGATTCCAAGAGCACCTCTGGTTATGTTTTCTCTCTTGGAAGTGGAGTACTCTCATGGAACTCCAAGAAGCAAGAGGTGGTGGCTCAAACCTCAGCAGAGGCTGAGTATATTGCCGCAACAACAACATCAAATCAAGCCATAGGGTTAGAAAGGTCTTGATAAACCTGAATTATGTGCAAGAAGAACCTATTGTGTTATGGTGCGACAATATGGCCAAAAATCATGTCCAATATGGGAGAGCAAAGCATATAAATGTCAAATTTCATACAATCAGAGAAGTTGAGAAAAATGGTGATGTTCAATTGATGCATTGCAGGTCTGAAGAGCAATTGGCAGACATGTTCATGAAGGCTCTTCCCTGTGGCTAGTTTATTGTTTTAAGAACAAAGCTTGGAGTCTTGAAGAAAAGTTTCAAGGAGGACTGTTAAACTAATGAAACTTTTTCTAGATACTTTTAAGCTTATGGTTATGGTAATTTAGTTTCATTTGTATTAGTTGTACTATTTAATTCCTTTTTTATTGCTTTAACGTGTTAGTTTAGTTTTATATGGTAATGATATTTTTAGGTATGGTTGTGTCAGTTTCTTGTTGTAATGGTTAAGGTCTGGCTGTGCCAGATTATCGTTGCACATTATCCATTGGGTGACAATTATGGTGCGATCTAATGGTTGCACATTGTCCCTGTATTTTGTATATAAACTTTTATATCAGTTTATGGATGTATGGATGAATGAAAAAGAGAATTGAAGTTTTTTACAGAAAAATATTGAGTAAACTCTCTATTTTCTCCTCTAAACTGAGAGTATGTTTTTCATGTTTATTGATGATTATTGTTGTTATTGATGGTATGTATGAATGTTTAATGGATTGATTGTCTAACATATACAAATGTAACTGCTTCTATATATTTATCTGCTCAATTCATCAAAAAGGGTTCATTATGTTTGAAATGAAAATGCATATATTTTTCATAGAAGTGAGTAATTTGCTTCTTAAACCCTTCCCATGAAGCATCAATCTCGTTCTTTAGCTTCTTAAAGTCTTGCTCGTCCTTCTCCAATAACTTAGAATTGAGAACACAAAGAGCAAGGACATCCTTGGATGTGATTGTCTTCGTAAGATCCTTTACATCTTCATCTAATTCAACTTTGAGTTTGTTTTGCTCTTTAAACTTTTTAGTTAACTCCTCGATCATGTCAGCTCTAAGCCGGATGTCACTTTTAACTTGGTCAAGGTGGTTGTGACTCTCTACCAATTCCCTTTTTAAGGTTGTAGTGTCTTCTTTATTCTTGTTGGCTCTCTTGAAACTTTATTGACAATTAGTGTATAACAGACTTGTAAATAGGGTATTTGTGCGGTTGCATAAAAGTACAACACCACACAACCCGATAATTGTTGGGTTATTTTGTGTCGTGCTTGTAGCGTGCTGGGTTGAGTTGTGTGGCCTATGGGCCGGCACGACATGCAAAAAGCACACAACCCGAATGTGACATGAATGAGCCATACTTAATTTCTTTATTAAAAAACTTAACAATTGTTTTTAATTTCAAATTATATATTTAATTCATTAATTGTCATGTCATTGAAATGTGAGAGATATTAGCTATGTTATGATTTTTTATACGACATGTGTCTTGTTTATATATATATGGCACGATCAGACTCATATTTATAAAGAAAATTCCAGATACGTTTGATATTCAAATTAGCACGGCAGGCCCAATAATTGTAATAAAAAGAAAAACATAGCAATCATTTTTAATTTCAAATTATATATTAATTCATTAATTGTAATTAAAAATGTTTCTAATGCGAGTACAATTAACATAGATAGGTGAATATGTTGTTTACTAATTTATCGATTATTTTACCGACATTTTCAATTAGTCAATTTAAATGGTAAACAACATTTAAATAAAATCAAGTATTAAAAGTGCGGAAATTAAAGAACATTTGATTTTTAAGTGGAAACCGACCAACTAGGAAAAACCACATGATTAGCCTTACCGACCACTTGAGCCACGAAAAATCCACTATATGAAAAGGAAGCTACACCCACAAGTAATACATAGACTCTCACTCACGATAACCTCAGGCTATGAACACTACCACTCACCACTCTTTGTTCAATCCTAGTGATATCCCTTGATCCAATAATCTTGGCGTGAGCACCTCCTAATCTACCATCAGACCTTTTACAATGGCACTTGGCAATGCTTGTGCAACCAAACACGTACTTTGGCCTCAAGACTTTCAAATACTTGTCAACCACCACTTATGGCTACAAGACTTGAACTCAATGAAGAGAGTTAAATATGTCTAAGTGAATATGTATGAATGCTCAATACATAGAATGCAAGATAATGCAAACTATGCTTAACTAGATGTGGTAATAATTACTCAACAATCCTAGTTATTAACAAATGCCTAAATGATCAAACATAAATGCATTATGCAAAATATGATAACCTATAGGCTTAACTAGATGTAGATAATTAAACCCAACAACTTAGTTATCAACTAACCCTCAAACAATCTCCACAACTACAAAGATATACATTTAATGAAGTTAAACAAACAAAGAACAATTAATGAAAATGGGTTTTGTTCTTATCTAAAAATGGAGATGTTTAATGAAGACCAGCGAATGATTAATGACTTAAATGCATATGGGTGAGGGTTGGAGAGTCAACCAAATGAGCTTGAAGAGAAATCTACTCAACAACCTAGTTATAAACTAATCCCCTAAACAATCTCCAAACTTCAAAGTACATACAATAAATATGAAGTTTAAACAAGTAAAGAACAGTTAATGAAAGGGAAAGTTTGTTCTTACCAACAATGGAGACTATTAATGAAGACTCATGAATGATATAAGCATTAACTGTATATGGGATGAGGGATGAAGAGTTAAAAATGCTTTCTTGAAGCTTTCTCTTGCTAGAAACCCTAACCTCTCTCTCTCTTGTAAGAGATTTTTCTTGAAGGGATGAAGAAATGAGTAAAAATTGTGTTTTAGGGCTCTAGTTCGGCTAGAAGAAGAGGTATATATAGTGTGCCCCAACAAAATGAAATCGTTTTGACGAATCTATCCAAAAAAGGACAATTCAACGGTTTAGGCTTGTCGAATTCAGTAGTCAGAACCACTGGAATAATTCGATTGTCCGTAATAGCCGAATCTTGGCCGTCGAAATTTGGTGATCAAAATAGATGGTTAGGGCCCATCGAATTACACCACAACAGCTCAATATTCGAGCGCACTAAAACATGACCAAACGACATCGAAATCTACCATATAATAAATGTTGGAAATGTATGAATGTCTAATTTCAACTTATTTTTACAAAAAATGATACAATTATCTATAGAAAGAGTTATGATCATTTGAGTGACCAATAGTTAGATTTGGAATGAAACAGAGTTCTTCTATTTCAGTGGTCATTTTGAAGATTTCAAAATCAATCCAAACGGTCATGAAATATTATGAATAATAAACCGTTGGAAAGATATGCTTGTCTAATTTATCAAGAATTTTTCAAAACTCAATTTGAATCTTTGTATAAAATGTTATAGCCGCAAGACCATACAAATATCAATTTTGAAAATATTTAAACCATTAAAATACCAATCTTTCGAAACTACATATTACATGTTCAAAATAAGATATTACATGATGAAACACAATGCATGATCATATAAATCAAATGTGAGAGTGTGTTAGTATGATGAACAAATCACAATGAAACGTCGTAAATGAACATACCACAATCTAATGATGCAACAAGCCTAGAAATCAATCTAAATGATTAATACACGAACATATGATAAAAATGTGTATGTATAAGTGTTGCACAACTATACAGGGACACAAGTACGAAAATTTTTTGTGTGTGCGCTAATGTTACTCAACAATGTAAGGACACATATGAATGAATTATGTGTGTGTACGTGCGCATATATATACAAGTCGAGTAGTTTTACCTTTGAAGCTCGTCTCTTGAAGATCTTGGGATGCTTAGAAAGTGGTCTTCGATTACGATCGCAATGTTGATCATGACCACATGAAGAACGTAAACTACCCATATAAAAGCACCTCTAATGTTTTGACATTGAAATAAGACAATCATACAATACTTGCGCTTGCAGTAATCTTATTGAAATGTGATAGATTTAGATATGTAATGATGTATTAAATATTTAGATGACAATCAAATATAAATATTAACTTTTTTTTGTCATGTTTTTTTTTTACATATTTTGGAGTTGAAATATTATTTTATTTAAATTTTATTATTTAAATTTCTTGAATTATGTTATAAATATTATATATATATATAAACTCTTCAATAAGTTTTTTCAAAATAATCATACTAATACCAGAATTAAATTAAATCATTTAAGTAAAATCATTTTATTTAAATACTTTACATTTAACAACTTTTTTCCCAACAAATATTTATAATGATTTAATTTAATGTTTAATATATATATATATATATATATATATATATATATATTCAAACACGTTTTAGACCATTTTTTATTTACAAATTAGAGATTTGTTTGTAAAATTTTATAAACGTGATTACGAAAGTGGTATATATACAATTTAAAATGTGTCATTATCGTCACTCTAAAAGTTCTTTTTTATTAAAACTCATTAAAATCCTCTATAACCCATTAAATTTAAAAATATATTAATTTTGGACATATCTATTGAATTTTTCTTTTTTGAAGCAAATTGAAAGGTTTTCAAAAGATAGTTTTGATATACATTTATTTTCAATATAATATAATTTTAATATGACTTATAATTGCATTATAATAAGCTTGTTTATAGATGACATTGGCTCAGTTGTTTACTCCTCACACTTACACCATGAGGTTGTGGATTCGAGTTTGTTCATCTCCCTAAAAAATACTGAATTATTGTAATATTTTAAAAAATAATGTGTTTGTTTATATTAATTTGGGTATCCATATATTTTTATTTTAAAATTTATTTTTTCTAAATTTTCTTATTTTTTACATTCTTATTTTTCTTCTTTAATTAAATCAAATTATTAATAACTAAAAATAATTCTAATAAAAGATGATCATTGGTTTCGAGTTGTCTATTAAAATAGTGAATAAGTTTGGTTTGGTTTTTATTTTCAAACCGATAAACTAACGGATTTTGAATAAAATAAAATATGTATCGATCTATTTAAAACTCGACACATTCAATTCGACCAATTGTCATGTCCAAGTGAAATGAAGCTTTTAAGAGTAACAATATTTGTACTATGAAAAACTATATATGTATACCTTTTTATATGTAAACCACCCATTAAAAAAATTTAAAATATAAAATCTTGTAAGCACACCTCCCCATGTTATCAAATATGAATTTTTTTTTAAAAAAAATATTAAAGTCCAAGAGTTGACATTAAATGGCAATTTTTTTTTCCTTATTTTACGTAAAAAAAATGAAAAAAAAAATACAAAAAATACAAAAAACATATACAACATGTCTTCATCTTTCTCCTTCTTTCTTATTTTCTGTCACTTTAATTGCTAATAATTTTTTTAGTAGCTTTTATTGTTAATTATTATTTCCTTTGTGAGGAAGGAAAGAAATACTTCCATGTATTTCTTATTATTATTATTATTATTGTCCTAGTTTCAGCGTTATGGAGGAGTCTTCCATTAGGCAGTCTCCAATTTTTTCGTGAGAGAATGGAATGGTACTGAGCTTTCCATTTTTGGTTTGAGTTTTCTTTTTCTTAATTATTTTTTTCTCTTTAGTTAGTTTTTTTTTTAAAAAAAGATTTAGTTAGTAAGAATTCGAAAAAATAAATAGTTAAAAAAATTATATTTTAAATTATTAATAATTTAATTCAAAAATAATACTGAAATTTTAAAAATATATAAATTTAATATATATATACATATTTATATTTAAAGGGACGTAAATATTGTCAATCAACCTTTTAAACAATGAATATTTGTTACATCCAAATCCAACAAATATAAAAGCTTCAGTATCACACAAGAAAATGTCTTCGCTTTATACTTGCCAGCCCCCTTAACAAATTATTTCAGATAATCACTAGCAGAAGATAGGAGACTATAGGCTTTATAAATTATATTGGCTCCATATAATTTCTTCAATACCATGAGAATATTTGGTTTTCCTAATTAAAACTTCAATTAATACAAACAATATCATTCTTTTTACAGTGGTATCTCCTAGAAAACTGCACACAATACATAATCTTGTGTGCTTAAGCTTTTCTAAAACTGGGAAAACAAATTCTGCCATCCGGTTGACCACGAAAACTTATCAATGATATTGAAGAGTCTTCTTCCACATTCCAGCAAGCTGACATTTCAGAAAATTAGATTTTTACAAAATTTTCACTGTCCAATCATCCGAGATCCGGACACCAGGCTTGCGAATGGTTACAACACTAGGACCCTTGCCTCTAAGCCGAAGTGGTCCAAACTCAATTTCAGCCTTCTGATTCGCTGGTTCGATGGAAGCACTCTTCGACCCACCAAAGTAACCAAGCAGAATAATCCTGTCAATGATGCATTCTGAAGAAAATTGGGATTTGCCAGACGAATTGGGAGCCATGTTTACAGATGTCAGCTTGCCATTAGAAAATACAAATCGACGATATATAGAGGCCCCTTGCAGAAACGCAAAACTTTTGCCATCATCAATGTAAAGTTCACCTTCAGCAGATTGAGAACTGTTTAGAGCTACCACCTAAAAGGACAAAGAGATAATTAGAGTAAATGGATGCATAAAGACAAACAAGGTTCATTATCTTAGCGTAACCTTAAATAGTTACAGGAAAGGTCCTTGACTGCTGTCCCTTGTATATCAATATATTGCCAGATTACAAAATGACTATATTCAAACAAGGATATAACCACAATGCTTGAAATGATTATAGACACAAATGCCAGCAAAGAAAAGGACAAATGTTTGAAATGAATATATGCTTAGCTGACTGTTCCGTTGTGCTGATTTGTTCACATATTATGGAATCTACACTTTTTTTTTAAGAGAATCTACATGTTTCTAATGGTCTAACCTCAACTAGTGGAACACATGTATGGCTGCTCCCACTCTCAATAATTTCCTCTTAGTAGTCAAATAACCCTTCTTATAAGCACAAACCAAAGTCCCTATCCAACAACACCCTTACAAACACATCAGACATCTCATGTATATATTGTTCAAGATGTGTCAATCACATGCATGTTTGTGGGGATTTACTAAGAGTTTATTGCGGAGTACCAACTTCAGTCAGCTTCAGTATCAAATGGCATTTCATAATCTTTCAAGTGCACCTTAAAGTCCAGAACATAAAGAGTACAAGCACCCAGCACCCAGAGATCAAAAGACATTTAAAGAAAAAAGAAAAAGAGAATCCCAAATACTCCCCGGAATTTCGTTCCCCTTTTTTTTTTAAATAACCCTCTAGTTTCGAATTTAGATGAAAATCTATCGGGGTGTTTACCAAAAAAAACCTTGTGGTTTCAAATTTAGTTAAAAAAAACCCCTAGATATGCACCAAAATCAATCATATCAAGGAGGTTTTTATCTAATCAGAAACTAGACAGTTGTTTTATAAAAGGGTCAAACCTCAGGGAGGACCTTGCAATTCTCCCAGAAAGAAAAATAGTAATGCAAGTTAAGGTATTTGGATGCAATATTATTCACTTGATGAAGGTTTTAGAATTGCTTGGATAACTGGCATCAACTACATACCAGGGTATAAGGATCATTAACCATCTGAGTGGAACTTCGCCGAAATCGGTCTTTTCTAGGTATAATTGTTCCCGCCCTTTGGAAAGCAGGGATACTCTCCTCTGAAACTTCCAGCTTGTGGGTAATACCTCCTTTAACTGCAGTTCCAGTTCTCATGTCATACCAATATTCTTTCCCGGGCAAATATACTGAAGCATGTTTAGCTCGCTGGTTCAAGAAATAATACAGTTTTCAGTTGTACACCATGAAAAGAAAAAGTGAACAAGAAAACAAGAGGAAATGGGGAGAAAAATAATAGCTCTGGTCACCGTAGTACCTCAGTGTAAATTCCTTGCACAAGAATTGCATTCCCAACCATGAAAGCTTCGTCATTTTTAAAAGTCGCTTCATCAGAGGGGAACTCCATCCATAACGGACGCACAACAGGAATGCCAGTAGCGTTTGCCTCTCTGAATAAGGTGTAGAAGTATGGGAGCAACATGTAACGAATATGTATGGCCTCTTTCATAAGTTCTGTATTTCGCTCTCTGTAATAACATGAAGACAATTACCTCAGACTAAAGATAATAGATTTCCAGAGATTAAATTTAAATTTTCGAATGAAAGACAAAAATATCCTAAATATAAGCAGTATCAAAATTAATGGGTTCTCAAGTTTTCCACTAATAGATGGCAGTATAATTTAGTATCCTCATATGCTACAACATTTAAATCACATACTCGGTTGTTCAAAGAAATCTAAAGTAGTTCTGATCAGCTTGAACTTACAGAGAATGCAAAAGTTGCATCTACAGTAAGACAGCATAATATGCTTTAGAGTCCATGACAATCAATATACCAGATGAACTCTTTTTTTTTAATCAAGAAAGCACCAGACGAATTCAAGACTAAAAGCCACACATAAGCCAAAAACATTTTAACATCCACACTCTATGATTTATATAAACTATACCCCTGGTGAGCATCGTATGCATTATAATCAAACTTGAAGCTACCCTCATATGGTCATGAACACTAGATATAAATATGTAAAACTGCTGACAATGATCTATGAAAGCCAATTTCTTGACATGAGCACGGTGACAAGGCCTGGCAAGACAAGTCTCAAAACCCTCAACCATCAAAGCCATGTCCCAATTCTTTACTAATCCTTTTCCTCATTTACCTGAGTCCACAATGTTCATTGAATAAGAAAGCCATCATGCATTCTAAAACAAACTTGACCAGCTTGTCCATGTAACTTAAAATTAGAAACAACAAAGAAAAGACACCAGATCTTAGATGCACTGAGAATAAAATTTTCTGCATACCTTTGTCTTCTAAATATAGGGTGCGTATTGAGAAAAATGACAACAAACACAAGGAAAAAAAATAAAATCAGGAACCAGTGAACCACCACTAAAGTTCACTGAGAAGCTTTCCACATGATGAAATAACGCATTCAACAATTAGGGCCTTCAATAAACATCACACGTGAAGGCTAATTCTATTTACCAACGAGTCAACAAAAATGGTGATCTACCAACTCATGCAATTACTACCTACCCTGTTACATCTAAATAAGCAAATACAAACTTGACAGAACTAATGTAATCTTGAGCAGTGGGACGTAACATATTGACAGAAAAGGAAACATTATGACATACACATGCAGGAATGCGCAAGTAGATGTTACAGGGAAGGTAGAAACTTCATGAGTTGGTAGATCACCAAGCATGCATACATACCTACTTACATACATGAAACCTAAAAGGTCACCATTTCTTTTTCTACATACAAAATACTTAAGGAGCAAGCACTGAGATGATATCCTACCCAAATAACCAGGGCTCTCGTCTTTTGGTGTCATGATGAGCATGGGCTCTGAAGAAAGGATAGTAAGCACCAAGTTGATACCAACGAACTAATAACTCAGTATCAGGATTGCCAAAAAAGCCACCAACATCAGCACCTGCAAGAATATATATACTATGAAATTCCATACAAGGTGCACAAGAACTGAAATCAGTTATTTACACATAATAAACCTTACACACCAGAGAATGATATCCCAGTTAAACCAAGTGTCAAAATCATTGGAACAGAAACCCTGAGCTGATCCCAATCTGCTGAGTTGTCTCCTGTCCAAACTGCTCCATACCTTTGACTGCCAGCAAAGAATGCTCTTGACAAAACAAAAGGCCTGTCCCTTCCATTTTCACGCTTTACAAGCCCATCAGCTGTAGCCATATGGAAGTAATACCCGTAAACATTGTGCAATTCTCGGTGTTCAACATTCCCAATATGTAAAGCATCTCTTGGCATTGTCACCTGATCACAAAAAAAAAGATTAATTAGTTCCTGCCCATTTGGCCACTTCCTCCTTGTCAGAAACCTATGAGAAGGTTGAATTCATGAGGGCTGCTAACTTTCCCACCTCTATTTCCTCGTTTTCACATTATGATGTATAGAACATCTAGCAGTTGCACCAATAAAATTTGAAGTAACACTATGCTTTGTGTTCTACAATGACAATCTCCATGCAATCTTGTTTGATTATGCGTTTGGGCTCAGGCCACGTTGCAAGCCCCGTCGGTCTTGCATGTGAGGCGGTGTGTTAGAGTGCTTAAATACTATTGTTGGGCCCTATCCTATCAGCTTAAACTTTTAGGTCTAATGGTTACTAACAATTCTATTTCAGAAGCACATATTTGTTATTTATTGGTTAAACATGCATGTTTCAACAATTTTCAGATGTCATTACATTGAAAAATTAAGCATATACAATCCTAAATGAAGCATCCCTTTTAGATGACATGTTTTAATACAGGAAATGATGTAAAAAAGAACAAAGCAAATGTACAAGTAAACATGTAATACAAGACCAAAAACAAAAAGAAAACAAAAAATTGTGAACTCATGAACCCCAACACCATCAACCTTATGCTCATTAAGATTCATGAAATATATGAACAAACTAGGTAATGTAAATGCATATTAGCTTGTTGTTCCTTACATACAATTAAGGGCCTGTTTGGGATAGCTTTTGTTTTTGGCTTTTGATAGTAGAAGATGAGAAGTAGAAGTCTAGACTTTTCACTTACTCTTTGAATGGAAATTTCAGAAGAGGATATGTTTAGTTATATAAGGGATATGGTGGAATTTTTCTTTGTTATTCATTAATAAAAGGATAAAAATGTAATTACAACTTTTTCATTAAAGAGGAAAAATGGCTTCCCTTGCTTCTTGGAAGCTCTTGCAAAACATGCATGGTGTGATTAGCTTCTCATCAAAGAACTTGGAAAACTGAAAGCTCTTTTCATAGTTCAACCAAACAATTCTTTAAGCCACTTCTGGCCACAAATGTCATGCCAAAAAGGGCCCTAAGAGCATCATTACATAAGCTATAGCAAAGCAGAAACCTATTAAGTATTCTTTTATCAAAATCACCAAAAATCATGCTAGAGTTCATTCAATACAGTCATTTCCAGTTGCACATTTAAGTCTCATCACACTTACTATATGCATGTAGAAATATATTTGATTCGGTTAATCCATGTCCATTTGAATACAACTACTTACATGGACTCATAAATGGACTCAAGCACGAAGAATGAGTGGAGAAGCAAAATTGTTACTGATGCTTACTGTGGAGACATACACTTTTACTTATCCCATAACACCCCATAAAATACAACTATAGAGACTGCAGATTGTAGAGTCTGACCGTGAACAACTTTGTTTTGTCAAAGCTTTCAATCCAACCCGAACCTCAAACTCCATGTTGAATATTAAAAAACAAAAAAAAAAAAAAAAACTAGTGTTTGTTTATCATAATCCAGAATCTGATAGAACGATAGGCAACCAGCCCTTCAAGACAAGTTACACTGGTTGATTATTCCAGGCAATATATATCAGCAAATGGTGATTTTCTATAGTTTTTCTTATCCACCTTCAGTTTCTAGTTAAGAGATAAGAAATATAATTTACTTGAGATTATAGTGGCATTGAATGCTCATAGTCCAGTTAAATAACAGTAAAAGTTCCTGTACCAAGCCAAGGTTTATTTAACATTAACCATTTAGTTCATAAGTCATCGCAGTCCAACTCAGGGTAATATTACTTTAATAAAAGAAAGATTAAAAAAAAAAAAGATGGTTGAATTCAAGATGATAATGTCTTAACACAGTCATGGAACTTGAAGAAAGACAGAAGAAGAACAAAGTAACATACCTCTGGACCATTAAAGACAGAAGGCTCGTTCATGTCATTCCAAATGTACAATGAAGGTGTCGAACCAACATAATTATCATATGAGAATTTATCACTCCACCAAGTCCGAATCTCTGGATTCACCATATCAGGATAAGAAGAAGAACCAGGCCAGCACCATCCATCAAAATCCTTCCCCGATACATCCTTAACATAATGCCCTTTCTGAGTTGCTTCCTTATGCAACCAGAAGGACTCATCCCGCTTAATATGTGGATCCACAATCGTCACCATATGCCTACCCTTGGACGCCAACTTCTTCTGCATCTCTTCTGGGTGTGGAAATAAAGCCTTATCCCATGTAAAATACCTCTTCCCATCAGTATGTTCAATATCTAGCCACAAAACATCGTAAGGAATGTCATGCTCATCAAACTTTGCATCAACTTGCTCCACATCCTCCTCATCTCTATAGTTCCACCTACATTGGTGGTATGCAGTGGCAAACAACTGTGGCATTGATGGCAAACCAGTAACACTAGTATATTGCCTCACAACTTCCTTGGGACTAGGACCAACAAAAAAGAAGGTGTCGACAATCCCAGCCTCACTCATCCAAAAAGTATCGATTCTCTTCTGCTTAGAAGGCAACGAAATCCCACTTTCAGCATTCCAACCATCCCCCATAACATCAATCTGCATCTCGGCAGCATTCAACCAAAAAAACCCACTAGTTTTTCCGGATTTTCCATGAGATATCATAAACGGAATGGATCCATAAAGTCCAAAAGGCGAGTCATGAATGTACTCAAAAACATCTAAATTAAACAATCTATAAGGTTCAGATTCTTCAACATTCGGACCTCTAGTTGGTCTCAAAGCAAAACTAGTAGCATGTTCAGGGATTCCATAAACAAAATCAGAATCATAAAAGGAAACATCGAAGCTAATAGATTGAGGACCATAAGGTCTGGTATCGGTATGGCTTCTAAACCTCTCTTCCCAATCCTCACCTTCATTTTTCACTCTCAATTGCTCAAAATCAAACAACCCATTTGAATTCAAAGAGAGTAGACGTGAATTACTACCTTTATACCTGACGTAAACCTCCAAGGGATCGTGACGGAGAACGGCCTCGTAGTCATCGGATAAGTAAACGATGGAGGAGCGTCCGACATCACCGTCGATCGTCTCAGTCGTTAGTCTCTGGAGATGGAGCTTTTTGGACAAAAAGTCCGGTAGAACAACATCGGGGACTTGGAAGCGATTCTTTGGAGGATTAGAGGTGGGGTCCTCATCGATCTTGAGACGCATGATCCCATCTTGATAGACGGAGAGAGAGAGAATCAAAGGATTGACTGGGTCGTCGTGGGACTGGTTTTTGGAAAAAAGCTTGGCGGTCAAGTCACCATCGGAGATGGAGACTTGGTCGGCGAAGATAGAGCAATCGCCGGGGTTCCGGGATCTGGCGCGTTTGCAGAAAGGGGTCTGATCGCAGTTGCGAAACTCTTCTTTCTTCCATGAGAAGACAGGTGTTAGGGAAACGAGAATGACTAGTAGAAGAACAGAGACAATATTAAGATTTCTCATTTTTCATGGGAATTGAAAAGCAATGCGTCTCTGTTGTTTTGTCTTCACCGTGTTGTTGCAGACTGTATGCTCTTGCTGCTAGCCTGCTACTAGTGTCGTAATTATTCTGGTTATCGGATATGGGGTCGGGTTATTATACACTCAGGTCGGGTCAAGTACACAAATGCGTATAACTTATAATTTTATTTTTATTTTTTTGTGAAAATTGCTAAACGCAGTCTTATATTTTAAGTAGAATTTGTTTCTAACCCTACACCAAAATTTCTTATCGATTCCTAACCATAAATTAGAAAAATTCCCTTAGCCCAAAATATTTTTTTCTTCCTTCTTCTTTCTTCTGTCACCTAGGCCGAACCTCTCTTTCCCATAATTTTCATTTGCTTCAAAATCGAACAAAAATGTCATCCAACTTATCATTAGAATGAAATAGATGCATTTCATCAACTTTAAAAGGAATTGTTTGAGGAAAATGTTGGGGAGACAATTCCTGACATGACTCTCATTAACGTGTGTAAAATCTCTTCAATTTTCTTCTTATTTCATTACAAACACTCAATATTTGGTGGGTTTCCAGAAATCAATTGAAAAATGTGAAAAATCAAATTTCTAGATATTTCACTTTACTTGAAATAAAGTAAAATAAAGATACGAGATTTTACGTGATTGGTGTAGACCTACATATACAAAGCTTACCGACACTCAATTTCCACTATCAAATTGGTTTTTACGATGGTGAAGTAAAACTCTCTATTTCGATTCTCCGTATTTTTCTCTCCTACTAAAATCCTATAAATACAAGAATAATTATAATAAAACCTTGGTGTTAGAATTGTCACTCAATAAATCATATCGAATTCTGATGCATTCGTATAATTCAATATTACTGATTAAGACTTCAAAACTCAACAAAAAATATGATTCAAATTTGACAGCATGTATTGCTATGCGGCTCCCACAAAATGTTCACCATTTTTCCATGCTAATTAAGCTCCTGAATATGTAATCTCCTTGAACATCCTCTGAGTTAGGAAGAAACTGACTTTGAAGTAAATGACTGGTGGATGGTTATGTTGAATCTCAAAACTTGAGGCCTCAACTCTCAATTTCAGACTATATGGAGCTTTCACTACAGCTTTGTACATTGAGTTAGTGTGCATGTGTCCCACATTTGTCACCTTTCTTGTCACTGTTACCTTCTTCCTGAGAATTGGGTTGAGGTTGAGCCCTCCATGGTGGTGGTTGTTTTCCAGGCAAATGATTCTGGTCCATGTTAAATTGCTAATGTAGGCATTGTTGTAACCCATGGAGCTGAGGATTTGAACATGATAGTCTTATGTGCTGACGTTTGTCTTGTTTGTGGATTGACTTGTCTACCCCCCACGTCGAACATGTCCACTTCCTTGTAAGTACGGGTGCGTTTGGTGCGGACATAGGACAGGACAAGGTGGGACGGAACGGGACAGGACAGGACAGTACTGACTGTTTTATATTGTATATGGTAGACCTTGAAACAGAACTGTTCACTGTACTGTTGTATGTTTGGTATGACTGAGACAGGACGGGATAAGAGGTTCAAATGACCAGAGTGCCCTTCTTGTCCTATCCAATGTTTGTTACCACATAACAGTGATAAACATTTTTATATATCATATTTAGGAGAAGACAAGTCAATATTTATTTATTTTTATTAAAAAAAAAATTATATATCATATTTCATAAAAATAATAATATTGTAATTAAAAAATAGTTTAATTAATAATTTTTTGGAAGACATGTGATTTTTTTTTCAAATAATAATATTATTATTATGGTCATTCCCTCATTTTTTGAATAATAATATCAATTAATAATATTATTTCCTCAATTTTTTTAAATAAAATTATTATTCAATTTTACATGCTCGTAATTGTGAATAATAGAAAAGAAAAATATATTTTAGAAGTTTTAATTATTCAACCACACGTCTTTTCTTTTCACATAATAGTAAATTACGGATAATACTTAATAATATGATCCAACAAAAAAGTTAATGTAATATATTTGTTCACGAACCTAATAACAAAATTCATAACACAAATATGTTCACAATTCCAACAAAATATAAGTTTCAAATATGTTCATAATTCCAACAAAATATAAGTTTCAAACATGTTTCAAATATGTTCACAATTCCAACAAAATATAAGTTTCAAACATGTTTACAATATCAATCATGTTCACTCCTCTAGAATTGCCTTCATGAAATCCGGCTTGTAAGAGTCATTCAAGCCATTCCAAATACGCAACTGGTTTGGCTTATTTCCAAAATACATAGCAACCCGTATCACTTGCATACGATCAAGACCTATACCCTCTCAGTGCGCTGCTTCTACCAATTTCTACAAAGAGGCGAGAAAGAATTGGAAAAAGATGTGAGCCTCAAGTACCACAAAGAAATATATGTTGATAATTGAATTGGACACGGCACAGATACACACTAAATTGGCAAGAAATTCCTGGCCATCAAGGTAGGTCATTTTCATGATTTCAATCTCTTTTTACAAATTTGTTCCCTTCCAAGTTAGCTCATTAGATGCTTAAGATATTTGGATTGACCAACCAACTAATTCTTCAATTAAAGCAAGAGTTCAAAAACAGTTGGCATTATAAATTGTCAAACCATCGACACACTCTAATGATCACCTACTTCATTTTTTCTTCCAGATGCTTTTAAAAACTCTAGTTTCAAGCTCTAGCATATTGACAGGCAGGCAACATCCAAAATATTCTTACCAAGCAATAAAATGGACCATCCCCATATTTATTATTTCTCTTTCAAAGAACTTTTGTTTTCTCATTGAAATGGACAAATAGGACAATAGGTATTATTGAATTCTGGCATTTCCTTTGGTTTATCACTGTAATTGGTATCTTTTTCTTTTGTCATTTAATATTACTCAAAGAAAATGCATCAAAATCCTTCATCTATCAAGATGGTTGTTATCCCAACTAAATAACTCAAATAAATAAATAAAAAACGATAGCTTAAAGCCTTAAACTCATTGTTATTATGCACACGGTACTCTAAGCAATCTTAGAGCGCTGGCACCATTTCAGGTCCATTTTGGTTCATTTCGTTAGAAACCTTCTGAAATGTTTATCGATCAGTTGATCACTACTTTAGGGAAACCTAAACTGAACATTTCATTTCCAAACAACTGAGTTCTCACATGGTAGATTACGTAAAAATCACTGACAATCATAGGTTTCAATACTCTATCTTCGACAACCATGATGCATAAAAATAAAGATATATCATATGACAATGAGAAAAACTATCTCTATGTTACTCATACCACCACATATGCCGAAACTAACACCAAATTGACGTGATACAAGTATACAACTCTTAGAATACTCTATATACAAATGCATTACCAATTCACCGGCATGGATGATTATACAAGAAAAGAATAGAAGATGTTTGGGATTGAAAATTGAAAAGAAGAGTACCTCATCCTTCCTGCTTTTGCCTCCAGTGAAGAACTTGTAACTTCCAAAGATGAGTAAACCCGAACCAGTTAAAGATACAATCACGAACTACAACAATTTAAAATTAGAAAGGAAAAAAAACTCCAGTCAATCCTGTTTGTTTCCTATGATATTACACTGATAAATTATTGAAAACACAAAATCTCACTAAAAATATCCACAAGATCGACGATACGATGCAAAAGAGTAGGAGACGAGAGAATTAGAGAAAGGAAAGAAATTAATTTGTCAATGGCAGTATGGCACAATGAAAAATTGATAAAACCTCAAAAAAATCACCAAAAACGCAATCATTTGGCTAAAATAAGCATGGATTTCACAAACAAAATTCAGATTATTAACTGGAAATAATAATGAAATGAGGTGAGAGAGAAACCGATTTCGGTCGGACTGCTGACGGCTGAGAAATGAAAAAGTCAATTGAGTTGAGAGGTGGCACCGACGGCTGTTCATGTGTGAACAGAGGATGTGTGACCCCGACGACGGCGAGTTCGAGTGACCCCGACGACGGCGAGTTCGCTTGACGTCGACGAAGATGGATCTGCAGCCGGTGGGTTTGACAGAGAGACAAAAGCGGCCACGAATATTTCTGTTTGAAGAGAGGATGTGTGACCTCGAAGACGGCGAGTTCGCGTGACCCCGACGACGGTGAGTTTACGTGACACCGACAAAGATGGATCTGCAGCCGTGGGTTTGAGAGAGAGACGAGCGGGTGATGATGAGGGTTTGAGAGAGACAAGCGGCTGATCAGGGTACGTTTTTTTTTATAGTTGATAGTTTTGTAAATTTAAAAAGCTTTGAGGGTAAAAATGTCTTTTCCAGACTTGTCTCATGCATGGGACAAGTCTGGCCTAGGGTGTGAGATGGGACAAGTTTTCATGGTTTTTGTCCCATGCTGTCTCGTCCCGTCTCGTCCCATGTTAATGGCGCACCAAACGTGAGACAACAAAAAGTTGTCTCGTCCTGTCTCGTCCCGTCCCGCGTACCAAAAGCACCCTAGAAGTGTAGGAGCCTCCTAAAAACGTTCATTCTGTCTAGTCCAATTTGGAAAGCTATAGTTGCACAACTTGTGCTATAATTGGCCATGCTCATACAAATTCAAATGTTGAACAAATAAATAGCAGATAGGGGCGGAACTAGAATTTGGGGTGGGGGGAGGGGGGGATAGAACTAAAGTGGCGTTTTCTTTTTGTCTGAAATCTTAATAGGTCTGAAATGGACTGAAGTTTGAACAATCATTGAAATCTGAATATGGGGGGGTGGGGGGGACAAAAGATAGAAACATAAAATTTATAGAACTAAAGTGGCGTTTGTTTTTTTGTCTGAAATCTTAATAGGTCTGAAATGGACTGAAGTTTGAACGGTCATTGAAATCTGAATATGTTTGTTTTTCATTTGTGATGTCTGAAAAGCAATATTTGAAAACTAGTAACAAGACGATTATACCCCTCATATTATTAATAGATTTATACATTTACATTTAATTTAATTTTATTGTTCATGTATTTATAATAGTATTTATTTAAATTAAATAAATAAATATTGAAATGTTTCATCCAAATTAAAAATAAAAATTATTTAATTTTCATTTATAGATAAATAAATGAATATTTTAAATAATAAATTAATGAATTTAAGAATTTAAGAATTTAAGAATATAAATTAAATTAAATTTAAAACTCCAAAAAAGTTATCCAAACTGGATCAAGCACAAAGGACTCTTCTTCTTCACGATAAAAACAAAAGATAACATATCTTATTTTAAAATAAAATAATAATAATAATAATAAAGGACTTTGCACCACAAAAGTTCATGTATTTACAAAATATATATTTAAGCACCGTCTGTACAATTTTCTGCTTCCTCTTTATTCATCTGTTCTATTCCTAGATAAAGGTGTAAGTTTGGGCCGGTCCGGTCTGTTTGGGCACGGCCTGCCAGGCCTGTGTTCCAAAACAGGCAGGGTCTGGCACGCCATGTCCATTGGGCGTGCCGTGCCAGAGCTGGCCTGTTTTGGAAAACACTGCTCTGCATGGCACGTGGGCACGGCCATGGCAGGCCGTGCAGACGGGCTGGGCCGTGCTGGCCCATTTGCCCGGCTAGACAGGCCAAACGGGCCGGCCCACTTAATTTTTTTTTTAAAATATTAATAATATATTTTTTTATATATAACTGGGCCCAGTGTGCCGCCCCGCTGTTCGGACGATTGGGCCTGGCACACCGGTCAGGCGTGCCGAGCCGGGCCGGCACGGCGTGCCTTAGTTGGAGGCCCGGCACGGCCTGTCTTCCTTGGCAGGCCGAACGGGCCGGTCCATCTTGGGCCGGCCCATATTTACACCACTATTCCTAGATATCTTTTTCAACACCGCCCATCAGTCCATCACCCATATAAGCACACTCATCAAAGCACTCAATCAAAACAAAGGTTGGTTCAGATTCAGGTTGGATGGATCTTGAAGGTTTTTTTGTAGTGTTTTGATCTCATACTTTGTTTTTATTCAGATATGGTACCGTCTTGATGATATAAAACAAAAGGGGTGTTTGTCGTTATGATGGAGATGCTGGTAGATGTTGAAGAAATAAAGCATTTCCAGGTGAAGAGGAGGCCAAATCTAGATAATTTCCGGTAACGCAAGGGGAAGGAAAACCAAGGAAAATATGAGTTTTTTTATTTTATTGATTGTAAAATGGGGAATAAGTTAAATTCATTAGGACACTTTTGGAATAAATGTTGAAAGTTCAATCTAATATTTTTCAGTTCAGATAAAAGTCAGATTTTTTGACTTTTTCATATTACACATTTTTTATGGGTTTCAGACCTCGGTAGATAGGAGACAAACAAACAAAACATCTTAGTAAGACATTTTAGGTACTTTCAGATATCAGATGATAAAAACAAGGGATAATTATCTCTGTGACCATCAACTCTTGCCACCACTATCAAAATGACCACCGAATGGGGAATTAGTTTCAAAATGACTATTTTTTTAAACAATGTTATACCAATTACCATTTCTTTATAACACCGTTAACTTGTTTTAAAAACCACTGGCAATCAATTTGTTAATTTGGTATCAAAAATGGCCATTGTAATATTATTTTTTCCCAAAATTACTCTAGTGGCCATTCATATGGTCAATTGGTATCAAAATGGCCATTATAATTGTCCCACTTTTTTTTAGAACATGAGTATTGGCCGTCCATTTGGTTAATTGGTATGAAAACATTCATTATACGTACAACTATATTCTATTAGAAAAATAGAGTATGCAATCATAAAAATTAAAATTTCATTCAATAGGGAAAATGAAGAATTCATTTATTCAATATAATTTCAATTTCATTCACATCAAATACAACTTGTCAAACTGAACAAGTATACCAAAATCTCCTACACAAGTATACATAAATCCCGCACAAGTAAACCAACTTGTTACTTTTAATTTGATTTTTTTTTTTAAATCATAGCCTTTTTTCTGCACATACCACAGATTGCAGTGCACCTTAAATTAAACAAAAAATATTATCAATTTCAAGATAAAAAGAAAAAGAAAAAGCAAAAATGTCTTCATTTCAATTGGGTTTCTTCTTAATCTTTGATCCAATTGACTTAGATGTAGTAGCTTTGTTGGACTGTTGTGTTTGAAAATTCTATCATATGGGGCCACACATGTGGACATTAAATGTGTTGTGCTATCTTTTGGTTAAGCCTAAATTAAAGTGATCTAATTAAGATTTAAGTATTAAGGCTTAAGGGTATAATTGTCATGGAATTAATGTGTAGATACCAGAATACTATTTCTAATTTGTTGATGGGCCGAATTAGAAATAGCCAACATATAATAATTTGATTATTATATATATTTAGGGTTATGGTCCCCAAATTACACGATACTTTACTTTTCTCTATATCTCATCAACAGAGCAAATAGAACACATCATGGTTCATAAAGGTCGTGATAATTTGGAAGATCACAACTCATTCACAAATCTTCAGCGATGGATTCAGGTACGCTTCCGCTTTCTAGATTACTTATTTTCTCTTGAATTGATATGGGTTATGTTATAATTATTTAGGGTTTGATTAAGTATGTATAGGTACATGTTTAGGTTAAACATCCAGATTAATTTTGTGCCTAAGCATGTTAATTGTGTTAATCGAAATCCTAACAAGTGGTATCAGAGCCACCCATGATTAATTCTTGAGAATTAAGATTTGGTTTTTTGGTTTTTTTTTTTTAAAAAAAACTGGGTTCTTCTTGTTTTCGAAGAAAAAAAAATAGTTTTGTTTTGGATTGATGGGTTTCCGGTGGGATTTTTCCACTGTTTGGAATTTGGATTGAGTTTTTGGAACTGTTTTTCGTCCGCTGTTAGGGCCGCCGCAGCGACCACTTCGCCGGTCTGATCGGGCGCTTGCGTCGCCGATCGTTCGATCCAAGTGGATCGATCTTCGATTGTGCATTGCGAGTCGCCGGTCGTGCACCGTTTTCTAGCCTCCGATCATCCTCTTATGGTGACGGCGTTGAGGTTCAAGCAGTGGCAGCATGAGAACTAGGGTTTCAGAGCTTGTTTTTGCTCAGGCCCCTCTTTTGAAAATTTAAAATTCTTGAGGGACTGTTTTATAAATTATTTGAGCCATTATTTGATTTTGATAACGTTTCGGGGTCAGTTTATAATTTCCAAAACTTAGAGGGCCTGTATGTAATTATGAAAGAGTTTTGGGGCAGATTTATAATTATTAAAAAGTTACGGGATCACTTTGTAATTTTCAAAAGTTTTGGGGACAAAATTTAATTATTGCAAATTACTGGGTCAGTTTATGATTTTAACAAAATATAGGGGTCGATTTGTAATTACTGAAACTTAATGGGCCTTTCTATAATTTTACAAAATAAGTGATATTTTTGTAATTTTGATAAAATGAAATAAATTTTTTTATTTATTTTCATTTTATTATAAAGATCAACTTAAATTCAAATATTTGGTGATATACCTTTTATGGTTAAATAAAGTAATCCATCATTCTAAATGGGATATCTGAAACAAGATGTCACCAAAGTGACCTCTCTTGTGTAGATTGTTCATGAGGGATGTTGGATGTTCGTGTGTGTGTAAATTCATGCGGATATTAGCCGGCCTAAAGGAAGGTTAATACTTGACCGAATTGTACACACATCTGTGGTGGTAAACATGTGACGATTATAAGGTTTTATGAGTGAATAATAAGTCGATCCAAAGATAGATTTATTATTTAACATAAATTACTGTCAATGTTTAATCACTACTAAAGGAGTACCACGTGTGTGTATATAAATTCATGTGGGTATTAGTCGGCTCAAAGAAAGGTTAATACTTGGCCTAATTGTATACACACCTGTGGTGATAAATATGTGACGATTATAAGGTTTGACATGTGAATAATGAGTCGATCTAAAGATAGATTTATTATTTGATATTAATTATTGTCAATATTTGATCACTACAACAAGAGTACCACTTACAATTAATATTACTGTCCAAAGACTTGATATTAATGTTGTGTTAGGTATCTTAAGATGGGACTTACCATTATCTGAATTTGTTGATCATTGTATTTGGTTATTAATGTGAGCATGTTTGTGTGTTTGTTTTGTTCTCTTTCAAGCTAATGTTTTACTATATCTGCTAATACAAACTATATACTCATGCTTAATGGGATCAACTTTAAGGATTTGTAAGGAGAACATACTCATTGTTCTCGGCTGCATGGATCTGGACCTTGCATTTCGGGTTGAGCAACCCGTTTCTTTTACGGATGCAAGTTCTCCTGATAATAGGAAGAACTTTGAGAAGTGAGATTGTTCAAATTGCATGAGTCTTATGATCATCAAGCGCGGCATTCCAGAGGCATTTAGGGGTGCTGTATCTGAAAAGATAACCAAAGCCAAGGAGTTCCTAGCCGAAATTGAAAAGCGTTTTGTTAAAAACGATAAGGTAGAAACAAGCACGCATTTGCAAAGCTTGATTTCTATGAAGTACAAAGGCAAAGGGAACATTAGGGAGTACATTATGGAAATGCCTCATATTGCTTCTAAGCTTAAGGCACTGAAGCTCGAGCTGTCTGACGATTTGCTCGTGCATTTGGTATTAATATAACTTCCTGCACAATACAACCAGTTTAAGGTCATTTACAACTGTCAAAAGGAGAAATGGATTCTTAATGAGCTCATTTCTTACTGTGTGCAAGAGGAAGAGAGACTGAAGCGAGACAGGACCGAAAGTGCTCATTTGGCTAACACCTATAAGGTTAAGGGCATATAGAGGAAGAATAATGAAGCTGCTAAACACCTTATGAGCTTTGGACAAGCATAAAAGCCTAATCTAAAGCATTTTCACATTTGGGGATGTCCAGCTGAGGCAAGGCCTTACAGGCCACATGAAAAGAAATTGGACTCCAAAATTGTGAGCAACTACTTTATTGGCTACTATAAGCGATCTAAGGGCTATAAGTTTTATGATCCCACACTTTGATCAATTTTGAAACGGGAACTGCAACATTTTTGAGTATGTTGAGTTTGGAGGAGAAATAAGGTTAGAGACGTTGTCTTTGAGGAAGAATCGATTTCGATTCCTACTATCGCTTTTGACAATGTGCATGTTTCTATACCTGTCATTGATCAAGAAGCAAATCTGGATCCTCAACCAGACAATGTTGAACAACCCCCATTCAAGATGAGGTAATTGTTCCTGAGGAACAAACTCAACAACCTCAAGAACCAGTGCCATTAAGGTGATCCACTAGAGAAAGGAGAAATGCTATTCCAGATGATTTTTTACGTATTTCTCCAGGAACATGAGGAAGACATTGGAATGATGGAAAATGTTCCAATCAACTTCCATCAAGCCATGCAGGGTTCCAACTCTCAAAAGTGGATTGATGCCATGAATGGGGAATATAAGTCTATGCAAGGCAATAAGGTTTGGGAACTTGTCCCATTACCAGAAGGTGCGAAACCCATTGGTTGTAAATGGATATTTAAAACCAAAAGGGATTCGAAAGGTAATGTGGAGAGGTATAAGGCTCGTCTTGTAGCTAAAGGCTTTACCCAAAAAGAAGGGATTGACTATAAAGAGATTTTCTCTCCAGTTTCAACGAAAGACTCTTTTAGGACAATCATGACACTTGTTGCACATTTTGATCTTGAGCTTCATCGGATGGATGTCAAGACGGTGTTTCTCAATGGTGACATTGATGAAACAATTTATATGGTGAAACAAGAAAACTTTGAGTCGGGAGACCCAAAGAATATGGTTTGCAAATTGACAAAATCCATTTATGGACTCAAGCAAGCTTCCAGTCAGTTGTACCATAAGTTTCATCAAGTGATTATCTCGTTTGGTTTTGAGATAAACATTGTTGATAATTGTGTGTATCACAAATTCACATATTCCTTGTTTTATATGTCGATGACATACTGCTTGCCACAAATGATATAGGCATATTGCATGAAACCAAGAGATTTCTATCAAAGAATTTTGAGATGAAAGATCTTGGTGACGCCTCTTTTGTATTAGGGATTCAGATACAACGAGATCGTTCTCGGGGTATTCTTGGATTATCACAAAGGAGCTATATCGATACAGTGCTCAAAAGGTTTGGCATGCATAACTGCAAACCAGGTGACACCCCCGTCGCTAAGGGAGACAAGTTCAGTCTCAACCAGTGCCCTAAAAGTAACCTTGAAGTTAAGGAAATGCAGAAGATTCCCTATGCATCAGCTGTAAGGAGTCTAATGTATGCTCAGGTGTGTACGCGTCCGGATATTGCGTACATTGTTGGTATGGTAGGTAGATATTTAAGTAACCCTGGAATGGATCATTGGATAGCAGCCAATCAGGTTATAAGGTATTTGAAGAGAACAAAATATTATATGCTCACATATAGGAGATCAGATCAGTTTGAGATCATAAAGTATTCCGACTCTGATTATTCTGGATGCCAAGACAGTAGGAGATCCACATCAGGCTACAAATACTTGTTGGCTGGTGAAGCTATATCTTGGAGGAGTGCCAAATAGACACTCATAGCTTCTTCCACCATGGCAACAGAGTTTGTATCAAGCTATGAGGCATCCAACCATGGAATATGGCTTCGGAATTTTGTCACTGGGCTGCGCATTTTGGAGGGTGTTGAAAGACCACTCAAACTATTTTGTGACAATAAGTCAGCAGTGCTTTATTCTAATAACAACAAGAGCTCATCTAAGTCAAAGCATATTGACATTAAGTTCCTAGTTGTGAAGGAAAGAGTACAGAGTGAACATATATCCATAGAGCACATTGGGACAAACTCCATGATAGCGGATCCGCTTACAAAAGGATTACCACCCAAGGTCTTTCATGAGCACACTGCTCATATGGGTGTTATTTTGTGTGAGGATATCACAATATAGTGGGAGTTTGTATAATTTTGTATTGTATTGTATTGTTCTATATTTTTATTTTGGATATATTTATGCATTTATGTATTTGGATATTTTTCTGATCAGAAATAAAGTATTCCGTTAATTACACTTTGTTACATTGTGTTAAGTTTTGATCTCACTAAGGAATAAAGCAGGACCAGTTGGAATAGACATGTATATATCACATTGCATGTAATTTCCATGTTACGCATCCATAATTGATTTATGTCATTTGGTTATGTTGGTATACGTGACCATTGATGGGTTTAATCACGCTAAATGTGACGAAAACCGCTTTGATCCTATGTCGGTATAATCAATGGACGAGATTGTTCGGATATACCCTAAAATTGTGATAGCAAAATTTTGGAGCTTATAAAGTCATACACATTTGTAAAGTTACATATGTGGCCCAGTGGGAGATTGTTAGAAAATTCTATCATATGGGGTCACACATGTGAACATTAAATATGTTGTGCTATCTTTTGGTTAAGCCTAAATTAAAGTGATCTAATTAAGATTTAAGTATTAAGGCTTAAGTATTAAGACTTAAGGGTATAATTGTCATGGAATTAATGTGTAGATACCAGAGTGCTATTTCTAATTTGTTGATGGCCGAATTAGAAATAGCCAACATATAATAATTTGATTATTATATATATTTAGGGTTATGATCCCCAAATTACACGATACTTTACTTTTCTCTGTATCCCATCAACAGAGCAAATAGAACAAATCAGGGTTCATAAAGGTCGTGATAATTTGGAAGATCACAACCCATTCAAAAATCTTCAGCAATGGATTCAGGTACGCTTCCGCTTTCTAGATTACTTATTTTCTCTTGAATTGATATGGGTTATGTTATAATTATTTAGGGTTTGATTAAGTATGTATAGGTACATGTTTATGTTAAACATCCAGATTAATTTTGTGCCTAAGCATGTTAATTGTGTTAATCGAAATCCTAACATGTTGTACTGCCCTTATTCTTTCAACAATATCGGGATCAAATCGTAAAGTGTTCAAAACGTCAGTCACATTACGAAACCATTCAAAAGGATCATTAGCTTCATCGTGTTCTTGAGTAAGTACCTAAAAATCAATTTTTTAAAAAATCAATCATTTAGTATTGTATAATATGTTTTAATGTTATTCTATTATATTGATGGTTTCGAAAAATTACCCCTTCATATTCGGGTTGTGTTTCAGTTTCCACCTCGCTTTGTACTTCATGAGCAAGCCTACAATGATCTAATTTTCATTCTTCTTTTGAGTTCTAATCTAACAAAAAAAAAACATATTCTAATTACCTTGCAATTGCTTAACTTGAATTTATAAAAGTTACTCTTAAATCAATTGGTCAGGAATGAAATTATTCTCGATATATATATATATATATATATACACACACACACACAAAAGAGAATCCAACAACTAACTATACTTCTCACTCAGTGCAAGGCCTCAAAATTCAACCTAAAAAACACAAAAATCTTACGGTGATTTTTTTTTTAAAAAAACAAATTTATTCATATCATTGTTGTTTGAATGGTTCTCTATATCTGTTTCAACAACTAACTACACTTCTCACTCAGTGCAAGGCCTCAAAATTCAACCTAAAAAGCACAAAAATCTTATAGTGAATTTAAAAAAAAAAGAACAAATTTATTCATATCATTGTTGTTTGGATGGTTCTCTATATCTGTTTCAGCAACTAACTACACTTCTCACTCAGTGCAAGGCCTCAAAATTCAACCAAAAAAGCACATAAATCTTGTGAATTAAAAAAAAAAAGAACAAATTTATTCATATCATTGTTGTTTCTCTATAGAAATTTTTAATTGTATGTGAGAAATATATAGGTGATGAGAAAATAAATGAACATAAGATGAGAACATATACATATATATATATATATATATATATATATATATATATATTTTAAAAATAATCATTCCAGAATAATAAAAGAAATTAACTGGAGTTGGTAATCAGCCATCCGAAATTTTTAGGTAAATTAGACTTAAGGATTCAAGAGTTTTGGCAAAATTAAGATGAGAAAATATATATTAAAAAAATCATTCCGGGACAACACAAGAAATCATTACACAATTTATGAGATATTATACATTTTTCTTAAGTTTAGCTCGTAGTTCTACCCTTTTTTCACAGGTCTTTGCATTATGTCCCTCCTGATTGCATTTGCTACAAGTATACTTTTTCTGCAGATGTTTTATTTTCCTTACATTTGGTGGAATTTCACCAATCTCCTTTATCCTCAATTTTCTTGGTCTTCCAGCTTGCTTCACATCTTTTGGTGGTAATAGTAGAGGCATATTAGTCTTGAACCATAACTCCTCCGTCCATATACCATGCAAAACAGATGTGTAACACTTCTTATAAGTGTCCTTAAAGTACCACTTATCCACATATTTGGTTGGATCATTTCCCTTACTATAGATGACTGCCATTTAATGGGAGCAAGGGATTCAAGTCAAATTCCATCTTCTACAGGTACAAGTTCTTTGATCCAAGTCCACAACAGCATATGATGTGCTCCCTCTATTAATTTGGTAATGGCCTTCACCACCCCAGTGAGCAACAAATTGTCCACTGTGTTGGGCTTGTAACTCCATAAACTCTGCTACCCTTAGACCTATATTTTGGTACCACTTTTCCAAATCAATGCTCCTCTTCGCTCTTCGCTTAATTATTTTAACTCTAATCATTTCAACCATAGAGAAGATATGAGCAGACCTTGCCACGAGAATTACTCTATCGCCATTAACAGACTCACAAAGGTTGTTTAACAACATATCACACTTGGACCAATCTCGAAAGTGGCTCTTGGACCATTGTTCTACAGTTTCTCACACAAAAATTCATGAGCTTTTTCATTCATATCTTTTATTTTGGTCATCACCCTATTAAAGTCTTCAATTGTCGCGGCCTTTGTAGTTGCCCAAACCTTGGTCCGGATTTCATCTGTTTTGAATTTTTTTCTTAAAATTTGCATACAAATGTCATACACAATTACGATGTTCACTATTCTTCCATGTCTCCCCGATAGCCTCTAATAAACCTTTTTGTTTGTCCGACATTAAAGTGATCCTAAAACCCTCATCCAACTTCAAGTCAACTTTCAAGAGACTAAGAAACCAAAACCATGTCATGTATCATTCTTTTTCAACAATTGCAAACATAGTCCTTTTGGACCTTACCCAAGAAGTCAAACATCTTAAACTCTTTTCCCGGTCTTAAAGCTTCCATGTTCCTTTTAGCTAACCATGTAGAATTAGCTAATAGATTCTTGTATACTCTCGGGAAAGTGTGTTTGTCATTCAAAGTTTTTATCATTAATGTAGGACTATTCTTCTCATAACATGATGCCCAAATTGACCAAGAGCAAATGTCTAATTTACACTTGCACACACCTTGGACTCGAGATTTTTCATTGTATGGGAACCATATTGATCTGCCTTGTTTAATAGCGTGCTCCTTAACTGCTTCCTTAAACACTTTAGCATTACCAAATACTTGACCAACCATGAGATTTAATGTCTTCAAGTCAGATTCTGTATTAAATTGTTCAAAAGTAGGTTTCTTCTTTTGCCCACATATTTCTATCCATTCTTTTAAGCTCTTTCATTGCTAGCTTCTGCTCATCATCCAAACTTGCTTCCTCATATTCCATATCTATAGAATAATCTAGTCCAATTTCACCTTCATCGTCCGAACCAGCTTTCTCGTCTCCCATGACTACCAAACCACCTGCATTTTCACCTTGAACATCATCCCCTTCATCCTCATTTCCCCCCATTTCAATTTCTCCGTACTCGAGCTCAATAAAATCATCATCGAATGTCTCACTTTCACTTCCACTATCGGTCACATATTCATCCCCATCATCTTTTTCAGAATCTACTACCAAAGCACATATTTATTAAACAACCAAACAAAACATTATAGTTGGTCCCAAAAACAAGTAACTTAAGAATTGGACCATAACTTTAAACCATGTTAACAAATTTCACGATGCATTATATGAAATTGTACGTCATATGTGTTAAAGTTTCACTCAATGACTAAAAAAAAACAGACAAAGACAGATGAAGAAGATGAAGATGATGTGATGGAGTTTTGATTAAGGGCAGGGTCTCATTATCATCATGTGACTCTTCGTTATCAATTGTTTCAGCAATTGTGTTTTTTTTTAAATCCAATTCTTAAACATTTATGTGTAATTTAAGACTTAGAATCATAATCATCGTAAATATGAGGAATCTATGTAGAAAGCCGATTAGCCAAATGTACCAAAGACCATGGTGGATGTGTTTCAAAGATATATTCCATCTTTTTTTTTTTATATTCAGTAGTGATCATAAAAAAAAACTAACTCTTAGGTTTTTCAATGTTAAATCTTAATTTTACTTTTAAAGAAGCAAACCACTTTGTAATCTGCTTACATGTTTATGAATTTGTAAGTTTATATATTCAACCTCGTCATAACTCTACAATTCTAACGACATTGAGCCACTTGTGAGGCTTGTCATCATATGACTAACCCACAATAACAATAACAAAGCAAATAGCAAATAGCAAACAACAAACAACTCAAACCTGAATAACAATAACAGAGCAAATAGCAAAATGTAGAAATGAGAAGCAACTAAAAATAGGACACAAACCAAAAGAGCAACAGGAACCTAGAAAAAACTTCATAATACCTACATCCTTTCTATTAAACAAACAAAATCAATTTGAGAGACCACCCACATCCATTCCATTAAACAAATAAAATCAATTTTAGGGACCACCCAAAAAAAAAATGGCCGACAAACTCCTTTACCCAAAAACAAAAACCATTTCTTTAAAGTTTATCTCAGTCAATGAATAAAACAATAAAAAAATACCTACCTCTGGACCAAGTCGATGTCTCTTGCATGTTGTCATCTCCATTTTGCCCAGAATTTTTCATACCTAGCAACTGCAATTCATGTGTCTAGAAAACCAAAATCCCTAAACCTTTGATTTTGCCCTATATGAACGAGATTACAAATATAAATGTAATCAGTTTTGTAATTTCAAAGAAAGTTACCAAAATGCCCACCATATTTAACGGTAAAGTTAACAAATTATAACGGAATGACCATTGCTGTAACATTGTTTATCAAAAATGGTCATTTTGAAACCAATTCCTCATTCGGTTGCCATTTTGATAGTAGTGGCAAGAGTTGATGGCCACCAGGGTAATTATCCCTAGAAAGAAATAGGCCCTAAAATATAAAATATACATTTTAAAAAAGGTATAACTATATTTTTTTTCCAGTGAGCTAGGGGAAGTGGGTCATGGCCATCCTTAACCTCCATGGTGGTCCGCCATTGGTTGTAGAGTGCACATGACTATGTAAGCCACTCAAATATTAGGCACTAGAAAAGCAACAAAGAAAATTGAGCACTAGAAAAGCAACAAAGAAAATTGAGCACTAGAAAAGCAACAAAGAAAATTGAGTTTGACTAACCAGTAGTGAGTAGGGTTGATCTTATGGGAGCATAAGATCAGTCTTGATGCGGAGATTTGATGAGAGCTGCTATTCTCGTAACAAGGGCATAAGTAGTAAAAGTTCTTGATAGCAATGCTACCCAATAATGTTTCTAAGATGTCCACACCTGGTGCATCTATGTTAGTCTACCATCTACAATCAAACATTCTAGGGAAATCTGAGCTTTACAATTGGAGAACTGCATACAGAAGTGAAGAAAATCAAATTGTTTCTATTCAAAAATGCTAAGAGCTTTTGTGGTCCTCTCTATATTCACATATCTCTTACCTTGCTTTTCTGATGTAAGAAAGAATTTGTGTCCCTACTTCATAGCCTACTTTGATACAAGGAATAAGAACACATGGGTCAAGCCTGTTGTCACCAAACTTCACAAATATAAGTCCAACCCCTCCTACTTGTACCACATATACTGTCACGGTACCTATTTTCTACGTTTCTGATTTTATGAACCATAGTATTAGTATAATTCATACAAAAATATTCTACAATATACAACAAGAGACATTAAAACATAGACAAGAGGATTATTGAAAACATTTTAGTTTCAAAATCGATTTCTAAGAAAAATTTTCGTTGGATCTTTCATTATTTCTAACCGTAGATGGCAATGATGTACATTGATTCAAAAAATTCTTACACATTTTGCAGCACATGTAAAGTCCACATCATATTTTTCTCGATAGTAGTCAATAATTACATTTCAAAAACATTACACCAAATTGATTATTCAACTATTTATAAGAGTATAATACATTAATACTACATATTTCATAATTATCAAAATTTCTACTCCTAGATTATGTGATTGTTGATTTGTATTATCAACTCATTCGACCATCTACAAGACAGTGATAAATTGATGATAATTGTTAATAGTTATTTTTGGCAAAGGGACCAAAGAGAATTTTTTCACCTGTGGATACCTGGTACGATGTACCCCGAGATACCACATGAGGTTTACCTGCTACTACCTACCACGAAATACCGGATCCTATGCTACCTAGAAACCTCGATTATGCTATCTCGAAGAAAGTCTGCTTTCATCACCTCTAGAAATTACCAGGTACCCATACAAGCTAGTGTCGCGATACCTTCTGCTCAGTACCCTGATACAAGAGTGTCCAACCGGTATCTGAGTACCTCGACACTGTTTCGCCACCTCGGTATATATCCTACCCATCAAGCGAGAAGAAAGTCAGCTAGAAAGCTTCAATACGATTGGTTGTGTGCCACACCATTAGACCAGTATCTCGAGGTACCTCGTCATCAGTATGCAGAACTTGAATTCTTCTCCAAGCTACCCAGAATAAAGGGTTGACCCCTTTTTACCATTAAAGCGCCATAATGAGGCTACGTAAGTTAACTGTATCGCCATTGATTCATACTTAAACTTGGACGAGAATGTGACGTAAAAAATGGGATCAATTCCAGTATAAATTGACATCCTCTATAAACGTCAATCAATTTCGGTAACACGACCAATCTATTATTCTGAATTACAGGGATTTGATTAAGGGAGAAGGAGGAGTTAAATACAGTACTAAAAATCGACAAAAGCATCTGTCATCTGATTTTCTAAGACCGACAAAAAATCAGAGAAGCACGGAATACTATGACCATCTTTGAGAGACTTTCACCGTCGAGGAACAAGCCACTTATCGACACGAACGTATTCGCCATCTCCAATAGTGTTTTGAGCAAGAGAGATTACGAAAGGATTCAATGAAATTACTATAATTGTTGTACCCCTTGTATTTATGTTGATCAAGTTTCCAATACAATAATTTCTTATACTTCACACATAGATCATTTTCTCATTCCATCATCCTTACCTATTACTCCTCATTATTTCTCAAATTACCTAGGTACGAAGTACCAATTCCAACTATAACCTTCATTGGCAGCAATCTTGAGGGTGTTGGCTGAAATTCCTCACCCTGAGCGAATTTCCGGTCAACAATTTTTGGCGCCATATGTGGAAAATTGTCACACTTTATTTGAAAGCATGTAAAATCACGTGTTTTTTTTTTACATTATACAATGAGACTTCGATCTTCCCAAGGGCAGCCTAAAGCATCGGGGTACCAGTCCATCGCTTCCACCCGAAAATCACAAAAGAAAGGGAAGAGATCGAAGCATCATAACCTTGCTCCAGTACCATCTGCTACCGTTCGGGTCACACCCTAGGTCCCAATTGCCCCGGTAGCAGGCCAAGCCATTTGGGAACAGCAAGCCATGGCCTTCATGGAGAATATTCACCTCAGATTAGCCGCAGAAGGTATCACTCTTAGCTCGCAGCATTCAAAGTTAGAAGAGATACTAGTAGGCCAGATAACCGGGTATCTGACTTTGACAGATTGGAACCCTCGCCACCGGTACCAGTCCATGATAGGTTAAGGCCTCTGCCCTCAGTTCTAGACATGTTAGGGCTCGTACCCCCGGCACCGGACAGACCAACGATATATCAATCCCGATAGGTAAAGTCAGCTCTTGACCTCCAACTTAGGGAGCATTGTCAACCGGTACAACCGGTAGTCGTAGGAAGGCAACCACGGTCTACTACAGTTAACCTGGTTATGTGATCCACCCTACAATTATTGAGCACTTGATTATTTCTTGATGTTATAATGAATCGATTGCCTGAACCAAGACAATCAAATATTCTATTTGTCTCTCTTGCGTGTGCGTGTGTGTGTGGTTGGGTGGGGGTGGGGGTGGGGGTGGGGGGGGGGGGGGGGGGGGGGGGGGACCTGCGGACACGAATTCCGCTCCAATTGGATCGTGAGAGTCCAGTTGACCGTTTGTCACTTCCCTAAGTCAACGTTTTTTTAATTATGTTTAATTATGATGAATAAGGAAAGCTTTAATTGTTTGGATTCTGATTTCTTACTAGATCACTAAGAATACAGAATCGTAAGAAATCAGAATCGGGTTTTAATTAGAAGTAAATCTCTTTGGAGAATATTATCTAATTAAATTATTTCCTTATTAAATCAAAAACATGATTTCCAAAATAATCCCGAATTAATCCCAAAACCCTAGTGTTTCGGTTTGGGTATATAATAGCTCTTATATTCTGTTCGAAACACACAGAAACAGAAACAGATAAACATGTTTTTCCTTTTTCTAGAGCAACCGAATTCTTTCTCTTCTCTGGTTTTTCTTGGTAAGTTCAAACTCGGTTTGAGTTCGCTGGTAGTGGATAGTGCTTCGGCTTACCACTGTTGAACCGTTGTATCCTGTGAGACAATCGCCTAATACACATACGGTGTTGTCCGACGGAATTGTCTTAAGAACACCGTATGAAACACATGCCTTGGTTCTAACACTGTTTCTACCGTGTTTTCTTGTGTTGTTGCTTTTTGTTTCCAGATACCGGCCAAATTTGTTTTTTGGAATTACGATTTATACTTACGACCAAGCTTTTTAATTGTGAAGGTATCAGTATACGCAATTTATCCCCTAACAGTGTACTTTAATCCAAAGGGTTTTTCTGAGGCTTCTCTACTGTTGGACCAGAGATTTTGTTTGATACAGCTGTAGCTAGAGTTGTCTTTCCTATACCCCCAACTCCCTAATTCCTACACCGCCATTCCTTAACAAGGATCCAATTTCTGTGATCATTGAATTTATTCCAGCTAGATCTTTGCTATAACTTGGGGACGTGTCCTTCAGCCTCTTCAAAACATCCTCAACAATATAGCTAGCTTATAAGTACAGGCTCAGTCCTATCAAAATTCCACTAAAGTTAATTTCAATAACTAAACGTAGAATTAGGAGATAAACATGAAGTAAAAATAAAATTGATCTGGATTTGTCTGTATATATAAAAATAAAATAAAAACAGATGTTTTACCCTCTAAAACTTCTGTTCTACACCCATATTTTAATGCAACTTTTTTATTTTTAAATACCCTTACATTTAATTATTATTATACAACAAACATATCAAGTGCACCAGAAAACTTATCACCAACATATACATATTTAAGGCTAATAGTTTCAAGGAAAAGCATACAACAAGATTTCAACCGCTCCTTCAACTTCGAGTCTTCGACCGATACCTTCGCCAGTCTTGCAAGATTGCTTCAACTTGTCGGCCTTCTCGGAGTCAAACACACACAATGCAGTGATGAGTGAACCTTGAACTTGACCACGTCCTTGCTTCTCTTGATTTTAACATAACGGCCATCCTTCCTTCTTATAGTGAGATGGCTCTGCTTCGGCATTTTGTTGACTGTTTGCGGGTTCAAGGAATGCATACAGATTTTAACTTGTTGGCATTCGATGGTATACATGTAATTTAATTTTGTTATTATTTTGCAATTGAATAAAAATACCTTTTTTTATATAAAAATAAATAAAATAAAAGGAGTCTATAGGGTTAATTTTAGGAAAATTAACTTTTAATCGGTCTTATAAGCAAATAATGACTAGTAATTCTATCTAAAAGTTTGATTGCTTGAGAAATTTTAAGTTTAAAGCAGTTGATATACGTCTCCGATGTCTATATCTAAAAATACGAGTGTAGTGAGTAAAACAGATGCAATGAGAAAAGAGATATGTTTAAATTTACCAATATTATTTACAGGATAATTTTGGTATTTTAAAGGGTGTAAGGAGTAAAAATAATGATTTTAACTTTTTAATACAGGTGTAGGAAGTGAAATAAAACCTATTCTACGCAGAAACACATCAAATTAAACTAAATCCCCCTTTAAGCTAAGGAGTATCGACCCCAGACTTCTTTATGGCAAAAGCTCTAAATTAGCAACTACATTATTCTGCGTAGGAAATAGGAATGTATGATATAAAATGTAAACAGAACTTATTATATACACAAAATAAAAAAGGGACAAAAGAATTAATTCTGTAAGCTATTTTTCTTTTTCCTTTTCCACTAAGTAGTACTTTTACACAACAATTTTACACAACAATTAACCAGCTTAGTTCATTACAACTCAAGTCTGCTTCTTGGCTATCTTTCTTTCCCTAACAATGATTCAAGAAGAGCAGCCTCTTCCTCCTACAAAAACAACATAACAAATCATATTAGCACTTCAGTTCCATTCAACAAACAATGAAATAATTATTGGAACAAAGAGCGGTTACATACCACCAAGGCGTTGAATTCAGTCTCTTCATCTATGGTACTTATGATTGCAGGATCATCCAATAGTTCCTGTTTCCACAAACATAATTCGAGCAAAATTAGAGCCGAAACCAAATCATTATGAATAAATAAATAAGTTGTGGATTCATCTCAAGTTTATATGAACTTCTTTCCCTGTGATCAAAAGCTTGAATTAAACAATTTGTGTACATAAGCAAAAACACATGTACTTCTTTACAAGCAAGAAAGATTTCTTACATCTAAAGAAATTAAGAAAATGATAAACAGAAAGTCAACTTATGAAAGGAAATATGCAAACAACACACCTTCAATATCATACTGGCGATAATGACCAAGAAATGATCAATCAAACACAATCAGAATAAAGAAAATCCCTATTGGATAAAATCCCAAAATTATCATATATACATGCAAATAGAATTGATGTATAAAACTATTGAACAACTCCTGTGTGTGTGTGTGTGTGTGTGTGTGAGAGAGAGAGAGAGAGAGAGAGAGAGTTGGAATGCTTCAGGCAAATCATGCCAGCACAACATGAATCGAACAAACTGCAGTATTCAACCACAGGTGAAGAGGGACTCTCAACATAAAACATTATCAATCCTTTTAGATTCAAGTTTGTATCATAAAATGAAAAAGTAATCTAGAAAAATTAGAATGAGTTTAAATACTTTATAATACATACATATATCACACGAGTTACTATCATGGTAAAGAACACTAAGACAGTACATAAATCCTATTGCATGAGCTCATCAAACTTTTCATGCAGTATATATAGAATACGATAGTGAAGCAGAAGGGAATATTAAATAATTTCTATCATGAAATGAGCAAGATTGCTTACATCATCAGCAATTTGCAATTGCCCATTGCCATCCTGCACATAACAAAATGAAACTTCAGATAATTTCACTGTCCAGTTCATTGATCACTAATTCTATTAGTTAAATTCAATAGTGCTTCTAGAGATTTAGTATTGGATACTAAATTGAAAGGTTTTCACCTTGAACATTAACATGGATTACAACAAAAGAATGTAACGGTAATTCACTTCAACAAGCTTAAGAAAACTAAGATGGCACCTTGACGGCAACAAATAGAAGTGGGTCAGATGGTGTATAGATCATGTAATGAGAACCATCCTGCATAAGAAGAATTTAAGATGAAAGAAAGCGTTAAAATGAAAGTCGATTGGGCTTAAATATAATCAAATGTACATATGTAAGGAACATAAGCATCAAACATCATATAAAATAATATCTATCAGTACTTATTTATATATATAAATAGGGGGAGGATCTGCAGCCCCAAATTAAGACACAATTTCTTACACAACTTCGCTTTTAGATTAAAATGCATTGAAATGTTAGGATTAATTCTTGGACACCCTGTAAACTACATAATCCCATCAATACTTTATCTCTGCTATTTATTTTTCATTTTCTCTCTCCTAATAACTTTAACAATTTCTCTCTCCTCTCTCCACCTTTTCTCGTTATCTCTTTCCTGTTCTCTGTTCTATTTTAGTTTTAAGTTTTAACAAAACACAAAGTCTGGGTTTTTCCTGTAAAAATCAGTAGGCAACACCGGACATGAAATGTAAGGGCACTCAAAGAGAATATCAACACCATTTCAATAAGATTATAAGAATATAAATTCCATATAAAATTTTTGAATGAGCTGGTTTTTCCTTTTATTTTTTCTATATATTTAGGCTTAACAAAGAGCAAAATAAACGATTCATCAATCTGATCTTTTATTGAGAAGCACTTTAGGAATTGAACACTAATAAAATAAAAACTCTATTCCATTTCTTTTACTTGCATCATTCTTAAAACACTCGGAAACAACAACAACAAAAAAAAGTGAAAAGTCTACTTGTTAAAATTTAATAATTTATAACAATTTATTTCCAAAAAAGTAATGTTAATTTATGATTTCCCGTGTACCAAAAGATACTTGGTAGATTGTGGTATCAATCAAAATTGGAGAAGTTAAAGATTTTACATTTTTGTATTCAAGCAGCATAAGAGAGAGGAGAGAGAATACCACACATAGGAGAAAAAACAAGAAATGAAAGAAAAGGGAAAGATCTAGAAAGAAAGTTGTGTGAAATCCCTTACAGAAAAGGAGGCAGAGAAAAGGTGGAAAGAGGGGAGAGAAATTGTAAAAGTTATTAGGAGAGAGAAAATGAAAAATAAATAAAAGAGAGATAATATTGGTTGGATTGTGTAATTTACTGAGGTATCCAACATTAATTCTAACCTTTCAATGCATTTAAATCTAAAAGCTGAGAAAAAATGTCATGATTTGGGGCTGCCAATCCTGCCCCATATATATAAGAGAAATAGTCTGCAGACTCACAAGTCCCTCGATTCATTTTGATCAAATTTCATGTGTCTATGTGTCCACATAATAGAAATTAAAAAAAAAACAAATAAAGAACGAAATAAGATCAAAGAATATGTTATCAAATACCAGATTGAAGCACGTAATTTCTACCCCTTCAGTAGGCACACCATCTACGTCCTGGCCATCATCTGCAAAATTGCAAGCATCAAACATTAACATATTATCTCATAAACTCAAAGACCTTAAATTTGGAAGTTGTCGGAAAGAATATCATTCACACAACTAATAATATTAATGATCTAAACTGACAAATTAAAAATCGACTATACATGCCAAGAAGATATCATGATTTTTCACAAGGACATACAATTTCACCAGAATGTAAAATTCAATTTGAAAACTCAAGTTACTAAAATGTCCTGACTGCATTAAATTTGTAAATTGCCTGGTAACAGCAACACTGAACTTTGAGACTAGAGAGTATGATATCCCAATCTAGAAGAAGAAGAAGAAGAAGAAGAAGAAGAAGAAGAAGAAGAAAAATTTGGAAGTTGTCGGAAAGAATATCATTCACACAACTAATAATATTAATGATCTAAACTGCCAAATTAAAAATCGACTATACATGCCAAGAAGATATCATGATTTTTCACAAGGACATACAATTTCACCAGAATGTAAAATTCAATTTGAAAACTCACGTTACTAAAATGTCCTGACTGCATTAAATTTGTAAATTGCCTGGTAACAGCAACACTGAACTTTGAGACTAGAGAGTATGATATCCCAATCTAGCAGAAGAAGAAGAAGAAGAAGAAGAAGAAGAAGAAGAAGAAGAAGAAGAAGAAGAAGAAGAAATACAATTTTCATTTACAAGACATAAGCTGCAAAAATTAACTGGAAATGTGCCCTTGGTAGAAACACTACTATGACAAAACTCAAAAGACATCGTTTTACCATAATTGGTCATTATGGTGGTTAAGTGTCCCCAAACACTCAGATGCACACCTTTGTAGTTAATTCAAGACTTCAAGTACATGGAATCATTTTATTCATTTATTGGAATGGTGGAAGGAGGGGAGGTTATTGATGGCTAAATGTTACAGCTGTTGATAGATTCTAAAAATAAGAAAATCAAGGATATAGAAAAGCATATATTACCCAAACAACAGAGAATCAAAACTAGTTAAATGGTACAAGGAGCATAAGATATTTAAGAGAGGGTCAATGCCTGTGCGAAAATCAAAGATGTCATCTTCTGAATAGCAAAATCCTCCCCGTGCAGTATAACAAAATCTGTAAGGATAAAACAGTGATGATAGGACATCAAGACCGTTCGAAGAAGAAGACAAAATCATTTTAAGAAAAGTTAAATAGAAATCGCCATACCCGCTATGAACTAGATGCATGTGTATCTTGGCAAGGGCATAAGCAGCTGTTGGAAGAATATCGTCAACTTCTTTATCACCGACCTGAAATGCAGAATCTCAGTTATTAAAGACTCCAAAGCTCCAGGAAAAGTACATTTTACTACCATAATAACAACATATCCAGTGTTCTAGTAATCGCCCTAGGCACCTTAGGTGGACCCGACAGCCGCGAGGAAGACCTAATCGGCCTTCCTAGGCAGCCTAAGCGTCCGCCTAGGCGGAGTCAAAGTTGCTGACTCCGCGTGGCAATATTTTTTTTTATGAATGGATGCAACCATTAAAGAAGAACTTGTCTGAGGCAGCAATCTGAAGAATGAGTACAATCGAAAAAATTTAAGTCCTTTAGCCCTTCATTATACAACCTCCCCCATAGCAGATTATTCCATCAAACCTCTGCATATAACCTTTTATAAATCATACTCACAATGGCTTTAAGTCTTGCCCAACTAGAGTTGGTAGTCTCTCCCCGGAATGAACCAATTAATTCCTAGAAAATTTATAATTATTTTCAAACAAACATCATGAGAATTTTTTTTGTACAATGCTTTCAATGAAGACATTTTGATCCCATGAACAGAACATCATAAGTTCATAACTTTTGGTGCCTTGCGCTGCATGGTGAAGAAATATGATGCCCATCTTAGGCTACTAAGCAATCAAGTTATCATTTTTATGTGGAGAAAAAGACAATGTCTTTTGGTCATATACGCATATTAAGTTCGTTGTCTCCAGTTTATAGCAATCAATCTAAGAGAGACATACAAATAAATTTCCTTTTTCTAAATTCAGAAGTTTAAAATTCAAATGAACTCTGAGTAAATTCAAGGCCAAGCCAAAAATCACATAGAGAATAGTATACATACAGCTGACCAGCCATCGATGTTTGTGCTTTTTAATATCTGAACAGGCCTACAGCAACAATTTTTTAATTAGATTAGCAAGAAAAGAAAGTTGTATAGACTTCAGATATTCTTTTGGAGATAGTAAAAGGAGTCACATGGAAGCGAGATTACTTACGTGTCAACCGGGCAAAGCAGCATACATTCATCCCCTCGTGAACTTGTGAACACTCTCCTTACGACACACTCTAATGGATAATTATTAGTAGAATCAACCTGTCCATGAATCCATTTGAATTTTCACTTGGTGAATAGAAAGATTAAAGAACAACAAAATAGTAATATGATAATATCGCAATTATCTTGTCAAACAAACTAAATAATAAATCAGTATGTAGAACAAATTCATTAGTTGAAACATTTATAACCACCATGGTTTCCTCATTCAAAGAGGGGAAAAAGCCTCGGATGAAATACTCTGCTATCTACACTTGGTGTATTGTTGTCAATTTCTCACTGAATTCATCACTTTGGGTGCCCCAAGGTCAAGCTATTTTCAAATTTTAAATCTCAAGACAAACAGATAGAGTTGATTCATAGCTGACTCACTGAACGCAAAGTTAAATTGCTTGATATTTGCAGCAATAAAAAAATGACAATTTGGGCAAATGAAAATGAAAGAAAGAACTGACAATGGTAGCAATTCGCTTGTTTGAGGCCATGAGAACCCTGCCTGTATCATCCACCACGAACCCAGCTGGAGGTTTAGGCAGAGGCGTAGGTTGGTAACCAAAAGACCCAGAATCAGAAGACTCAATTTCATCATCTACAACAATCTCAACATCATCATCTACAATCTCAACATCATTCTTGACCTTCTTCTTCTTCTTTCTATTATTTGTCTTCTTCACGGGACCTGTCTGTGACTTGGCAGCGGCAAGACATAGTTGGAGAGGCAATTTGGTGGTGGGGTTTTGGTTGGGGACCGAAATGGAAAGTGGAAACGAAAGAAAAGGGTGTTTGTGGATGTGGGTCGGACATAGATTTGTAGCCGATGATGAGATGGACATTGAATATACCATTTTTGTAGACTCGACCTTGGAGATGGTTCAGAATTTTGCACACTCGGGTTTTATATGTGTTTACCAAAACCAAGGGTTTATCATCAGTCATACTCATCCGTTATATTATTATGGGAAATTATTATTTTCCCCCGTAAAATGCACTATTCTCGTTTAGTCCTCTCATGTTTCAAAATTGGCCAACATTCTTCCTATAAATTCATTTTATCTACATTATCCCCTTCCGTCACCTTTTCCATTAAAAGGTCACAATTGCAGTTAATCATGAAGGACGAGATGGTAAAATAACATGTTGTATGTAAATTTTCATTAACTAAGGCAGAAGAATAAATTGAGCTTATAAAGCATTTAGTATTTAAGAATTAAATAAAGGATAATATAAAGGTTTAGATGAATCCAAAATTAAGCATTTGGTGTTCTTTTTTTCTTCTCCAAGTCCCCAATTTTTCATCCTCATTTCGTGAAAAGAAAAGATCTCTAACGCCACCGAATATTGTAAAAAGATTATTCATAAGCTGTTGTTGAACCCCTAGAGTACAATTATTTCGGTCTTGAATCACAACAAATCAAAGTTTAAGAGAATAAAGGAGCTAGGGAGGTTTTAGGCATCGATTTGGAAGAAGGTTAGTGTGCTTTTGTTTTTTAGCGTATGAATGATGGTTGCTGCATGGTTTTTTTGTAGAGATTGTTTGGTACCTATGAGCTTCATTACTTAAGGTTTCTCTGTAAATCAAAATTGAGGATTTTTGTTTTTTTTGAACTTTAGAATTATTTAATTGAGTATGTACTAAAGATGATAGATGGTTTTTGTACATAAAACATGATAAAAATTGTTTAAAATATGAGTTTGAATATTATTAGATAAAAAGGGCTTAAGGTTTTCTGTTATTGCGTTTTTATTAGTTGTTTTGTTTAAAAAAAATATTTTATTTTTTAAAATTTTATTTATAAATGTTCATGAATAAATGTGATGATTAGTTATATGATAATTAGAATTCACCTGTTACATTATTTGAAAATATATATACATTACTCTAAATAAAATTAATTTGAGATAAGAAAGTTGAGAAACAATTTAGGATGTATAATACTATTACTCTACGTAATACCATCGTTGTTGTTGTGATTGTTGGCATCTATATCTCATAAAGAGAATACTTAATGATGTAGGACATCTTTAGTGGGTTCGTTAGGAGCAGAGGCGGACTTAAGAAATATTTATTGTTTGGACTATATTATATATAAAAAAAATTATGACTTACCAACACTCATACAAAATTTATTAAATTCAGTGTGGATTACGGAGAAAACATTTATAATTTTTCTCATCGGTGCATACTGATATAATAAAATTCGCACAAGACATGTGAGTTATTGAATAAAAATAAAAAAAACTTTCTATATAATTCTTAATGAAAGCATTTTTATTATCTTTTGATTTTAACGTAGAATAGGTAAATGAAATAAGTTACACTATCTAAAATTATTTTCAGATTTTTTTTTATATAATTACCTATAATCTCCTATGTAAATAAAAAATATTAACTAATTATAGATTTATATATAAAGTTTTATAAATTATTTTTGAAGAAATAACCGGGTTGAAAAGGTTCTGCACATTACCCTATACAAAGCTTCCAACACATGACAAGCTCACACGTTTTACAGAGCACATTTTTTATTCTATTACAGTCCGGGGCAGCCCTCTAATGGATCCGCCCATGGTTGGGAGGGGCCATTAGCACAATTTTATATTTCTTTCGGGTCAATTAATGTCATTTCCATACTTATTTTCTTTGTCATCAAATAAGGTCTTTCATGAAGATATTTAATATTTATTATTTTGGTTACTTGGAGCCCAAATGTAGGCTACGAGTCACCTATGAATAAGACTAGAATTCTACTGTTTTCTCATCCAATTTTTTACATCAATAAAAAGTTCTTTAGAACAATTGTATGTTTTCTTTATTTTTCGCTTTCAGCTTCGTCAAGTGGTAACAGAGCAAGGATTTTGCAGACCTTTTGATGGTGTGTGATTGTCCAGGAAACAACCGTCTAAATGACGATGATCAAAGGGTGAGGGCAATAGCACCAGAAGTTGCTACTGTTGTCGTTGACAACTTATTGCAACCACGATTTGAGAGGCTTGAGGGTCAGATGACCGAAGTCCTTCAATAATTGGGGGCACCAGTGGAAAACATCAACATGAAGACCGCACAAGGGCATGAAGGGGCTGGTGAGTTGACTCACAATCCGACGCCATTGGCTCAGAATCTTGCTACAACAGTAGTCGTACAGAACCGAAATCTTTCTGTGGAGAAGAATGAATGTCATGGCTCGAGAAGGACACAAGGAAACAACAATTACAAGATTCATATTAATATTTCAGCATTCAAGGGCACCCATAATATTGATGATACTTCTTATGAAGTAGAAATTGTTGAAGGAATTGAAGATAAGCATCGGATGTTTGAAGTTAAAGACTATGATCTAACCAATGATATTTATTGCATAATAGATGTGGTTGAAACACAATTGGAAGATGATTCGTTGTTTATGGAGAAACTTTGCAAGGATGACAACTTGTGTGATATTATTGATATGAATCCTTATTCGTTGTGGATATCAAAGAAGATTGACTAGCAATTGTTTGATAGGAGATTTGAAAAGATTGTTTTTCTTCGATTGGATTTTGAAGATCTAACATTATTTCTACCATCTGAAAAATATTCGTTCAAACATAAAATTGACAAGATGGTATATCTCAAATATTATCTGCCGAACAAAACATGTAACTCGAGGACGGGTTTTTTTTTTTGTTTTAAGAGGGGGGTATGATGTAGGAAATCTTTAGTGGGTCCATTATGAGGGGCAATTAGCATAATTTTATCTTTCTTTCGGGTCAATTAGTGTCATTTCCATATTTATTTTCTTTGTCATCAAGTAAGATCTTTCATAAAGATCTGTAATATATATTATTTTGGTTACTTGGAGCTCAAGTACTTGGATTGTAAGGAAAAATTAGGTTTTGATAAAAATTGAGCAGCGGAATATATATATATAAGTTTCAAAACTTTTCCTTTAAAAAACATATTTTATGAACCGATCTTTGTATATACACGTATAAAAAAAAACTTAAAGTATATCTGATTGTTCTCTTGAAACTTTGATTTCGATTTTACCACCAAGCCTTCTGAGCTTTGACCCGTAATATGATAACTTGTGTGTGGGCATGCACGGATACGGACAGGACTAGACGGAGGTTACAGAAGAGCAAAAAGACAACACTTTGTCCTCTCTTTTTGATTTCGGGCAGCTCTTACAAGAAGAAAAAAAGAAACTTTTTTTTTTCATTTTGCTTTTGGCCGCACCCTCTCTCTCTGTATTAGGTTTTAGGTTGCTTCCTTTTTGGTCAAAATAGATATATATCAGGATCCTAGGGTTTAGTAGTCCAAGTCAAAATAGGATTCTAAATCCTATTTTAATTTGGTCACCACTAGGACTTGAACATGTGACCTCTAGGATTAAAATAATCTTTATTATTTTTTTAATTCTTTTGTATTAGTCATGATTCGAACATGTAACCTCCTATTAATAACTAAATAATTATTAATTATTAATTATTAATATAATTCAATTATTAATATACTATTCAAATAATCTTATTATGTAATTAGTTCTCTGATTCGTGTCATTTTTGTAATACAATTAATTGGACTATCCAATTAATTTAACCATGACCCTTGTTATTAATAATCATAAAGGGCTAGCTAGGGGACCTAATGGACCCATAGTTTTGAGCTTCAATAATACTTAGAAATATTAATTAAGCTCTTCAATTAATATTCCATGATTATTAATCTCTGAGTTACTCCACTAAAAGTCCGAGTCTGTACTCTCGAAACTGCAGATGTATTACATTGACTGAAATCTCAATGTTTATCGATATAGCTGCACAAACAGTTCATAATTAGAGCCAGGTCATAGAGTCCGTTATACATCTTTATTTATATCTTTTCCTTTAAGTACCAATGATTCTCTAATGAACAGTTATTTCTCGTCTTCCATTACGGAAGAAGGAGAGCGCTCTTAATTGTTCAAGCCCCGAATCAACCCTTAAGGGAACTACTCATCTACTTCTCGTAAGAATGAGTGGATTCTTATATTGTGTGCAAACCTTCCCAGTCACAAGCTAAACTGTGACTCCAAGATACAGAGTTATTGATTGAGAATATTACTCTGATCTCACCCATGGTATATCAAAAGTCACAATTCAACCTGAAGGAGTCGGTAAGACATGCAGAATTAAGATCGCCCATATGCGAACATCATTTGTCAATATACATGAATCTCTTCATTTAACGGATCTTGGTGAGAGATTCACATAGATTGTGGTTCTGCCCTAAATGATTTCATCATATAAGTGCCTCTATTCCCACGTCACTAAATGAGTAGTCTAGGATAAGATCACCATACATTACGGAATGGACCGTATCTGTAGGTTAACCACAAACAAATTCCTACCATTATTTGCTCTCTACGGACTCTTTAGATTGTACGTTTCAAATAATCCTTCTGTATATGATACTCTTATACTCAGTTTAGGACTACATCCTGCAATTTTGGATGTTTTGCTCACATGCTATAAGCGTACGAATGTTTACAAATCAATATTTATATAATAGAAAACTAACTTCTTTTAATCATGTTTTATAACATTTACATATTACAAGTAGGGATGGCAGCAGGTCGGGTTTGGGTGGGTTTTGTAAAATCCAAACCCTCACCCGCGGAAATTTTCCCCTCGAACCCGTGAAGGTAAGCGGGTTTGCGGGCGGGTTTGAACCCGCGGGTTATGGCTGGACCCATACTCTCACCCGCGAACCCGCAAAACAATGTGGGTTCACGTGTGGATACTTCACCCGCGGGATACCCACAAACCCGCAACCCACGAACCCGTGAACCCGCGATTTGTCATTTGTAAATTTCCACATGTAATCACCTATTGGATATTTAATTGAATTAAATTTTCATTTCTAATTCCTTATTTGATATATTACAAAACAATAATAATCATAAAAATAAAATGACGAAAAATAATTCAAATGTAAAAGATCAAACATCAATAAAGTATTGTGTCATTTGCTCATTATAATGTTTGAAACAGAAGGCGAAAAAGAATTACTTATCAAACGGAAAGAGAATGAAAGCCTCATCACAGTGGAAGTTTGCATCTCTTACTTGGAAATGGCTTGCCGTTTTTATACTAATATTATTTTTGTTTTATTATATGTATTATTTTTTGAATTTACGTTGAAAATATAATGAAAATTAAATTATTTAATTTATAATTTTATTTGGATTTAGTGTGCTTTATATATATATATAAAGATGGATTCATATACAACCAACGGGACCTGCAAATCACATTGGACATCGTCATGGGCAAACTCAACAATAGATGAAGGACTACCCCCATCTAAACCAATTCCAGGTCTTTTGAGAGAACCAATTGAGTTAACGAATAAGCTACAAAATTGGCTTCTAAAAAAATAAAACTAAATTCCACAACTTCTAAGTTCTAACAAAGTGGTCAACATATCAATAGGGGTCAAAAAATTATTGGCACTATTTGAGGGTTGTGTTGTGCAAATATCACCACTTTACTAATGTATGTTTAAAAGGCACCAAAAGAGCGTTTGAGACAAAAATACCCCGAAATATTTTAATAGTGAGGAAGTTATCGTTTTCAAAGTCAGAGAGAAGCAACAGTCAAACCGACGAGAAACTAATCGATGGTGTTACTGGAAGAGCTGCGATTGACAAAGGTAAGATTGGTTATTTTTCCTCGATTTTGTTGTTGTTAACTTGCATTACATGTTAGAATTGAGTTTTGTTGATAGGAATTGTAGAAACCAGTTAAAATAGAGATGTGAGAATGGTTGTGGTTTCGGTTAAGGTTTGTAATTTGGTTGAATATCAGTTAAGGAAGATGAAATCTGGGTTTTCGAGACTTTTTTCAAGAAAATCGAGCTTATTTGATTAGTCGAGCTATTTTTTTCATGAAAATTAGGTTTTGGTAGATCGAGGTTTTTGAAAAAGGAATCGAGCTTTTCGAAAAGGAATCGAGCTTTTTAAAAAAAGAATCGAGCAATTTTGAAAAGGATCGAGCTTTTTTGAATAGGTTTCGAGCTTTTTTGAATAGGTTCGAGCTGATTTAGAATTAGATCGAGCGTATTTGAAAGGGATCGAGCTTTTTTACAAAAAGGATCGAGCCTTTTTTAAAAGGGATCGAGCCATTTTGAAAAGGAATCGAGCTTTTTTGAATAGGTTCGAGCTGTTTTTGAATTGGATTTAGCCTATTTGAAAGGGATCGAGCTTTTTTTAAAAGGGATGGAGTTTTTTTAAAAGGGATCAAGCTTTTTTTAAGGGATCGAGCCTTTTTGAAAAGGAATCGAGCTTTTTTGAATATGTGTCGAGCTTTTTGAATAGGTTCCAGCTGTTTTTGAATTGGATCGAGCCTTTTTTAAAAGGGATCGAGATTTTTTAAAAAGGGATCGAGCTTATTTTAAAAGGGATCGAGCTTATTTTAAAAGTGATGGAGCTTTTATGAAAGAGATCGACCTTTTTTGAAAGGGATTGAGCCTTTTTGAAAGGGATCGAGCCTTTTTGAAAAGGAATCGAGGTTTTTTGTAAAGCAATCGAGCTGTTTTGAAAATGATCGAGCCTTTTTGAAAAGGAATCGAGTTTTTTTGTAAAGCAATCGAGCTGTTTTGAAAGGGATCGAGCCTTTTTGAAAAGGAATCGAGAATTTTTGTAAATCAATTGGGCTTTTTTGAAAGGGATCGAGCTTTTTAATAAAATTCTGTCTAATGATGTTGTATTTATGTTACATTGCATATGAGAATTAGGTTGAGGGATTCAGTTAAAAATCCAGAAGGATACTGGTACGAGGGAAAATTGACACGACACAACCATTTTGATGCCCTCGCCCATATAGACGAGGCGCTGAACCATGTCCCTGTAAAATTTACAGATAAAGACCGTCGACGGTTCATGGCATCTTGTTTCGGACATTTCCTGACGATGCATAGGGAGATAAAGTTTTTCGGTGGTATTATCCATCTGTTGCTTTTGAGGAAGCTCCATCATAACGGCCCCACAAATGAGATGCACTTCATGTTAGAAACCCAGTCGGTAAGGTTTTCGAAGGTGGAATTTTGCCTGATCACCGGACTGCGGTTTGGAGTTATACCAGAGACCACAATGTATGCAGCAGTAGAGAATGACATACATGAGCGGTACTTTTCTGGAGCTGAGGAGGTGTCGCTGGAGTAGATTAGGGGTGTTGTCACCGGTACAGATTTTGGACAGGCTTACGATGCTGTCAAGCTCTGCCTCTTATATATGCTGAACTGGATACTGATGAGGGTGGATGAGAGATTCAAGATTCTAGCTTGGCAGTTTCGGCTGGTTGAGGACCTCGGTGCGTTCCCGTAGGGTGCCCACGTGTACAGGCGATCTATTCACTCTTTCAAGCATGCGCTTGACGGGCAAAGAGAGGGGTTCGAGCGACACCGGCAGGAAAAGAGCGCTGATGTACACAGGGTGGAGACCTACAACATATACGGTCTTTCTCATGCCCTGTTGGTAAGAAGTTCAAAATACAAATTGTACTTTATTGTTGGTTCCTAAAATTGTATGGATACTTATCGTACTTATCTATGATGCAGATATTTGCTTTGGAGGTGATCCCTGAGTTGGCCAAAGAGGTCGGTGTCCGGAGGGTTACTGATCTGACTCCCCGTATTTTGAAGTGGGAGTTGACCAAACAACCGAGATGGAAGAAGCTAGCAAAGATTTTCAAAGCCAGGGTATGTATTTATTTTGTTAATGTTTTTATTAGTTAGTATTTGTACAATGACATTGTTCTAACTAATATTTCAGATGTTTGCGATCAAGGAACTGGTGCCGACACCAGCTGAGAGACAGGCACCGTACTATGCCTGCCTAGACGAGGGGGGAGCATGTATGTATAAGATGACATGGATGATATGCCGCCTGAGGTCTCTGATCAGACCACCTTAGGCGGAATCAGTGGTACAGACAGGACCATTGACAGTGAGGGATCTGAGCCCGCTGCTGGGGGTTTGAGGCCCAGTGACAGCGAGGGATAAGAGACAGACCCTCAACGAGAAAGGCATAGGCATAGGCATAGGCGGGTTCTGTTTTCCACCCCCGGACATGGTACATCGGTAAGGGATTCCTGTGGGGGCATTGGACGTGATGGAAATGTTAGTTGAAAACAAAGTTAAGTGCTTTTTTATTAACACGTGATGATAGTTTTTTACTAACAATGTAGACATGATTTCAGGCTCCGTGGACTGAAATGTTGAACGATGTGCGTGAAGCCCTCCAGAAGAGTGACGAGGATCGACAACGTCAACACTTGGAGTTGTTGGATATGATCCGAAAGAGTGAAGAGGATCGTCAGCAGCAACACCGATTGTTACTGGATATGATCTGGGGGCTTCAAGGTTCGACCTTAAGTACACACCGGGATGGCCCCCCACCTCCTGATCAATTATTTAGTCCCGGAGGGTCAACTGATAGGTTTATGTGGGGGACAGACACACAGGCTCAGCGGTCCCTCTCACCTCCCATCAAATCGATCCCCCCACCTCGCAGCACATCGATCCCCCCACCTCCTAGCACATCGATTAAACCCCCACCCAGCACCTCCGTAGCGTTAGAGCAGTCCTCTCCCTCACCTAACACGTCCATGGCATCGGAGAGGTCCACTTCCCCACCCAGCACCTCTGTGGCGTCGGAGCAGTTCCCTCCCCCACCCAGCACCTCTGTGGCGTCGGAGAGGTCCCCTCCCCCACCCAGCACCTCTGTGGCGTCGGAGAGGTCCCCTCCCCCACCTAGCACCTTTGTGGCGTCGGAGCGGTCCCCTTCCTCACCCAGCACGTCCATGCCTTCGGAGCGGTCCCCTCCCCCACCCAGCACGTCCGTGGTGTCGGAGCGGTCCTCTCCCTTGGTGAAGCGTTTAGGTAAGCGCGGATGACAATTGGTGAGCTCTTACATAGATCCATGCCGTCCAAAGAGGTTGAAGACACAGCCCTAGTCCGTGGAACACATTTTTGACCCCTACAGACTAGTGGACGGTGACCACCTAGCGGCATACAAGGCCTTCAAGAGGAACATCAACGGGGAACAGTGAGTCCAACGTTTTATAATACAAAAGGATGTACATTTCTTGTTTATTCTAATTTATGTATAGCTAAGGTAATTCAATCATTAAACAGACGTGATGTGGACGTGCTGTCACCAGTTACCGCGGGATGGTTCGTGCGTATGCAGTCCAACTTCATGGACTTGGAGGACATGGTATGTACTTATTATATTTCATATTAACTTTTGTGTAAGTATTGTTGAATTGTTAACAATTACGGTGGTTTTATTGTTTGTCAGCATATGGATGCATACCTCAATATTCTTCGTAAGCGTCAGCGAGGATTTCACAAATGTGTACAACCAGAGGATCAACGTGTTGGATACACAATTTTATGTAAGTAGTTATAACATTTGGGAATCACATCGGATTTTATGCTTCTGTATTAATAATACGATCTTATCAATGTTTGTACAGCCACTTATGTTGTACATGTGGGAGAGGATGATGCCTCGTGATTCCCACGGTACTGTGAGCACGGCAAGGTGGAATATGTTACAGTCCTGATGGTTGGAAGAGGACCTTCTCACGGTCCGTGGAGCAACCATGAGTGGAAACGGCCCATGGCACGAGGTTGACCAGGTAAGTGTTACATGATTGAGATGATTTAAAAAAAATTGTAAGTATATCCTCAGCTAACACGACATGCATACTATTACAGGTGTTGATTCCGTACAACGTTGGGGCCTAACATTGGCTGGTGGTGAGGGTCGACCTTTGTCGCGGGAAGATTGATATGTATGACCCCTGGAGACAGGAAGTCCCTTATCAGATCAGGCACCAGCAGGTCCGGCCATTACGGTGGTTTTTACCCTCCATGTTGAGTGATGCAGGGTTCCACACAGCACAGTGACCTGGTCATCGGGCGTTCATTCGGGAAAATAAGCCCTTCTCGGTCAGTCTGGTGCATCCTTCTGCAGTCCCCCAACAAAATAAATCGTAAGACATTCTATTTCATTCACGTGTTTAGATATTCTTTATGAACGATTTCTAATGGTGTTTTATGTCCCGAATTGTAGAGGTAACTGTGGTCCCCATACTTTGAGAATTATCGAGTACATAGTGGTGAACCGAAGGCCTTTTGATTGGTCAGAGGACGACATGGGGATGATTTGGGAAAAAATGGCTGTGGAGATTTTTGCTAACTCCAGTCCCACCAAGTGATTTTTTGTATATTACCATTTTAGTTGTACACAGACATGTAATTAATTCATGAATATTAATTTGTTCATTATTCATTCATTCCCATTAATTCATTCATTAACATTAATTCATTCATTAATATTAATTCATTCATTAATAAGTAATTATTGCAATTCCAAATTATTACACTTCCAAAAGTTTTCAATGTGATCAAAAAATTGTCATTCATTCCTTATTAGAGTCAATGTTAGGGCACGTTTGTTTGTTGTGTCCAATTGAATGACAGATGCTACACTTGCGACGGTATTCATCAGGAACAGCTCTTCGTGTACCTTAATTAATCATCGGTGGATTAGAACATCTCCTGGAATTATGTCCTGGTTGTCCACATCTTCTACAGGATTGTGCAGTTGTCCTCTCCGAAGACGAGACATGGCGACCCGTCCTCGGACGTCCTGCTTGTCTCCTGGAGTTTGGATTCAAAATCACCCTCTGAGCAATGTCAGATGGCACAACCCAAGTGGAAGGATGGTCCACCGGCATAATAGGAACCGAGTACGCGTTAATAAGTGTCTGTGTCTTATAGTAGTCCGCACACAAAGTTGTGAAGTCCAAGTTTTGCTCCCTGTAACAAAAATTGTAAACGATCAGCTTCACCAAGAAAATGATCAGTAGGTTTTCAAAGTTGTGAAGTCCAAGTTACAGTAATCTACCGTGTCGCCGCAAGGGCGTGAGAACATGGAAAATGATCCATTTGAAATTTGTTGCAAGTACAAGTCTTCCGAGCTAAGTCAATAGTCCACTGTTTTCCAGACCGCTTGACAGAAAAAATGTTCTAGTTGACTGGATTTACGGTCAAATAACCACACTTCTCCACACGTTTTAAGAGTACAAGATGTGCTGCATGGTCAACTGAAGACGCATGGTTTGTGCAGCTCTATAGCGATCATGAAACCACCGTTGCAGCATATTCCTAATGAACTCAGCCAGAGTCAACATAGGCAGTTGGCTTGCAAATTTTAGGCATGAGTTTATGCATTCTGCAGCATTAGTCGTCATCACCCTATACCTTCTTTCGGGGCAGTGTACACGGGACCACTTGTGTGGACCGGCATCAATGACATAATCATATGCATTCTGGTGCAAGTTTCTTAACTCTTCCATATGCTGGTTATATTCAAACTCGGTGTATGCGCGTATTGCTTTGTCCATTATTACGGAAACATCCTTCCTATGAAATCGTTTTTTGACATTTTCAGCAAAGTGCCAACAACATATGGTATGAGTGGCATAAGGGAACACTTTAGAAACCCTGTTTCAATATGACCTAGGGCACCCTTCAAGCAATCCAAAAACCATTCCCATGAAAGGTTGTTTTTTGAGTCGCCGTACCCAAAAGCAATTGGATACATTTGTTCATTCCCATCTTATGATGTTGCAACAAACATTGTACCCCGGAATCGTCCCTTCAAATGGGTACCATCAATGGCAATGACTGGACGCATACACGTTCGGAATCCTCTAAGTGAGACACCAATCGACATGAAGAAGTATAGAAATGTATCATCTTCGTCGCACTGTAAGTCAGTGATTGTGCCGGGATTTTGTTTTTCCAAAACGTAACCAAATGATGGAAGCAGTTGGAAGGTTTCCTCATGTGTTCCATATGTTAGTGACAACGCATAATCGAGGGCAGCGTGTGCCTTACTGTACATGATTTGGATTCCATACATTGATTTCATGTCGGCGATTATGTCCTTCGGACGCATTAGTTGACCATCTCGTTGTTGAAGTCTAGGTGCAATAACTTCTCCAATTGTGACTGCACTAGCTTGTCGGTGCCGGCGGTGAATTTCCTCTAACGGACAAGCGTATTCGTTGACAAAACTTCTTACTTGAAAGTATGTGCCTTCATCTCTCCTCACCGCTCTTAATTTCCACGTACAATTTCTCATCAAACAAACTAGACGTAATGTTGTCTTATTAGACCTTTTTACCTTCCACTTGAAGTTCTGCCGCATTGCAAAATGGCCTACTAGTCTCTTCAAATCCTTTTTCGTTGCGAAAAATTGGCCTTTATATATCATGCTTGTAGGTTCATCTTCAAACAAGTTCTTGCTTCCACCAATACCAAACAAGTATGATTCTGCTCCTGGAATAACCCATGTTCTTGCATTATTTGAATCGTCTGCAGTTACATTAGCCCTCCCCTTGAAGGTCCCAACTATATCTGGTGCACTGGAACTAAATCTGTGTGCATGTCTTACACGTCTTTCAGTTTCGACAGGTTCTGCATCATCCTGATTGTCCTCTACATTTTCTACATAATTTAAATTGCCCTCATTATCCACCTCATGATTCACCCCAACATTCAGTGTTGTATTCTCCCTAATTGTTGATGTCATTGTAGATCTCTTTGTATTGGTGGTTGTACTCTCTACCATTCATCTCAATATGACAACCAAATACATCGTCGAATTGAGGTTCCGGTCTATTATCATGGGCGACTACTTCCGGTGGGACAACACATATGTTTTCCCGACCATCAATCCCACTTCTTTCTGTGAACAACTGGTTGCTTCTGCCTGACGATCGAAATTGTTGGGTGTTATCAGAATGAGGGATATCTTCACCAATGACACCTCCTGCTGGCCTCTCGATTAGACTAACACATACTTGAGGGATCACCCTATCTTCACCTAGCATAAACTGAACATCGTCATTGTTTCTTATAAATGTACGACATGTAGTCCCAAGAACAATTGATAGAGACTGTAGCTCAGCACTGTATTTGTTCTCATCAAACTTCACAATGGTTTGCACGATCGACACCAGTTCGTCGTAACTCAAATTCTTTGACACATACAAACCTTGGTTATCGGAACTTAAATACCTCTGATTTCCGTCTGGTAATTGCTCCCATCGACCGTTGTAAGATATGACTATTCTCATCCTATCCATTGTCCTGTCAAAACCAACATCAAAAACCATTAATAAGGAAAAAAATATTTCATATTAAATTTACAATTATAAAGGATTAAACAAAAATCAAAAGTGTAAGATATGAAGCTTTTTTTAAAAACTGATCGAGTTTTTTTTGTACATGATCGAGCCGTTTTTGTACATGACCGAGCTCTTTCTAATGGGATCGAGCTTTTTTTGTTCAAGACCGAGCTCTTTTTCTACATAATCGAGCTTTTTAATATATGGCTCGAGCTCTTTTTCATATGGCTCGAGTTCTTTTTCATATGGCTCGACCGTTTACTTTTACAGATCGAGCTTTTTTTTTAGGAATCGAGCTTTTTTGTGAGGGATCGTGCTTTTTTTGTGCGGTATCGAGCCTTTTTCTAAAGGGATCGAGCTATTTGTGTGAGAGATCGAGCTTTTTTTTACAGGGATCGAGCTTTTGTTCTGATGGATCGAGCTTTTTTTTGCCAATGATCGAGTCTTTTTTCCAGGGATCGAGCTTTTCTTTTTACGTATCCAGCATCTATTTTTGAAATCGAGCTTTTTTAGAATTTGATCGAGACTTATTTTCACATTTCTGAGCTTTTATACAAATGTTTCGACCTTTTTTTTAAAACATTTTCAGCTTTTATGCCCAAGATTATAAACTTGTTTGCACCACTATAACTCAACTCGCCCAAATATATATACGAAAAATATGCATACATGTTCATTTATTCTTTGTAACAAGTTTACAACTCCAGGACATCAACATAAAAAATTTGAGACAACTTGTTCATAAATGTTCCTACAGTGTTATACCACACAGAAATACAATAAAAAATGGAAATGAAGATCAGAAATATTATTTTACCTTATTCTGCAAAATCTGGAATATGTGCAATGTCTGGGATGGAGCTCGTTTGGTGAAGAAAAAATGGAGTAGGTGATTGATTTTCAGACAACTTTATTAGACGGCAACCTTTAAAGAATAAAATATAGATTATTTAAGGGCAATTTCGGTAGCTCACCATAATAGGTGCCTTTTAAACTTAACTTACTATAAAGGTGACATCACTGCAAGTGACCAATAAAAAGGTGACATTCCTCACCATTTTCACCGTATCAATATTATACAACCTAAATAATTAACCCAAATTTTAAATGAAGCAAAAATAAGGAACTTTTTGTAAAAAAAATAATACAAACGATTTAAACGATAGAAATTGAAAATGACATAATCAGATATAGAGGAGGAATAGGATATTAGAATCCTAAGTAAATGTCGGCGGAGTGGAAATTGGAAACTTAATTCTCAAGTTAAGAAGTTATAGAAGAGGAAGGAATAGAATTGTAAACCAAGTAAACGAGGGAGTCGAAATAGGAAACTTTTCATAATGCTTATAAATATAGTTACAAGTCCTCATACTCATGTTATTTACACTGACAAATCAACAATTCAAGACTAGCTGCTCTGCAATTCTTTTTGGGTAAAACACGATCGATGGAGATCAAGAAGAAGAGATCATCAGGTATGAGTAAAAGGATAATTGAAAATAGTTGCCGTAGTTTAGATATGATAATGGGTTCTTTCTACATTCCCAAAGAAGACGATTTGAGGCCTGAGTCTGTAGGAGAAGACTCACACTTCATTTGTCAAGAAAAGAAGAGTTTTGGTGTTGCTGATGGTGTGGGTGGTTGGATCAAACAGGGTATTGATTCTGGTGAGTATTCAAGACAGCTTATGAACAACTCTCTCATTGCATTGAATCATCAAGAAACAAGATCAGGACATGTTGATCCAACTAGGGTTTTGGAAGAAGCTTATTATATGACCAACTCTCCAGGATCATCAACTGCCTGCATTATTGCACTCAATGATGAAGATCATTGCTTACATGTTGCCAATGTTGGAGACAGTGGTTTCTTGGTTTTTCGAAACAGAGAATGTATATTTCAATCCCCAATTCAACAACATGGTTTTAATCATCCGTATCAGCTGGGGTGTACTAGTCGATTCAGTGACGCTGTGGATATAGCTATGGAGATTGTTGTTCCTGTCCAATCTGGAGACATTATAGTTGCTGGGACTGATGGTCTACTTGACAACATGTTTCCGTCTGAGATCGAAGAGATTATAACCAAAGCACAAGATCAAGATCCTGCAAAGTTGGCATTGATCATAGCAAATTATGCATTGTACAATTCTTTGGACAGATTTTCTGAGTCTCCCTTTTCAAGAGCTGCATACTTCGCTGGCAAGAAGCATGTTGGTGGCAAGATTGATGATATTACCGTCGTCGTTGCAAAAATTATTTAGTAAATCTACATGTTATTCACTTATTTGTATGCTCACAGTACATTTGTAAATCTAGTGATGTCAAGAGTATGTTATAAAAACTGTATGTTTACATTTGCATTTTATGCAACTATAGTGATCTGGGTATGATGAAGCCCTTCGATCTCTTAGTTCTTCAAATTTTACTTAGATCGATATTGAACTGATTCTTTGAATTGATCTTATTTTGTCTTTAACAAGTAAAGAAACCATTCTTGTTCAATGTCACTAGATTGGTTTCCACATAAGGTGATGGTTTTCATGCTCGAAAGAAAACTTTCTTTCATACATCAAAACGGTCCGACGTAATTTGATGGTGATGGTGAAGACAGTTTATTCAACTTGATAATATATATAGTTGATTTTAATTTACATAGATATTGAACTGAATCTTTGAATTTATTTAATTTTATTTTGTTTTTAACAAGGGAAGTAATGGAAACACAAATCTTGATAAATTTCGTTATTGAAGTTTGCTTAAAAAGTTTAATATTCCCATGTCAATAAAAAGGAAGTTTATTATTCCCAAGTCCTATATGAAAAAACAAGTTTATTATTCCTAAATCGTATATGAAAAACATTCGTAAAAGGTTCATTTACTTGACTTGGTGGCTGGATACTTCATATTCTCCATCAACCCATCAAGGTTCAAATCTTGACATCTTCCATATATTGTCTCATTTGTTATCCATAACACAGAAATAAGTGTATAGAGATCTTTCCCGATATTGAGAACCGACTTCTTTATAGACATCTGGTAGTGTTAATCAGAAAGAATAAAAATAAGAAACAGAAAAAGAATGAAAGACTAATCATAGTGGACATTTGTTTCGGTATGGCCTTGCCTTTTTTTTAGCACTAATATTATTTCATTTTTTAAAATATTTAAGTTTTTATTTGAATTTATATATTATTTTGAATTAATATTGAAAAAAATACACTGTAAATTAAATTACTTAATTAATTTATAATTTTATTTGGATATGGTGTTCTTTTTTTACACATCATATTATTATTATTATTATTATTATTATTATTATTATTATATTATCATCTCATGTTGTGTGTGGATGATGTGGTTAATAAAAAAACCATTTACTACATCATTTGAATTGAACTTTGAACTAAATTTTTAGGTTGTCTATCATAAGTGTAAATTAAAATGAAAAAAAAGTAGCAATATTGACACTTCTCAAAAACTGTATGTACACCCCTTTCGTAAGTATATGATGCAGTATTTTTAATCTTACTCAATTTAAAAGATTTGTTCGTTCACTGATATCGATGATTTAAAGTAGTTGAAACTAATTTATAACTCGATTAACCCTACTAAATGCAATAAAAGTAGAAGGCATAATGTTTGTCTTGGATTGATATTCTAATTCACTAATATGCAAAAATCAAATAAACTAAATGACACAAAAGCTCACACGAAATTATGAATATGAGGGAAACGCTCGGGAATCAATGCAACCTAATTAAACTACTCAATGTAATTCACAAGTCTCATTAAAACACTTAAATCCAATTGATAGGGTTTGTTTCATGAAGCCCTTAATCCTTCCCATTATTCACACACGGTCATGTAATAAGCAATGGTTAGAATTAATTTTTAATTAAAACTCTAAACCAAATCACACATAGCATGATCATACATATGGAAATTTTCTCAATTATTAAGCTTGTAGTTAAGGATTAAATAAGATTGTCACCCACATCTAACCCTCAATATCATATATAAATTAATCTTAACACAAACATTCATTGAGGTCTCATTAGAATATAAGTAAAGGAATTAGATCAAGTATTTCAATAAAAGCGACTAACAATGAATTTAATTAAAAACAATCAGACTACATGATTACAAGAGTTGTTCAACCGGTTACATTAATCCCCTAACTTAGAGATTAGTTACATATCAAGGAAAAGAAATAAAACAAAGAAGAGTTAAAGAAGAAACCCAAGTTGGTCATTTGAGGTTCCTTTATTTGTAAGCTTCTTCTTCTTGCTTTCCAAGGTTCCAAGATGGATGAAGGAATGAAAGTATCTAAGGATGGTGATGGAAGGGTAAAGGTGTCCAAAAATTTGTGTGGCTAATGTTACATCACCATAATCTAAGATGGGTATTTATATGGGTCCAAAAACAGGTCAGGAATCAACCTAGAAACGCGTGATGGTGGACTGTCGCCTCCTTGTATGCCGCGGTCGCCCATGACGACAATTTGACCGCGGCACCTCGCTTCTTTGTTTCTGCTTCTTCTTTCTAGGCTACATTTTGAGCTACATTGGATAGAAAAGTTGTTGTCGCCTGATGTGTCACGGTCTCCCATGACGACAATTAGACCGCGACATATTGCTTCTTCAATTTCGCGCATGCTTTCCAAGCGACACTTTAGACAACTCATAAAACAAGTTTCTATCGTCTGCTATGTCACGTCCTTCCATGATGACGCACCATGACCGCGGCATCTCGTGTCTTTTTATCCAAGTTTCCAATTTCCAACTCTTTTGGGTCCCAACTTCATTCATTTCTCCCCATATGATGCCCCTAATACAAAATCCTGCAAAAACACTTAATCAATCCATTAAACACTTGATTTTACCCAAGAATTGGGCAATACGCATAGGAAGGGGGACTCGAAATTTAGTGTTATCGTGGCTCGATCAACACCCCCAAACCTAGCCTTTTGCTCATCCTCGAGCAAAATCAAGAAAAAAAAACTAAATAAAAAACAAACAAGCAAAAACCATAAAGACTCGATAAAAACAAAAGAAATTTAAACAATAATAACTCAATAGCCGTATTTTCAACGGGTGATAAGATGCTAAGAGGTGTGGAAAAGGAGAGTAGACACATGCAAGACATTCTCAAACAACTCGAAGGCACTCATGGGACACTCGAACAACACGAATCCCACACCTAGAGTGCTCTCATGTCGAGAACTACTCACTCTCATACCTTGAGCGTAATTCGCTTTAACTCTAAACCTCACGTGGACTCACGTGGACATTCTCTTTTCTTTCCTCTCGGAGTCCTAAGTTCACACTCATACAAAGTATGCAAGGATAGAGTTATGCACGAGAATCAAATACTTGCATACAATAAGAAATGAAACGTTATTATTTTGGTGAACTAGCTTAGGAAATGAATCAAATGCCATGGAAGTGGAAGATCATGCTTCAGCAAACATTCCCAATCTAGATTTCATAGTAGCCCTTTGGTTGTAATGGGATCATTGGGTGAAATGTGGTGAACAAAGAATAGGAAATGGAATTCAAAAATCACCAATCATGGTAAGACACTACATGATACACACAATAATATAGCTCTAATTGCATCACTTGACACTAGTGACTAGACTTAACTTTTCATTACACTTGTGCTACACATGAGTACTCTATTAGTGAGTACTTTACAATTACATACATGACTCTTATTCTTTTTTTTTCACTCTATTTGACACTTTAAGCTCATAAGTGCATATTTTCGCACTTTTACAATTTTGAGTCTTTTGCCTTGCACATTCATTAATATAGCCTAAGTACACGCCAATCTTCATATTTAGAGCGTTTCCACCTTTCAACCACAACAAAACACATCCTAACAAGATTGACAACGAGGGTAGGCATGTGTTTAGGTTTAGGCTATATGGTTTAATGTGATTCCAAAAGAAAGGTAAGTGTTTAGCCTCAGAATTGGCTTGGGAGCACACAAATAGGGACATGGAATGTGGTTAGGATAATTTGAGTAGTTAAGCACACACATTGCCTTAAATCATTTCCACCATTTCATCTATCAAGTGAATGTAAGTATCCATTAAGCAATCCATAAATAAAATGCAATGTGATGTCCTATGGCAAATGATGTGCGTGACGAGATAAATGTTTAAGATGAAACAATGATAACACTCAAATGCATTTTTTAAGGCTTGTGTTTGTGAACTCACTAGATGGTCTCCACTATTAGAACAAGGTGTTTGAGCACCGAGTTCCCTCGACTTGAACACAAAAGGATGGAACAAGCCCATGAAGTGCAAGTGAGACCCTAGAGCGACAATAGGATGCTTAATAGAGCACATTATGCATAAATAAACTCTCACACAAACACACACTCAAAGCATCACACCCAAGCTATTAGAAAATTTTAGCCATGCGACTCTTTTTGAAAATTTTGACTCAAACTAAAGACTCAAAATGAAATAAAAAATTTAACTCAAAATTAAAATTTAGGACTCAATAAAACCAAAACGATCGAAACCGGTGTCGACACCCCCAAACCTAAACTCAACATTGCCGCCAATGTTAACAATGAGAGCCCAGCGAAAAGGGGCTACACCACAAAACAAACACAACACATAAACAAAAAAAGAAAACACACAAAAGATCGATCAAGATGGCATATAAAAGCTTCCAAAGGCAATTAAACATCAACCATGTCAAAATACAGCGCACACCCTTATTTCTAAACCATAAAGAAATAAGATATATATAATAAACTATAAAGTTAAAATATCCAAAATAAAATATGCAAGGTACGAAAACTGAAATAAAAGTACTGGAAAGCAATAAACAAGTCTAGAACAAGATCATCAACATGTAGCTAAACAACTAATAAGAAGGTGGTGGTGATGGCCATGAGGTTCCGAGCATTGGATCTTTCCTTTTCCAACCAGCCTCAGTTGTTGCTCTGTCCTCTGCCTCTTGTCTTGATAACTCTATAACCCTTCGGACAGCGTGTCCTCCTCTAAAACTCGTGGTCTGTCGGTCAACTGAATTGGAAATAGGGGCTGGAATCCTGGAATTGGATATGGGTATCCGGACCTTGATCCTGAAGCTGAACCTGTACTCTGGGTTCATGGGTATAGAGGTCTTTATTCTGGAAATGGATGTGGGGGCTGTTAACGTAGAGCTGGATACAAATGCCATGAACATGGAGCTGGCTTCATTTCTCTCTCATATGCTCGCAGGTGGAGCTCCTGCCTCAAATCTACAATGTCCTATCTGAATCTTGCATTCATCATATCTTTCGTTGCCATCATCCGCTATTCTATCCACTGCATATGCTGAAGGATTGAGTGCCGGGCATCCCTAATGACATTGAAATTTTCTGCATCTGCATCTGCCTACTACTCTCTGGAGAGATTGGTAGCTGCCAACAAACGCTCCAATGCAGGGAGGAAATCGTCATCCTTAGGCAGTCGCTCATCATCTACACCATTCGCACCATCTGGTTGCTTATCCAGATCGGGCTCTATGTCCTTGTCATCTAACTGATCCTGAACTAATCTCCCCATTTTCTTCTTGGCCCCACTACTCACTCCTCTGTCGTGTCTCACCAAACCTCATCCAGGAAACAATGAATACTATGTACGGATCCCTAACCGGTCTCTATAAACTTATCGAAAGATAGGTCAACACCCGTCTCATGGCAGAAAAGTTTGATTAGACAAGGGAACACCGTTGCTTCTTTCCCTATTGTGTCCCTTGCTGACTCATGAATCTTCATTTTCACAATCATCCTTATATCTAGAGGATGCCCATGTTTAATGCAGTAGAGCAAAGTGGATACCTCATAAGATACCATAGTGTGATGTCCGCATGGCCTCAAGGAATGGGAAATGAAATGTGCCAGAAAGCGATCTCTAGTAGCAACCTTTTCTGCTTGATCGTGTTGGACCAGGAACTCTAGAACTCCATCGGTTGAGCTACCAAACTGTTGGCTAGGTCAATGTTCATTTTAGAGAAAATGTCAAGTCGAAGAACTCCCTTGAACCTGGTGACTGTGTGTGGAAGTTCAGTTCTATAATGTTTGTTAATGTCCCAAGAGTTGATGCAGACTTCTTTACCACGAACCAACACCGGACTTTCTAAACTGTAGTTCTTTCAATTACCCCAATATAAAAAATTTTAACGATCTGAGGGCAATATTTTGCAGGCCTCTGAACAATTGTGCCCCAACCTTGATCCCCAACTATCTCAGGAATCGGAGTCTCATGAAACTCATTCATGTTGATCCCCCTCTCAGGTATGAACTTCTTCCTACTAATTATGTTATCCTAGCCAGAAAATTGGGGTTTTTGGAACAAGTTGGAATCTGTCTCTTTCCTCTTTCTTGGCCCCTTCTCGTCCTCTTCTGACGACTGGAATCCCTTGTCTCAGTACGGTTGGAATCTACCCTAGTTGTCTGCTTGGTTTTATCCATTACAACACCTAGAAAAGAAACTGTGTCGCTTCAATTCGGATCACACAATCTTGCAGCACTTCGGCACAACTCATACAATTCTGGTAATCCGAAACACTACAGATACCACAAACCACCACCATAATCACAAGGTTCATAAATCTCACCATACATAAGTGCACAAATAGTGGTTGTTAAGCATTAAGGACATCCAATTCAGGCTAAGGGCTTGTTCCCTCAATTGAGGGATTTATAAACACAAATCACTCCCAAGGTCTCGATAGAGTAATTGTGCCTTAAGTCTCTACCATTAATCATATGAACATAAGCCAAGAGACAAAGATATAAGGAAAGAAATAAAAAATGGATATAAAAGAGACCCCTCATCCGTAACCAGGATTCGAACACCAGGTCTTCTCGGGTGTCAATCCGAGATGTCCTCACCACTGGACGATTACAGCGTTCTCCAATCTCATGAATACACAACCCTCCTCAATTAAGGACATTCAATTCAAGCTAAGGGCTTGTTCTCTCAATTGAGAGATTTACAAACTCAAATCACTCCTAAAGGTCTCGGTGAAGTAATTGTGCTTATAATATCAACTAAGGGATTTGAGACACGAATCACTTCCCAAAGTCTCGATGAAGTAATTGTACCTTAATTCCACTAACTCAACCAATTTCACCCACAAATCTTCCTAAAGCACGAAATCACAAAAAAAAATGCTTCAATAAACTTTACAAACAAAAAACCCACCCTTCAATTCACATAAATATTCACAAAATTGCTTCAACCCCAAAGATTCCAAAAGTTCCCTAATTCAACCCTAGAATGTGTAAATGAATATAGAACTAGGATTTGGGACTAGCAAAGGCCTAAAGTAAGTGAAAAGAAAAAGAAATTACCGATTGTGTGGGTTGGAAGTCTTCGATGCCACGTGGAGGAAGAATTGTCACGATTGAGGTTTGAATCTTGGTAAGAGGCTGCCCTACCAAAAACTGGTGCTTTTATAGCATGTACTTGTCGTATTCGTAATGTTACGGTCATCCATGATGGAATTCAAGACCACAACGTTAAACGATGCCATTTTTGCTTCTGAAATTCTGGTGTCACGATCGTGCAACCATGCGACATGTTGAGCGACACATTGAGCGATAGTAATCTAATGAATGTGTCACGTGGTTTGTGTCACGGTCATCCATGACGGAAATCGTGACCACAACACACCGTTGGTTTCCTCGATGAAATGTCACGTTTGGCACATCAAGCGATGCACATACGACACCTAAGGCGACAACAACTCCTCTTTGTTGTCGCGTGGTATTGTCGTAGCCTTTCATGAAGATATCTTGACCGAGACATACCTGGAAAAAAATCCTCTTTAATGTCTTTCAGTGGTCCTAAGTACCTAATTTGCACACATACTCAACAATAAGCATATCAAGGGCATTTACTTGAACAACTGGTTCGAGAAAGGTTAAACTTTAGCTATTAGACTTGTATGTAAAATAAAAATACCCCAAAACCTATGTTTTTCCACACCTTGCACTATCAACACAATTAATCTTTTAACAATTAAGGTGTGGATCAACTTAAACTTGGAAGTGAAGTAGAATAACTACCATTCACAATTATTATGCAAAATTAAAAGTTATTGAAAGGAAAGATACCGAGGTGGGTTGCCTCCTACCAAGCACACTATTTAACGTCTAGGCAAGACGTGGTGAGGGCACTACGACACTTGAAGATCTATCACTTCCAACCTAGCAAGGTTCCCCATTTCCTTTACATAATGCTTTACCATTTGCCCGTTGACAATGAACATTTCTCCATTCTTCTTGTTTTCCCCTTCTACTGCCCTATTTGTGAACACTTGAGTCAACCGGAACGGTCCAAACCATATAGACTTCAATTTTTCAGGGAATAACTTGAGGCGGGAATTGAACAAGAGAACTAGCATGCCCGAGTGAAGATCCTTCCTAACAATTAACTTATCATGGATCAACTTGGTCTTTTCATGATACAAACTTGAGCTCTCATAAGCATCCAACAGGAATTCCTCAAGCTCACAAAGTTGTAACTTCCTCTCATTATCAGCCATGACATGGTCAAAATTCAACTTTCGAATCGCCCACAAGGCCCGGTGCTCAAGTTCAACATGAAGGTGGCACGCTTTCCCAAAAACTAACCTATACTGGCTCATTTCGATAGGTGTCTTGAAGGCTGTCCTATACGCTCACAAGCGCGTCATCTAACTTTGAGGCCCAATCCTTCCTAGTTGAGTTGACCGTCTTCTCGAGAATGTTCTTGATTTGCCTATTGCTAACCTCGACTTGGCCTAATGTTTATGGGTGGTAAGGGGTGGCAATCTTATGCCTCACACCGTACTTCTTCATAAGGGCAACAGATGACTTGTTGCAAAAGTGTGTTCCCCCATCACTGATTATAGCTTTAGGAGTCCCAAATCTTTCAAAAATGGTCTCCTTCTTAAATTTTAACACTGTTTGGCCCTCGTTGGTCCTCGTAGCCCGTGCTTCTATCCATTTCGACACATAGTCAACCGTAACAATGATATAGCTAAACCCATAAGAGGATGAGAATGGTCTTATGAAATCAATGCCACATACATCAAATAACTCGACCACCATGACACTAGTTAGAGACATCTCATTCCTCTTCCCAATGTTCCCAGTCCGTTAACATTTATCACATGTCGAGCAATATCGAACTGCATCCTTCACCTATGATTCCTAATAGAAACCCGATTGCAACACTTTCAAAGCTGTCTTCCGTGCCCTAAAATAACCTCTATAATGAAGCTTGTGACAAAACAGAAACATATCACTTTGTTCGGCCTCGAGAACACACCTCCTAATGACTGCATCGGGACCATGTGTGTATAAGAACAGATAATCCTAAAAAAACTTCCTAGGCCTAACTATGAACCGCTTTTGTCCTTGGGAGTTCAAATCTGTCGGAAGCACTCCACTAACTAGGCAGTTCACGATATCTACATACCACGGCTCTTTATCCGACACACTTCATAACTGCTCATCCAGAAAGTTCTCTCTCAATGGTACTTCATCCGCTTCCTCTGAATTTTTATGTACTAACCTACTCAAGTGGTCGGCTACCACATTCTCCACAACTTTCTTGTCTCGTATCTCTAAATCGAACTCTTGTAATAGTAAGATCCACCGAATCAATCTCAGCTTGGCATCCTTTTTCTGTAGATGATACCTAAATGTTGCATGATCCGAGAATACCACAACCTTGACTCCCACCAAATATGCTTTGAACTTTTTTGAGGAAAAAACCACTTCTATAAGCTCATTCTCAATTGTTAGGTAGTTAAGTTGGGTGTCATTCAAGGTCCTAGAAGCAAAATAAATAACATGTGGAACCTTATCAACCTGTTGCCCCAAAACTGCCCTGATAGCATAATCCGAAGCATCGTACATTAGTTCAAAGGGCAACTCTCAATTCGGTGGCATCATGATATGTGCGGTTGTCAAGGCAACCTTCAAGGTATCAAAAGCATTCAAGAACTCCTTGCTCATCTCAAATCCTGTCTCTTTCTGAAGGAGCGCACATAAAGGTCTTGTTATCTTAGAAAAATCCCAGATGAACCTCTGGTAAAAACCTGCATGCCGAAAGAAAGACCTCACTTCCTTCACAGGCTTAAGAGGTTGTAGACTTCGGATTACCTCCACCTGCACCTTATCCACCTCAATTCCTCTCTTGCTTATCACATGTCCAAGAACTATCCCCTGTTGTATCATAAAATGACACTTCTCCCAGTTTAAGACCAAATTGTTCTCCTCACATCTATGTAGGACCAAGCTAAGTTCTTCAAACAAAGGAATCTCCAAACACAGAGAAATAGTCCATGAATTCCTCAATGATCTCCTCCACCATATCTGAAAATATAGACATCATGCATCTCTAAAACATGCCCGAAGCATTACAAAGACCGAGGGCATCCGTCTGTAGGCAAATGTCCCAAATGGACATGTAAAAGTAGCCTTCTCCAAATCTTCTGGTGTTATGGCTATCTGATTGTATCCTGAGAAACCATCAACATCAATGATAGAATAATGACTATATCCTACCAATCGCTCCAACATTCGATCAATAAAAAGAATATGGAAGTGATCATTCTGGGTGGCTGAGTTTAACTTCATGTAATCAATACACACTCTCAAGCCTTTCTGAAGCCTATGAGGGACCAATTCGTTCTGTTCATTCCTCATCACTGTTATGCTTGATTTCTTTGGAACTACATGGATTGGGCTGACCCACTTACTATCGGGTATGGGTTATATGATCCCTACCTCTAGAAGCTTCAGGACCTCCTTCTTCACTACTTCCTTCATGATTGGATTCAACCACCTCTGAGCTTCCCTTTTAGGCTTGGCTTCTTCTTCAAGATAGATCTTATGCATGCAAATAGTCAAGCTAATATCTCTAATATCTTTAAGAGATCATCCTATAGCTGACTTGTGCCTAAGTAACACATCAAAGAGCCTCTCTTCCTCACTATCCTTCAAGTCCGAAGCAACTATATCCAGGTATGTCTCATCTTCTCCTAGATAGGCATACTTCAAGGTGGTTAGTAATTCCTTGAGTTCTAACTTTGGTGGTGAATTTTGTGCAACACTCACATTTGATACCACAAGTTCTTCAAACTCTTCCTTACTATCAAGTTCTTCAACTGACTTAAAAATGTCTTTCGGCTTCTCTTGATCTTCCCAATCCCATTTTGACAATTCTTCTAAGTCTTCAACTCTGAACACACCATCGATCCCCGGATCTAATACATCAATAATTGAGCAATCATCCTGGATGGGTAAGATAGTGCATTAAATAACTTGAACTCCACCGTCTCGTCTAGAACCGTCATGGTAAGCTTCCCGTTCTACTCATCAATGATAGTCTTGGTTGTGGCCATAAATGGTCTTCCTAATAGAATCAGTCTCATGTTAGTCTCCCCACTAACATCATCCATGTCTAACACCATAAAATCTATCGGAATGATCAACTTATCAACCTGTACCAACACATCTTCTATGATCCCCCTTGGATATCTAGCCGAACCATCCACTAGAAATAGTGACATAGTTATTGGTTTGACTTCATTCAACCCCAGCTACATGTAAATGACAAAGGGAATCAAATTGATGCTAGCAACCAAGTCAAACATCACCATTTCTAGTTTGACACCCCCAATTGTGATATTGATACGAAATCTGTCTGGATCCTTGGGTTTGTATGGAAGTGTCCTTTGTAGGACTACACTAGCACTACCGGCTATGTACTCTTGGTGGTTTGGTCTAAACTTTTACCGGTTAGTGTAAAGACTCTTGAAAAACTTGGCATAAACCGGCATCTTCTTTATCATGCCTAGCAAGGGTAGGTTGACTTATACCTTGGAGAGGATATCAAAAATGTCCTTGAATGCCTTGTCCATCTTATCCTTCTTTAACCTATCTGGGAATGGAACTGGTGGAATGTACGGGTTGGGTGACTTGTGTAGAAAGGATGTCTTCTCGGGCACTTTCTCCAATACTACCTCTTCCTCCTCTTCTAAAGTCTTTTCCACACCCCCTTCTTCTGACTCTTTGGCCTTTTTCCTCTTAGGTTCTCCCATATCTTCGATGTCTAAAACTCGACCACTCCTTAAAACTGTTATGGCCTTAGCTTACTCTGACTGACTAGAAAAACTACCCGGCTCATTCCTGTTAATTGTGTCAGCTACTTACCCTAACTATGTTTCCAACTTCTTCACCGATGCCTCTAAGTTGGTAAACCTTTACCCAGTTGCTTGAATGAAATTATTCAAGTTCTGATATGTCTGTTGTGAACTCTGAGCAAGGCTGGTAACTAGATCCTCTAAAGAAGGCTTCCTCGGTTGATAAGAAGCCATGTCCCTATTTCCGGAATTGTTCCACAGCTGCCCACTTGATCCTTGACCTTGGTAACTCCCACTATTGTAACCACCTTGATGAAATCCTTGAGTATTGGATTGGTTGTTCAAAGTATTGTTAGGATTAGACCATGAGAAGTTGGGATGGTTGTGCCACCCCGGATTGCAAGAGTTATAGTATGGATAATTTCTTCCTTTTTTGATAATTTAGGGCTTGGACATCCTCCGTCTCATAAAGTACTATCTCTCTACCATGATGATCCCCTTCATACACCATGTTTACCCCTCCTTGTTGTTGACTCATATTTCTTGCCATTGCCTCCACTTGCTTGGTTAGCCTAGCCATTTGTATTGCCATATCTGTGTCTTGACTAACTCTATGCCTTCCTTCCTTTCTTGAAGTTAAACTTCTATGTTGGGAGTTGAGAGCCAATGTCTCATATATTTTAAAAATCTCAGTGGCAGATTTATTTGTGATCAAACCCCCATATGCATTGTCTACTGAAACTTGTGTGAAGGTTGTCAACCCATCATAGAATGTGTGGACCTTGTATTCATCCGTCACCATGTAAGGCAGGATTTGTTCCAAAAGTTACCTTTATCTTCCTTAAGCCTCATAAAAAGGCTCATCGTCTTCCTCAGTGAAGCTTGCAATTTGGATCCGAATTTCCTTTATCTTCACAACCGAAAAGAACCTATTGAAAAAGGCTTGACACACTTCATCCCATGTAGTTAAAGATCCCGCCCTTAAAGAACCAAACCACACATTGGCTCTATCCTTTAGGCAATACCTAAAACATCTCATCTTTAATTGTTTTTTGGTGAGTCAGCCTATCGGGAAGGTCTCTAAAATGAAATGATAATCCTTCATGAATTGCAAACAATTTTCGATTGGGTGGCCATTGATAAAAAGAAGCATGGCAATGTGAAGTCCTTTGAGCTCATAGCTCATAGCCCTCGCACTCAACACTATAGGTGACGGTTGATGCTCCATCATAGGTGGGCCGGATTTCGTCATAGATATAACACCATGGATTTCCTCGTGTGTAGATGCCCTCGGTGGGTCCATATTCACATTCCCTTATTGATCTTCCATTTCCAGAATCGATGTACCATCTAGATCGATAAAGATGTCTACACCCTCAAACTGCATAACAAGCCGACCTACTTGATTTATGTTGTCAATGACCGGAAACAAATTTCTTCTAAGAGAACGGAGACCGTGCACACACCTGTAGTCTTGAAACACCAAAAAAAAAAATACCAACGAAGTAAAAAGAAATTAAAAATGAAAATAAAACTAATTAACAAAATAAAATAAAATGACACACAATAACTAAATCAAACTAATTAGACTCAACTAATGAATATACACCGAGGCTCCAAAATTGCAGCAGTATTTTTAATCTTACTCAATTTAAAAGATTTGTTCGTTCACTGAGATCGGTGATTCAAAGTAGTTGAAACTAATTAACTCGACTAACCCTACTAAATGCAATAAAAGTATAAGGCATGATGCTTGTCTTGGATTGGTATTCTAATTCATTAATATGAAAAAATCAAATAAACTAAATGACACAAAAGCTCACACAAAATTATGAAAATGAGGGGAACGCTAGGGAATCAACGCAACCTAATTAAACTACTCAATGTAATCCACAAGTCTCATTAAAGCACTTAAATCCAATTGATAGGGTTTGTTTCATGAAGCACTTAATCCTTCCCATTATTCACACACAGTCATGTAATGAGCAATGGTTATAATTAATTTTTAATTAAAACTCTAAGCCAAATCACACATAGAATGGTCATGCATATGGAAATTTTCTTAATTATTAAGCTTGTAGTTAAGGATTAAATGGGATTATTACCCACATCTAACCCTCGACATCATATATAAACTAATCATAACACAATCAGTCATTGATGTCTCATTTGAATATAAGTAAAGGAATTAGAGCAATTATTTCAATAAAAGCGACTAACAATGAATTTAATTAAAAACTATTAGACTATAGGATTACAAGAGTTATTCAACCGGTTACATTAGTCCCCTAACTTAGAGATTAGTTACACATCAAGGAAATGAAATAAAACAAAAAAGAGTTAAAGAAGAAACCTAAGTTGGTCATTTGAGATTCCCTTACTTTTTAAGGTTCCAAGATGGATGAAGGAATGAAAGTGTCTAAGGATGGTGATGGAAGGGTAAAGATGTCCAAAAGTTCGTGTGGCTAATGTTACATCACCATAATCTAAGATGGATATTTATATGGGTCCAAAAATAGGTCAAGAATCAACCTAGAAACGTCTGCTAGCTGACTGTTGCCTCCTTGTATGTCGCGGTCGTCCATGACTACAATTTGACCGCGACACCTCACTTCTTTGTTTTTGCGTCTTCTTTCTAGGTGACACTTCAAGCGACACTGGTTAGAAAAGTTGTTGACGCCTGATGTGTCGTGGTCTCCCATGACGACAATTTGATCGCGACATCTCGCTTCTTCAATTTCGCTCAAGCTTTCTAAGCGACACTTTAGGCGACTCATAAAACAAGTTTCTGTCGCCTGTTATGTCACGTCCTTCCATGTCGACACACCATGACCGCGATATCTCGTGTCTTTTTGTCCAAGTTTCCAATTTCCAGCTCTTTTGGGTCTCAACTTCACTCATTTCTCCCATATGATGTCCCTAATACAAAATCCTGTAAAAACACTTAATCAAGCCATTAAACACTTGATTTTACCCAAGAATTGGGTAATAAGCATAGGAATGGGGACTCGAAATCTAGTGTTATCGTGGCTCGATCAGTACACCCCTAAAATATTTAAAAAATATATGTTTCGTAAATAAGCCTCACTTAATGCCAAAAATACCCTTTCTTTAATTTTGTTATATTATATTTTTGTTAGCTCACCCCAATATTTTTTTTATCTACTTGGATTTATTTAAAATTTTATTATTTTATATCTTTTTTATTCAAATAAATAATTTCTCTTTAAAAAAATATTATAACTCTTGTAAAAACATTTGATGTCACTAAAAAATTGTTTGACAAAAAAAATTCTTATCATTGCTATAAAACTTTTTTTAATTTTTAATTATTTTAAGCTTAAAAATCTCCGATTCCACCAATTGAAAAACTACTAGCTCTCAACACACAACATTGTATCTCAATTCCTCTACTCCTTCTTTTGAGGCAGGGGATTGCGATCAAGTTTGTGCCAAGAGATGCTAATTTGTTTGCGGATTGTCTCGCCAAAAACGGCTTTAGTGGTGTTGGGGATAGATTAGTGTGGATGTGAATTTGGTGGTTTTGTTTGTTTTAGTCTCTGTTTGTGGTTCTCATGCCTGTTTTGGCGTTTGTGTTTGCTTTTTCATGGGATTTTGGTTATGTCCTTGTTGGTTTCCTTTTGGTTGGTACTTCTTTTATAATAAAATTGCTTGTTGCTTCAAAAAAATATATATTATTGTTTGTGTTGATTTTTGTTTCACTCAATTATAGTAGTAAATTGTTGATCAACTCAATCAATTTGTATTCCTTAAAAGAAATTGAAATTAGTATTTAAAATAGAAGTTAGGGTTTGATAAAATAGAAAAGTTTTTATTATCTATCAAACAATTAATAGTAAACTTTTTTTTTTCAAATGGTTGATATAGAACCAATTAATAATTATTGGTGTGTACTTACAAACTATTTAGTAATTTAAGTAATTTTACTCCAGGGTAATGTTGGATTTTTAAAAATATACTAAATTGGGGTGTACATACAGTTTTTGTGAGGTGTAAATATCGTCACTAAAAAAACAGTAATGCAAGACAACCCAAAAATTTAGCCCAAAAACCAATCCAAAGATTTGGCTAGTGACTTGTTTATTAACCTGATCATACAATGAATTTTATGGTAATAATAACTCATTTATCACATCATTTATGCTGAATTTTGGATTAATTATTTGGATTTTATTTTTTCCTTGGCAGCAAGCCATAATCAATATTGAGATTTGGGTGCTTCCGGGAAGTGGGAAATAGACATAATCCTCATTTCCATAATTAAATTTTTTTACCTTATAAAAGTTTAAAAAGGATTTTTTTTTTAAACAGGAAATATTTGTTTTATTGCTTGAAGAAAACACATAGAAAAGGATTTGAAGTATACAAATTAAACCAAATGATACAGATATTAACACCCATAAAACTTATTAGTACACCTACTTTTATAAGTATAAAATTGTCTAAAATTTTAAAAATAAATATTGGAGAGCTTCTCCTTACAATCTACAAATTATCTATTTATTCTTTATTAATGACAATTTTATCCTGAATTAAAATTACTAAAAAAGACCAACAAAAAAAAAGTCAAAATACACTCAAAAGTAATTAAATTATATATATATATATATATATATATATATATATATATATATATATATATAAAATTCTCTCTTCTAATTCATTAGATAAAATATTACTATTAAACTCGCTCTCCTAAATCTGATATCATCGTATTAAACACTCATTCCTAATTACTCTCTATCCATTTAAAAAAAAAACAATCCTATCTCCATTCTCCATCAATCACGAATTAATAGTTAAAGAAACAAAATGAATATTTTGGTTTTATACTAAAGTAATATATATATATATATATATATATATATATATATTTAAAAGTCAATACAAATACCTTTTTTTTTTAAATATAAAAGCTTGATTTGTTGCAACTAAATTCAATTAAACTCAGAATTTCTAAGACAACTGAAATAGTTAAAGTTCAGTAGGCAATCACATGCCTATAAAAGTAACAAAAAACATTTCGTTTTTAATTATTATTTAAAAAAAAAACAAGGTACTTGGTTTTTGAGTTTTTTTAATACATACATGTATACGGTTCCTAAAAATCAAGCTTATTCATATTTTTTTTTATTTAACTATTTCAGTCTTACTTGAGAAAGAATGAAGATAGAAAATTAGATATATGTATTGGATGAGAGAGTTTAATATGGTAATTAAAAATTTATGAGAGAGCTTTTCATATATAATATTTAATCTAATGATTTATGAGATATAATTTCTTTTTTTAATAATTTAATTCAAAGAAGATTACTCTTCAGATGAATCCAAAGACTACAATAATTCACCCCAACTTTTATAAAAATAAAATGGAGTGTCTTTATAAATTTATTTTTAAAAATAGTGCTCTAGAATATGAGTGCTAAAAACTAAAAAGGATAATCTTGAAACAAAATAAAGTGTCTTTTGAATTTTTTTTAAATTTAAATTTTGAGGATGAAGTGTCTTTAGAAAAGAAGTATAGAAAAGAAAAAATTGAATTGTCAAAAGAAGCTCTCCAAATATTATTGTAAACAACCATCCTAATGCCAATAATACCCTCATTGACATAAATATATTAATTTTAATACATATTATTTATAAGTACTGAACTTAAATTATTATTACACCTAATTTATAAAAAAAAACATATTATTTTTGGAATCAAATCCTCTTTTAATGATGGTCCAATTTACTTTCAAAAATATCTCGAATGTAAGAGCCTTATAAAATGGAATAGTTAAGAGATTTTAAATATGGAATTCTTATTTTACAGTTATCTTATAAAAAAAAAACCTTATTGATTTCTACGGCTATCTTAAAATTAAAAAACAAATACTTGTTGATATCTATAGCAATCGTTAATTTTTTTTTTATTGATAGAGTTCATAACTATACATAAAAGAAAGACAAAAACAATATAATAATTATATTGAAATAAAATTAGAGTTTTAATAGGGTTTATCATAAAAATTAGGGTTTATCATAAGTTTTTTTTGAAAGGTAAGTTTTTTTTAATAAAAAAAATATAATTGAAGATATGTGTATAATTAATGAGTGTATATAATATTTGATTTATTTTTAATTAAAGTTAATTTGTCCTTTTTGACAAATTTTTATTAGGATATTTTTATAATTAGTTTTTATATATAAAAAATATAGGTGTACTAATAAACTTTATGGGTATCAATATCGGCACCCTAAACCAAATCTGACACAAAATCCATGTTGCGATAGGAGAGACTTAACCATATATATATAGTCTTTTTCCTATCAGTTCGCATTGATGGAATTATATAAAGACATTGAATGTGAATCACTCTTTTATAAAAGAGCTTTGACAAGTGTATACATGTCAAGTTAAAATGAGTGGCTCACATTCAATGTCTTTATATAATTCCATCAGTGAGCACTTATGTGAAAATTTTCGTATATATATGGGTCAGGCTATAAACTTAAATTTGTGACTTAAAACTTTGACTTCAATATCTCAACCACCCATATGCTCTTAAGCTAAGAGTTATAAACGCATTCAAATATCAACCATTGGATTAAGAGCACATGAGTGGTTGAGATGTTGAAGATAGAATTTTCAGTCATAAATTTAAGTTGTTTTAGTTCGACCTTATATATATATATATACGCATATATACATATACAGTGGTTTTCTTATCAGTACATACTGATATAACTTATATCAGTGCGTTGCATATGAACTATTGATTATTGAGAAACTTTGACAAGTTCATACACTTTGAGTCAAAGTATGTAAATCTAATGGTTCACATCTAACGTACTGACGAATTTATATCAGTGCGCACTGACTTGAATTTATATATATATATATATATACATATACATATATATATATATATATATGTGTGTGTGTGTGTATATATGTGTATATATGTAAGTATATGTATATATATAGGCGTGGTGATCAGTTGGACCTTTGATTAATATTAATTCACATCTCTTTTTTTAATTGGCCTCCTCATTTCTTTAATTTATTTATTTTTTTGGGTGGGGGCAATTCAGATTGTTGTATTTCAGTTCAGTGGAATTTTCAATTTAACAAGACAAGAGCAAAATCACGCTCTATTAGATTTGAACCTACAACATAGGGTTTTGGAGACCCACATTCTACCGAACATTAGAGTCTGACCACAACGACCAAATTGATTATCTTCATGCATAAGGATACTAGATTACCTAGTATAAAAGATTGAAAAATCCGCACAAACCTCCCTTTTTTTCTTTTCTATTTCAATTTCTGGATTATTATATGGTGATTAACCTAAAGAAAAGTGAGCTAATCCAACCAATATTGCTTGCACAATAGAAAGAGCCACATGTTTATCTCTCCATCATATCAAATTTGCCAAAGGTGTGTGTTCATGAGCCCCTGCTAAAGTTTCAATCAATTCCTGCCACTACCCGTGCCAGGAAATTAAGAACATAAACCCAGTAGACCAAACAAGATGTCCAAATAAGAACATCACTCTATTCGATCTTTTTCAATTATAAATAGTGGTTGTCTCCATATTGTATAAAATTGGCATTGAAAAAATAGATATGTGTTCTCTCCTATGAATATGAAGAGCTTTTTTCATAAAATCACATATGCTATCTACTAATATAATAAGTTTACATTCCAAAACGAAACGAAAATGATGGCAGTGGTTCGAGTCCACTTATCTCCAACTCATAAACTTAGCCGATATAAAAAATATGATATCACCCAATTTTTTCGATTCGACGGTTCGATCTATGGTTTATAATTCATGGACGTTGATAAGATCCTTCAATTTAGCAACACCTTAGGATGACATAGCCTTAAAGGAAAGTTAAGGGCGAGGTTCAAACAAGGAAAGGCTTACAGGCACCCAGATATGAGGAAGGACATAGTAAGCGACAAAATACTTCGAGGAGTTGAAAATAAGTGTAGATCCGGAGATTCTCAATCAATTCCATCAGGCACTCACCATCTATTTTCATTGTTCAACTCTTTGACAACATGGAAAAACCAAAAGCTCTGCCCTCCCTCTCTATCAGATGGAAGGGTAAAGGCCTTTAGCGCCCCCTTCAGTCAAGATCTAGGGCCTCAAAATCACTGGCCAATATGCTTTTCTCCCAACTCATTGAATTATAAGAAACTAATCTTCATTTTTACAACTCCCGATATATAAGAAATATTTATATGTTCTTTTCTAGATCAAAGAGAGGAACTGAAGTCACATTCGTATTATTATTATGAACGCGTTAAATAAATTAAATAGAAAAAAAAATACAATTACAATTTTGAGATTTTCGAAATTATAAGATGCTTATTTTGGATGAGCCAAGCCAATAGGATGAACTAAAAAAAAGAGTTCTGTATCATGAACTTTGTATTGTGCCCATCACTTAGATGGGCTCTAAGACACCTTTTCATACTTTGTAATTGGGGTACATCACTTAACTTCCTCCACGGTATTGGACTTTGGCAGTATTTATCATATACTTCTAGGACCTAAGACTCTTAAAGAATCTTTTCCATTTTTTGGTTATGTATGGAAAGATAGATGGTTCTTTTTCAATTCCATCTCTACTACAGAACTGGACATGAGAGTTTCTTCTTATCTAGCTCCTTCTTGTCCCTTCTTTTCATTTGGATTCATCTCCCACCTACCGGATGGATACAACACATGCTCTACCGAGCTACCCGAGTTGATAATAATAATTCCATCTCCATCGCCCACTCAGCCCATGCAAAGATCAGAGAATTCATTGGATCCGAGCTCTCCCAACGCTCACAGCGTTTACTTGGGTGACTTTATTCCGGTACTTTCTTTCTTTGCATTTTAATTCATTTCTAGACTAATTAATCTCCTTCCATGCATCTACAACTTCCTAGAGAGCGGTTCACGGGTTTTTCTATATGTCTTAGGCACTTCGAGGGATTGATACTTGGAGTTGGGAGCGTGAAGGCTAACTCACTTCTTCCTTTCCTTCGGACCATAATTTCCCTTTTTTCAAGTATCCAGTAAAAGTAAATTAAATAAAAAAAAATGGCCTTTTGTAATTTTGTAAAGTGATATTCTTTATTTTTTTTCTATTTTTATTTGAGATATCTCTTTCGAGACCATTCTTTATTTTAATTTTATAAAAATAAAAAATGACTGATAAAAGTCCTGTTTAATACAATACAAAGTACAATAAAAAAAATATAAGCTATATAACAAAGTTAAAGTAAAGAAGGGCCTTTATTTCAAGCATTATCTTTTGTATAATGTAACATAGTAATTATTATTATTGTTGTTGTTGCTGTTGTTTTCAATTAGGAGATATGGCAGAGTGGATTAAAGCGTCAGTTTGCTAATCCGTTGTATGAGTTATTCGTACCAAGGGTACAAATCTCTTTCTTTCCGTTTCCATCGCTGACTTGGTATCTTTCAAATTCGAATTTAGTGAACCCTTTCGCTTTTTTTATTTGACGAGTTAAAGATGTAGAATAGATAAAATCAAATCCTAAAAACATTTCTATTAAATTGTTAGCACCACATAAAAACATTCCTCCTAGAGTAATTGTTAATAAGAATAACATAAACTCCTCCATAGTCATTTCTGTAATTTCAATGTACTTCACGATGAACATAGTAAAATAACAAATTGAAAGATTCCGTTGAAATTGTTTATTTGAAAAATTCCCAAAAAGCGAATCATATTATATGACCAAGTTGACTAAGGCAGAATGCCATTATTCAACAGCCGTAATGTGATACACCTTTATGTTAAGTAGAACATAAATTGTACTCTTAATCTTAAAGTATCCTTACCAGCTGCTTGACATGGTCTTAAACCGGACACAGTACAATGTAGCGAGGGCATGCACTCTCAGCTACTCCTCCCTCTAGGGATGATAAGAGACTTGATTTTCATTTTATTGGAATTTGATTTTTATGAAATTTGTTGTTACTCGTGAGCAAGTTCAAATAGAATGAAACAGATGACTCCACTCCTGAACTGAGTGAAAAACAATAAGTCATTCACTTGAACGAACAGGCGAAACGAAAAAGGAAAGCACTTTGGGAAAGGACTTTCTCAGTCCATTCACCGGAGCATAGCGGAGGGGCCATGCCAAGTTCTAAAGAAAAGAACTCTTACTTTGGCCAGTCGATCTCCAGGAAGTGTCGATTTCAGGCCGGGTGCATCCGGCTTTGGGAAATCAAAAGTCTCCGGCAAGTCAAAGGGTAACCCTCCGGGTCGAGGGGTTCCCTTGTCAAGCCAGTCTTTCCTTCAAGGTCTTCGAGTCAGTTCTGGATCCGCCTCTGGCGCTTCGAAGGTTGCTTCCAATGGGTCAACGTCTTCAAGTGAGCATTCCAAAAACTTGGAGATCCAACTACAAGAAGACAAGTAGTCTGATGCAGTATTGCTCTGCTTCTTTTTTTTTGCTACTCACTTATATTTTCTCTTTGTGGTTTTACACAGGTCACTAAAAAAGTCTCGATTTAAATCTTCACTCTTTTGTCTTTTCTTTGATTTTTTTTTTCTCATATTCGTTATTTGGATTGTGATATAGGAGCACTACCAAAGTGTTTCAAAGAAAGGCTATCTTGACGTAGGTTTGCTTCTAGCCTTAGATCAACCTAAGTTAAATGGAGTCTCTATCATCGTGATTAAAGAATCAAATATGAAACTTCATATGCCTTAAGGTTCATAGGACTATATGTATGTGCGGGCTGTGTTGTTCTTAACATAATTATCAAAAATGACAATGATCAAGTTTAAGCCAAGAAATCGTAAAACAAGCATGAAAAAGAGTAGTTCTAGAGCTCATCTTCAACATTCTTGCGACAGGACCATGGGTTCTTTCTACCTTATTCCAAAACAAACCAGTAAGCCAAGACATTGTGGACAAGACGTTCATTTTCTCTGCCGTGAAAAGCTAACTCTTGGAGTTGCTGATGAGGTCGGCGGTTGGCTCAAAAAGGGTATCGATTCCGACTAATATACGAGAGAGCTTTTGAAGAATTCTGTTGCTGCATTGGATCGTGAAAGCAGAGGTTCTGTTAATCTGAGAAGGGTTTTAGAAGAAGCTTTTTTCATGACAAAATCTGAAGGTTCATCAACTAAATGCATTAAATGCTTTGAATCTTCGAGATAGTGGATTCATGTTGTTTAGAAAAAACAAGTGTAAGTTCCAATCGATGTCACAACAACATCGTTTCAATCAACCTTATCAGTTGGGGAACTTTAATAACGGTGATGTGTCGTCTGGATATAGCTACAGAGATTGTTGTCCCAGTCGAATCCAGAGACGTTGTAGTAGGGACTGATGGTTTACTTGATAACATGTTTCCGTACGAGATTGAGGAGATTCTAAGTAGAACACAAGAAGATAAAAATGTAGCAAAGTTGGTAAATTAAGACAGTAGCAAAGTATGCATCATCCAATTGTTAGAATTACGTTATATTTCCTAGTTTTGTTAGGATTATATTTCTATTAATATTTCCTAGATATTGTATTTTTCCTGTTTCTAGTTATATTAGAATTACTACTCCTATTAGGAGTTAGATTAGTCTTTTATTACATTACCTATATAAACTCTCTGATTTGTAATATATATGTATTATGTTTTATCAATAAAGAACTCTAGTTTCTCTTTCTTTTAGATTGATTAACATGGTATCAGAGGAGGTTTCATGGGAGTAAGTTTAATATCATATATATATATATATATATATATATATATATATATATATATTATTGCAAAGCAATTGAAGTGTTTGTTCGGTATTTGTTCAATTTCTGCAATCTAGTATTTCGTTTTTCCTTTCTTCTGCATTCCTATTTGATTTTCTTTATTTTTATTTTTTATTATGGCTACTGCAAAAGACGATTCGCTTCATTCTGTGAGTGTGAGGTTGAATGGAAAGAACTATTCATATTGGAGTTATGTAATGAGAAATTTTCTTAAGGGTAAAAAGATGTGGGGTTATGTTAGTGGAACTTCTGTGAAACCTAAGAGTGCTGTGTTGGGGTTTATGCCCTAAGTATGTAATTTGTAAATAGATTTATGAATTAAATAAAAAGAAAGGTTCAATTCATTTTTGTTATGTTATTTATTTTATGAACTTGTGTAATATTAACATCCTGGATTGCCGGATGTAATCTTGAATTGTGTATATGAGTGTCATATACGGATGAATACAGTATGAGACGTGCAATCTAAAGAGTCCATAGATAGCAAATAAAGCTGGGTACTTTATTTGTGGTTAATCTATAGCTGCGGTCTATTCCGTAATATACAGTGATTCTATCTTGAATCATTCATATGAGATATGGGAATGGAGGCACCTTGTATGATGTGATCATATATGATTGGGCCATGATCTATATGAATCTCATACCAAGATCCGTTTACTGATGAGATTCATATATATCAACTAATGATAGCTATATGTGGTGATCTTAATCCTGAATGTCTTATCGATTCCTTCAGGTTAGATCGTGGTCTTTGATATACCATGGGTGAGGTTAGATGTATTTCCTGATCAATATACTCCGTACGTTGGGATTGCGGTTTGGCTTGTGGTCGGGAAGGTTTGTACACAATAGTGAAATCCACTCCTTCTTGTGAGAAGTAGATGGTAGTTCCCTTAAGGGTTGATTCGGGGCTTGGACAATATGAGTGCTCTCCTAATTCGACGAAGAAATAGGATTTATTGTCCATTAGAGAATCAATGGTACTTAAAGGATATATGTAATTAGAGGGGTATAACGGACATTATGACCCAGCTCTAATTATGAACTACTGTGGAGGATCACACCATATGTAATAGCTATATCGATGGACACCGAGTTATATCGGTCTATGTAAAAACGTCTGCAGTTGAAAGAGTGCAGCTTCGGGTTTTTAGTGGAATAACACCAGAGTTAATAATCAAGTAATATTAATTAAAGAGTTTAATTAATGATTCCGAGGATTATTGGAGCTCAAAATATTGTTGGTCCATTAGGTCCCCTTGCTAGCCCGATCGATTTAGGTAACAAGGGTCACGGTTAATTAATTGGATTGTCCAATTAATTGTGTTACAAAAGTGACACGTACTTATTCAGGAATTAATTGAATAATTAGATTATTTAATTAATGGATAATGGTGATTAAATAACTTAAATAATGAGATTATTTAATTATGTTATTAATCTCTAAATGGAGGGTGTATGTTGATATTTATTTTTGAATAAAATAAGATAATGCGATTATTTTATTTTAATAAATTGAACATATTTTTTTGAATTTAAATATTTTGAATTCAAAATTAAATCATATAAAAGATATGAGATATTTTTATATTTGAAAGTTTTTTAAAAATCAAATTAGATTTGATTAGATTATTTTTTAAAATTTTATATATGTGATATATATCATTTATATATAAAAAAAAGTGTTGTGCGTTTTCACGCACAGCTCTCATATATATATATTGACAAAACAAAATAAAGTGGTTTTTGTTTTTGTTTTGCATAAGTGAAAAAAAATTGGTTTTCGTTTTTGTCATAAGTACAAAAGAAAAACAAAAGTGTTGTGTGCAAGTGATTGCACCAAGAAAAAAAAAATATAACTATTATTTTTTTAACTACTAGAATTGTTCTAGGTAGTTTTTTTTAAGAAGAAATAGTTTCTCCATTAGTTTTTTCTACACCCTCCATCCTATGTTCCTGAGAACCGTGACGTGCCCACATGTAGTTACCTGTCCCGAGAATAGCTAGGAAGATTAGTGGTACAGACCAAAAGCAAATCGAAAAGTGAAGGAGCCTCCAAACGTTGGTATGATTCTATTTTTTTTCTTTTTTATTATTGATTACAATTTCCTGTATTTACATATATATTTTATTAGTGTAATAATTTTTATATGTATTTATTCTGAAAATAATTACGATCAAAAGTTCACTGGTCCTAGATAGACATTACGATATGTATAAAATTTTTAAAACTCATTTCCGTTACGCGACCGGTGAACGAGGTTCCAACAATTGGTATTAGAGCCAAATTTATTTTCGGAACAGGAAATTGTTTTCGATGCTTCTGTATGTATGATTGTGTAGGCACGATTTAAATTGACTGTATGATGTTTTTGTATGTATATTAATTTTTTTAAATTTACAAAAACATGATTGATCGTTAATTATATGGTACTGTGGATTTAGGGTTTATGGGTTGTATATTTTTTTTTTATATTTTTTTTAACTATTATCGTATTGTAAAATAAAATAAAATTGTAACCTATGTTGAAGACCTGGAAAAATCGTGAAGAAAGATTCATGAGATGAATCGAGGTAACTTGAAGAGACTGGAAGACTTGGAAATTACAAGAAGACCAAGTAATGCCTTAGGGGTATTTTTGTAATTTTAGATTTTATTTTTTTTAGGTTAAATAATCCGTAGTACTCGGTCAATTCATGTATGCTTTATATTATGTGATGATAAAAAGCATTGTCATGCATACGTATGTCATTTGGATTAGATGTGCCTACACAAATATATTTGATATGTCATACACGCATCATAGCATGATATTTTATATATTTTTTTATGTGATTAAAATGGATAAATACATAAATTGGCTATGAAAATTAGATTAGCTTTTTAATTGTTAAAAAAACTTGGTAATTCTCATTAATATTAATCTAGTTATTAAAGAGTTTAATAAGTTAGATTAATAGGGTCAATTATAGTAATTATGATTAATTTGATTAATTGTCCAATTATAAATGAACCGAATATTGTGTTAGAGTTTTAATAGTTAAAACTTGGTAAACACTTTCATAATAATCTGAGCTTAGTAAATATTTTACAAAGACTTAGATTATTCACTAATAGATTAGATTTTTAATTGTTAAAAATCATTAATAATTTATTAGTTAATTAGAACTTGTTTCTAATAATGAATTAGTTAATGCACTAGATAACTTGATTAAAGTTAGCCGTTTGATCATGTAGAGTCTAGGTGCATTAACGGATAATAGAAAACCCTAGTTTTAAAATAGTGAGTGGGAGAGGGATATATGACATATATATCCCGCGGTCTACATCATTAGTTCAACACCGTGAGATCCGAGTGGGGCCTCGTGACGGCTTTGCTTTCGTCCTCCCTAAGGAGGATTTCCACAAAGGTCAATACTAAGGTTGACTTCCTAACGGATAGGATTTCTGAGGGTATTTCGGGATTGACCGACCCTAAGACGGTAATTCTCGAGTTAAGCTCGTGAGATCTGAAATGGTGGGTTACACTCACGAAGGTTTAGATTAATTTTGTTAATTAAAAACCTGACTGAATAAACGATGGTTGAATGATATGGAATAAAAGTTATTCTAGAATATCATTTGATTGAGAATGTTTCGGTCCAACATGCAAAGATTTGACCGACCCTAAGGCGGCACTTTTTGTGGTATGTTGGATTGTCGTGGTATAGTAACTATTTTTTAGGGTAGTTCTAGTTCATTAAACATGCTCATGCATCATGTTTAAATTTATACCAAAGCACCCGCACTTGTTTTAAATAAATGACTGAATGAATATTTTATTTATTTCAGCAAAGTCTTTTGCATTACTTCAAATTCTCGCAAACGACAAATTAACTGGTGATAACTACACAAAGTGGAAACTTAATATGAATGCAATTTTGGTCACCAAAGACCTCAAGTTTGTGCTTACGGAGGAATGTCCTCCAGCGCCTACTGCCAATGCCAAACGAACTGTTCGTGAGGCATACCAGCGATGGGTCTCATCTGATGAGAAGGCCCGAACATATATGTTGGCATCTATGACAAACGTGCTTATCACAAAGCACGAAGCAATGACTTCAGCATTCAAAATCATGGAGTTATTGCAAGCTATGTTCGGGGAGCCCTCTAAGCAAAAGCAACATGAAGCTGTTCGTTCTGCTATGGTCGCTCGCATGAAGGAAGGAAAATCAGTTCGGGAACATGTCCTGAGCATGATGTCCTACTTCAACACGACAGAAGTCAATAACGGGGCCATTGACGAACCCAGTCAGGTGAGCATCATACTGACGACTCTTTCGAAGAGTTTCGATCAGTTTAAAAACAACTACGGGATGAACAAGTTAAAGTTCAGTCTTACACAGAGTCCTTGATTAAGGACAACAAAGGCAAGACTGGTGAGGCAAATGTTGCTGAACCATCTTCCTCTAATAATAAGAAGAGGAAAAGGTCCGCTAGGAAGGCAAAAGGAAAGTGAAAACCTAAGAAAGCCCAAAGCAAAAAGAACGACACCTCCACTGACCAAGACAAAGGAAAATGTTTCCATTGTAACAAGGTCGGGCACTGGAAGAGGAATTGTCCTTTGTATCTGAAAAAGGTAGCCAAGAAGAAAAAGATGAAGCGTAAATATTATTTACTTGTTCTTGAATCTTGTTTAGTGGAAGATGATTCTTCACCCTGGATAGTTGATTCGGGGGCCACTAATCATGTTTGTTAATCTTTGCAGTGGACTGATTCTTGGACACAGCTAGAGGAGGAAGCCTTCGCAAGATGTCGTATCGGCCAAAGCAGTGGGAGCAATAAGATTGCAATTTTGTAATAATAATAGTTTTTTATTATTAAACAATGTTTTTTATATTTCTGGATTTACATGGAATTTGATTTTCGTTTCTAAGTTGTTAGAACAAAAATATTTTGTTTCTTTTAATAATAAGTATGTTATTATTGGAAAGATTGGTCTGAATATTTGTTCAGAAATTAATGAAAATAATTTGTACGTGTTAAGACCGTTAATACATATTACACTGCTCAACATCGAAATGTTTAAGGTTGAAAAACCAAAAAATAAACGACATAAGATTTCTCCAGATAATAACACGTATATCTGGCATCTAAGGCTTGGTCATATCAACCTTGACCGGATAGACAGATTAGTAAAAAGCAGACCTTTAAGTGAGTTAAAGGTTTGCACCTTACCTGTCTGCGAATCTTGTCTGGAAAGTAAGATGACTAAGAGACCTTTTACTGGAAAAGGGTTTAGAGCTAAAGAACCGCTAGATCTTATACATACAGACGTCTGCGAACCGATGAATGTTAAAGCTAGGGGTGGTTATGAGAATTATGTCACCTTTATAGATGACTACTCAAGATACGGATACGTCTACCTGATGCAACGAAAGTCGAAAACATTTGAAAAGTTCAAAGAATTCTGAGCTGAAGTTGAGAATCAATTAAGTAAGACTATCAAGTCACTACGATCGGATCGTGGAGGTGAGTACCTTGACCAATAGTTTGAAGACTTCATGGTTGAGCATGGGATAGTTACCCAACTCACAGCTCCCGGTACACCTCAGCAAAATGGTGTAGCGGAGAGAAGAAATTGAACCCTAATGGAAATGGTGAGATCTATGATTAGTTTCTCATCATTACCAAATTCCTTTTGGGTATATGCGTTACAAACAGCGGTATACATTTTGAATGTAGTGCCATCCAAATCTGTTCCTAAGACTCCCCTAGAGTTGTGGAATGGTCGTAAAGCTAGTTTACGACATTTTCGTATATGGGGGTGTCCAGCACACGTGCCGAAGAACAAAACTGGAAAGCTAGACTCCAAATCTATTGTCTGCCTGTTTGTAGGATAATCCAAGGAGACCAGTGGTGGACACTTATATAGTCCCGAAGATAACAAAGTATTTGTATCAACAAATGCAACGCTTCTTGAGGACAATTACATTACTAACCGTAAACCTTATTCCAAGATTGTATTAAATGAGTTGGAGCCTGGTGAGACTAGTGTTTCATCAGCAAGAGTTGTTGATCCATAAACATCTGAGAGTCAGATGGTTCTTGATCAGGATACATTACCACCTAGACGTAGTTAGAGGGTTGTGAGACAACCTGAATGCTATTTAGCTATAGGTGAGGGACAATGTGTTGTCTCTGCTGATAGTGTGGATGATCCATTGACATTTAAGAATGCAATGGAAGATCCTGATAAAGAGGAATGGCTTAAAGCCATGAATCTCGAGATGGAGTCCATGTACTCTAACTCAGTCTGGGATCTTGTAGACTTACCGGATGGGGTAAAACCCATTGGGTGTAAGTAGATCTATAAGAGAAAGAGATGAGTAGATGGGAAAGTAGAGATCTTCAAGGCAAGACTAATGGCCAAGGGTTATACCTAGAAAGAGAGGGTCGATTATGAAGATACCTTCTCGCTAGTAGCCATGTTTAAGTCTATTAGGATTCTCTTATCCATTGCTGCCTATTTCGATTATGAAATTTGGCAAATGGACGTCAAGACTGCATCCTTGAATTGCAATCTTAATGAGAGCATCTATATGATGCAACCAAAGGGATTCGTGTCTCCAGATCAAGAGCAAAAGGTTTGCAAGTTGCAAAGGTCCATCTATGGACTTAAGCAAGCATCTACATCTTGGAACATTAGGTTTGATGATGTGATCAAAACCTATGGCTTCGAGCAGAACGTCGATGAGCCTTGTGTCTACAAGCGCATCATTGATAAAAAAGTAGTTTTCTTAGTCCTATACGTATATGATATCCTACTCATTGGGAATGATATGGGAGTGTTGACTGATGTAAAGGGCTGGCTGGCTAGCCAATTCCAAATGAAAGATTTGGGAGAGGCAAGTTATGTTCTAGGGATCCAACTTATAAGGGATCGTAAGAACAAACTTATAGCACTGTCTCAGGCATCATATATCAACAAGATTCTTATATGATTTTCGATACAGAACTCTAAGAAAGGTAATTTACCTTCCAGACATGGAGTTCACTTGTCTAAGGAACAGTGTCATAAGACACCTTAAGAAGTTGAGGATATGAGACGTGTTCCCTATGCATCAGCAGTAGGTAGTCTTATGTATGTTATGTGATGCACGAGACCGGACATCTGCTATGCAGTGGGAGTAGTCAACAGATACCAGTCCAACCCAGGATTGGATCATTGGGTTACTGTCAAGACTATTCTCAAGTATCTTAGGAGAACGAAAAATTATATGCTAGTGTATTTCGGACAGGATTTGATCCCGTTAGGATACATGGATTTTGATTTTTAGTCATATTAGGATTCTAGAAAATCCATATCTGGATCAGTATTCACCCTAGGTGGTGAAGCCATTATGTGGAGAAGTATTAAGCAATATTGTATTGCTGACTCCATCATGGAAGCCGAATATGTAGTTGCTTGTGAAGCTGGTAAAGAGACTGTTTGGCTCTGTAAGTTCTTGAGTGATCTAGAAGTTGTTCCAGACCTGGATAAGTCCATCACACTTTATTGTGATAACAGTGGTGCTGTGGCTAATTCCAAAGAATCAAGAAGCCACAAGAGAGGGAAGCATATAGAGAGAAAGTATCATCTCATCAGAGAGATAGTGCAGAGAGGAGATGTAATCGTCACCAAGATAGTCTCACAAGACAATCATGCTGATCCATTTAAGAAGACCTTACTGACTAAAGTGTTTTCAGGTCACCTAGATGGTCTAGGGTTACGAGACATGCCTCACATGCTTTAGTTCAAGTGGGAGATTGTTGGGGTTTATGCCCTAATCATATAATTTGTAAATGGATTTATGAAGTAAATAAAAAAAAAGGTTCAAATCATTCTTGTTATGTTATTTATTTTATAAATTTGTGTAAATATTAGCATCCTGGATTGCCAGATGTAATCTTGAACTGTGTATATAAGTGTCATATACAGATGGATACAGTAAGAGACGTGCAATCTAAATAGTTCATAGATAGCAAATAAAGCTGGGTACTTTATTTGTGGTTAATCTATAGCTACGGTCTATTCCGTAATGTACGGTGATTCTATCCTGAATCATTCATATGAGATATGGGAATGGAGGCACCTTGTATGATGTGATCATATAGGACTGGGTCATGTTCTATATGAATCTCACACCAAGATCCGTTTACCGATGATATTCATATATATCAACTAATGATAGCTATATGTGGGTGATCTTAATCCTGAATGTCTTATCGACTCCTTCAGGTTAGATCGTGGTCTTTCATATACTATGGGTGAGGTCAGATGCATTTCCTGATCAATATACTTCGTATGTTGGGATTGCGGTTTGGCTTGTGGTTGGGAAGGTTTGTACACAATAGTGGAATCCACTCCTTCTTGTGAGAAGTAAATGGTAGTTCCCTTAAGGGTTGATTCGGGGATTGGACAATATGAGCGCTCTCCTAATTCGACGAGGAAATAGGATTTATTGTCCATTAGAGAATCAATGGTACTTAAAGGATATATGTAATTAGAGGGGTATAACGGACATTATGACCCAGCTCTAATTATGAACTACTGTGGAGGATCACATCATATGTAATAGCTATATTGATGGACACCGAGTTGTATCGGTCTATGTAAAAACGTCTGCAGTTGAGAGAGTGCAGCTTCGGGTTTTTAGTAGAATAACACCAGAGTTAATAATAAAGGAATATTAATTAAAGAGTTTAATTAATGATTCCGATGATTATTAGAGCTCAAAATACTGTGGATCCATTAGGTCCCCTTACTAGCCCGATCGATTAAGGTAGCAAGGGTCACAGCTAATTAATTGGATTGTCCAATTAATTGTGTTACGAAAGTAACACGTATTTATTTAGGAATTAATTGAATAATGAGATTATTTAATTAATGGATAATAGTGATTAAATAACTTAAATAATGAGATTATTTAATTATATTATTAATCTCTAAATGGAGGGTGTATGTTGATATTTATTTTTGAATAAAATAAGTTAATGTGATTATTTTATTTTATTAAATTAAATATATATTTTTGAATATAAATAGTTTGAATTCAAAATTAAAATCAAACAAAAGATATGGGATATTTTTTTATTTGAAAGTTGTTTAAAAATCAAATTAGATTTGATTTTATATATATACATATATACATTGACAAAACAAAAGAAAGTGGTTTTTGTTTTGGTTTTGCATAAGAGACAAAAAATTGGTTTTTATTTTTGTCGTAAGTACAAAAGAAAAACAAAAGTGTTGTGTGCAAGTGATTGCACCAAGAAAAACAAAATATAACTATTATTTTTTTAACTATTAGAATTGTTTTAGGTAGTTTTTTTTTATAAAGAAATAGTTTCTCCATTCGTTTTTCTCTACACCCTCTATCCTAAGTTCCTGTGAACCGTGACGCGTCCACAAGCATTTACCAATCCCGGGAATAGTTAGGAAGATCAGTGGTACAGACCAGAAGCAAATCAAAAAATGAAGGAGTCTCCAAGCGTTGGTATGGTTCTATTTTTTTTTTCTTTTTTATTATTGATTACAATTTCCTGTATTTACATATATATTTTATTAGTGTAATAAGTTTTATATGTATTTGTTCCGAAAATAATTACGATTAAAATTTCATTTGTTCCAGATATAAATTACGATATGTATAAAAAAATTTAAAACCCATTTCCGCTATGTGACTGATGAACGGGGTTCTAACATGCTAATGAGGATTATGCTACTTTGGTAGAAGCCTGGGAAACAAACAATGTAAAAATTATTTCTTGGATTAACAATTCTGTTGAGAATACCATTGGTACACAGTTGGCAAAGTATGAGACAGCAAAGAAGGTTTGGGATCATCTACAGAGGTTATACACTCAATCAAATATTACAAAGCAGTATCAATTAGAAAATGACATACGAGCTCTACAACAAAATAATATGAGTGTTCAAGATTTTTATTCTGCTATGACAAATCTTTTGTTTCAACTAGCTCTTACAGAATCGGATGAATTAAAGGTTTTTGGTTCCTATATTGCTCGTAGAGAACAACAACGGTTGGTACAGTTTTTAATGGCTCTTCGCAGTGATTTTGAAGGTCTTAGAGGTTCAATTTTGCATCCTTCTCCTCTTCCGTCTGTTAACTCAGTTGTCAGTGAGTTGTTGGCTAAAGAAGTACGTCTTGAGTCTTAGTCTGAAAGGGAATTTCTCCTGCTCCGAATCCTTATGTGTTAGCAGTATCTTCCAAGCCATCATCTAATAATCAAAATAAGCCTTACATAAGGGTTGCGTTCGACGAGTGTAGTTTCTATAAGCAGAAAGGTCATTGGAAGGCTCAGTGTTCTATATTGAGACAACATAATCAATTGCAACAATAATCAATTGCAACAATAATCTCAAGCTTGGAAGCATGGCAACCAGTCACAATCTAATGCTAATAGACCACCTCAAGGTCTCAAACCACCACAACCCAATATTACAGCAGTAGCTTCATCAAGTCCTTCCATCGATCCTAGTAATTGGGCTGAGCAATTTCAAAAGTTTCTCTCCTTACAGCCACAAGCTATGTCTGCCTCTTCTTCCTTTGGTCAGTTGCCTCATAGTTCTTCAGGTATGTCATCTTCTATATGGGTCTTGGATTCTGGTGCTACACATCATATGTGTCCAGATTCTTCATCTTTTGCTTCTATGTCTCCTTCGTCTTCTATTCATGTTATGACTGCTGATGGCACTCTTATGCCTTTAGCAGGTGTTGACTCTATTGTTACTCCTCACTTGTCACTCCCTAATGTTTATCATATTCCGAAACTCACATTAAATCTTGCTTCTGTTGGCCAGTTATGTGATTCTGGTAATTTAGTCACCTTTTCCTCTTCTTCTTCTTATGTATAGGATCTGCAGTCTCAGAAGCTGATTGGAACAGACCGTAGGAAATGAGGACTATATGTTTTGGATGAGTTAAAAGTGTCACTTGCTGCTACTACTAGTGTTGATTTGTCTTCTTTTCATTTGAGTTCTTTTTCTTTTAGTTTTTATTTATGGCATTCTCGCCTTGGTCATGTTTCGTCTTCTCGTTTGAGATATTTAGCGTCCACAAGGGCTTTAGGAAATTTACAAACTCATGATATTTCTGATTGTAGTGGATGTAAACTGGTAAAATTTTCAGCTTTACCTTTTAATCGTAGTGTTTATGTTTCTTCTTCTCCATTTGATTTGGTTCATTCTGATGTGTGGGGACCTTCTCCTGTTCCCACTAAAGAAGGGTCTCGGTATTATGTTTCTTTTATTAATGATTATACTCATTATTGTTGGATTTATTTAATGAAAACATCGTTCTGAATTCTTTGAGATATACACAGCCTTTCGAGCTCTTGTCAAAACTTAACATTCTGCTATTATCAAATGTTTTAGGTGTGATTTGGGAGGGGAATACACTTTTAATAAATTTTGTGAGTTGCTTGCCTTAGATGGTACTATTCACCAAACTTCGTGTACAAATACTCCTGAGCAAAATGGTGTTGCTAAAAGAAAACATAGACATATTGTTGAAACTAGTCAATCTCTCTTTTTATCTGCTTCTGTTCCTAGTGTGTTTTGAGGTGAAGCTATTCTGACTACTATAACTTTGATTAATACAATTCCATATTCTCATAGTTCATGTATTTCTCCTTTCGAAAAATTGTATGGGTATACCCCAGATTATTCTTTATTTAGAGTTTTTGGTTGTACTTGTTTCGTTCTTCGTCCTCAAGTAGAACGCAACAAGTTGTCCTCTCGATCTGCTATGTGTGTCTTTCTTGGTTATGGTGAAGGTCAAAAGGGGTATCGATGTTTTGATCCGATTACTCATAAACTTTATGTGTCTCGTCATGTAGTTTTTCTTGAACATATACCTTTCTTTTCTATTCCATCCACTACTCATGGCTTAACTAGATCTAATCTTATTCATATTGATCATTTTTCTGAGGATTCTGATAGTTTGTCATCTCAGGTTCCTAGTTCTGCAGGTATTGAAGATCTCTCTGTCCCTCAAGCTCCATCTGAGATTGTGGATCAACCTCTACGTCAATCCATACGCATTCGTAAGTCTACAAATTTACCAGATTTTGCTTATTCTTGTTATTCTTCATCTTTTACTTCTTTTTTAGCTTTTATTCATTGTCTATCTGAGCATTCTTCCTATAAAAAGGCAATTCTAGATCCAAATTGGCAGCAAGCTATGGATGGAGAACTTTCTTCTTTACATAAGACAGGTACTTAGGATTTAGTTCCTCTACTTCCTAGTAAAAGTGTTGTTGGTTGTCACTGGGTGTATAAGATCAAGACTAATTTCGATGGATCTATTAAGCGATACAAAGCTAGGTTGGTTGCAAAAGGGTATTCTCAACTGTATGGTATGGATTATGAGGAGACTTTTGCTCCTGTTGCAAAAATGACTACTATTCGTACTCTTATCGCTGTATCTTTAGTTTGACAGTTGGGTATCTCTCAACTTGATGTTAAAAATGCCTTCTTAAATGGAGATCTTCAAGAAGAAGTTTATATGGAGCCCCCTCCGGGTGTTTCTCATGGTTCATGGTATGTTTGCAAGCTCAATAAGGCGTTATATGGTCTCAAACAAGCACCTTGTGCTTGGTTTGTGAAATTTTCTATAGTGATTTCTTCTCTTGGATTTGCTTCTAGTAGTCATGATTCTGCTCTTTTTGTTAAGTGCACTGATGCAGGTCGTATCATTCTTTCTTTATATGTTGATGACATGATTATTACTGGTGATGATGTTGATGGTATTTCATTTTTGAAGACAGAGTTAGCCAGACAATTTGAAATGAAGGATTTGGGTTCTCTACGATATTTCTTGGGTATTGAGGTAGCCTACTCGCCTAGAGGTTATCTTCTTTCTCAGTCGAAATATGTTGCAGATATTCTTGAGTGGGCTGGACTTACTGATAATAAGACTTGTGATACTCCCACTGAGGTTAATGCAAAGTATTCTTCTTCAGATGGTATATCTTTATCAAATCCTAATTTATACCGTACTATTGTTGGGAGCTTGGTTTATCTCACTATTACTCGTCCAAATATTGCATATGTTATTCATATTGTTAGTCGGTCTGTTGCTTCTCCCACTACAGTTCATTGGGCAGCTGTTCTTCGTATTTTACGGTATCTTTGAGGCACAGTCTTTCAAAGCCTTCTACTCTCATCCACCTCCTTCTTGGAGCTGCGTGCATACTCTGATGCTGATCATGGCAGTGATCCCACAAATCGTAAGTCTGTTACAAGTTTCTGTATCTTTTTGGGTGATTCTTTTCTTTCTTGGAAGAGTAAGAAACAATTTATTGTTTCTCAGTCTTCAACCGAAGCAGAATATCGTGCTATGGCATCTACTACCAAAGAGATTGTTTGGTTACGTTGGTTACTTGCAGATATGGGAGTTCTTCTTTCTCATCCCACTCTTATGTATTGTGACAATAAGAGTGCTATTCAGATTGCTCACAACTCGATTTTTCACGAACGAACCAAGCACATTGAGATCGATTGTCACCTTACACGTCATCATCTCAAGCATGGCACCATCACTTTGCCTTTTGTTTCTTCTTCTTCGCAGATTGTGGATTTCTTTACGAAGTCGCTTTCTACTTCACGTTTTCGTTTTCTAGTTGGCAAACTCTCGATACTTCTTACAGCCGCATCCTGATTTTGAGAGGGGGTGTTAGAATTACATTATATTTCCTAGTTTTGTTAGGATTATATTTCTAGAAATATTTCCTAGTTATGGTATTTTTCTTGTTTCTAGTTATATTAGAATTACTACTCCTATTAGGGGTTAGATTAATCTTTTATTACATTGTCTATATAAACTCTCTGATTTGCAATATACTGTATTATGTTTTATCAATAAAGAACCATAGTTTCTCTTTCTTTTAAATTGTTTAACAACCGTATTACTACTGATAGATACTCTGATTCTCCATTTTCAAGAGCTCGTAAGCTGGTTGGAACCAAGCCACGTCTTAGAGGCTAGATTGATGATATTTTTGTCCTCGTTGCGAAAATTATATGACCCTTTATTTTATTTTTATTTTATTTTTATTTTATTTTTATTTCTGTGCAGAGAAATTTTCTATAAACCAATTAATCATACCAATATAAGTAGCTCATTTATTGAAGTTTGTAAGCCAAACCTTCTCAAACTTGGTTAAGATAGTTTTTGTATGTTCTTGTGTATATATATGCAAAGGATATCAAGTTCTAGTGTATTTATCAATGAAAACTAATCATATTAAATTGGCTAAAACTGGCATAGCGTTTATTTCTACACAAATGCACTTACAAAAACTAAAAAATATAGCAGTAGTTCTTGCTACACATAAATTTCAGTTGCAGGGGGAAAATACCAAAACATCCCTATAAAATGATCATGTGTAGGGAAAAGAAAATTTATATAATGTATAATAGAATCTTCTCTCAAAGGGAATCGGCAGTTCAGCTGCATGCTACTTCTACCGTGAGTTTTTACTTGTACCAGGACACAAACCCTTGTCAAAATTCTCTTATGTTAATTCTATGGCACACTCATTTTCGTTTAGGCAGACTTGCAATAATGATAAAATTATTAGAGAAAAAGAGTAATTAAGGAAAAAAAAACAGCATTCAAACGTTACGAATACGAGCATGTTTTTACTGCATGACAAGAATTGAAGCTCGAACAACATGTGAGACTTGCCAACGTGTTTATTCACGGTAAAATATGACAGGTGGGGTTGTAGCTCTGATAACACAGACATAAAGAGTAAATAACCTTCTCAACCACAAAAGTAGAATTAGGGTCATGGCAATCTCCAAGGTTGTACGTGTAAGCATTATCATATAAAAAAAATATATAACTCACATAAAATACATAAGCATGAAAGCCATACCTGAATTTCCTGAATCCATATTAGCACAATAACTTGAAAAGAACAATAGGAAGTCTTCTACTATCTTTTCAATCTAACTTTTTTTTTAAAGGCACAATCTTCATAAAAGCCACAAAGGCAACAAAGAAACAGACCCCAAAACAGGGGAAACAACATGCAGAAGCAACAGGACGAAAGCCCCAGCAAACAAAAAGGAGACAAACAGAGGACCACACCTCAAAACGACAACTGAAAAACAAACCCCAGACCTGTTAAAGGTCACCCCATTCTATAAAGTCCCCTAATGAACTCGACCCCATCTTTGCTAAGCTATCCACAAAAGAGTTGTAGGCTCTCGAATCATAGACCATCTCCATGTTACCAAACGAACGCATATTACTACGAATTTCATAAATGGATTTCACATGAACTAAATTACTGGAACCTTCTAATTGATTAGACTGTCACCTTCGAATCACTAACAACGAAAATATCACAATTACTAAGGTATGGATTCGAAAGACATAGCTCGACAGCTTTTTGAATAGCCCAAATCTCCGCAGCGTTAGAATCAGCAGTTCCTACAGCAAAAGAGAATAAGCAGAGCACCTTCCCTTTCGAGTCCCTCAACACACCTCTTATCTCTGCAGCCATAACTTTCCTCTCGAAGAACCATTAATATTAAACTTGAGATTATCACCAACTGGAGGGATCCAGTTAGCCATCGAAGTCCTCTTCACCATCTTGGACTCCACACACAGGTCTTTTAAGTTAAGTAACAAAGATTGAATAGGCTTTTGCGCCCCTTTTCCCAAATGTTTAAACCACCACACAATCCGAAACTTTATCAAATCTGCTGCCATATGAACACACGAGTTCTTACCTTCAAAGACTAGAAGATTTCTAGACTCCCAGATGGTCCAAACCATAGCTAAGAAGAGATAAGTCCTTACTCTCTCGTTTTTGGATGTTGGGTAGAGGTGCCTCCAGCCTTTCAGCCATTCATTGACAGTCTTGTTAGAACAGTAGACCACACCCCACCAAGCCATGCAAGATTTCCATAAAGCATTCGACCAGGAACAGTGCAAAAATAAGTGGTCAATCGATTCCTTTTCTATTCTACAAAGAGGGCAATCCAAACTAGGGATACTATCCCTGCAATACCTGAACAACTTTTCTATCACTAGAGTTCTACCTTTCAACATTTGCCAAACAAAGAATTCCATTTTGGGAGTGCAAAACCCTTTCCAAAATATGGAAGGAACTGGCTCCGAGCCTTCTTGATTGTTTTCTAAAGCTTTTCTATAGGAGCCAACAGAAAAAATGCCTCTCGAGGTTCCGGACCAAGCCATTGCATCAGGAATGTTGTTGTGAATAGGAATACAGTCTAAAAAGGTTGAGAAAAGCTACCATTGGTCCTTTACCCAATCAAAAGGGAGTCTTCTTGTTGGAATAGACCATACCCAGTTTAATCCTAACCAGTTACCAAAGTTCTGAATAACCCCACTTTTCATTGATGCCAACGCAAAACATCTAGGAAATGCCTTTTTCAAAGGCCTACCATCCACTTGTAAGTCAGTCCAGAAGTTGGCTCTATTCCCATTACCAACTATTGTTACAAAACCCTCTTCAATTACCTTGGCCGTTCGAGAACTAGCCTTCAAAAGACTCTCCATTGATCTAACAAAAAAAAAGGCAGGTTTGGATCCTTGCCAAGTCCATATAAGAGCATTCTCTTGGACCCTATACTTAGAATAAATGATTCTCCTTCACAAGGAGTTTTGTTCTCTTCCAAACCTCCATAACCACTTAACAAGTATAGCTTTATTTTTGTTAAGAATTTGACCAATTCCAAGCCCACCTTTACTTTTACTCTTGCAAACCTCCACCCAACTTACATGATCTTTCTTTTTTGAATCCCATCACCCTACAAGAAACTCCGTTGCAATTTCTCAATCCTTTGAGCCACACTAACGAGGATTTTGATCACGGAAAGAAAGTAGGTTGGTATGCTTGAGATCACGGATTTGATCAAGACGAGTCTTCCCCCTTTAGACATAATTTTCTCTTCCAAGGCGCCAACCTTTTTTCAACTTTTAAAAGTAATGCATTCCAAAAATTCTTAGACCCTGGTTTGCCCCCTAAAGGAAATCCAAGATATGGGATGGGAAGGGTTAGTTTTTTGCATTTGAAAATTGATGCCCAGTAGACTGACTCCACAGCTCTTCCAATTTTCACTCTCACCACACAAGACTTATGAAAATTAATCTTTAAACCCGATGCCAGCTTAAAATACTGAAGCACCCTCTTCACATTGAGAAGATAATCAATCCTAGGTTTGATGAAAAGTATCGTCTCATCCGTGAAATGAAGGTGGGAGATATGAACATTGTTATTATCAAATCTCTCACCTCTAATCAGGTCCAGGTTTCTTGCCTTTAGAAGCAAACAATTCACACCTTCAACAATGATATTGAATAAAAAAGGAGAAAAATGATCTTCTTACCTCAAGCCCTTCTCGACGCCAAATTGAGGAGTATGACTCCCATTAACCAAAATGGACATCATCGGAGAGGAAATGCATTCTTTCATCCACCCTCTCCATTTGCTACCAAACCCTATTTTTTCCATCATTGAATCAAGGAAACTATGGTCTACACTATCATATGCTTTTTCAAAATCGAGTTTCAGTAACAAACCCCCCTCTTTCTCATTCTTCCATTTGTGAATGATTTCTTCCGCTATCACAAAACTATGGTAATTTAACTATTTTGGACAAACGCCATTTGTGATTCACCAATAATTGAATCCAAAATTTCCCTAAGTCTACTCGCCAATACCTTTACGAGCACCCTATATAATGAACCAACTAGACTTATAGGCCTATAATCGTTCATGGTTTCCGGTTTACCTACTTTGGGAATTAAGGCTATGAAAGCTCTGTTCAAATCTTTAACAATCCTCCCATCCTTATGAAACTCACTGATGAACTTCATGTAATCTTCTTTAATCTCCCCCCAATAAGCTTTAATAAAATTCAATTTTAACCCGTCCGGACTCGGTGCCTGATTGCCATCACAATTAGCCACCGCTAGCCACACTTCCTCTGTATTGAATTCCTCTTCTAAAGAAAGACTTTCTGCCTCTGTTAACTTATTGAACTTGATCCATGTAATCCTTAGCATTTGCCAAGTTTCCTTTTGAAAGTGCTTCTTGAAAAAGCAAAAGATCTCATTTCTCAACTGTATGGAATCCGACACCTTAACCCCCCTAAAAGACACATCATCAATTAAATTTCTTCTCCTCTACCATTGGCCACACTATAAAAGAACTTGGTATTCTTGTCACCCTCAAACAACCAATTGATCCTTGATTTTTGTCTCCACTCTTGCTCCTCCTTACGAAGACTTTTCCACAACTCCTCCAAAAGCTTTAAACGCTCTTGCTTAAGAGTCTCCGACCATCTTTCAACAGTTGTTTTAAAGTCGATAAAACCCAACCTATCATCTACATCTTTTGGTTGTGTGAAATTCATCTTACTAGCTCGTATCCATTCTTTCAAGTTGACTTTAGAAGCTCTTATCTTAGAAAATAACACAAAACCTTTGGACCCTTTGACCTCACAACTAGACCAGCGCTTCATGGCTTCTTTCATCATCTCCTTTTCTCCTAAATACCAATTAAGAAAGCAAAAAGGGACAGGTCCCCAGTTCAACCCAGAGTCACCTAACAAAATTGGGTTGTGATCTGAAAGGTTTCTGGGGAGACCCCTTTGAATAAGATTAGGAAACCACAACAGATTATTAGAGAAATTATAAAGCGGTCTAGTCTCACCCACGCTTGACGATCTCTATGGTTAGACCAGGTATAAGTAATTCTATGCAAAGGAATGTCCACAATATTAGTAGATAAAATGAAAATATTAGTAGATAAAATTAAAATATTGAAATTCCTAATCGCCCCCAAATCACAACCTGCTCCCACTCTCTCAGACTGATTCAAAACCGAATTAAAGTCTCATCTCACACATCATGGATCTGTAAGGGAATGTTGGGAACATAAAATGAAATCCCACAGCTCTCTCCTTCAACTCACCACGAAGGCTGCATAAACATTACATAGGACAATTTTTTTCCTCTGTTTAATTAAAACACCATCTAAAATAATGCACCTTGAATTAGTAATGCACGCTTCCACAGTAAAGTCTTCATCGTTCCATAGATTAATCAAACCTCCTGAAGCACCAACTGAATCCACACCAACCCCTCTATTGAGCAAACAACCCCCATGGGAGTTAATAATGTTGCTGTTAAACTTCTTCAATTTGGATTCTTGGATAAATTGCCTAATGGGAAGACAGATCTATAACTCACATGAGCGAGAGTAGGAACCCCTTATAAATAGTATAACTTACTAGAATCATAACCTATAGAGGATTCTCAACCCTAATCGGATGGCTAGTCCCAAAAGAAATACTAGACCCACACATATATAATATCTCATACCATATCCTACATGGAGCTAAGGTGCACCAAGCCCAACAAATACTAATCACAACCAAAAAGATGTACCCGGTCAACCCTCTGTTACTTAAACATTTCAATCAATTCGGTTTTAATAAACTCAAAATATAATGTCATATGTTGCTCACAATTTTATAAAAATCTTATATTCCCCCCACTTAAGCTATATAGACATTATCATTTCATATTTATAAATTCATTTTAGAAAACGATACTCCGAATAGACAAACAATTATTTGTGGCCACAAAACAGAATGTTTAAGAGAGTAACACCGTCTTTCCCCTTAGTCCAATAGAACCTTATGTATCCAACTACATAGATTATTACATCTTTAATCGACATAAGACCATATGCAATCAAAATACCCTTAGCTCTACCTACCCGGGTAAAATGGTATGTATGTTTGGTATGAAAATTACCTGCAACAGTGATCATCATGTCTATTTCCATATAGGTCCACATTTGCTTTATGCGAATCATCTTAAGACTAGCAAACTTAACATCTTAAGCATCTTACACTCATTGGTCAAACCTTCGAACTATGAATTAATCCCCTTAAGAAGGACAAATCATTCTGTCTTGAATAATGTCCACTCATCGATCGAAACTTTTATACATTATGAGTGAACTGCCCCCTCAAAGCTAAAAAGTTTTGAGATTACCTACCATAAAAATAACATATATGTGTGCATATCATGGCAAATAACATACATATACAATGTACAAATATATGTTCATGGACAAATAAACAATATTTTATTAAACAGAAAACGACAGTTAATTTAAAACAAAGATAACTCCCACTAACCAAGCATATCATAACTATCTACCAATCCCATATGGGTAACATGCCCCTTAAAAACCTTCGGAGACAAACATTTGGTTAGGGGATCAACTATCAACTCTTCTGTGGCAATATGAATTATAGAAGTCTGCAACTCCTGAACTTTTTCTCTAACCACAAGATACTTAATGTCCATATTTTTAGATCTTGAAGATCTTTTATTGTTATTAGATAAAGAAACCGATGTGAAATTATCACAATAGATTGTCAATGGCTTAAAATTGAATCCACGATCTGTAACTCTAAAATGAAATTTCGTAACCAAACTACTTGAAATGTTGCCTCATAACATGCCATAAACTTAGCTAGTTTAGGAGATGATGTTGTAAGTGTTTGCTTGATACTCTTCCACGATATGGTTCCACCAGCCAACATAAACACAAAACTTGAAATGGATTTAAGATCCTCTGAACAACCAGTAAAATCAGTATCTGTATAGCCAACAACTTTCAATAGGTTTGAACACTTATAAGTGAGCGTGAAATCCTTTGTTCGCTGCAGATAACACATAACTTTCTTTGTTGAGGATATTACTCAAAAATCTGTCAAGTATGCTAATTGTAAAAGCAACATCAGGACATGTACATACTTATGCATACATCAAGATGCCAACCGCAGATGCATATGGGACATCTTTTTAAGGGACATTGTAGCTTCGCAAGTTTATCTCCTTTCATGATAGGTACCTCACTTGAGAAACAAGTGCTCATGTTAAACCTCTATATTACTCTACTGATGTAAACCATCTAAGATAATCCAAGCAAACCACGTGATCTGTCACGATGTATCTCAATCCCAAAGACAAAAGAAGCTTCCCAAGATCTTTCATTTCAAAGCTTCGAGACAGAACATTCTTGGTATCATGCAGCAACCATAAATTATTGTCGTCAAGTAAAATATCATCAACATAAAGTATAAGAAAAAAAAATGCTCCCATCGACCTTGAGGTATATGTAATGATCCATTGAATTTTCAACAAAACCATACGATGTAACGATATCATTAAATTTCAAATATCATTTGCCTTGAAACTTGTTTCAAACCATAAATGGATTTCTTGAGCTTGCAAACCATATGTTTCTTCTAATTGCCTGAACAACTTCAGGTTGCACCATGTATACATCCTCTGTGAGATCTCTATTTAGGAAAGGTGTCTTCATATCCATTTGATGCAGTTCTAAATCAAAATGAGCTACTAGGGCCATAACAATCCCAAAGGCATCTTTTGAAAAGAAAAGCAAAAAGTCTCAGTATAATCAATACCTTCATTTTGGCTAAACCATTTCATTACAAGTCTAGCTTTATGTCTCTCATTATTTCCTTTAGATTCTCGTTTAGTCTTAAAACCCATTTACAGCCAATGGGCTTTCAACCATCAGGCAATTCAATCAAATCCCAAACTGGATTTGTATCCATGAATCTTTACAATTGATTATATCATCAATCCATTTTTGACGATTGAGGGCTCTGAACAGCTTGATCATCCGCTCCTAAGTCAAAATCATACTCCTATAAATAAACAATATAATCATCAGGAATGACATATCTTCAACCTCTCAAAAAACACCTTAAAGAAACATCAACAATTATTTATAGCTTATTAATAACTGGCTGGGGTTCATCAATAAATGGAAAGGGATCATTATCTTGTTCAGATAGTGGCTCAACATCAGGCTCAAAGAGAGGTGGTATCACAATATCGAATGAAGTAGAAGATGTCGGATTAACCGATCTTTCTTCCTCAAACGCAAACTCTTGAGTTTGCATATCATTTCCAACGTTAGTACCTTCCTCCAAGAATACATCACGTTTAGATTCAATGATCCTCATAGATTATGTGGGATAGTAAAATCTATATCCTTTTGATTTATCTGCATATCTCACAAAAAAATGCACTAATGGTCTTAAAATCCAGCCTTTACAAATTAGGATCGTTAGGCATCACTTCCGCAGGACATCTTCATACTCTCATGTGATTCAAATTTGGCTTCAAACAAAAACCACATCTCAATTGGAGTTTTAGGCATCGATTTTGTTATACCCCAACCTTATAAAATTGACTCAAGCCTAATTAGCCCAAGCCCAAGCCAAAGCCAAATTGATTCACATTTCCCTGCTTAATAATTGGATTAGTATGGAATTTATAGAATAATAAATAATGGAATACGCAATTTGTCACAACAAGGAAGCAAGGTGGCGGTATAAGGTGGCATGTGCCAATCAAATGGGTTAAGTGGTAAAACAAAAGAAATGGATAAAATAAGAAAAATGTGGCAAGTGGATTTGTAGAAGATAAGAAGAATAATATTAAAAATAGAAGAGAAACAAAGTGAGAATAGTTAGGCGTCCAAACAAAAAGAAAGTCGAGGAAGAATGAAGACAGAAGAATAGAAATATAAAGAAAATAAAAAAAGAAGAAACAAATGGGTGAAGCCGAGAGAAAAAAAGGAGAGATTAAAAGAAACAATTCCAGTGAGAGTTGTGAGAAAGATAAAGAAGAAGAAGAAAAAGTATCAGAGAAGTGAGAAAGTGTCGGTGAAGATTGAAATAGAGATGATTTGGAAGTGAAGTGTAAAATAAAAGAGAACATGAGAGAAACCTAGCAGAATCGAAAGAGGAGAGAAAGAAAGAAAGATAGAATATAAAAGAAATAAAGAGAAGGGAGAGGTAGTATCCGAGAGATTAAAGGAAAGAAAATAAGAGTAGTAGTTGAGAAGAAGAACAAAAGCAAAACAGATATAGAGGCGAGAGATCGAGAGAAAGATGAAGAATTAGAGAATAAAAGATATCCATAAAAGTTGAGTAGTAGCCGAGAAAGAGATGGAGAAATATGGTGGATATTGTAAAGATAAGTGATTTGATGATTTGTTATACAGACAAGTGATTTCCTAACAATTTCTAAACTGATTATTATGTGATTTATGGTGGATCCCAGAAATAAATGAATCCAGACGGAATCCAGTCCAAGAACATATCTGACCACATGAGATATGTGAGTGGAGAATTTTATTAAAAGTTATTTGTTTTTTAATTATTTGATTGCTTTAGTTGCATAGAGAAATATTAGAAATAAATGATTTATTCATTTATTTAGAAATCAGATTCTAGATGATTATATATGATTTAAGAATTTATAGATGTTTAGAATTCAGAATTTTATTAATTATAGTATTAGATTTGTAATAAGATTTTATAAAGAAAAATTAATACAAGTATTTTCAGAAAAAATTTCAGATTCAAGTTATTTATGTGAATTTTCAGAAAAGAAAAGGAAATTTTATGCATGTATTGAGAAAAGTATTTATAAAGAATTAAATGTATGTTCAGAAAGAGATTTGAAAAACCAGATGTGTACCTGTCCCCAGCAGTATCGGATTCAGATTATTGACCTTTGTGGCTTATGCACATGTGTATGTTAGAGTCGCTCTATGATAGATGTTCAATAACAGTCATAGTCGCTCTTCACGTGTATGACAGATTTTCATCCTCAGCTCTGCGTCCTATTTCTACAGGGATATCAATGATCATGTCTTCCGAGATTCTACAAATTGCACATCGATATATATTGTTTAATAGTGCATAATTGGGACCATACATAAAGTGAGTATCACTTTAGTTTTTGATAGTTTAAACACAAGCAAAGATTAATAATTTTAGCTTACTATTGAAATTTTATTGTTAACATTTTACTAACATGCACCTTGAAGAGCATCAACATTTAGATTCAAGTCTTGCAAGTAGACCTACTAGCCTACAAAGGAAGCACACATCAACTTTCTCAACATGGTAAAAAGAGAAGGTTTGTTTTGTTCCTTTTAACATTTGTCCTTGATAAACATTCCCCTAATACCTTAAACCAAGACATTTTTTCCCTGTATAAACTTATCCCTAATATGTGTACATAGGTCATTGATGAATCAAGTTGCTTGAATATATCAAACATATTAAAATGGCTTGTATTTGGACCAATGATGCAAGTAACATCATATACAAGCTATGTTGTCAATGGAAAACGATACCGCACAATAGATAGTGAGAAATCTACACAAGATAGTGGTGTTTCCCTTGAAGCATAAACGATTTGTAAAAACAATACAAGAGAATGCACTCAAGTTATCAAAAAGATAGTTTATTATGGGATTCTAAAGGAAATTCTACTTTTAGACTTTTATAAATTTTGTGTCCCATTATTTAAATGAAATTGGGTGAGCAGTGGAAGTGATGTAAAAGTTGAAGATGAGTTCACACTGGTTAATCTTCTTCCACGTGTAAATAAATTGATAGAGATCCTTTTATTTTAGTTTCGCAAGCAACACAAGTGTTTTACTCTAGGGAAAATGATACATCTAATTGGTACATAGTCTTAAAAGCACCCTCTAAGAGAATTTCATGATTTAGAAAATTTTAAAGAGCATGCTTATATAACATCTACACCATTAGATGTATCTCAACTTGAATTTAGTATGGATGATGATGAGGATTATACTCGAATTGATTGTGAGGATATGGTTGTACAAATTTAGTGTAATTGGTTGTAATCTTGTTACAGTATTTTTGGTATAAATTTGCAGGTCTTTTAATATTTCTATTCAATGTTCTTGCTTAAATAGTGTCATATTTTCATGATGATGTTTCCATATAAGTAAATACTCCATAGGTTTGAATGTTTGTTTTAATGTGTATGGGTGCATGTATTGATGAAATATAATTAGTATTAATAGTTAGTAAGAGTATAACAAAATTTTCTACACTAGCAAGTGTGTACATTAGTTGCTATAGGTACTAGATATTATTGAAGTTTTTGCGGAGCCTACACCTACAGGTTTTGAACAACTTTTGAAGGTATCATTTTACTTATTTTATTTTACATGTTATCCTCTCTTTCTTTAATTTGATACAAGATATTTTGACATATTTTCATATGTCGACCAAAGAAACTACTAGTGCTCCATCTTCAAGTATCAATGAGAAAGGATTAAAAAAAAATAAGGGAAGAGGCCTAAACAAAGTGGATTTAAATAAATTTGCAAAGGCAAAGGAAGATGGTATTCGTTTTAATAATTTGAGACAACCAATTGGAAAAACTTCAATACCATTAAGTACAACTTATGGAGTTGTTGCCACTCAATTGGTAACTTATGAAAGTTGGCCATACGTTCCAGATGTATTGAAAGATAGTCTGTGGGAGACTACAAAGGTATGAACTTCAAGCTTTTTCTTTAATTGAAAAAATATTTCTAATGCGGATGAATCATATTACAGTTTGGTTTTGTTTGGTTTGGATGAAAATAATATTGAAATAACATTTCTAATGCAGACTAGGTTTGGTTTGGACGAAACTGGTAAGAGTCACAAGCTTTCTTTGATGGGTCTTAGCGACAATACAAAAGTAGGATATAAAAAAAAATTAGAAGTATCCCTGCTGGTCCTAAGGCAACCAGACAACTCCAACTGTTGAAGCTAGATAACATTGTACATGAAAAATGGAATAAATTTATCAAATTTTGATTGTCTCCATAATTTAATGTAAGCTTATTAGACTTAACCTTAAGCACATATAGCATCATATAAGCATTTGATTGATTTATTTATTTTTGTAGGTAATAAGTCAATGAAGAATGAAACCCCACAAACAACAAGTCGTAAAGGATTAGCACGAATACGTGAAGAATTGGTAAAATTGTTTAAGATAAAAGTTTTATATTTGTAGTTGTTTAAGCTAAATTTGACTTTTAATAATAGAAATAATGTTAAGATATTTCCATAGAGGGAAGCAAAATTGGCCAAAAATGTAATGAAGTGGATAGAGTAGAAACTTGGATCTCTGCACATAAGCACAAAAATGGAACACCAGTAAACGAAAATGTTGGCGAAATGATTGTATGCTGGATAAATTGTTATATTTTACATTGTGTAATGAATTTACCTTTATTGTATTTAATTGTTATTTTTGTATAATTATCATCTTGCTTGTTATATAGAAAAAAATGGAGTGTATTACTACAGATGGGCCAAAAATAATTACAGATTATGCTATAGCTCAAGTTATAGGAAAAGAGTATTGAGGTCGAGTTCGAGGGCTCGCTTTTGGCGTAACACCAACAAAAGTACAAGCAGTGATGGTTGGTAGAAAAACTACGATGCAACTTCAAGAAGATATGAATACTATTAGGCAAGAATTCATAGAAATGCACACTGTATTCGTAAATATGCAGGTAACAACAAATAATTATTTTTAGTAAATCTCAAATGTGAAATATGCAAATGATATTTTTATTTTATTCTTTTCTAACTACATCTTAATTTCAGTTTAATGTTGGGGGAGCTACAGTAGAAGGAAGAACACATACATCTAGTTTGCATCATCAGGTAAATAATATAAAACCAAATTTTCGTATTCAAATTTTTTTGTTTTGAATTTTGAAGTGTTCTAAAAGGTATTTATTTTAGCTACAATATTCAAGTGCCTCAAATCGAGAAGGAAATAGTAAAGGGGTGAAAATTGTTGAATCTTCTTCGAAGGTAAATTTTATTCAGAAAAATAATTTAAACATTTTATAAATACATTAAGTTATATATTTTGTATTAACACTTTGATTTGTGTGAATATGTTAGTCACAAGCTGCAGCATCTACAAGTCAAATTGGTGATTCACAACAAAAAAGTAACAAATGCAAGCTATTGCATTGGATTGGGAGTGGGGAAGTCGTGGTTGAAGGTGAAATTGATTGCACTGGTCCAACAACATCAATTCATCACATGATTCTTGGACCATATTGCTAGAGAGTTTGTGTGAAGAAGATATAAGTGAGCAAGGTACCTTTGATGAGCCCTACTAGTGACCTACAAATTCTTGAAGATGCTAAAGACACTTATATTGTTTGGCCATCAAAATACATCATTAGATATTAAGATGTGTGAACTTAATGTCATGACTACTAAGGACTTTTAATTAGGTGAATTTTTGTAAGTGAAGGTTAGCATCTAATGCTAACAAGGATTTTTAATTGAATGTGAATGTTAGTACTTGATGAATATTTTTACTTGAATGTTTAAGGATTTTTAAATTTTAATATATTATTAAATATATATACATATACATATACATATATATATATATATATATAATGACCGTGTATTTTGATTTTGTAAGATCTTCTAACTATTTACAATAAACAGAATACTTTTAAAATCAATAAATTATTTTTTTTAAGATAAATATATAATTTTTTAAAATAAATAAATAAATTTTCTTTTCAAAATACACATTTACCACAGGCAATGACCGTTTTACAAAACTCAACGACCACGGGTAGAGCTCGTTGTAAATATAATATCTACCACGGGTTATATCCGTTGTATATTAAACGTCTACAACGGGCACCGTCTGTAGTAAATAGAGTACTGACAATGGGCAATTTCTGTTGTAAGTAATGGATTGACAGTGGGCAATGGCCATTTCCAGTAACATGTCATAAAGGGATATGCCTGTTGTAAGTAATTCATCGACAATGGGCAATGATCGTTTTCAGTAACTCATCGACAACGGGCAATGTCCATGGTGGAAAAGTGTGCTTTTCCACCACTGCTCCATCTAAAATGGGCGCAATGCTCGTGGTCGAAACACATCTATAACGGGTATCGCCCGTTGTCATTAACAATTTTTTTGTAGTGCAAGTTCTAGGCAATGGACCAATTTGTATCCCCGAATTGTCTAAATTTAAAAACACCTTATATGTAGATGGTCTACAAGCTAACTTGATTAGTATTACTCACTTGTGTGAAATTTTTCAAGAAGTTAGTTTTAATAAGGATGTGTATACTATTGTATTGTCTTGAGATAGACCCTCTAACTTGCAATATGGCTAAAAATTGCAACAAACTTGAATTATGGCATGAAAGATTATGCCACATGAATTTTAAATATTTAAAGAAGCTTGAAAAGTATAACATTGTTAGAGGTGTACCTAGTATTGGTAAGAAACTTGATGAAGTTTGTGAACCTTGTCAACTTAGTAAACAAACCAAAGTGTCTCATAAAAGAATATTAATTTTGCTACCAAGAAGCCCTTAGAACTTGTACACATGAACCTAATGGGACCAATCCAAACCGAAAGCATTAATGGCAAGAAATACATTTTTATGCGTTGATGATTTTCTCGGTTTACTTGGGTTTATTTTCTTAGAAATAAGACCGAAACTTTTGATTACTTCAAGAAATTTTATTATCAAGTTCAAAACGAAAAAGGTTATGGAAATAAAAGAATATGTCACATTAGGAGTGATCATGGGAGTGAGTTTGCAAATGCCATATTTAGTGAGTATTGTGATGACTTATAGATATCTCATAAGTTCTCAGCTCCTAGAACTCTTCAATAAAATGGTGTTCGTGAGAGGAATAAATGTGTCTTGCAAGAGATGGCTAGGCTCATGCTCAATATAAAGAAATTCCCTAGGAATCTTCAGGCCTAAGCGGTCAATACCGCTTTTTATGTCTCTAATAGAGTTGGTAGAAGGCCCGACACAAAACAAATCTCCTATGAGATTTGGAAGGGCAAGAAGCCAAATTTGAGTCATACTTTTAGGAGTAAGTATTTTATTTTGAATGATAGAGACCACATAGGAAAGTTTGATAATAAAAGTGATATTAGTCTTTTTCTTGGATATGCAACTAATAGTCATTCTTATAGAGTTTTTAACTTGAATACTAAGACTATTATGGAGTCTATTAATGACAAGATAGAAAACCTTAGCAAGCTCAACTTGTATGATGATAAAAGTGTTAATGAACCCACACATTAAGACACCTATTGATGTGACTAGTTGTGAGTCTAGTGAGGATTCTCACGGTGATTCTAGTCAAAATTATAACATTGATAGTGGGATTGAAGAAGGAAGTCAAGGGTTAGAAAATGCTATTTTTGATAATCAACAAAATGAACAAAATGTTGAAAACTCTAACTTTAGACTTAGAAACATGCATTATCAAGAAGACATCATATGTGACTTGAATGAATGGGTTAGAACTAGAAGACAACTAGCTAACCAAATTTCCTATGCGTGCTATGTAGGGAAAAATTGGTTCAAAACACGGCAGAAGCGGAAAAAGGGGTTTGAGTATATCTTAAAATTTTTCCTTTAAATGAAATAACCTTAACCCTAGATTAATTGACGTATATTAAAAGTATCGTACATTTTTCTCGTGACGATTGAAGTTGTGCCAAATTGAATTCGCAAGATCTTACAATCCAATCAGGAACGTGATTCATCTAGGAGTGTGGGCTCCCATTCTTTGAATTGTATATCTGAGAATGGAAACAAACAAATTCTATTTCCTTTTGTTAGTCACAATAATCCTCCTAGAGAAAACAAAGAAAGTTAGGTTACTTGTGAATTGTCAATCTATTTGATTGAAACTCGCATGAACCTTGATTCGATATTGTACACAAAACCTTTTGATGTAAATGCTACTAGTGCACTATCGAAAACAAAACGTTCTTTATTCCTTTTACTCTTAGCCGAATTGTCACACACCAATCTTTAGAGGTTGACGAATTTTTCTATAGCAAGAACCATATTTTCTTTTCTCAAAATTCTCTCTTGACCAAATTTTCTCTCTTAGAAAAATAGCTAGTCAGAAATCTCTCTTCCTTAGATTAGAGCATGGCTGAAATTTCTCTTTAAGAAAAACTAGCTTGGTCGAATTTTACGTAGGAGTATATATAGGTATCCAAATCCTCTCCAAAAGAGGATTTACTTGGTGGGCAAGAATCCTCTTTCTAGGAGGATTTACTTGGTGACCAAATTCCTCTCCCAAAGAAGATTTCTTTTCCACATCAAGACTCTTAATCCCACTCAATAGTACAGTGTATTTATTCAATAACCAATTATTGAATATAAATTAAATTGTGACTATATCAAAATTTCTATTTTGACCAATTGTCAATTAGAGTTTTGATAAAAATCAAATACTTCCTAATTTGACTAGATAAATAAATTCCTTTTATTTATCTACTTATCAAATATAGTATTTGATACTTATCATATTACCAACAATAATATGACACTTGGAGACATTCTCCAACTAGGAAAAATATTTTGACTTTTAATTAAACAATTAATTAATTAATTAATTAATTTCTATTTAATTAAATAATAAAATAAAAAGCAATATAATAAGCTATTATGTATAGCCTTGCCACCTAAGTCCATACATGGGCCTATATGTTGTTTTTCTTATTTTATTAAATCCACACATGTGAACTAGACTCATTCTTACTAAAAGAAACAAGCCCACACACCTTAACACAATTCTAAATGGACCCATAAATTGGTCTGGTAGAATATATTAAGTGATCCATACAAGTTCGTGTAAATTTGGGATCTTGACTGACTATCTAAATTTAAGCTCCAATAGACATAACCTAATCACAATCAACAAATGATTCACTTATGTCCGATCTATTAATTTTTGTTCATTCCATTAAAGAACTAAAATTGAACTCTTAAATAAAGATAGAATAAGTTAATATTCATCACTCATACCCTAGACAATCTTAATGGAGATAGTGTATCATCGTGAAGAATACCAGTAATCGCCAAGAGCTCATAGACCGCCTATAGCTCTCCAAGTTACCATATTTACTCATATGACCACATTTTGAACTTGGATATTTTGACCTTGGATATTTTTACTTGTCCAGAAGCCATATTTCAATAGAAACTATTGAAAACTTAACATTAATATTTAATATCCAATACCTCAAAACATTCATATGATGATATTCTACTCACATTTAATAAATGGAGTCACGATGTCCATATCTATAAATGAAGTTCTTTATCGATTAACAAATGAATATCGCCAAACTATCGAGGATAGACTATGCTATATAATTGTACTCATTGATAGCTCAAATGATAACACCTGCAACTATAAGTCCATCATTTATCTCAGGATTGAGATAGTCTCTGATTGTCTTCAAGTGAAATTTTTTATCCATTGACGGATCTGGATAAAATATCTCACTGTGATCCTATTCAATGCACCTAGTGCACTAGATTCCTTTGTCCAAAGACATCGCACTTTGATGATTTTAGACTCATCATAACACATTTGATCCCACTCAAATGCTATCAAAAGAATCTATAACTTTAACAAGATAAATGCGTCCAACCTTTATCTTAAGTTATGAATATTGTTCAAGACTAACTAAAAAATTGTCTCTACCGCATACATATCCAGATGCACGAACAATTCTTCTTTTCTCAAAGTATTTTGACCTTATGATTATTTACTTTTGACAATTATAATAATTAAACTATAAATGTTATAGGATTTGTTAAAACTAGAAATCATTTTATTAATATGAAACGATTGTCAAAAACATTACTACACTTTTGTTATTGAGCATAATCCTAACATGTTGCACATCTCAAATTAAACCCAAAAACATTAACGAGGCTATAGATGATAAGTTTTAGGTTGGGGCAATGCAAGAAAAACTAAATCAATTTGAGAGGAAGAAGTGTGGTCCTTATTTCCTAGACTAAAAGACATTAACGTGATTGGCACAAAATGGGTGTTTAGGAATAAGACCGATGAGAGTGGCAAGATTGTGAGAAATAAAGCTAGACTAATGGCTCAAGGTTACACTCAAGTTGAGGGTGTAGATTTTGATGAGACATTTGCATTTGTTACACGTCTTGATTCTATTAGACTTTTGTTGTCCATTGCATGTCTTAAGAAATTTAAATTGTTTCAAATGGATGTCAAAAGTGTTTTTCTTAATGGATATCTTCAAGAAGAAGTGTATGTTGAACAACCTAAGGGTTTTATAGACCCACACTCTCCTAATCATGTGTATAAATTCAAAAAGACTCTTTATGGCTTTAAGCAAATAGCTAGAGCATGGTATGTGACTCAATATCTTGTTAAGAATAACTATAGGAAAGGTGGTATTGATAGAACTTTGTTTGTTAAACATCATGATAATGATATCTTTGTTGCATAAATATATGTTGATGACATTGTTTTTGGGTCTACATGTAAAACCAAGGTTGATGAGTTTGTTAGTATCATGTCAAGTGAATTTGAAATGAGTATGGTGAGTGATCTCAATTACTTTCTTGGTATTCTAGTGAAACAATCTAGTGATGGTATTATGTTGGCACAATCCAAATATACTAGAAATCTTATTAAGAAATTTGGGCTTAAAAATGGTAAAGATTTTGAAACATCCATAGGTACTACTCTAACACTTGACAAAGATGAAAAAGGAAAGAGTGGTGATCAAAGTCTCTATAAGAGCATGATAGGTAGCCTTCTCTACTTAACGGCTAGTAGACCGGATATTTATTTTAGTGTTGGTTTGTGTGCTAGGTTTCAAGCCCTAAGGAGTCTCACTTGAAAGCCGCTAAAAGAATCAATAGGTATATAACAGAAACACATAATCTTGGTTTATTTTATTCTTTTAATACTAAAGATATTCTTGTTAGCTATTGTGATATGAATTGGGCAAGAAACATTGATGACTGTAAAAGTACATTGGGTGGTTTCTTTTACTTGGGGAATAACTTGGTTTCTTGGCAAAGTAAGAAACAAAATTCTGTCTCTCTCTCTTCTTCCGAAGCTAAGTACATTACGGCCGGAAATGCTTGCACACAACTTCTTTGAATGAAGCAAATCCTCAAGGATTATGAGATTGAACAAGGTAAAATGACTCTATTGTGATAATATAAGTGCCATTAACATCTCTAAAAACTCGGTTCAACACTCACGTACAAAGCATATAGATATTAGGTAACACTTCATTACAGAACTTATTGAACATTCTATTATTTATTTTGAGCATATGACTACTAAAAATCAACTTGTGGATTTGTTTACAAAGCCTTTGGACCAAGAGAGATTTAAATCTCCGAGACGATCTATTGGTATGATTAATGTTGATTGATGTTTATGTGTGATTGTGAGTGGCTTGATAAGCAGAACTTATTTTTGAATAACAAATTCTTTGAGAGCTACTCATTTGAGAAGTAATGATCTTAAGCAAATAACTTTTATTATTTCTAGATCATGCACTTGAGCTTTAAAATCTTTTTACACAAGTACAATAATGGTTCTCTTGTATGTTTAAGTTTGAGTAGTTGAGTTTGAAAATATGTAGATTATGGATGCATCTTGAAGTTTATTGCTTAGTACATGATAGATGACCTATAGTTAGTATCCATTTTTTTTTTGGCAACTGCATAGAACTCAATGAGCATCTTTATGAAAAGGGCTACACACTTTGGTTTTAAAGTCATCCAATGTAGGAAAGGGCTACACCATTGTGATGAGTGAAAGCCTTCATGAAGTGTATATATTTATGTTAAAAAAATCAAAAAAGTGTTAAAAAAATCTCTTTGATTCAAAGCCTATAAAGAAAATGAAGAAGGATTAAAGGAGTGCAGTTGAAAATTATGATTGCTCGGGTTGAAAAATAAATGGGATGACTAGCCACATGCACACACAAGCAGATATGTTGAAATCTATACTTTTTAAAGCAAAATTTTTGGATGTTAATCGGTTTGACCTTGATTTGAAAAGCTATAAGTGAATAGATGTTGATGTGGTTTTCATGTTGAGATCATAATTGGTTCTTTTTTATATACTTGAAGCATTCCACACACACATGTTTTGCTCCATGTGCTTGATTCATTATCAATGAGAGATTATTTTTGAGAGATTAATGAAAATCTATGATTCTCTCTTTGACTTTAAAAATAATGATATAATTTCTCTAATTGCTAGAGATGTGTGATTGTGCGATTCCCTTGTGAACAAGTTTACTTGTTGATCAAAATATAGAGCATATGTTACGGGGGAACTTAGTTTGTTCAAACTTAGTTCTCTATAAAACTTGTTTGCATAATATCTCATATTTTTATCATGAATCCTTTATCCATTCCTTGACAAAAAGGGGGTGAAATATATTCCTCACCACAGTGTGTAGGATGTACCTCTTGTCCTCAGGGGGGAGTATTCTTATGTACTAAGGAGGAGTCCTAGGGGGAGAAAAAATTCAAGAATTCTTGATTATATGAGATAGGGAAGTCTTGTTTCATGTTTCTTATATATATATATATATATATATATATATATATATATATATATATATATTATGAATATATCTCACCAATCTTCTTTGGAAGATCTCTTATTTGTTTAGTTGTGTTTATCTCACAGGTGCTTTGATGTTTAAAGGAAGGATTCTTGAAGATTTATTATGACATGAAGACTTTTTAGTCTAGGGATACTTTTGTAATGTGAGGATGTGAAAATGCAATCAACCTTGAGTGATTATTGCATGGTGAGGTTGAGGTTTTGTCATGAAATAGCCAAAAGAGGAGATTGTTAGGTTTTAGATTTGTGTTGGCTTTAATCCATAACAAAACTCTCTTTCTTTGTAATGTTTAATTGCTTAGGTGGTTCATGGTTTATATGAGCTTCAAAGGAGGAGAAACAATTTCTCATGCAAAGTTCGTCTTCAAGAGGAAATGAGCTAACTTGGATGATAAGGTATCAAGATTCGTCTTCCTCTTGCAAGATCTTTTGTCTATTTTCCTATTCTGTGGGATACTAGGATGCTGTTACTACTGAAGTTCTTGCAATTCATAGAGCTTGACAATTGATTGTTGACAACCAGCTTCTGAATGTGCATTGCATTGACATTTTGAGTGATTCAAAGACAGCGGTCTCTAGGTGCAATGATGAAGATATTGGGAACTCAAGTTTGGTCATTTTTTTTATGATATTAGACAACTTCTCCTTTCGTGAAGTGGGCTATCGATCAAGTTTGTGTCTATGGACGCTAATTCCTATTCGGATTGTCTCACCAAAAATGGCTTAAGCAAAGTAAGGGATAGATTAGAATGGAGCAACTTTGTCTGATCTAAGCGGAGTAAAGAGGGCCAACCCTTTTAGCCGCTGTTTCTCCTGCTCCTGCTCCTGCTCCATCGCCTTCCCAGATGAGATCTAAGATGGCTATTCTCGCATCGCGGGCTACTAAAGCTTTAAATCGAGGAGGGCCCGCTCTCCAGGATGCTGATACGACCACCTTCGCCCTCTCGTCAGTGGCCCCCACTACAACTGTAGCTTCTTCAGTTACATTACCCATCTCTTCAGCTGATCCATCTGCGTCTTAAGCAGTTTAGGCTTCAGGGGATCCCGAGGCTGGTATTCCTGAGATTCCCCCTACTTGCCCCCACCATCAACTGGGCTCGGTTGGTCAGGATGAAGTTTTGAAGCAGTTCGTTGCGTCTAGCCTGGGTGGCGGGTTTTCTTGGATGGGTTCTATGCCTGTGGACATTCTGGTTACCAAGGGGTCTGCCCTTTTGGCTGAGGTAGTCATCGCCTTTATTTTGTGATTGCGTGCTTTGATCGCTTTCTAACCTTTGTTTCATACTTTGCAGGCTTTCAAGTTTAATGTAGCAATAGGTCACCGAGTATCCTTTCTCCGAGATCGGGCAGCTAGGGCTGAAGCTGAGACTGAGCAAGCCATGGGATTGCTGGAGCAGGCTCAATCATTGGTCCAGAAGAGATGACTTCTAGCCATAGGGGAATAGAAACACAACTGGCTGAGCTTCAGTGTGACGAGGCTGAAGCGGTCTTTTGATCAAGAAACTCTTCAGTCTAAGCGACGAGCCAGCCAATAGGATGATTGGAAGGAAGAGGCAAAGGCACTGGATGCTGAGAACCAAGCTCTGCAGGCCCAAGTTGCCAAGCTTCAGGCTAAAGTGGAAGCCTCTTTCAGCGACGTGCATTTCTATACCTCCTTCCAGGTCATGGAAACCCTCCCCCTTCCTTTTGACCTCTCCAGCATCACCGGTTGGGATAGGGAAGACATCATGTCTCGGGTTGCCGAGATGGCTCACCCCAACAATGACGAAACGAGTCCTTCTACTAGAGACGGAGCTGGGAAGCAACCTGAAATACCATATCTACCTCCTCCTAGCCCGACCTTCCCTGTGTCTAGTCTCGGAGAATCTTCGAGGGAAGTGCAACCCATGGAGGCATAAGGATGAGAGATCATGCCAGAGTCAGTGGCCAATCTTTTTGATGCTGCCATGCCACCTGAAGTCATGGCGGTGGTCAATGAGGTCTTGGAGAAGGATCCAGCTGAGTAACCGGCAATCGAGGGTCATGAAACAAATATTATGGTGTGTTTAATATTAATCTAGAGGGGGGTGAAAGATTTTAATCAAAGTTTACCCAATTTTCGTTAATAGTCAATTAGACGAAAATACCCCTAACTAGTCACAATAATATCACAGGTGTAATAAGTGCAGAAATAGTAAAGACACTTGAGATATACGTGGAAACCCTCTAAATGGGAAAAACCACGGGCTGTTAAGTACGCCACACTCGAACAACGAATCCACTGATCATAAAGGCGTTACAACCTACTCCCGGTATATAAACCCACTACCTAATCACGGTATTAAGTGGACCTAGTCCAATTTGCTTATGCTTGAAGCAACCTACTCCCGGATGCAACACAAGACTTACTTCTCTTCAATGAAGAGATAAACACCCTATGTGAATATATGATGATATTCAAACAACAAACAAGGCTAGGGTACCTTATATGCTTATCTAGGATTATGAGATGGCAATAAATGAAATCCTAGATATCAAGAGCTAAATGACATGTCATAAAGCTTAGCTAAAAATAGAACAAGCAATCCTATGAAACTATCATAAAAGCCAAATCAACACATGTTGTCATTAAGCATGGCAAGGACTATAATGCAATCACTAAATGCAATTAATGAGTCCTAATCAACAATGTATAAATGCAATGCATAGAGACTTAGCAAAAAGGGCAAAAATGTCATAAATTCAAGCTATCAACAAACAAACTCAATCATGCAAGGGAACTCATAAATAGATGCAATGAATGAAGTCCTAGCATTTAATCGACTAATAAATGCAATAAAAACATCATCTTGAAAAACATGAACAAATGACAAAGATAAGATTTTTGTTCAACTTACCAAGTCAATCAAAGATGAAGACCCATGCCTAAAGATGCTCAATAATGCATGAAGGATGTTGGGTTTTAAGTTTGGTGAGTTAAAGAATAACTCTTGGAGCTTCTTTCTCAAAACAAATACTTTCTCACTCTAAAAAATGGTTTGGAAGCTCTGAAAAACGAGTGAGGAAGAAGATGACATATAAATATGAGTCGTAGAACAAAACTACATCATTTTGAAAAATGTCCAAAATTTACTCAGTGCGTTGGTCGACAAGCGCCACACCAGCACACACCTACTGTCCAAGAGGCGCTGGTGAAGGCGCTTGTGGACTGGTGCAGCCGCAACAACGCAACAACCCAAGATTTGAGCGACCCAAAAAATGACCAAATGACATCCAAACCTTTTGTATATTATACCGTTGGAAAGGTATGGAAGTCTACTTTCTACTCTAATTTAAAAAAACATGATTTGGAAGACTGTAAAAAAAGTTATGGTCATCTAAGTGACCAAAGGTCAGAAACTGACAACAACAGAGATGCCCTATTTTTGTGGTCACTTTGGAGATTTCAAAACCAATCCAAACAATCATAAAATATTACGAATAATATACCGTTGGAAAGGTATGGGTGTCTAGTTTGTACAGAATTTTTCAAAAAATATTTTGAAGCATTTTATAAAAATTTATGGTCACAAGACCATGCAAAGGTCAGCTTTGAAAAACATTTAAATCTTTGAAATCAATATTTTGAAACTGGACACCTTACTCTACATAACCAAACCAAGAGAAGAATTCTCAAATGGTCACTCAATGTGCAAAGACAAGCATACCATCGTGCAAGCGTGAACAACACAAAACCACACTATGAATGCACATAGACAACAATGAAGCACACATGCATAACAAATCAAATGCAAGTAAGTGTGTGTGTGAGCAACACATAATGCATGTCAATACAAATGCAAAGATGTGATCAATGTAAACTTGCAAGAAGGGTTATCAAAACATGAATGCACACTCATATAAACACACAGCATATACGAATATGAAATATGCATGAGTTATAAGTGTGAGCAACTATATCTCTTCAAAGCAAGTAAGCACGAGAAATAATCCTTTGGTGCTTCTTCTCTTGAGGTCTTGAGAGCCTAAGTTACCCTTACATAAATCCTAATATGTGGTTTGTTCACGAAATAAGCCAATCAATAAATGAGGACTTTACAGGTCATCTTCAAGATTATGTGGCAGAGACGGCTGACCAGGATGAGCGACCACCAGAAAGAGGAGCAGAGGGCAGGTTCATCCTGAGGAAAGGGAAGCTGGAGGAAATCATGAGGATGCAGAAGTTTGAATCCATCTTATTGTAGCTGGTTTTGAATGCCCGGAAGGGGGGTGGGCATCCCATATTTACTCATGCTTGATCATCATCATCATCATTCATCATTTTTTTTATAGCCCAGAACCTGGGGTTGGGCTCCCTGTTCGATTGTTGTAGCCTTACTGGAGGATAGGCTCCCCAATTTGTTAATGGAATTTAACTTTAGATCTGGCTCAAATTTTGATTTGCATGTACTTGATTCATTTCTGATTTCCATCTAGGTTTAGCCTCTATAGCAACCTGACTTAGCTTGGGAAAAGTAACAAGATAGGAAAAATGCTTAAGTGTGAAAGTAGATAGCTAGCTCGAGCTTTTCGACTCTTGATAGAAACTTGTAGCTTGGTGACTTTAGTCGATAGTCCTCTTGTTTGGTCATAGACCTGTCATAGTAAGCAAACACATGTACCCGGAGAATTAGCAACCAGTAATAACTGAGACATTAGAGTTTAAGTAAAAGAGCCCTTCATCCTCGAGCCCCTCCAAGAGTTACAGCCCGAATGAGGTATCAAGTAGAGAACTATCTAGCCCTCTCTTAGGCCAGGGATCGGGAAGGCTAATTTAAACTTGAGTCCTTCTTGGGGGTTGTAATCCGATCAAGGCATCAGGAGAGCTATCTAGCTATTTTCTGGTCTCAAGATCTGGACGACTACTATGTTCTTACACTCAGATCCTTTTTGGGGGTGGTAGCCCTACCAAGGCATCATGAGGCAACTATGCTCTTACACTCAGCTCCTTCTTGGGGGTGGTAGCCCGACTGAGGCATCAGGAGGGCTATCTAGCTATTTTCTGGTCTCGAGATCTTGATGGCAACTATTCTCTTACACTCAGATCCTTCTTGGCGAGGGGTAGTGTCCGGCAGAGGCATCCCGGCTATCCCTTGGTCTTGGGACGATAATGTCGAAACTTCCATGTAGACCCAAATCATTGTAGAATATAGTTAAAGATGGAGAAAAAACAGGCTTTATTGATAAAAAGAAAGGAGTATATTAATGTTGAAGATTAAAAACTAGGTAGAGGTAGCCTGCTCATAAGTCCCTGTTCAGGGGTAGAATTTTCTCAAGTGATATGCATTTCAAGTACGATCGATGAGTCGACCATTCATGTCATCGAGCTTGTACATCCCATTGCGGATCACCACCTTTACCAAGTACGACCCTTCCCATTTTGGTCCCAGAACCCCGTCTAACCTCATCCTGGTATTCAACATCACTTTCCCGAGAACTAGGTCCCCCTCCTTAAAGTTTCGGGCTTTAACCTTCTGGTTAAAGTATCTAGCAATCTTGCTTTGATAAACTGCTACCTTCTCAGCTACTCGATTTTGTTTTTCTTCCAAAAGATCCAAGCTAACTCAGAGTTTATCCTCATTGCTCACCGATTCAAAATGTTAGACTCTGAAAAAGGTCAGCTTGTGCTCAATGGGAAGAACTGCTTCAACCCCGAAGGCTAGGGAGTAGGGCGTTTCCCCGGTAGCTGTTCTCCTTGTAGTGCGGTAAGCCAGAGGACCTAGGGAAGCTCGCCAGCCCATCTACCTTTTTTCTGTTGTAGTTTCTTCTTCAACAACCTCTTAATGGTTTTACTAGTGGATTCCACCATCCCGTTAGTCTGGGGTGGGCTACTAAAGAAAATCTAAGGTCAATTCCTAAGCTCTTACAAATGTCTTTGAACCGACCATTATCAATCTGCTTGTCGAGGTCAGCTATAATGAAAAGAGGGGTCTCGAACCTGCAAACTATATTATTTTTGATGAATCTTGTTGTATTTTCTTCCGATATCTGGGAAAGTGGTTCAACTTAAACCCATCTTGTGAAATAGTCGATTGCCACAATAACATGCTTGGCTTGACCATGAGCAGTTGGAAGCAGTCCGATCAAGTCGACTCCCCACATAGCAAATGGGTAAGGTGAGGTAAGAGATGATAATGGCTCTGGTGGTAGGTGACTCAAGTTTGCGGTCTTCTGGCAAGTTTCGCATGATTGTACCACGATCTTTGCATCTTGATGGATGGGGTGGCAGTAGTACCCCATGTGGAGTACCTGATATGCCAGAGCCTCCTCACCAATGTGTTTCCCGCATTTCCTGGAGTGAACCTCACTCAATGCCCATCTGACATCTTCAGGATGCAAACATCGAAGAAAAGGAAGGGATTTTCCCCTCCTAAACAAGTACCCATCCACCAAGCAATATTAAACCGAGAGTCTCTTGATCTTCCTAGCTTGGTCGGGCTCCCCGGGAAGCCTTTCTTCTTAGAGATAATCTACTATTGGGTCCATCCAACATGGCAGCCGATCCAGGGTATAAGTCACGTTTCCTGCTGTTATGCTTGGTAGGGAGATCACTTAGAGGGAGACTCCCTGTGGTAAGGTATGGCCTCCATTCGCAACTATCTTGGCTAAGACGTCTGCTCAACGATTCTGTTGTCGAGGTATCTGCACAATCCTGAAACCTTTGAATTTGCTCATATGTTGTTGAACTAGCTTCAGGTAGGCAATCATGTTATCCCTTTTGCCTGATAATCCCTAGAGACTTGGTTGACTATGAGCAACGAGTCACTCCTGACCTGCAGATAATCGACCCCGAGCTCTGTGGATGCCCTTATTTCGGCTAAGAAATCTTCATACTCTGCCTCATTGTTAGTGGCTTTAAATTCAAATATGAAGCAGTGGCAGCACTCAGTCACTTCCGAGTCGATTAGAACTATGCCCGCTCCACCCCCAGCTTACCCGGAAGCTCCATCAATGTAGAGGATCCACGACTTGCAACCTTTCGGCCAGCTATCAAATTTTGGACTCTTCTCAGCGGCTACGTTTGTTGTTGTGGACGTCGGTTGGCCTGGGGGCATTAAAAGCTCTGCTACAAAGTCTGCTAGAGCCTGGGCTTTAATTGCGGTCCTAGGCTTATACCTTAAATCAAACTGGGTGAGCTCTAGGGCCCATAAAACCAGCCTTCCAGAAACATTCGGCCTTTGCAAGAATTGACGGAAGGGTTGGTCTGTCACTACTGCTATTGAATGAGCTTGGAAGTAAAGGCAGAGCTTTCTTGCAAAGGTTGCCAAGGCATAAGCGAGCTTTTCTAAAAGTTTATAGTTTTTCTCGGGCTTGGTTAGAGCATGGCTCACTTAGTAGATAGGCTGTTGGATCCTATCTCCAAATTCCTTGACCAAGGCCTCACTTACCGCAGTTTCTGAGATGGCCAAGTAGATTTACAGTTCTTCTCCGGGGCTTGGCTTAACCAGTAGCGAAGGGCTTGACAAGTATTTTTTCAACGCTTGGAAAGTATTTTTTCAAGACTTGAAAAGCTAGTTCACTTTCTTGGTCCTATTTCATGTTTCTTCCCTGCTTAATGGCTTTGAAGAATGGGAGACACTTATCGGTAGACCGGGAAATGAACCTATTGAGGGCTGTTACCTGCCTGGTCAAGACTTGAATCTGTTTAAGCGATATTGGAGAATTTAGAATCAGGATAGCCTTAATCTTTTCTGGGTTAGCCTCTATGCCTCTCTTATAGACCAAGAAGCCCAGGAACTTCCCCTCAGTCACCCTAAAATCCATTTGGAAGGGTTCAATCTCATATGGTTCTCCCTTAAAATCATAAAGGTCCGGCGAAGGCCGCCTAGATGGCCTTCAGAGGTTGACAACATGGTGATCATGTCGTCGATGTACACCTCCATTGACCTTCCAATTTCGGGATTGAACAGCCGATTGATTAACAGTTGGTATGTGGCTCATGCGTTCTTAAGCATGAAAGATATCACCTTGTAGTAGTACAAACCTCGCCCTATGATGAAACTGGTTTTTTTCTGGTCGGCGGGGGGCATAATAACTTGATTGTACCTTGAAAACGCATCCATGAAGCTCAGGAGCTTGTTTTCGGAGGTGGAGTCAACTAACTGATCAATTTTTGGTAGAGAGAAATTGTCTTTCTGGCATGCCCTGTTGAGGTTTGTGTAATCGACGCACATGCGCCACTTTCCATTTGCATTTATGACCATAACTACGTTGGCAATCCATTCAGGGTAGTGAGATTCTCTGATGAAGCCTCGTTGGGTCAGTTTATCCACTTCTTCCTGAATCACAGTATTTTTTCAGTGTTTAAGTGACACCTTTTTTATTTGATGGGATTGAAGGTCGAAGCCACTGCCAATCGGTGAGCAGCCAAAGTCATCGAGATCCCATACATCTCATCGTGACTCCAAGCGAAGATGTAGTTGAACGCTTTGAGGAGCCCGATCAAACCCTCCTTCACTCCCCCGCTCAAGGGTGGCTCCGACTTTGACGACCTTCGAGGGATCACCTATTCAGATAGGAATCTCTTCTAGCTTATCCACTAGATGGCCGTTGGCCCATTCTCTTTTCTGCTCCTCCTTATCTGGCACCACGGGGTCATCCTCGGGGTAATTTATGGATCCTACATCTTCTAGGGTCAATACAGGGGTTGCCACATCATGGATCGTTGTCATCTGGGTAAGTTGTTTTGCTAGAGCCGTTGGGTTGGCAGACATTGTATAGCATCTCCTAGCTGCTTGCTGGTCACCCCGAACTTCCCTCATCTTGTCTTCTACTGGGAACTTCAGGATGTTGTGGTAGATGGATAAGACCCCTTTCAAAGATGATAAAAACGGCCTTCCTAATATTGCATTGTAGGCCGATGGGGTATCCACCACCACGAAGTCTGTCACGATATTCTGCTGGAGAGGTGTGGCTCTAATGATTACTGCAGGATTTTTGATCCCACGAGTATGATCGAGTCCCCAGTGAACCCATACAACGGGGTTGTGCAACTATTGTAACACCACTGTTTTAAGTTCAGTTTTTCCAGTGTACCTTTAAATGGGCGTCGACGCTGCTGCCTGTGTCGACGAGCACACAGTGTACCATGCAACTGGCAATCTGTACCGTGATCACCATGGGATCATCATGAGGTTGCACAGTGTTGTAGACATCCGCTTCGGTAAAAATGATCTGTGACAACTTGGAGGGGTTGGTCGGGCTCTGGTCGACCTTGAAGATACCCTACCCTTCGTTTATGCGAGGGACTTTCCTTACGTGGTTTTTTCTGGAATTATTGGAAGTCCCAGCCAGAGTAGGCCCTCCGCTGATGGTATGTATTATCTGGATTTGTTGCATCAAATCCGCCTGCTCCCTCTTTCTTTTCTCAACATGCTCACGGATCTCGGCTTATACTTCCCTTCCAGTCTGAATATTATCCCTGATTTACTGTAAGAATTCTACCAGACATCCTTCTCTAATCAAAGCCTCAATCTGATTCCGCAGGTTATATCACTCTGAGGTGTTGTGCCCCCACGTCTTTATGAAAATCACAATACTTATAATGGTTCCTTTTATCGACACGGGCTTTGATGGGTGTCGGCTTCTGTAGCAACCTCTTGCCTCAAATGGCGAGATAGATTGTTTTACGGGATGCATTTAGGGGGGTGTAACGATCATATCCTCTCTCATCTCGAGCTATTGGGGCTACTGTCTTAGGAGGAGGTGAAACCCACAGAGGAGTTCGTTTTACTGGATGTCTTTTCGATCTGAGTTGAGAAATGGGGAAGCGAAACGGTGACCTGCTAGGGGGTTTGTTCTGGCTTTTCTAAACTTGCTCGGGTTTGGGAGCTTCCTTTTTCTGTTGCTTTACGGCTCTCATATCATCGTGTTCCATCTTGACCTTGAGTTATTCGTCCACTTCAATTTGCTACAGCGCCCGTAAAAGCTTACCTGCCCATAAGTTCCTTCTGAAGTTGGCGAGGGTTTCTTTCTTGGTAAAGACCCTCATCTGGATGACTTCTTTGTGGAAACGTTCAACATAAGCCTGGAGGATTTCCCCTCTCTCCTGGATCATGTACTGTAGATGGATTGGGTCCTTCAATCGGGGCTTAACTCTTTAGAATTACGAGCAGAAATCTGTTGACAGCTTCGTGAAGGAATCCACTCTGCCAGCGGGTAGCTTTCTAAATCAGATCTTAGCATAATCTGTTAGCGTAGTTGGGAACATTCGACACATAGCTGCCCTAGTCGTGTTCTGGACCTCTATCTGTTGAACAAAGCTCTCCAAATGGCTCAAGGGATATTCAGTCCTGGAGAATCTGTCAGTCGACATTTTGAATTTTGGCAGGAGCTCCACATCCTAGATCCTTCCGTTAAAGGGAGCATTCATCTCACTTAAAGGGTCCTCTTTATCCTCCTTGTACTTCCCCGTCTTCCTCTGCTGGACCTCTTTCTGAAGCTCTGCCAACTGGTCTCTCAGGCGTTTGCTCTCAAATCATGTCTCCATTCCCCACCGGTTCCTCCAACACCAATAAGGCTTTATCAAAACTCCATGGTCCCCCATGGAAAACCTATTGGCGATCATCCACACTCTTAAACGTAAAGGAAAACATATTACCCGCAATTACCTCAGTCTCTATGTCTTCCACCGTTCTCAAAATTTTAGGAATCATCATCGTACACGTCTCTCTATTAACAAGTTTGGTTGACAGTAGTTTCCCCACCAATTTGTATCCTAACCGCTTCATCCCATCCTCCATTAGGTTCGTTCGTAAGGATCGCACAGGTCCTTCATTCTCCTTCAACGTTAGAGCCTCACACAGTTTAGCCACTTCTTCAGTATTCATTACCCGCTCTCCCTTCTGCCAGCTACACTCCTAATGAGCGATCAATAGATCTCAAAACAGATCCAAACTACTATTACCTAGAGTTTCTGTTATTCAGAGAGAATACCAGTAAACCCTAGAAACAGATCATTATGTCATGTAATTTAAACATGCTAATTATACACAATAACTAATACCTACTAATCAATAAGGTTTATAATATTCATACACAAAGAGGTAGCGGTAACCTCCTCTCTCCTTTCCTAAATCGGATGGGAGAAGAGGAGGCCTCCACCTATAAATTAATAATCGGTCGGTTAGCCACCTCTGGTCATCATCTGGGGCACTAGTGCCGGCGGCCCATCTTATTACCTAACTTAGGTTTATGGTTTCTTTAACATGAATTAGGATATTTTGTTAATAATTTGTTTGTACATGGGTAATTTAATTAGGAAACTCGTGTCAAATTATTAATTAAAGACGTTTTCATTGATTGTAAAAAGTTAAAAAATTTGACTAAAATTAAGTTTTTAACTTAATTATATGAGTAATACCACTATGCTAGGCTTCTCAAATTGTTTCCCAAAAAACTAATTACACTAACCTCCCCTGAGGTTTGCTCTATCACACACGGAAACAACTTTATTGTTAATTGACCCCCACATCCCCTGTCATCAGTCAATAGCCATCAGACTTAACCTTTGACCTTATCAGACCATGTAAAGTCTAAAATACCCCCAAGTATGTTTATTTACTTTATAACCACAGAAATAGACAAAAAATAATTTTTTTTTAAACCAAACCAAATTTGGAAACTTTTTTAAAAAATTAAAATAAAAGAAGATGGATCTTAACCATCCATCACATAAATGGACGGTGGAGATTCATTCATTTAAACAAAAAAGAAAAATAAATATTTTAAAAAAAAATTATTACAAATAATTAAAAAAACAAAACAAAACAAATTAAATTTAAAATTGAAATATATAAATTCATTCATTTAAACAAAAAAACATAAATATTTTTTTAAGAAAATAATATTACAAATAATTAAAAAAAAACAAAACAAAACAAATTAAATTTAAAATTAAAATATATAAATTCATTCATTTAAACAAAAAAGAAAAATAAATATTTTTTAAAAAATAATGTTACAAATAATTAAAAAAAAACAAAACAAAACAAAACAAATTAAAATTAAAATTAAAATATATAAAAAACTAAATCTCTCTCTCACTCGATCATCATCACTCTTACAGACTAGACACTATCTCCCTCTTTCTCGATCTCTCTCCTCTCCTTTCTCGGTCTCTCTCTAACATCCACAAAATCTCAGAAGCTACTCGAATTCATCTCCGCTGACCGCTATGAAACCAGCGAACTCTAGCCGCTCCTCCCATCACCAGATCCCCACCAAAAATTAAAATAGATTAATGTAACAGATCTAGAAATTTTCCATATCACTCTGACCCTCATCCTTCCTCTCTCCTTCATAAGGCTTCATCTTCTTCATCAACATCCAGATTTCTTAATTGCTCTTCTTAAAGATCATCTACAACACAAACACTTCGACCATATTCAATTCGATTCCTCTAAACAACACCACATGTCTGATAGAATTTCCTCTCAATGGACCCTCTTTTGGCTCTTCAAGATTAGTTACTTCACATTCTTCTTGATCCTTTACCTCCTTCCACCGCCATCGTCGTCTACACCATCACCTCCATCTATACCGCCAAACAAGTCTCCTTCGAAGATGGATCTGAATCACTTCGCTCCAGATCAGCTCAATCTCTGATAGATGAAGCAGCTCCATCTTTGATGATATGTAGCTTCATCTCTTCATCGGAATTGGAAAAAAAAATTAGCTTTTTTTCTGAATTGATGAATAATGAGGTTTGGTGATAATTGTGGGATTGTGGTGTTGAATTTTGTGGTGTATGGAAAGAGATGGAGAAATGAAAACAAAAATGTGGTGTTTAAGAAGATGAAGAAATATGGTGTGGGTTGTGGAAGTTGAAGATGATTTTTTTTTCCTTCGTTTAATTTGTTTTTGTTGTTTGATGAAGATTGAAGATGGTTGAGCACTTGAGAAAAGATTAATATGTAATGTTGGATCCTTTTTTTTTTGGTGAAGACGATGATGTTTAGTTATTTTCATTTTTTGTGTTTTGGGATTGATCTTTTTTTTTCCTAGAAAGATTGGTGATGTTTTATGGACTTTGATTGAATCTACATCAATTTTCTTAAAAAGAAAATCGTTTTTTTATTTTTCTTTCTTAAATTTCTGTTTTTATTTTTTAAATAGTTTTTAATTTTTTTTTTATAAATATATCTTCCCTTTTTATTTTTATTTTTAAATTTTTTCTATGGTTATAAAAGTAAGTCAGGGGTATTTTGGACTTTTACATGGTCTGATAATGTCAAAGCTTAAGTCTGACGACAGCGGAGGTGAGTGTCAATTAACAATAAAATTGTTTCCGTATGTAATAAAACGTTTCTCAGGGGAGGTTGGCGTAATTAGTTCTTTCCCAAATGATATTGCCAATTTGCCATATGAGGTGTCAACATGATAACATTCACCAAATAATCTTATGATTTACAAGATGTTGAGGAATTCTTTTTAGAAAAAGGAATTAAGTTTTTGATTTTTGAATTCATATGTTTACTAAATTTATGGAGAATTATTTTTTTAAAAAAAATGGGAAAATTAAGTTCCGCATACCCAAAAATATATGAAAGAGAACATAATTCTTCCAAGAAATTCTTTTTTTTTTTACTAAAATATCTCCACTTAATATATATATGTGTGTGTGTGTGTGTGTGTGTGTGTGTGTGTGTGACGTTTGATAAAAAATACTATCAATTTTTTTTCTTTAATTTTTGTATATACGGTTATTTTTATATACAGAGGTATTTTTGTAATTATTTTTATATAAATTTGATTCCATTTTTTAATTCTTAAAAAGTTAGTAAACATAGTATTAGAATTTAATAACTTAATTTTGATTCCCTTTCATTCACTTTCAAGTGGAATTTAATTCTGTTTCCTCTTATTCACGTGTCTAGTGGAATTAAGATTTAAATGGCAAAACAACCTTAAATGTTAAATGGAATTAAGATTTAATTTGCAAAAAAAAAAATGCAACCCTAAGTCATTTTTAATGAGTTGATAAAAATGAAATTTTGGTCCTAAGTAATTAGGACATGCATGGACGGTATCTTTGTTTGATGGTGTCACAATCTAACATATTAGGTACTCCATATCTTTTGGATCGGTATTTTTTATGTTCGAATATGAATCCCCTTCCATATTAATGGTGCGGGATTTAAATTTTACCATACACATTTTAAAAATATAATACGAGAATTATCAGGTTTATACATATATTATTTGATTTTGACAGATCCCGTCGTACTGTAATTTTTTTTTAAGAATATATATACTATTGTGGCCATATGAAAAGAATTTAAATAATGTATTAGGGTAGTGGCAAATTGGCAATGCACTAGTTGATGAATTGATATAATTAGAGTGCATTCAATAATTCTAAAATGGCCCACCATTGCAATCCAGTGGTCAAACCCACTTCCGATGGTACGTAGTTTCTTCACTTCACTTTTTCTAAACAGTCGTCACTCGTCACTTTCCAACCAACGTGAGTATACGTGATTGTTAAAGATCAATATAAAATATTCAATTGCATGTCAAGTCATCTTTTAGTGTTATAGTATCTCTCTTCCACGTAAATCTTAAAAGATTTAAATCTCATCATATATATTTTATAAGTATGTACGGAGAATTTTTATCATGGGTTGTGGAAATAATTATTTTCTGTTATACGAGTAAATATCTGGACTGTACATGTATTGTTAGATCTCGATAAATCTCGACGGTCCTATTATAATAATTCTTATAATACTTCATAAAAAACATATATATATATATATATCAAATATCCAATTTAATAAAATATTATATTACATATATATATATATATATATGAAAAATTATATAGCCATATTTAGAGAGTGATTTGTGCAACTAGCACCGCTTTAATAACTCTAGTTTAAATAGCACTAAATATAGGATTGGGACAAAAATAATCTCTCTCTTCTACAATTTTCTTCATTTTTTCAAAATCTCCATTGATGGCGCTCGAGCTCCACCGTCGACGTCATCACCGGTGAGTTGATTGACAAAACCACCGGAAAAATGTTTGTCGTGCGCCACCCGTTGTAATCGAGGTTTTCATTTTAAGTTTCGACTGTGTGGAAAGAGAAACGAAGCCAAACCCAAATCGTCTCCGAACCTTCATTATCAAATTTGCGAATCGTCAGCGTCGTCCGATCTTTCATATCCGACTATTTTCATATTCAATCAGTGTCGTTGTCGAATCGTCAAATTCACTATTGATGGAGGTCAGATATCATCTCAAGGAAAAAGACAAAAAAAATTGTATTTCGCCTCAATAAGTCTCAACTTTCCAAAATAAGTCTCGATTGGCCCTAATAAGTCTCGAATTTACAAAATAAGTCTCTAATTTACAAAAATAAAATTACTTGGTTATTTTTAGAAATCGTTCGGTAAGAACGAATTAAACGAAAAAAAAAATCAGAGAGAGGGGAGTGAAGTAAAGGAAATTAGAGAAGATTAAAAATGAAAAATAAAAGTAAAAGACATTTTGGTCTCACCACCTACTTTGACGTTTATAAAACATGAATTATTAAAACAGTGTTAGTTGAGCAAGTCAATGTTGAAAAAGTGCTATGTAGATCCATTTCTTATATATATATATATTTCTATTGTCAATTTGAACTGGTATAAAATATATCACTTTCTTGCATACGAACCATTGGATTTAAAAGATATTTTGACAAATACATACAGCCAAGTCTAAACATTTAAATCCAATGACCTACATACAAAATATACATTTCTTATATCAGTTCGAACTTGATCGAACCATGATAACACTAGATTTCGAGTTTCCTTTCCTATGCTTATTGCTCAATTCTCGAGTAAAATCAAGTGTTTAATGGCTCGATTAAATGTATTTGCAGGATTTTGTATAAGGGACATCATATGGGAGTTATGAGTGAAGATTGGGACCCAAAAGAGCTGGAAATTGAAAACTTGGACAAAATGACAAAATATGTCGCTGTTACGATTTCAATCATGGGAGACCGCGACACACCACGCGACAGCAACTTTTCTAAAGTGTCGCTTGTGAGACAGCGACATGTCGTCATGGACAACCGCGATATACAGGAAAGCGACAGTCCACCAGCACGCGTTTCTAGGTTGATTTCTGACCTATTTTTGAACCTATATAAATACCCATCGTATATTTTAGTGAAAGAACATCAGCCACACGAGATTTTGGACACTTCCACCCTTCCATCACCATCCTTAGACACTTTAATCCATCAATTCATCTTGGAACTTGAAAAGCAAGAAGAGGAAGCTTACAAGTCAAGGAACTTCAAATGACCAACTTGGGTTTCTTCTTTAACTCTTCTTTGTTTTATTTCTTTTCCTTGATATGTAACTAATTTCTAAGTTAGAGGATTAATGTAAACCGGTTGAACAACTCTTTGTAATCCTATAGTCTAATGTTTATTAATTAAATACATTGGTAGTCTCTTTTATTACAATACTTGCTCTAATTCCTTCACTTATATTCAAATGAGACCTCAATGAATGTTTGTGTTAGGATTAGTTAATTTATGATGTTAAGGGTTAGATGTGGGTGACCATCCCATTTAGTCTTTAACTACAAGCTTAATAATTGAGAAAATTTTCATATGCATGACTGTGCTATGTGTTATTTGGTTTAGAGTTTTAATTAAAAACTAATTCTAACCATAGCTCATTACATGACCGTGTGTGAGTAATAGGAAAGATTAGATGCTTCATGAGAATCGAGCTTTTTTAATTTTGCATGAATAAATTAATGTCCAATTAATGTCCTTTTCAAAAATACTTTTTGCAAGAGATTCGAGCTTATTTGTTGTTGAGTCGAGCTTTTATTTTCGCGAAAATTAGGTTTCCGTAAGTCGAGGCTATTTTGTAATGTTTCAAGCTTTTTTTTAATTGAATCGAGCCTTTTTGAAAGGGATCGAGCTTTTTTTAAAAGGAATCGAGCTTTTTTCAATAGGGTCGAGCTTTTTTTGAATTGGATCGAGCTTTTTTGAAAGGGATAGAACTTTTTTGAAAGGGATAGAACTTTTTTGAAAAGGAATCGAGCTTTTTTCAATAGGGTCCAGTTTTTTTTTAATTGGATCGAGCTTTTTTGAAAAGGAATCGAGCTTTTTGAAAAGGAATCGAGCTTTTTTCAATAGGGTCCAGTTTTTTTTTAATTGGATCGAGCTTTTTTTAAAGGTATCGAGCTTTTTTGAAAAGGAATCGAGCTTTTTTTAAAAGGAATCGAGCTTGTTTGAAAGGAATCGAGTTTTTTTAAAAGGAATCGAGCTTTTTTCAATAGGGTCTAGTTTTTTTTGAATTAGATCAAGCTTTTTTGATAGGGATCGAGTTTTTTTGAATAGGAATCGAGCTTTTTTGAAAAGGAATTGAGCTTTTTTCAATAAGGTCCTGTTTTTTTTTAATTGAATCGAGCTTTTTTGAAAGGGATCGAGCTTTTTTGAAAAGGAATCGAGCTTTTTTCAATAGGGTCCAGTTTATTTTCAAAAAGATCGAGCTTTTTTGAAAATGAATCAAGGTTTTTTCAATAGGATCGAGCTTTTTTTGAAATGGATCGAGTTTTTTTTAAAAGGACCAACCTTTTTTTACATTGGATGGAGCTTTTTCACCATGTGATCGAGCTTTTTTGACATAGGATCGAGCTATTTTTTTATTGGATCGAGTATTTTTTCATAGGATCAAGTTTTTTGAAAAAGGGTCGAGCTTTTTTGTCGTTGGATCGAGCTTTTTTGTCATACAATCGAGTTGTTTTTGAAAAGGGTCGAGCTTTTTTCTCCTGAGATCGATCTTTTTTTTTAACTGAGCATTTTTTTCATTGGATCGAGACTTTTAATTTTGGTTATGAAATTTGTTCTGTTTAATGATATTGTATTTCTGGCAAATTGTAGATGACAAATAGTTTGAGGGGTTCGCTTAAAACTGCAGTTGGAGATTGGTACGAGGGTAAATTGACTCGACACAACCATTTGGATGCCCTTGGCCATATAAACGACGGGCTGAACCGTGTCCCTACAGAATTTGCAGATGAAGATCGGCGTCGGTTCATGGCGTCATGTTTTAGGCATTTCTTGACGATGCATCGGGAGATGAAATTTTCTGGTGGTATTATCCATCGGTTGCTTTTAAGGGAGCTGCATCATGACGGCCCAACAGATGAGATACAGTTCATGTTAGGGAACCAGTCGGTGAGATTTTTGAAGGTGGAATTTTACGTGATCACCGGACTACGGTTTGAAGTTGTACCAGACACGACCAAGTATGCAGCAGTGGAGAATGGCATACATCAGCTGTACTTTCCTGGAGCCAATTAGGTGTCGTTGGAGGAGATTAGGGGTGTTGTCACCGTCGCAGAGTTCTGAAAGGAGTACGATGCTGTCAAACTCTGCCTCTTTTATATGCTGAACTGGATACTGATAGGGGCGGATGAGAGATTCAAGATTCCAGTTTGGCAGTTTCGGCTGGTTGAGGATCTTGATGTGTTCGACGCGTTCCCATGGGGTGCCCACGTGTACAGGAATTCTATTCACTCATTCAAGCATGCGCTTGATGGGCGACTAGACGGGTTCAAGCAACGCCAGCAGGATAAGGGCGTTGACGTACACACGGTGGAGACCTAAAACATATACTGTCTATCTTATGCCCTATTGGTAAGAACTTCGAATTACAAGTTGTACTTTATTGGTGTTGTCCTAAATGTTATGGTTAGTTATCGGACTTATCTTTGATGTAGGTATTTGCTTTCGAGGTGATCCCTGAGTTATCCAAAAAAGTTCAGTGCCCGGAGGGTTACAAATCTGACTCCCCGTATTTTGAAGTGGGAGTTGACCAAACAACCGAGAGGGAAGAAGCTGGTAAAGATTTTCAAAGCCAGGGTATGTATTTAATTTGTTAATGTTTTTATTAGTTAGTATTTGTACAATTACATTGTTCTAACTAATATTTCAGATGTTTGCGAGGAAGGAACTGGTGCCCACACCAGCTGAGAGACAGACACCGTACTTTGATGGGCTAAACGATGGGGGAAGCCTGTATGTAGAAGATGACAGGGATGATATGCCGCCTCCGGTCCCTGATCAGACTACCTTTGGCGGGATCAATGGTACAGAGGGTGGGGTTTTAACAGACAGGACCAGTGACAGTAAGGGATCTGAGCTCGCTGCTAGAGGTTTAAGGCCCAGTGACATTGAGGGATATGAGACAGACCCTCAACTGGAAAGGCATAGGTGGGATCAGTTTACCACCCCCGGACATGGTAAATCTACAGGGGATTCCCGTGGGGCCGTAGGATGTGATAAAGAGGTAAGTTCAAAACAAAGTTTAGTGTTTTTTATTAACACGTGTTGATAGTTTTGTACTACCAATGTAGACTTGATTTCAGGCTCTATGGGTAGAGATGTTGAACGATGTGTGTGAAGCCATCTGGAAGAGTGAAGAGGATCGATAATGTCAACACTTAGAGTTGGTGGACATGATCCGGAAGAGTGATGAGGATCGTTAGCAATAACACCGAGTGTTACTAGATATGATCCGGGGGCTTCAGGGGTCGACCATGCGTACACACCAGGATGGCCCCCCACCTCCTAATCCAGACTTCAGTCCGGGAGATTGGACTGATAGGTATACGGGGGGATAGACATGCCAGCGGGACGTAGTCATGACCGGACTACCGGGGGGGTAGGTCCGGAGAGGCAACCTCAGTTGCATACTAGTGATAGTAGGCTTGCTTCACGTACAGTAGTCGGGTCGGACCTCCATGTTGTCCTATCTGGGTCCACCCAGCCTCAGCGGTCCCCACCTTTCAGCACATCGATTCAGCCACAGCAGGCACCTCCCCAACCCAGCACGTCTGTGGCGTCGGTCTTGCCCTCTCCCCCACCCAGCACGTCTGTAGAGTCGGCGAGGTACCCTCCCTCAACGACCATATCTACCCAGGCTCAGTGGTCTCCACCTCCCAGCACATCGATTGAGCCATATCAGACCCCTCCCCCACCCAGCACGTCTGTGGAGTCAGCGTGGTCCCCTCCCCCACCCACCATGTCGACCCAGGGTTTGGGTCCTCTCCTCCGGTCATCACATTGATTCAACCTCAACGGCCCCCTGCACCGCCCAGCACATCGATCGAGATGCCCATACCATCGGAGGCTGTACGACCGTACAGTAAGCATTTAGGTAAGCACGGCTGGCAATTGATGAGCCCTTACACAGATCCATACCGGCCAAAGAGGTTGCGGACATAGCCCGAGGTCGTGGAACACGTTTTCGACCCCCACGACTTAGTAGACGCTGACCAGCTTACGGCATACAAAGCATTCATGAGGAACATCAATGGGGAACAGTGAGTCCAACTTCTTATATAAAAATGGTTGTATATTTAATGTTTATGCAAATTTACGTAAAGCTAATTCATTCATTAAACAGACGTGATGTGGACGTGCTGGCACCAGTGGACGCCGGATGGTTCATGCGTATGCAATCCAACATCATGGACTTGGAGGACACGGTATGTACTTATGTGATTTTCATATTAACGTTTGTGTAAGTAATATTGTATTGTTAACAATTACGGCGGTTTTATTGTTTGTCAGCATATGGACGCATACCTCCATATTCTTCGCAAGCGTCAGCGAGGATTCCCCAATGTGTACAAACAGAGGATCAACGTATTGGATACACAATTTTATGTAAGTAGTTAAAAGTTATTGGAATCGAATCGCATTTTATGGTTTTGTATTATTAATATGATATTGGGGATGATTGTATGTACAGCCACCTATATTGTACATGTGGGAGAGGATGATGCCTCGTGATTCCTCCAAAAGAGTGACCACGGCAAGGTGGAATGTGGTACAGTCCCGATGGTTAGAGGAGGACCTTCTGACGGTCCATTGAGCAACCACGAGTGGAAACCGCCCATGGCACAAGGTTGACCTGGTAAGTGTTAGAAGATTGAAATGATTTAAAATATAAATTGTTCGTATATCCTGACCTAACACCGTATGCATAATATTACAGGTTCTGATTCCGTGCAACGTTGGGGGCCAACATTGGCTGGTGGTGACCGTCGACCTTATACAAGGGAAGATTGACATTTTTGACCCCTAGAGACAGGAAGTCCCTTATCAAATCAGGCACCAGCAGATCCGGTCATTACGGTAGTTTTTATCCTCCATGTTGAGTGATGCGGGGTTCCACACTGCACAGCGAGGTGGTAGTCGGGCGTTCCCTCAGGAAAATAAGGTCTTCTCAGTCAGCCTAGTGCCTACTTCTACAGTCCCCCAACAAAAAATATCGTAAGACATTCTATTTCATTCACGTGCTTAGATTTTCTTTAAGAACGATTTCTAACGGTGTTTTATGTGTCCAATTGCAGAGGTTACTGTGGTCCCCATACTTTGAGACTTATCGAGTACATACTGGCGGGTCGAAGGCCTTTTGATTGGTCAGAGGAAGACATGGGGATCATTCGAGAGAAAATAACTGTGGAGATTTTTTGTAACTCCAGGCCCGCCTACTAATTGGTTGTATATTACCATTTTTTATGTACAAAGACAAGACATGTAATTAATTCATGAATATTAATGCATTCATTATTCATTCATTAATATTAATTCATTCATTAATAAGTGATTATTGCAATTCCAAATTATTACAATCTGATACAATTCCAAATGTTTACAATGTGATCAAAACTTTGTTATTCATTCCCTATTAGAGTCAATGTTAGGGCACGTCTGTTTGTTGTGTCCAATGGAATGGCAGATGCTACCATTGCGGCGATATTCATTGGGAACACCTCTGCTTGGACCTTCATTAATCATAGGTGGATTAGAACTTCTCCCGGAATTATGCCCTGGTTGTCCACATCTTCTACAGGATTGTGTAGTTGTCCTCTCCAAAGACGAGACATGGCGACCCGCACGTGGGCGTCCTGCTTATCTCTTGGAGTTTGGATTCAAGACCACCCTCTGAGCAATGTTAGATGGCACAACCCAAGTGGAAGGATCTCCCACCGGCATAATAGGAACCGAGTACGTGACAATAAGTGTCTGTCTCTTGTAGTAGTCCGAACACAAAGTTGTCAAGTCCAAGTTTTGCTCCCTGTAAAAAACATAGCACATCAATCACCTACATGTTTCAGTAATAATTACCTCACAGTAAAACTTGAAAGTAATGTACCGTGCCTCCACAAGAGCGTGAGAACAAGGAAAATGATCCATTTGAAATTTGTTGCAAGTACAAGTATTCCGGGCAAAGTCAACAGTCCACTATTTTCCAGACCGCTTGACCAATAAAATATTCCAGTCTACTGGATTTACTGTCAAAAAACCACACTTATCCGCACGTTTTAAGAGCATAAGATGTGTTGCGTCGGTCAACTGATGACGCATGGTTTGTGCAGCTCTATAGCAATCGTGAAACCACCGTTGTAGCATATTCCTAATAACTCAGCCAGAGTCAACATAGGCAGTTGGCGTGCAAATTTTAGGCATAAGTTTATGCATTCTGCAGCATTTGTTGTCATCACCATGTACCTTCTTTCTGGGCAGTGTACGCGGGACCACTTGTGTGGACCGGCATCAATTACATAATCATATGCATTTTGGTGTAAGTTTCTTAACTCTTCCATATGCCGATTATATTCAAACTCGGTGTATGCATAGGCGGTTTTATCCATTATTGCGGTAATATCCTTCCTATGAAATTGCTTCTAAATATTTTCAGCAAAGTGCCAGCAACATATGGTATGGGTGGCATAAGGGAACACTTTACAAATCCCTGCTTCAATGCTTGGATGCCTATCAAAAATTAAAACTAGCTCATCAATATGACCTAGGGCACATTTCAAGCAATTCAAAAACCATTCCCATGAAAGGTTGTTTTATGAGTCGCCATACCCAAATGCAAGTGGATACACATGTTCGTTCTCATCTTGTGTTGTTGCAACAAATATTGTACCCCAGAATCGTCCCTTCAAATGGGTACCATCAACAGCAATGACTAGACGCATACACGTCCGGAATCCTCTAAGTAAGGCACCAATCAATATGAAAAAGTATATAAATTTACCATCTTCGTCGCACTGTAAGTCAGTGATTGTGCCGGGATTTGTTTGTTCCAAAACGTAGCCAAATGATGAAAACAGTTGGAAGGTTTCCTCATGCGTTCCATATGTCAGTGACAACGCATAATCGAGGGCGGTGTGTGTCTTACTGTACATGATTTGGACTCCATACATTGATTTCATGTCGGTGATTATGTCCTTCGGATGCATTAGTCGACCATCTTGTTGTTGAAGTCTAGGTGCAATAACTTCTCCAATTATGAATGCACTAGCTTGTCGGTGCCGATGGTGAATTTCCTCTAACGGACAAGTGTGTTCGTTGACAAAACTTCTTACTTGAAAGTATGTACCTTCATCTCTCCTCACCGCTCTTAACTTCCACGTACAATTTACCATCAAACAAACTAGATGTAATGTTGTCTTATTGGACCTTTTCACCTTCCACTCGAAGTTCTGCCGCATTACAAAATGGCCTACTAATCTCTTCAAATTCTTTTTCGTTGGAAAAAATTACCCTTTATATATCATGCTTGTAGGTTCATCTTCAACCAAGTTTCTGCTTCCACCCATACCAAACGAGTATGATTCTGCTCTTGGAATAACCTATGTTATGGCATTATCATAATCATCTGGAGTTACATTAGCCCGGACATCGGAGATCCCAGCTATATCTGGTGCACTGGAACTAAATCTGTGTACACGTCTTACACGTCTTTCCGTTTCGATAGATTTTTCATCATCCTCATTGTTCTGTACATTATCTACCGTATTCAAATTGCCCTCATTATCCACCTCATGAATCCACCCAACATTCGGTGTTGTATTCTGGTCATTGTTGATGTCATTGTAGATCTCATTGTATTGCTGGTTATACTGCCGGTTATACTGCCAGTTATACTGCCTTACATTCATCTCAATTTGACAACCAAATACATCGTCGAATTGAGGTCCCAGTGTATTATTTTGGGCGGCTACTTCTGGTAGGATAGCACATATGTTTTCCCGACCATCAATCTCAATTCTTTCTGTGAACAACCGATTGCTTCTGCCTGACGATCGAAATTGTTAGGTGTTATCAGGATGAGGGATATCTTCACCAATGATACATTTTGCTGGCCTCTTGATTAGACTAACACATACTTGAGGGATCACCCTATCTTCCCCTAGCATAAACTGAACATCATCATTGTTTCTTATAAATGTACGACATGTAGTCCCGGAAACAATTGATAGAGACTGTAGATCAGCAATGTATTTGTTCTCATCAAACTTCACAATGGTTTACACGATCGACACCAGTTCGTCGTAACTCAAATTCTTTGACACATACAAACATTGGTTATCGGAACCTAAATACCTCTGATTTTCGTCAGGTAATTGCTCACATCGACCGTTGTAAGATATGATTATTCTCACCCTATCCATTGTCTTGTCAAAATCATCATCAAAAACCATTATTAAGAAATAAATATTTAATATTAATTTTACATTTATAAAGGATTATTAAACAAGAATCATAAGTGTAAGCGATCGAGATTTTTTTTACTGATCGAGATTTTTTTTACTGATCGAGCTTTTTTTAACGGGATCGAGCTTTTTTGGTTCAGGATCGAGCTCTATTTGTACATCATCGACCTTTTTTTAATATGGCTCGAGCTTTTTTTCATATGGCTTGAGCTTTTTTCAAATATGGCTCGACCTTTTTATTTTAAGGATTGAGATTTTTTATGAAGAATCGAGCTTTTATTGTGTGGGATCGAGCTTTTTTGTGCAGGATCTAGCTTTTTTGTGAGGGATCTAGCTTTTTTGTGAGGGATCTAGCTTTTTTTGCGAGGGATCGAGCTTTTTTTCTGAGGGATCAAGCTTTTTTTGTGAGAGATCGAGCTTTTTTCTGAGGGATCGAGTTTATTTTCTGAGGGATCTAGATTTCTATGTGAGGGATCGAGATTTTTTTCTGATGGATCGAATATTTTTATAATTTGAACGAGCTTTTTTTCAAATGTTTCGAGCTTTTTTTAAATGGTTTCCAGCTTTTATGCCCAAGATTTTAAACTTGTTTGCACCACTTCAAATCAACTAGGCCAAATTTATATACAAAAAAAAATGCATACATGTTCATTCATTATTTTTTAAAAGCTTACAACTCCCAGACATAAACAAAAAAAAAAATTAAACATGTTCATAAATGTTCATACAGCTTATAACACAGAAATAAAAGAAAAAATAGAAATGAAGATCATAAATATTAATTTACCTTCTTCTACAGTATATCTGGAATGGAGCTCGAAGAGATACCCGGAGTAGGAGTACTTGATTTTCAGACAACTTTTTTGGACGAGAGCTTTTAAAGAATAAAGAATCGATTATTTAAGAGCAATTTCGGTAGCTCACCATAATAGATGCCTTTTAAACATAATTTATTATAACAGTGACATCACTGCAACTCACCAAAAAAATGTGACATTTCTCACAATTTCCGCTATAAATTTATACAAATATTAAAAATGAAAAGAAAAGGTCCTAAAAATTATTTTCTACTCTAAAGGGGTTGAATGACGTTAACAAACTTCAAATTACCAAAAACATTAAATTTATACAAAGATTAAAAATGAAAAAAAAAGGTTATAAAAAATATTTTCTACCCTAAAGGGGTTGAGTGACGTTAACAAACTTCCAATTACTAAAGACGTTTCCAGTTATAAAATTAATATTCAAAAGAAGGAATGGGTGACAATAGCACATTTTCAACTTGAAAGATCGACAATGGCACTACTGTAATAAATCTTATTTTATTAACACCTAAATAGGTTTTGAGACCAAAATACCTACATTTATTATTAAAAAAAATTATAACTTTAAATTTTCTACATTTTCTCTCTCAAATGATCTCTCTCTTCCCATTTTCTCAAACTGTCGACTCCAACTGAGCGAGAATGGATGCTGGATTTTCTCTCTTAGACGTCAGATTTTGGATGTCATCATGGGCTCCGATTGAGAACTCCTTACACCGCCACGCATAAGCATCACCGCCTCCTACGATCAGGATGCTTGGATCCATGGAGATCCAATTTAACTCCATTTATTTTAATTATCTCTTTTGAAAATCTAGTTTTTTAATTTGAGTTTTCAATTTAGTTTTTATTATGAATTTGTTATCAGTTTGATATGAATGGTGAGTTTATTGAATTTGAATGGGGGTTTGTTTGAATCTTGAATTGGTAGGTTTGGGTTTGTCGAATTTGAGAAGATGAACAGCCTGTTGAGATTCTTTTTTTAATTTCGAGACTTATTTAAAAATACTCGAGATTTATTATGCTTATTCGAGACTTAATTTATAAATAATTTAGACTTATTACGATTACTCAAGACTTACTCACGAATTTTCGAGACTTATTCATACGTTTTTTAGACTTATTTATAAATACTCGAGACTTATTACGTTTATTCGAGACTTAATTTATGAATGCCCGAAATTTATTTCTACGTTTGTCCAAAAATTGTTCAATCTTCAAAACTGAGGCATGAGTGAACTTTAAGTAGCGGAAATGATTTGGTCATTTTGGAAGAGAAAGAAACAAGAGTGTAGAGATTTTTTGGGAGAATGAGAAGAAAGAGAAAAAAATTAGAAATTTAAAAAGTTAAAAAAAAAAGATACAAAATAAGTGGGGGTATTTTTATCTCACCACTTATTTTAGTGCTATTTAAACAAGAGTTATTAATAGGGTTGGGCGCGGCCTTGTTTGGTCTGGTTTCGACTAGAATCGAACCAAACCAAAAATTTCGGTCTTTTTAAAACTTAGGACCAATTTGGACCATTATTTTTTTCAGACCAGACCAGACCAAATTATATTTATTCGGTTCAGTTTGGTTTAGTCTAACGGTTTTTAACTTGAAATCCAAATGCTTGACCATTTAAAAATATATATGGCTTGATAAGGTGAGCAATTAAGGAGACATGCAAGTTATTGTTACGTACGATTCATCAAACCAAAAAAAGTTAAAAGAGTAATAAAAATAAAAATGAAGTAGTGTGTCGAAATTCTGAAAGTAGAAAAATATTAATAAATGAAATTATTTTTTTCTAGGTTAATAAATAAAATCGCTATAATCATGTAAATGCAATTGAATGTACGGAAGTCAAAAAAAAATTACAACTAAATCATGACAACGACACTAATTTAGTTTAATATTATTAATATTCTTTACTAACTTCGTAAAATAATGGTAACATATTAAAATCCTTTACCATCCTATGTTTGGAGTTTTGTTTGTATATTGATGTTTTCGCTTTGCACAAACTTGTCAGGTTGGTGACTGAAAAAAAAAAAACTATGAAATAAAAAATCAGGGCTTATGACTTTAACTTTTTATTTTTAAAAAAAAAATAAAAAATTTGGGTGTGACATATAGTGGTAATACTAAAAGTATTCGATTTACGGTCCGGTCCTGGTTTGATATACTTGGACCATATATCAAACCAGACCATACGGTTTTACTAAAATAAAACCCTACGGTTTTACTAAAATAAAACCTTACGGTTTTTTTTTAAGTTCAAAACCGGACCGGACCTTGATTTGGTTTGGTCCCGTCCGATTTACGGTGTATGGGCTTTTTTACCCATCCCTAATTATTAATGTGGTGCTATTTGCACTAGACTCACTCCAAAAAAGTGTTATTTAATTTTTGACCCCTACTAATATAATAGTCAAATAAGGTTTTATACCCTCTTACTCTTGCGGTTAAATACTTCTTATAATTTCTTGTACCTTTTGAGGATTGTTTTGTGTAACTAGCTAGCTAGTACAACTTAATAAATTAAGTTTTATTAGCACTAAAAATGTGTACGTGATAAAAATACCCTTTTGACACAATTGAAAACACAAAAAAAGTCCTGTAATTGTTTTCAAACCTCTGGTCAAAGACTTAATTTTTCCTTTGATCAAAACATAATAAAATTCGACTTATTAATTATGTTTGTACAAAATCAAAATCAGCACAAAGAATGTTGTTTGTCTCATTAATCAACTTTACCTATAAAAAGTTGATCTTAGCTAAACACTTTGTGAGTGATAGAAATCCATCTTCAATGTGTTTTACTCTTTTAAAAAGGTGTGATTTGTTGTAATGTAGGTTCAAGTCTTGCTCACACTAGGGTGGGAAGACTTATCAAAAAAATTGTGAAATTTATGAGCAAATCTTATAAATAAATGGAATTTAGATAGACTATTCCCACATTTGAAGTTAAGCCTTTACATGATTGGTTATAATATGCATTATTATATAAGGAGGAATTACACTAACCACCCAAAAAAATTTGCCTATTAAGAGGTAGGGTAAAGGCTTGCAAAATGTAACACAAACCACCCTACTGTTAATGAGAGGTTGTTATGAATTGACATCACCACGGTATACTTGTCATCTCACTTATTTGAAATTTAAGGGACAGTTTGATATTGCTTTTAAAAAGTTAAAATCAGTTTATTATATAATTTTGACATAAAATGGTATTTGTAAAAACTTCTAAAAGTGATTAATTGATAATCTAACAAGTTTTAACAGCACTTTTGAGAAGTGAGTGGGAGGTTAGTTTTTGAAAATGATTATAAAATAATCTATTTCAGCATTTAATGATGTTATATGTATATTTTTGTCGAATGTACACGTCACTGACAAGGTGGATAGTCCCTTAAAATTACCAGATAGATATCCCAATAGACATCCAGAAAGTACCCTTCAAAACATCACAAAGGAATAGGTACCCGAGTAAGTGAGAATACAAGTATTCGGTAAAGTCATGACCTGCTCGGGACCAAGTGTCGTCATGTTCTACTCGAGACAAATACGAGAAACCCGAATAAAGAAATCCAGTACATGATTTGCACGTGGGTGAACCAAGAGTCATGCTTAAATACGCAAGACATCCATATCAAGAAGAATTTCTAGAAGAATAAAATACCAAACAGGAAACAGGTTCCAAATAAGGCAACAACTCTACTTCGAGAAGACTACACGTTTATAAGAAAATAAGTCCTAAATTGACTATATCACGAGAGTCTCATTCGATCTCCATGCAATCTCCGTAATAAGAAAGAAGTTAAAGACAACTCCAACAAGCAACCAATTGTAATTAAATACGAATTCTGACATTACTTGTACAACAAGGATTAGGGGTTCTATGCATATATAAATATACCCATAATCTCATTATTAGAGGGGATATAGAACAAAAAGTACACAAAAAATCACTAGCAAAGAGAGAAAAGAGATCGAGTAGTGTTATTCTTTATTTCAATAGTGGATTTGGCTCGGTTGTTTATTCAAACACCCGTGGACATTTCTCCTATCACTGGAGTTTTACCGGGTAAACTCGTGTCTTGTTCCCTTCAAATTACATTCTCTTTCTCTTTCTCTTTCTCTTTGACAGGTCACAACTGAATCCAATCTTGTTGACTTTCTCATCCATTGAGAAATCGACGTCAACAATTGGCGCTAGAAGAAGGGGTCTGTATGAACCTTCAATCTGATTAAGTAATGGATGGAAGCGAAAACAGAAACAGTTCTTGGGATATCCAAAAGTCTTCAGATAATGCTCATATAGGTGGGAGTTCACGAGATCCCGCCACAACCACCGAGAACCAATCAGCATCCCTAGCTGGTATCCAACAAATCCCTCATAACAGTGAGGACAAAGCACGTCATTTCCGTGAGGCACTGCAACAGCTACTGGCGGACGCGACAAGAGAAGGAGTAGATCTATTAGTTGCGGAAGAGGTACGTTCTCTAAACCCTCCTCCTACAAGGCTCTGTTCGGTTATAATTGGGCCAGAACCAGACATCTTAGAAGCTGGTAGGAACTCGGGTCAAATCAATCAAGCTGGGGGTATAACGCGTAACCAGGAAAAGGATCGTGAAACGTTCGAAGAAGAACGACCATGCCAAAAGAGGAGTCACGGTCATGTGGCCCATGATAGGCACCGCAAATATGACCTGCACAGGGATTGGTCATTGTCATCTGAGCATAGCGATCGGCATCATCGCAAACGTCGTCACGGAACCATACGCTTGCAAGAATTATCCCATGAGACTCGGGAACAGGATGAAGATGAGCTAGAAGCAGGTATGGCGATCACCCGATGACTTAACCGCTACGGAGAACCGGTAGGGGACCGAGATGTCCTGATTCAAAGCCTGACCCGAGATGTCCAAAATAACAGGCGTCAAATGGACAAGTTGATTAGGCGATATGGATATAACGAATTGTCTGATGATGATTCTGCCAGTCCTTTTACCAAGGACATCCTGTGAACCCTCTTTCCAGAAAGGTTCAGGATACCACATGTGGAATAGTTCAAGAAAGATACAGATTCTAAGGAACATGTCAGAAGGTATAAAAGTGTTATGGCTCAGTATGCCCACAGTGACCCTTTCATGTGTCTCAATTTTCCATAAACTCTGGGAGACACAGGCTCAAGATGGTTCAAGAGATTGCCTCCGGTAGGTATCGGGAATTTATGTGAGTTATACAGAAGCTTTCAAGACAGTTCCTAGGCAATGTGCACAGGAAAAAGTCAATCGCTTACCTCTCTCAACTAAAGCAAAGGAAGGACGAGTCACTATAAAAGTACCTGGGGAGATTCGGTCAGGCGGTCTCATAAATCGGTAGTGCAAATGACGAAGCAATAATCGTTTTATTCATAAACAACCTACAGAATGGACGGTTGTCTTTTGACTTAAGAAGGGCTCGTCTAACCAGATATGCAGATATGATGGATATGGCTGGTGGATACGCATTAGCCGAGGAAGAAGAGTTAGCAACAAGAGGTTGCTACATGCATGGAGGAAGGCCCGAACAAAAAGATGTTGAGTCGAAGGTGCAGAGCCACAAAGGAAAACAAAAAGGAAATAGCAAAGAGAAGAGCAGGGACGGGGGAAGCAAACGTAATACTGACCAGACCACGTAGAAGTTCCTAGGAAAATAAACAAACTACACCCCTCTTCGGAAAAAAATAGGAAGCAATCCTGGCAATATTAGATGAAAAGAATCTGGTAAATGAACCACGACGGCAGTCTCAATTTGCTCGGCGAGACACTACAAAATATTGTAGATTCCATAAGAAAACAGGTCATGAGACCTCCAAATGTTACCAGCTTAGAGACAATATAGAGAACCTCATTCGGGAATGACACCTCCAATATATAATCCTAAAGAAAGATGAGAAGTGTGAAGTAAAGAAAGAGACTAAGGCCGATCATAATTCCGGTCAGAACAAAAGGGTCAGTCATGAGGCGAATGAAGTAAGACAAACCATCTTCGGAGGACCATCAACTGGGAGAAGTAACTGGAAATGGACTCAGGAAATTAGAGAATTGGTGGAGGCAAGGCAGAATTTTGATGTCAACTCCGTCGAACCAGACCCGAAAAGAATAAAGGAATGATGGGACCCAATAATATTCACAGATGCCGATTCACATGGGGTCGATGTTTGACCAAACGATGCCCTCGTCATAAGTGTCCGAATTGGTCATAGGGAAGTCAGAGGAATTTTAGTAAACCATGGTAGTCCGGCCGACATTCTCAATGTGGCTGTCTACGATCAACTTAGGATGGAAGTATTTGTAACCTTTCCATACCCCACTCAGAGGATTCAGGGGAGTCGAGGTCAGTTCTCTCGAGACAGCAAAGCTGCCGGTCAAAATCGGAGTAGCACCTTGTCAGATAATGGTGTTACTCGAATTTATAGTGGTAGACTTGGACAACTGACCTTATAATACGCTGTTAGGTCTACCATTCTTGAATAAAACTAAGGCAGTAACAGCTACCTACGCTCTAATGATCAAATTTCCAACTGAACGAGGGGTAGGAGTAGTCAAGGGGTCTTAGGAGATGGTCAGAAGAGCTAATCTCTCGGTTTACAAAGACAGAGACAATAGTGAGCAAGTGTGCACCATACACACGATCAGATCAGACCGAGAAAGAATCATTGTTGTTTGAGTTCAATCCAAGGGAAGAGCCAAAGATGTCTAAAAATTAACCGATGGAGGAAATAGTCTTAAAGGAAGATGAACCATATAAGAAGATCAAAATCGGGGCCAATTTAGAAGAAGAGGTTAAGCAAGACCTTATTAATCTACTTAAAGAATACAATGAGGTATTCACCTGGAGCCATGAAGATATGGTAGGAATAGACGCCCAAGTTATATCACATCACTTGGCGGTAGATCCAAACACAAGACCAGTAATACAAAAAAGAAGGTCATTCAACCTTGGAAGAAGTCGGACAATAAAGCAAGAAGTGGAGAAGTTACTTGTTATAGGATCAATCTTAGAAATCAGCTACCCTCAGTGGGTAGCAAATGTGGTCTTGGTCCAGAAGAAAAATGGCCAGTGGAGAATGTGCGTGGACTTCACGGACCTGAACAAGGCTTGCCCAAAGGATAGTTTTCCACTCCCAAGAATAGACCAACTGGTTGATGCTACATCAAGCCATGAGTTACTCAGATTCATGGATGCTTGCTCGGGATATAATCAAATCCGGATGAATAAGGTTGATGAAGAAAAAACAGCATTTACGACCAATCAAGGCTTATACTGTTACACAGTAATGCCTTTTGGGCTGAAAAACTCTGGAGCAACATACCAGAGATTGGTCAATAGGATTTTTGCTCGCCAAATAGTTAGAAACATGGAAGTTTACATAGACGACATGTTAACCAAAAGCATCTCGGCAGACGAACATGCTTCAGACCTGAAGGAAACATTCGAAGTCTTGAGAAGATACCAGATGAAGTTGAACTCGAACAAATGCCTATTTGGAGTTCCTTCAGGAAGGTTCCTGGGTTTCCAAGTTCACCAAAAGGGAATCGAAGTGCACCCTAAGAAGATCCAAGCTCTTCAAAAAATTACTTCACCAAGTATGCTAAAAGAAGTGCAACGCTTGACAGGATGCTTAGCTTTCTTAGGCAGATTTATTTCAAATGCCACAGATAGATGTGCTCCCTTTTTAAAAGTAATCAAAAATGGGAAAGGGCTAGAATGGAACGAAGAATGCGAGCAAGCATTCCTAAAAATCAAAGAGTACTTAGGGCAGGCTCCCATCCTTTCAAAACCTAAAATGGGAGAAATACTCTATTTGTACTTATCAATTACGGAATCAGCAGCAAAGAATCAGCAGCAAGCTCGGTTCTAGTCAGAACAGAAGGTGGGGTACAAAGGCCAGTATGCTATATCAGCAAGGCTCTTCTTCAAGCTGAAACAGGTATTCACAGGCACAAAAAATGGCCCTAGCATTGGTTTCAGCAGCAAGGAAGCCGAGGCTATACTTTCAGGCTCATACGATTCAGGTTCTCACTGATTGCCCACTTAAGCAAATCTTACAGAAGCCAGAAATTTTGGGAAGATTAACTAAATGGGCAATCGAGCTGAGTGAGTTCGATATTCAGTACGTCCCTAAAACATCTCTTAAAGGCAAAACAGTGGCAGATTTCATAGCAGAATCCACATAACCAAACCTGGAAGCGAAAAGGATGATGGGCAAGAATTTCTCATGGAGGTTATATGTTAATGGTTCCTCGACCACTCATGGCAGCGGGGCAAGGATCGTAGTATGCAGCCCGGAATGAGATAATGTTGAATGTACCATGAGATTCAACTTTAAAGCAACAAATAACCAAGCTAAGTATGAGACATTACTAGTTGGACTCAGAGTATGCATAGCCCTCAGAGCAGATGAAGTTGAGATATCCAGTGACTCGTAGGTAATCGTCAACCAAGTCTTGGACAAATACCAAGCTAGAGATGAATGTATGATAGCTTATCGAGGTAAAAATTCAAGGAATATAAGATTGTCCAGATTCCCAGGGAAGAGAATGAAAAGGCAGACGTTTTGTACAAACTAGCATCAGCAATAACCACCATCAGGCTAAAAACTATTTCGGTCGCACATCTTCTCAGACCGAGTATAGTTGAGCCAAAAAACTTTAAAATCTCATAAATCCAAACACCGTCAGACGGTTGGATGACTCAGCTAAAAAGATACCTGGAAGAAGGCGTGCTCCCGGAAGATCTTCTAGAAGCCAAACGCATCAGGTACCGGTCAGCAAGATACACATTGATTGGAAGATACATATCGGATACTACAGAAAATCCATGGTGGAGTATGCAGAAACCATACTCGGGGTAAAAGCTTAGCACACAAACTACTCATGCAAGGTTATTATTAGCACTCTTTGTTCTAGGATGCACAATGATGTTCAAAAAGTTGCAATGCATGCTAAAGGATAGCCAACGATATCCGACAGCTCCCTAAACAACTTAGAAACCTCACATCCCTATGGCCATTTGTCATGTGGGGCCTGGACTTAATTGACCCAATGCCGGCAGGGACAGAGGGTAGAGCAAAGAATGCGATAGTATCCGTTGATTATTTCACGTAGTGGGTGGAAGTAGAAGCGTTAGTACACATCACAGTGTCAAATTTCGCAAACTTTGTAAAGAAAAACATACTTTATAGATTTGGAGTCCCGAGTACCCTTATTACTGACAACGGCACCCAGTTCGACAATCAAAAATTTAGAGAGCCGTGCAACGAGTACCAAATTGTAAATTATTATGCCACACCTGCCTAACCTAAAACCAATGGGCAAGCTGAAGCAGTAAATAAAATCATCAAGCACACACTCAAAGCAAATTTGGATGCTAAGAAAGGTAGATGGGTTGAAAAGCTCCCTGAAGTATTATGGGAGCATCGAACGACAGCAAGGACTTCTACAGGAGAGACTCTATTTTCTTTGGCATTAGGAACTAAAGTTGTTATCCTGGTAGAAACATCATACATGTCACCTAAGGTTAGGCTATGTGATGAAGACTAGAATGTTGATATGCTGTTACAAAGCTTAGATGAGCTAGAAGAGAAGAGAGAGAAATACCGAGTACAAAATACATCATATCAGCAAAGAGTGGCTCGACACTACAACTTTCATGTTCGGATCAGAAAATTCCAGCTAGAGGACCTGGTGCTCAGAAAAGTATCGTTGAACACAAAGAACAAAGCTTCAGGATCATTGGCCGACAAATGGGAAGGCCCATACAAGATTGAAGGAGTGGCTGGTCATGGAGCATACTGGATCGCCCGACCAGATGAGGGAATTTTACCCCGACCATGCAACACCCAATATTTAAATATTTTTTATCCTTAAAATTTGTTTCCTTTTTTATTCAAGACAATTTTAATAGTCAGGATATTTTTAGCTTGAAATTGATCATATTGTTTTGCAGTTATAAATAAAAGCCCGATATGAGATTTCAGAAATTTGAGTAAGAACATGATAATAAGAACATGTGAAAGAAACATGTTAATAAGAACATGAAATTGATAGAGTGCTCGGGACCATTAATTTGGTAAATTTCCCAAAAGGGTGGAAAAGCTCGAAGAAGCATGCCAGTTGAGCAAGGTCAGTCGATCTTAGCCAAAAGGCAAACCCGATGCACCAGATTCTGGAGAATGGATCGGGGCACCATCAGAAAAAATCCCGATGAGATACACAACTGTGTTAAGCAATTAAAAACTTAACGATTCGGTAAATCCCTGCGCAGACAAACTAGGAGACGTCCTCAGTGATCTGCGTAAGGACTCGAACATATGGTCATAGTGAGCCTTGATGTAATGTTCGGGTAGCAACCGAGTATGAAGCACAAGCGTAAATCTACTTACCTATTTTGAGATGACTCAGTTAACAATATTAGCCAAATTAATAAGATACTTGATGTTAGAAATTGTTCGAGTAACGAAACTAAGTTGAATAAGATACTCAGTGAAGTTATTCGGACAATAAGGTTAGCCATTTTAATAAGATACTTGGCGTTAGAAATTGTTCGAGTAACGAAACTAAGTTGAATAAGATATCCGGTGAAGTTATTTGGGCAATAGAGTTAGTCGGTTTAACAAAATACTTGGCATGCCGAATAAAGCAGTTGGCAAATATATAAAACTTCATTGATCAAAATTTTTAAAAAACAAAAAATTTACAAGAAATGACTTAAGGCTGGGATGAGGATTTGGAACTCTTGCCGATACTCGGGTCAGACACCATCTCATACTCATGGAGGAGACTTTCATTTGAAGGTCAAGCAATTGTGTCGACAAAGTCATCCATCCACTCACTATAATCTGTTCCAGGGACTGGACAAACATCAGGTGTCGAACCATCCACACTAGATTCCTGGCTGCTATAGAAGGTTGAGAAAGAATGCTCTGATGGGACCTTCAAATGCATAGGATGGGGCTCTTTACCTCGGCTGCGACAGTGAGCTCCTCATTCCTTCATTTGAGTCCGAAAAGACTCCAGGGACCGGTCCACATGGTTTTTGATCGACAGCACCCAGTTGGTTCAAGCTTTATCAGTTGCCCGATTCTTGACCTTAAAGAATTCACCAGCTGAAACTAATCCCCGTTGAAATTCCCTAAAGAGAAGAGCGTCATAAGCTGGAGACCTTTTGAAACGATCAACCCCCTGGCCTTGAGTTCCAGCCTAGCCTCTTTTGAAAGGGATTTGACCATCAAGGCTTGGCGCTCCAAATCTTTAATTTTCTGCTCATAAGATGACATGACCTGTTCAGCCTTCTGTTCAACCCTGAGCATCGGCTCTTGAGCAGCAGATAATAAATTTTGGAAGGACACAGCCTTCTCTTCTGCCACGGAAGCTCTCTCATCGGCCTCTATTTTCTTAACCAAGCAATGATCCGTGAATTCTTGGGCAGAATCCACCTCTTTTTGATAAGCAGCCTCAACCTGAGCACGGCTATCCTCACTCTCCTTTAGCTGAGCTTCAAGACGCCTTATCCGATCAGCGTGATGTTGTTGCATCTGAACTAACTCATCAAACTCAGCCACCACCTATAAGGAAGATTGAGTTAAAAAGCTAACATGCAATAAAATAACGATCAGGGTAGAAGACTTACGTAGGACGCATTGTTAAAAATATTTTGAAAATGGTCTGTTGGAGAACCATCCCTAAAGCGGCTCCAATAATCATCCCCAATGAAAGCCCGACCGGAGGATATCGTCTTAGCATATCATGGGGAGTGGGATAAGAAGGGTCTCTCGAGGATTCCGTCCTTACGTCTTAAACCTCATGAGGTAAGGAATCCCGGTTCAGATTTGAAGTTTTCAATTTTCCCTCAGATGCTTCAACTTGAACGCTTGGGGAAACTTTAACATCGTATCATTATCACTCGACTCAATAAATGATACCACCTGAGGGACTTTATGAGGACGAGCGGGAGAGTCAGCCATCTTCCTTTTCTCAGCCAGAGTACGATGGAAGCTGAGGTCAGCTGTAGGATCTTCCTGATCATCAACATCTTGGAAGGATCTGAAAAGACCAGGATCAAGATTTACTGGTTCATCTGAAGGGTTTTCTAATTCTATCTCCATCCTCGACAGCAAACTGCTTGGCAGGAACCTCATCAATCGGGGAGTTTAGCTCACCAGACACCTCACCACTAAGATGACCTCCTTGCTCGCTTTCGTCCTCAGGAAACCTCTGGGCATTGCCACTCCATCAGGGCTCGCCTTGTTTTGGCAAGAAGCTTCTTTTTGGCTCGCTTGAATGATCGATTTCACCTGGCGAGCTTGGACGTCGTAGATGATGTCCGAGTCGTACACTACACAAATTAGAGAAGAAAAACCAAGTCAGAAATAATAACGTAGGAGCAAAATAGATATGAGAAAATTTCTACTTACATCGCCTACGATAATCTGAAATCTGATAAATAAGCCAAGGTCAATCATTTTCTTATCATTAAAAAGATAGGACATGCTCATCTTTTCCAAGGTACGCACAGCCGCCCGAGCGAGCCTAGTCAACTCCGAGTTAGTGAAAATAAGTTTCTTCTTATTCCAGACGTCAGGAGAACAGAAAAACAGGGAACCCTTAGCACCTCCTGATTTTCCCCAGTTGAGAGATTGACCTCAAGTCCCAAGTTTCCCCCGGTAAAGAACCAGCTATTCTTCTGATGCTTGTTCGAAGAAGGGAATCCTCACACAAAGCCTCTCTTCTTGGCATCAGAAGAAATGTCAACTTCCCGGTTCACTTTCATCCCCTCAGGGACCCAGCAATCTGGCAAGTTGGACATAAGAAAATAAGTTTCAGTCCCTACCAGATTGCTTTAGTGTGAAAAAATGTTTGATCTCGCGGGGTGAGGGTGGCGACAAGTTCATCTGACTCCACATGTGCCACATACATTAGTATTCTATAGCTGTTCGGGGCAAGTTGGGCCGGTGCAATCCCTGCATCGGCAATGAACCAAGCGATTAATGGCTGGAGAGGAAAAGTTACACCACAGTAGAGCATGGACCCATAAATCGCCACCATGCCAGGAGGTGGGTTCCATGCGGCTCTATCACCAGCAGGAATCATCACAACTGAGTCATCTAGGTTAAATCGAGTATGATACTTCTCGATTTTAGCTTCCCCAACAACATTTGTCTCGGCATCATATCCACTCGGACGATCAAGAGAAAAAGGGATACGAGATGCATTATGTTCCTTCTCAATTATTTACCTCATGATTTGAAAACTGTCTGAGCCATGTTTGTGAACTACACATTTACTCTGATGTTTTCCCATCCTTGATAGCAAAGGAACCCTACGATGATCAGAAACATAAGATTCAGAACTAGAAGAAGATTCAGAGCTAGAACTAAAGTGAGCGTAAAGATGAAGCCCAGAAACATCAACATCCAAAAAGGAGGCTCTTCAGAAGGAATTTCCCCCAATAATCTACGAACACAGGAAACCAATTGAAGGTCTCCGCGTTCAAATGCTTCAAAAGCTATAACAAAAAGGTGATGACGGGAAGCTGGATCCACCGAAACTAACCTTTAAAGTAAATGTAAAGAAACCTGGAAAAGCTTCAATAGAGAGTTGAGATGAAATCTCTGCATAAGAAAATCTGGGTTGAATATTTACTTCTGCAAAAAATGAACCAGAATAGTTCCATTTCGGCTTTTTTAAGTTATTGAAAAACGAAAATGCGAAACCCTAGAATCTCAAAAAAAGGGAAAAATCAGGATTCGATGACGTAAGCGGCGTATCGGGCAACCCATAAGTCGCTTCTCATAAATGCTACTAGGGGGATGAAACGGTTGGAAGACACATGTCAAGAAAAGAACTGACCACCAGTCAGAATTCCAGAACGTCGCAATCACTGAGATTTCGTGTGAAGGGGAAAATTACATTTGCGTGGTAGCCATTAAGACACGTCATTACTACAAGGCGCTGTTTACATATTATTATTCTGGTATTAATGAGGCATAAAAGATTAAAGGGTCATTAAAATACTTTTACCAAGAACTAATTCCTACTCGGCAAAAATATTTTAAGGGAGTATTGTTATATGTATATTTTTATCAAATATACACGTCACTGACAAGGTGGATAGTCCCTTAAAATTGCTAGGTAGATATCCGAATAGACATCTTGAAAGTACCCTTCAAGACATCGCAAAGGAATAGGAGCCCGAGTAAGTGAGAATACAAGTATTCGGCAAAGTCATGACCTGCTCGAGACCAAGTGACATCATGTTTTACTCAGGACAAATACGAGAAACCCGAATAAAGAAATCCAGTACATGATTTGCACGTGGGTTAACCAAGAGTTATGCTCAAATACGCAAGACATCCATGTCAAGAAGAATTTCTAGAAGAATAAATACCAAACATGAAACAGGTTCCAAATCAGGCAACAACTCTACTTCGAGAAGACTGCACGTTTATAAGAAAATAAGTCCTAAACGGACTATATCACCAGAGTCTCATTCGATCTTCATACAATCTCTGCAATAGGAAAGAACTTAAAGACGACTCCAACAAGCAACCAATTGTAATTAAATACAAATTCTGTCGTTACTTGTACAACAAGGATTAGGGTTCTATGCATATATAAATAGACTCATAATCTCATTATTATAGGGGATATAGAACAAAAAGTGCATAAAAAATCACTAGCAAAGAGAGAAAAGAGATCGAGTGGTGTAATTCTTTATTCAATAGTGGATTTGGCTCGGTTGTTTATTCAACCACCCGTTGACGTTTTTCCGATCACCAGAGTTTTACCACGTAAACTTGTATCTTGTTCCCTTCAAATTACATTCTTTTTCTCTTTCTCTTTGACAGGTCACAACTGAATCCAATCTTGTTGACTTTCTCATCCATCGAGAAATCGACATCAACAAATGAATCTTTTAAAAATAGCATTATTATTCTTATGAAATCAATTTAAATCATTTATATACCTTGTTTCAACATAAAAATAATATTCTATTTAGATATTGATTTGATTTATAAAATCTTTTAAAATATTTTTATTCTTCTTATGGAAAGTTTTTTTAAATTTAAGTATACTACTTTTTAAAAAAATATATGTAGGGAACTCGAATCTGTAACCTCGTGGTACAGGTGTGAGGGGTTTACCACTGGACCAACCTCATCTCATCAATTAAAATATTTTATTTAAATATTGATTTAATATATTAATATATGTGTGTGTTTACATATATATATATATATGTATGTGTGTGTGTATAATTAATGAAAATAATGAAGTAGGGTTCTAAAACATGTCTACTTTAGTCATTGTGATCATTCTCATCAATTGTACAATAAAATTACACTATATATATATATAATAGGGGCGGATCCACGTGGAGAGCAGGTGGGATTCCTGTCCCCTCAATTTAAAAGAAAATTGATTATATTTATATATATTACAAATAATTCAATGCAAACATATAATGATTGTTAGCACAGTCAGTATTATGATTTTAATTTGCCCATGGCAATCACACGTTCAATTCTCAATAAGAGCAAAACAATTATCCTTTTTAATATCTATTTTTATTTTACACTATTTTTCAATTCGTTTCTCAAATTTTCGTCCTACAACCAAATAATCAATTTTCTTTTTCCCGTCATTATTAAATTTCTAACTACCTTTAATTTATGGTTTACTTAATTCAATTTTTTAAATAGTAAATTATCTATTTTTTTCTTATTTATAATATTTTTAGTTTAACATACCTAACGCATCCGATCAATAAACCCGAAAATCTTAAATTTTAATTTATTATATTAAAACATTTCACCTATTATTATGATTCATTTTATTTTATTATTTATATTTTTCATTATTTTCATTATTTTAATTTATTTTGAATCTATAATTAGAAGAATAAAGAATTCAAAAACATTTATAGTAATATTTATTAATCAATTGTTTTGTATAAATTTAGAGTGAATTCGCTATAAACACAAAACAATTTTTATATTATAAAACTATAGTTTAATTTTTGTAAGAATAAATATTATAATTTTTCGTTGTTAATGTTTTTTTCTTGTTATTATTTATTTTGTTTTAGTTCTTTTCGATGTAAGATTATTTAGTTCATCTTAAATAAGTGTTATATTCTTTTTTAAAAAAATCAATATACTATCATTTTTTTTATATTAAAAAACTCATTTTAATATGATTTAAAAATCTTAATTATTATTTTTTATATAATTATTATTTTGTTCAAGTGTTCTACCTTGTTAAAAGCTATGAGTCCGCCATTATATATATATATATATATATATATAGTTTGGGAGTTATACGATAGTTTTAAAGTATAATTAATCAAATTTCTACTAATTAACTTCACAACTAGATTATTCTTTCAATACAACTAATAATGATTATTCTAAAAGTTACAAACATATCAAACTGCCCTAAATAAATAAATAGATATAATATTTTTTTTAGTAGAGAAAATTATGAATGAATCCTTCAACAATTGTAGATCAATGCCAACGTTTTTCAACTTCATTCTACATTACCACCAACACCTGGAGCTAGAAAAACGGGTTCACGGGTCAGGATGGACTCAACCCGACACAACATGGACCTGTATATCATCAAGAGTGACGATATTTACACCCCTCAAAACCTGTATGTACACCCCAATTTAGTATATTTTTAAAAATCCAGTATTACCCTTGAGAAAAATTACTTAAATGACTAAATAGTTTGTAAGTACACACCAATAACTATTAATTGGTTTTATATCAATCCTTTGCAAAATTAAAAAAAAAAAAGTTTCTTATTAATTGTTTGATATGATAATAAAAAACTTTCTATTTTATCAAACCCTAACTTCTATTTTAAATACTAATTTCAATTTCTTTTCAGGAATACAAATTGATTGAATTGACTAATAATTTACTACTATAATTGAGTGAAGCAAAAAACAATAAAAATAATAAAATTTCTATTGTAAAAAAAAACAATAAACTTTCTTAGGAACAGATGAATTGAGATACACCGTTGTGTGTTGAGAGTTAGTAGTTTTTAAATTCGATGGAATTGGAGAATTTTGAGTTTAAAAAAATAAAGAATTAAAAAAAGGTTTTAATGTAATGATACTAATTTTTTTTCAAACACTTTTTTTCGTGACATCAAATGTTTTTGTAAGAGTTAGAAAAAAAAATTAAAGAGAATTTATAAAATAATAAAATTGTAAATAAATCTGATTAGATAATAAAATAGTAGGGTGTGCTAACAAAAATATAATATAATAACATTAAAGAATAGGTATTTTTGGCATTAAGTGGGGTTTATTTACGAAATATAAATTTTAAAATACTTTAGAGGTGTACATTCAGTTTTTGAGGAGTGTCAATATCACCACTTTATCATCAACTCAACACGATCCAATTAATTAAATGGATCAATCTCTTAAAACCTGACACGACACGATTAGTACACAATTAGTTAAATAAGTTATATTGGTTGACTTGTGACACGTTTAATAAAGAGATCTGGTCAGATTTAATTCAGTTCATTTTCAAGCTAATTTTCTCGAGAAAATAGAAACACATTTTCGCATAATGAACTTAGCAATCTTTTTTGTCACTCCACTAGAAAAGTCATAGTGTTTTGATTTCAACAAACTGTACATTTGGAAGAAATCAAGAATTTATCGTCGATTTGAAGAATCGAAATGGTTGGATTAATTTTGTGGGTATTGGGGTTGTGGGTTGGCTGCTCTTGTAATGGTAGCTCTCAAACAACTAAGGGATCGTTTGTTTTTTCCACTTAAAACTTAATGTGTCTGAATCATAATTATTAAGTTGTTTTGTTTATTTTTTTTAAATGGTCAAACAACTTAAAAATCCTAAAAAACAACTTAAAATAAAAAGTAAAAAATCCTGACTTTTAACTTAATTGTAAATCACTTAATTGCATTAAATGCAATATAAAATCTTTTCTTCCGATATTATCCCTCATATATGACATATTTCCAATTTCATCAAAATTACATATGGTATAGAAATCTTTATTTTAATATACTGCTTATTTTAATTAGCTTTAAAAATAAATAAAAAAACCCTAATCAATGTACATATTGGTGTTTAATATCGATATTTTATTATAATATTATGGTGATATATATATATATATATATATATATATATATATATATATATATATATATTATAGTGTTTTGTGCGAGTTTTCCTGATGATCTTTTTATTTTTTTAAAAAAAAAACAATTTCTTTTCTTAGAAAAATGAAGTTTGTTTGTAATCAAAGATGAAGATCATGATCATATGTGTTCATATATAATTATTATTTTTGGATTGTTTTTATTCTATATTATATGTATAACTGTTTAACATAGGTATAAATGTAAAATTACTTATATTCAGATAATATTACTTTAAAAAAATAAACGTGCTAACAATACATTCAGATGTGAGAAAAAAAAACATGTCATTCAGGTTCAGATGTCAGTCACTATTCAGTCATTAGAAAAATTCAGGACTGTTTAGTTTTCAGATAAAAAAACAAACGACCCCTAAGCTTTGATTAATCTTAGAGTTGAGAGAGAAGGAGAGAAGAGAATGTAGTGTGGTGCGAGTTGTATGATTAGGTTTTAGAATTGAGGAAGGTGGGGAGAAGAATGGAGTGTGGTGTGAGTTGTGTGATTAGGTTTAAAATTTTAGGGTTTCAATATTATATTATATATCCTATGTAAAATTTCAGTTATACTGCTAAATAATTTAAAATTATAAATTTATCCTCTAATAAACGGGTCACCCGTCAACCCGTTTAACTAAACTCAACACAACTCGTTTATTTAAATGTGCCAAACAAGTTGACCTGATTATCAATCTAAACCTTTTTATTTGTCTCGAGTTCGTATTATGTTCGCGGGTTGTGACCCTTATTGTTGTTTCTACTGACCTTAACCATTCAACGTTGTGCGTTTATTGACACCTCTCAAGCCAGAAACGTCCTCTGTTCTCAACAAAGTGAACCATACCACTATCGTGATCGTCAAATCTCCATAACACCCAGGGGGCGGAGCCCTTAAGGGGCTTGGGTGGGTTGTAGCCCAGCCAAGTTTTTTGAAAAAAATTTCTAAGTTTTACTTAATTTAAAAATAATAATAGCTATAGCCCAAATCAAATAATTGCAGATAGTTCAACTAAAACCCAACCTTCAATTTTAAACTAAAGGCCCAATAACCTTAACCCAACTAGCCTAAACAATTTGTTTTAAAATAATGTATTTTTTTTCACTTCCCAGTTTCCCATATCCCTTTCTCCATCAACCATTCTTCAATCACTTTCCTCTTTTTCTTTATTCCTTTCACAGTTTCACTTTCTCAAATCTCAGATTCCAAACCGACAAGGCGACAACCATAACTTGTTTTTTTTGTCTTGAATCTCTCCAGTGACTCAAGTCACGAGTAAAAACTGAAAAGGTAATTTCCTTTACTTTAATATTTTCTATTTATTTACTTTATTACTTATAAATTATAATGAATCTATTTTCGGTTTTATATTTTCTTATTAATATTTAATAAACTCTTGTATTTCATGATTAAGATTTTAGGTTTTATAATTTTTTGTGAACACCGAACAAGTTATTGTTTTGGGGATTTGCTTTCTAGACAATTTAGGGAGTTTACGGCTAGAGAAAGTTGTGATTTTTTATTTTATATTGAATTTATTAATTAATAGTAATGGTAATTATTTTGAATTTTAATTTTGTGAATTGTGATGGTATATTGGTATGTTAAAGCTTAAGCTTATTGATTGTGAATTTGTGATGATTTTTAATTGAACTTGCAGTAAAAAATTAATAATAAATTGTGAAGATTATTCTTTGTTTCTAAATGTTTATTTATGTCATTTTGTTTATCGTAGGTTATAATGTCAAATCTTCATCATATTTCTAAATCAAGTAAACAACAAACTATAAAGTTTTTTTTAATAGAAGTGGGAACCAGTCAACAAGCGATGCTCCTACTAGTAGTAGAGGTTTTGATGGGTCACAATCTTTTAAATGTCAAAGGATTGAATCTAAAAAAGTTGATGCTTCTTTTGAACGAGATCCGGGATTACGAAAACCAATTTGGATGTATGATATTAATCAACAAGATGAGGTTCGAAGAGCATACATAGACATGGGACCATTCCAACCAAAGTTAGAATCCTATAAGCCCACACATGATGGAAACCAAAATCGACGGTTTCAATATTCATGGTTTACTAGATTCCCATGGATAGAGTATTCTATTGCAAAAGATAAAGTGTTTTGTTTCCCTTGCTTCCTTTTTGATAGTAACCCTTCGAGGTTCCCTATGTTTACCGTTAATGGGTTTAGTAGTTGGAAAAGGGTTAACTGTGGAGACCAATGTGTTTTTGTTCACCATGAAGGGAAAAAAGAATCGTATTCATTACATGGTGCTAATATGATGAAATGGGAAAACTTGAAAGATCCATCTCGACATATTGACAATGTGATGAAAGTTAGAAGTTCACAACAAGTCTTAGAGAACCGTTTACGACTCCAAACTTCAATAGAGGCCATTAAATGGCTTGCAAAGCAAGCTGTGCATTTCGAGGTCATGATGAATCAAATGCCTCCTCTAATCGTGGAAATTTCCTTGAAATGATTAAATTTTTGGCAATAATGAATGAAGACATTTCAAAAGTTTGTTTAAACAATGCTCTAGGAAATTCCAAGTATACATCTCCTGATATTCTAAAGGAGATACTAAAAATTCTTGCTAATGAAGTGAGAAAAAAAATTCGAGAAAAAATTGAAAGTTCTAAGTTTTGTATTCTTGTTGATGAAGCACTTGATGAATCTAATCAAGAGCGAATGGCTGACATTCTAAGGTTTGTTGATTGCAATTGAATCATTCGAGAACGTTTCTTTGAAGTTGTTGGAGTTGATGATACTACAGCTTTAACTCTTAAGAAAAAATTAAATGTTGTTCTTACTCAATAAGGTCTCCAGATTGCAAATATGAGAGATCAAGGGTACGATGGTGCTAGTAATATGTGTGGTTCTTGGAATGGATTGCAAGCATTATTTCTCAATGATTGTCCATATGCTTATTATGTACATTGTTTTGCACATCGATTACAATTAGCATTGGTTGGGCTTCCAAAGATGTGCATGATGTGTGGCTTTTTTTCTCAAAGTTGAGCTCAATAATCAATCTTGTTGGTGCTTCACCAAAGCGTCATTCTGAATTAAAAATTGCTCAAAAAACAGAAATTAAAGAGACGTTAAATTCTGGAGAACTTGAGACCGGTACAGGGGCTAATCAAATCCGTACCTTGACACAACCTGAGGCAACAAGATGGAGCTCTCATTATTCTTCAGTCAATAGGTTAATTGATATGTTTGGTGCAACATGTACGGTTCTTTAAAACACAATGAATAATGGGCTTAACAACAGTATAAGAGGAGAAGCAAAAGGGGTATTGCAAGCAATGAGAACTTTTGAATTTGTGTTCATTTTGCAATTGATGAATGAAGTCCTGGGAATCACTCATATGTTATGTCAAGCATTGCAATCAAAGTCTCAAGACATCTTAAATGCCATGCATTTAATAAGAAGTACAAAAATACTTCTTCAAGAATTAAGGCAAGATGGTTGGGACAAATTTTTATGCACTGTATTATCATTTTGTGGAGACCATGAAATTGGCATGCCTGATATGAGTGCTCGTTACAGAGAGGGTACATGTCGTTCATGTCAACAACAAAATAATATTACAATTGAGCATTATTACCATTTTAATATATTCAATGTTGTGATTGATTTTCAGTTGATGGAGTTAGATAATAGATTTCCAGATCAAACAATGGAACTTCTTGCTCTCAGTTCTACTTTGGATCCTACTAATCATTTTGAATCATTTAACATTGATGATATATGTACTCTTGCTAAGAAGTTTTATCCCGGTGATTTCACTGAAAGGGAGCTTTCTAATTTGAAGAGACAATTGCAATATTTTAAGAATGATGTGCTAGTTCATCCAAAATTTCAGAATATGTCTTCACTTTCTGAATTATGTCGAGGGGTCGTAGAAACAAGAAAGACACAATTGTTTTTCTTTATTGATAGACTGATTCGTTTAGTTTTGACTCTTCCTGTTTCCACAGCTAGTACCGAACGTGCATTTTCAGCTATGAAACTTGTCAAAACATCACTTCGCAACAAGATGGATGATGACTTTCTTGCGAATTGTTTGGTCATCTACATTGAGAGAGAACTTGCTGATACTATTGATTCTGAATCAATAATTGATATATTTTATGCTTTAAAACCTCGTAGTGCACCACTTCAATAGTATCTTGTTGTATATGTAATGCATATTTTTACATTTGGTTTTGTGTTTTTGTGTTTTTCTTACATATGGTGTATTAGAGGATAAGGTTTATTATGTCCCGTCTAACTAGATATATCATTGATGTTTTTTTATGAAATTTCTCATGTATCATTTTTATTTGATTATTATAAAGAAAAATTTTATTTAGTAGTTAGTTCAAAATTTAATGACTTTTAATAAGAAAATAAAATTTAGATTAGCCTACCCCTTTTTTTTTTCTAGCTACTCCCCTGATAACACCTAATAACCAACAAAACCTATAACTCGTTTCCTGCCATTGTCGTGAAGATTTATTTGACGTGAATACCACCATCGACTTCCTTAGCCGATAATATATATCACGTGTGGAGGAGATATAAAATCTTCTCCATGACTCCATGAGTGGATTTTTTTATCAAGATGAAGAGGAAATTTTGCCATCTTGGAGTAGACTTGTCGAATATCTTCATTGGAAAAGGTTTTATTATTTCATTTAGCTTTATAAATTGGTTTATAATATTTTGATATTCTAGTGAAAATTAAATCCAATTACCGTTAACTTTAACAGCATATCTCACTAATGCAAGGTAGAGGAGATTTTTGATATATGTTGCAAACCTTTCCCGTACCTCTTGGTGTTCGTTTGATTGAGTTTTCTACTACTTTAAAATGTCTACAAATGTCTATTTGAGTTTTTTAGAGTTGTTTGGTTGAGCTTTTGAGATTGTCTATTTTAAATTGATAAGAGATTAGTAAAGTTTAAACCTCTACGGTACAAAATCTCATAGGAAAGTATTTCTTTAGATAGATATTTTTTTTAAGAAAAAAAAAATCTACTAATCAAATAATTCTAATTAAAAAAAGAAAAAACTCTATTTCTACTTGATTTAATATAAATAAAGGTTTTTTAAATGTCCAACTAAACAAACTATTACATACATATTAGGTCAAATCTTAGGGAAGATAGTGTGCACGTTAGATACTCATAAATAAATTGTGCTTCACGCTTGTAAATATGTAGCTCTAAGCTAGCCGCGTGTTCCTTTCCCAGTGGTTGAGACATTGATAGATGACCACTAATTAACATAATTCAATTAATTAAATGATTTATTAAATTAAAAGATTCTTATATGTAATGATGACAAGAGCACTTTGATTGTCCAATGACTTATCTTTCCTCACTCTTTGGGCACTAAAGTTTGTAGGAATATGATTCTGTCCGCACTATATATATATATATAATCAAATAGTACGTATCGGTGAAATTATATAATGACATTAAACGTGAGTTACTCATTTTACATATTTTGATTTGATATATATGTATTTATTAAAACTCTTTTATAAATGAATGACTCACATTCAATATTCTTATATAATTTTATCAGTACGTACGGTTAGGAAAAAGACTATATATATAAAGAGAGAGTAATACTAGACGTTTCAAAAAAAAATTCTTTCTAAATTTTAACCCAAATGATTTGATATATGAGATGTCAACATCACTTCAATCAATACATGATCTCATATTTTATAAGATGTTGACACTTCACATGTCACATCATTTAGAATAAGAATTTTTTTTTAAAAAAGTCATATATATAAAGTTAGGTTTCTTTAAATAAGTGAAATAAAATGATCATATTCATGATATGTCCCTATTATATGTAGGGGTCTCATAGTCTCATGCACTCAACTGTTATACTATGCCGGTGGTTCTATGAAGGCAAGAATTAGTCAAGTTTGTTAACAGTAAGTTAGTGGAACATGTTAGTCGATTAATGGGTTAGTGTCAGTTGTTGATTAAGTGTCGGTTATTTAATTAATATGTTAGTGTGTGCCAGTTGTTTGTAAAGTGCTTCATGCACCACTTGTATTGTTTCCTGTTTTTAGTTAAGTCTTGTGTAATGGTAGCCTATAAAAGGCTCATCTTGAATGTGGAAATTGTAAGAAATGTCACATTTTTTTTTTGTGAGTTGCAGTGATGTCACCGTTATAATAAGTTAAGTTTAAAAGGCACCTATTATGGTGAACTACCGAAATTGCCCTTAAATTGTCGATTCTTTATTCTTTAAAAGTTATCGTCCAAAAAAGTTGTCTGAAAATCAATCAACTACTCTGGGTATCTCTTCAAAAAATGAGCTTCATTCCAGATATTGCACAAGAAGGTAAATTAATATTTCTGATCTTCATTTCCATTTTTTCTTGTATTTCTGTATGGTATAACACTGTATGAACATTTATGAACATGTTGTCTTAATTTTTTTTTGTTTATGTCTGGGAATTGTAAACTTTTAAAAAATAATGAATGAACATGTATGCATATTTTTTTGTATATATATTTGGCCGAGTTGATTTGAAGTGGTGCAAACAAGTTTAAAATCTTGGGTATAAAAGTTGGAAAGCATTTAAAACAAACTCGAAACATTTGAAAAAAAAAATCGATCAAATTATAAAAAAGCTCAATCCATAAAATAAATGGTCGATCCAAAAAAATAGATACTCAATACGTCACAAAAAAAGCTCGATCACTCACAAAAAAAGCGTGATCCCTAAAAAAAAAACTCGATCCCTCATAAAAAAAAACTCGATCCCTAAAAAAAAAGCTCGATCCCTCACATAAAAAGCTCGATCCCTTACAAAAAAACTCGATTCCTCACCAAAAAACTCGATTCCTCACAAAAAAAAAACTGAATCCCTAAAATAAAAAGCTCGAGCCATATTTGAAAAAAGCTCGAGCCATATGAAAAAAAAAGCTCGAGCCATATTAAAAAAAACTCGATGTTGTACAAATAGAGCTTGGTCCTGAACAAAAAAAACTCGATCCGGTTAAAAAAAATTCGATCATGTACAAAAACGGGTCGGTCATGTACAAAAACGGTTCGATCATGTACAAAAAAAGCTCGATTAGTAAAAAAAAGCTCGATCGCTTACACTGTTGATTTTTGTTTAATCCTTTATAATTGTAAATTTAATATTAAATATTTATTTCTTAATAATGGTTTTTGATGATGATTTTGACAGGACAATGGATAGGGTGAGAATAGTCATATCTTACAACGGTCGATGGGAGCAATTACCCGACAAAAATCAGAGGTATTTAGGTTCTGATAACCAAGGTTTGTATGTGTCAAAGAATTTGAGTTACGACGAACTGGTGTCGATCATGCAAACCATTGTGAAGTTTGATAAGAACAAATACAGTGCTGATCTACAGTCTCTATTAATTGTTCATGGGACTACATGTCGTACATTTATAAGAAACAATGATGATGTTCAGTTTATGCTAGGAGAAGATAGGGTGATCCCCCAAGTATGTGTTAGTCTAATTGAGAGGCCAGCAGGAGGTGTCATTGGTGAAGATATCCCTCATCGTGATAACACCCAACAATTTCGATCGTCAGGCGGAAGCAATCAGTTGTTCACAGAAAGAAGTGGGATTGATGGTCGGAAAAACATATGTGCTGTTTCACCGGAAGTAGCTGCTCATGATAATATATTGGGACCTTAATTCAACGATGTATTTGGTTGTCAAATTGAGATGAATGGTAGGCTGTACAACCACCAATATAATGAGATCTACAATGACATCAACAATCAGCAGAATACAGCATTGAATGTTGGGGTGAATCATGAGGTGGATACTGAGGGCAATTTCAATTCTGTAGAAAATGTAGAGGACAATGAGGATAATGAAGAACATTTCCAAACGGAAAGACGTGTAAGACATGTATACAGATTTAAATTCAATGCACCAGATATAGCTGGGACCTCCGAGGTCCGGGCTAATGTAACTCCAGATGATTATGATAATGCCACAACATGGGTTATTCCAGGAGCAGAATCATACTCGTTTGGTATAGGTGGAAGCAGGAACTTGGTTGAAGATGAACCTACAAGCATGATATATAAAGGGCAATTTTTTCCAACGAAAAAGGATTTAATGAGACTAGTATGCCATTTTGCAATACGGCAGAACTTCGAGTGGAAGGTGAAAATGTCAAATAAGACAACATTACATCTAGTTTGTTTGATGGGAAATTGTACGTGGAAGTTAAGAGCGGTGAGGAGAGATGAAGACACATACTTTCAAGTAAGAAGTTTTGTCAACGAACACACTTGTCCATTAGAGGAAATTCACCGCCGGCATCGACAAGCTAGTGCAGTCATAATTGGAGAAGTTATTGCACCTAGACTTCAACAACAATATGGTCGACTAATGCGTCTGAAGAACATAATCGCCGACATAAAATCAATGTATGGAATCCAAATCATGTACAGTAAGGCACACACCGCCCTCGATTATGCGTTGTCACTGACATATGGAACGCATGAGGAAACCTTCCAACTGCTTCCATCATTTGGTTACGTTTTGGAACAAAAAAATCCCGATACAATCACTGACTTACAGTGCGATGAAGATGGTAAATTTCTGTACTTTTTCATTTTGATTGGTGCCTCACTTAGAGGATTCCGAATGTGTATGAGTCCAGTCATTGCCGTTGATGGTACCCATTTGAAGGGACGATTCTGGGGTACAATGTTTGTTGCAACAGCACAAGATGGGAACGAACAGGTGTATCCAATTGCTTTTGGGTACGGCGACTCAGAAAACAACCTTTCATGGGAATGGTTTTTGGATTGCTTGAAGGGTGTCCTAGGTCATATTGATGAGCTAGTTTTCATTTCCGATAGGCATGCATGCACTGAAGCAGGGATTTCTAAAGTGTTCCCTTATGCCACTCATACCATATGTTGTTGGCACTTTACTGAAAATATTAAGAAGCGATTTCATAGAAAGGATGTTGCCGCAATAATGGATAAAGCAGCCAGCGCATACACCGAGTTTGAATATTACCGGTATATGGAAGAGTTAAGAAACTTACACCAGAATGTATATGATTATGTAATTGATGTCGGTCCACACAAGTGGTCCCGTGTACACTGCCCGGAAAGAAGGTACAGGGTGATGACAACAAATGATGTAGAATGCATAAACTCATGCCTAAAATTTGCACTCCAACTACCTATCTATGTTGACGCTGGCTGAGTTCATTAGGAATATGCTACAACGGTGGTTTCACGATTGCTATAGAGCTGTACAAATCATGCGTCATCAGTTGACCGGTGCAGCACATCTTGTGCTCTTAAAACGTGTGGAGAAGTGTGGTTTTTTAACCGTAAATCAAGTAGACTGAAATATTTTCTCGATCAAGAGGTCTGGAAAACAGTGGACTGATGACTTAGCCAGAAAAACTTGTACTTGCAACAAATTCCAAATGGATCGTTTTCCATGCTCTCACGCTCTTGCGGCGGCACGGTACATTACTTTCAAGTTTTACTGTGAGGTGATTATTACTGAAACATGTAGGTGATTGATGTGCTATGTTTTTTACAGGGAGCAAAACTTGGACTTGACAACTTTGTGTTCGGACTACTACAAGAGACAGACATTTATTGACGCGTACTCGGTTCATATTATACCGGTGGGAGATCCTTCCACTTGGGTTGTGCCATCTGACATTGCTCAGAGGGTGATTTTGAATCCAAACTCCAAGAGACAAGCAGGATGCCGGAGGGTGGGTCACCATGTCTCGTCTTCGGAGAGGACAACTACACAATCTTGTAGAATATGTGGATAACCAGGGCATAATTCCAGGAGATGTTCTAATCCACCTATGATTAATAAAGGTCCAAGCAGAGGTGTTCCCGATGAATACCGCCGCAAGTGTAGCATATGCCATTCAATTGGACACAACAAACAGATGTGCCCTAACATTGACTCTAATAGGGAATGAATGACAAAGTTTTGATTAAATTGTAAACATTTGGAATTGCATATGATTGTAATAATTTGGAAGTGCAATAATTACTTGTTAATGAATGAATTAATATTAATGAATGAATTAATATTCATGAATTAATTACATGTCTTTGTACATAAAAAATGGTAATATACAACCAATCACTAGGCGGGCCTAGAGTTACTAAAAATCTCCACAACCATTTTCTCCTGAATGATCTCCATGTCGTCCTCTGACCAATCAAAAGGCATTCGACCCGCCAGTAAGTACTCGATAAGTCTCAAAGTATGGGGACCACAGTTACCTCTGCAATTGAACACATAAAACACCGTTACAAATCATTCTTAAAGAATATCTAAGCACGTGAATGAAATTGAATGTCTTACGTTTTTTTTTTGTTGGGGATTGTAAAAGTAGGCACCACGATGATCGCGAAGGGCTTATTTTCCTAAGGGAACGGCCAACGACCACCTCATCATGCAGTGTGGAACCCCGCGTGATTCAACATGGAGGGTAAAAACCACCGTAATGGCCGGACCTGCTGGTGCCTGATATAATAAGGGACTTCCTTTCTCCAGGGGTCAAATATGTCAATCTTCTCGAGAATAAGGTCGACGGTCACCACCATCCAATGTTGGCCCCCAACGTTGCACGGAATCAGGACCTGTAATAGTATGCATACTGTGTTAGGTCAGGTTATACGAACAGTTTATATTTTAAATCATTTCATCGTCTAACACTTACCAAGTCAACATCGTGCCATGGGCGGTTTCCACAAGTGGTTGCTCCACGGACCGTCTGAAGGTCCTCTTCCAACCATCGGGACTGTAACACATTCCACCTTGCAGTGGTCATAGCCCCGTGCAAATCACGAGGCATCATCCTCTCCCATATGTACAACATAAGTGGTTGTACATACAATCATTGACAATATCGTATTAATAATACAAAACCATAAAATGTGATTCGATTCCAAAAATTTATAACTACTTATATAAAATTGTGTATCCAATACGTTGATCCTCTGGTTGTACACAGTGGAGAATCCTCACTGACGCTTGCGAAGAATATGGAGGTATAGGTCCATATGCTGACAGACAATATAACTAATGAATTGTTAACAATACAATATTACTTACAAAAACGTTAATATGAGAATCACGTAAGTACGTACCGTGTCCTCCAAGTCCATGAAGTTGGACTGCATACACATGAACCATCTGGCATCCACTGGTTACAGCACGTCCACATCACGTCTATTTAATGATTGAATTAGCTTAGCTTTACGTAATTTAATAAACATTAAATATACAACCATTTTTATTAGAAGAAGTTAGACTCACAGTTCCCCATTGATGTTCCTCTTGAAGGCTTTGTATGCGGCAAGCTGGCCAGCGTCCACTAGTCTGTGGGGGTCAAAAATGTGTTCCACGGACTCGGGCAGTGTCCTCAACCTCTTTGGCCGGCATGGATCTGTGTAAGGGCTCATCAACTGCCATTCGCGCTTAACTAAACGCTTCTTGTGTGGTAGTCCAGCCTCCGATGAGCTCTGCAGCTCCGTCGATGTGCTGGGCGGTGAAGGGGGCCGCTGAGGCTGAATCGATATGATGGTCGGTGAAGGGGACCGCAGACCCTGGGTCGTCATGCTATCCGGGGGAGGGGAAAGGGACCGCACCGACTCTGCAGATGTCCTTGGTGGGGGAGGGGACCAGGCCGATGCCACAGACGTGCTGGATAGGGGGACCGCACTGACGGCATAGATGTACTGGGTGGGGGAGGGGACCGCTGTAGATGAATAGATGTGCTGGGAGGTGGGGGGACCACTGAGCCTAGGTGGACCCAGATAGGACAGTTGGGGGTTCTGACCCGACTGCTGTAAGTGAAGCAAGCCTACTGTCGCTGGTATACGACTGTGGTTGCCTCTCCGGACCTACCCCCCCCCCCCCCCCCGGTATACCTATCAGTCGAGTCTCTAGGACTAAAGTCTAGACCAGGAAGTAGGGGGCCATCCTGGTGTGTACGCATGGTCGACCCCTGAAGCCCCTGGATCATATCCAGTAACACTCGGTGTTATTGCTGACGATCCTCATCACTCTTTCGGATCATATCCACCAACTCCAAGTGTTGACGTTGTCGATCCTCCTTACTCTTCCAGAGGGCTTCACGCACATCGTTCAACAGATCTGCCCATGGAGCTTGAAATCATGTCTACATTGTTAGTACAAAACTATCAACACGTGTTAATAAAAAATATTAACTTTGTTTTCAACTTACCTCTCCATCACATCCAACTGCCCCACGGGAATCCCCTATAGATGTACCATGTCCGGGGGTGGTAAACCGAACCCGCATATGCCTATGCCTTTCTCATTGATGGTCTGTCTCATCTCCCTCACTATCACTGGGCCTTAAACCCCCAGCAGCGGGCTCAGATCCCTCACTGTCACTGGTCCTGTCTGTTAAACCCCCACCCTCTGTACCACTTATCCCTCCAAAGGTAGTCTGATCAGGGACCGGAGGCGGCATATCATCCATGTCATCTTCTATATACAGGCTTCACCCATCCCCTCGTTTATCCCGGTATAGTACGGTGTCTGTCTCTCAGCTGGTATAGGCACCAGTTCCTTCCTCGCAAACATCTGAAATATTAGTTAGAACAATGTAATTGTACAAATACTAACTAATAAAAATATTAACAAATTAAATACATACCCTGGCTTGGAAAATCTTTGCCTGCTTCTTCCCTCTCAGTTGTTTGGTCAACTACCACTTTAAAATACGGGGAGTCAGATCAGTAATCCTCCGGGCACCGAACTCTTTGGCCAAATCAGGGATCACCTTGAAAGCAAATACTTGCATCAAAGATAAGTCCGATAACTAACCATAACATTTAGGACAACACCAATAAAGTACAACTTGTAATTCGAAGTTCTTACCAATAGGGCATGAGATAGACCGTATATGTTGTAGGTCTCCACCGTGTGTACGTCAGTGCCCTTTTTCTGCTGGCGTCGCTCAAACCCATTTCGTCACCCGTCGAGCGCATGCTTGAATGAGTAAATGTGGGCACCCCAGGGGAACGCGTCGAACGCATTGAGATCCTCAACCAGCCGAAACTGCCAAACTGGAATCTTGAATCTCTCATCTACCCCCATCAGTATCCAGTTCAGCATATATATGAGGTAGAGCTTGACAGCATCGTACGCCTTTATGAACTCTGCGACGGTGACAACACCCTTAATCTCCTCCAACGACACCTCATCGGCTCCAGAAAAGTACCGCTGATGCATGTCATTCTCCACAGCTACATACTTGGTGGTGTCTGGTACAACTCCAAACCGTAGTCTGTTGATCAGACAAAATTCCACCTTCGAAAACCTCACCGACCGGTTCCCTAACATGAACTGCATCTAATATGTTGGGCCGTTATGATGCAGCTCTCTCAAAAGCAACCGATGGATAATACCACCCGGAATCTTTATCTCCCGATGCAACGTCAAGAAATGCTCGAAACATGACGCCATGAACCGAAGCCGATCTTTATCTGTAAATTCTGCAGGGACACGGTTCAGCGCCTTGTCTATATGGCCAAGGGCATCAAAATGGTTGTGTCGAGTCAATTTGCCCTCGTACCAGTCTCCTTCTGCAGTTTTAAGTGAATCCCTCAACCTATTTCTCATCTGCAATGTAACAGAAATACAACATCATTAAACAGAACAAATTTCGTAACAAAAATTAAAAGTCTTGATCCAATATAAAAACAGCTCAGTCCTAAAAAAAAAACTCGATCCCAGGAGAAAAAAAAACCCGACCCTTTTCAAAAAAAACTCGATCCTATGACAAAAATGCTCTATCTCATAACACAAAAGCTCGGTCCAATTTTAAAAAAAGCTCGACCCTATTGAAAAAAGCTTGATTCCTTTTCAAAAAAGCTCGATCCCTTTCAAAAATGCTCGATCCAATTCAAAAAAAGCTCAACCCTATTGAAAAAAGCTCGATCCCTTTCAAAAAAGCTCGATCCAATTCAAAAAAAGTTGGACCCTATTGAAAAAAACTAGATTCCTTTTCAAAAAAGCTAGATCCCTTTCAAAAAAGCTAGATCCCTTTCAAAAAAGCTCGATCCCTTAAAAAAAAGCTCGATCCAATTCAAAAAAAGTTCGACCCTATGGAAAAAAGCTCGATTCCATTTAAAAAAAGCTCGATCCAATTCAAGAAAAGCTCGAAACATTACAAAATAAGCTCGACTTACCAAAACCTAATTTTCACGAAAATAAAAGCTCGACTCAACAACAAATAAGCTCGATTCTCTTGCAAAAAGTCTCGATAACCCAGATTTTATCTTCCTCAACTGATATTCAACCAAATTACAAACCCTAACCTAAACCACAATCATTCTCAGATCTCTATTTTAACCGGTTTCTACAATTTCTATCAACAAAACTCAATTCTAACATGTAATGCAAGTTAATAACAACAAAAACGATGAAAAAGAAATAATCTCACCTTTCTCAATCGCAACTGTTCTCGTGTAATCTCGTTCCGGTCACTTCACCGTCGATTAGTTTCCTGTCGGTTTGACTGTTGCTTCTCTCTGACTTAGAAAACGATAAATTCCTCACTGTTTTAATATTTCGATGTATTTTCGTCTGAACACGTTAAATGGTATCTTTTAAACATACATTAGTAAAGTGGTGATATTTGCACAACACCCCCCTCAAATAGTACCAATAATTTTTTGACCCCCACCTTGAATTGAATGAAACATATAGAATATTGAAGAAAAATTGTCTTCTTGTATCTCTTTTACCTCTCATCTGTTTTTTCTTATGTATTTCAGGCCTGAAATACTATCTCTTCTCTAAATTCTTCCGTGTATTTTTCAGAATCGGAAAAATATACATTAATTCACTTCTCAAACACGTGGATGTGACTCGGTACCTCAACTTTTGTCTTAATTTATGTTAACTTAAAGTTATTAATAATTAAAAAATACTGTAAGAAATGCATTTTCTCCAAAAGCTTTTGAAAAACAATGAATTATATTTGAATTATAAATCATAATCAACTAAACCCCTTTTATATACACATTACCAAACGACTTAATAAACGTGGCTTGGGCGATGGTACAAAAGAAGATTTGTATATATTTTTATCGTGCTTAAAGTTACGCATCATATTTCCATATATGTTTCTCAATCTTCATTTTGAATACTTTGATACATATCATCACAAGCACATGAAATTAACTATAGCTTTTGATAATATATATATATATATATATCAGAAATTTTCAAGTCAGTGCGTTGGATATGAATCAGTAGATTTCTATACTTTCATCTAAAATGTATGTACTTATCAAAACTTCTCCATAATCAATGGTTCACATGTAACGTACCGATAGGAAAACTAATATATATGAAAATAGTTGAATGAAAGAGGAAGGTGGTTACATTGGCAACTTCTCTTGCTCCATTCACATTAAACAATTCTCAAAATGACTTGAACCATCCAAATGCAATCAACATGTAACAAATAATTAAAGGTATGGAGGAGGAAGAAAGCATAAATTCTTGAGTTTCAATAAGGTTGGAGGAGAGGGTGTACACGTGAGAAAGCAGTACAAAAGTTGGCTTTAATCAAATTTTAATTAAGATTAAGACTTCATTAATTATCATTTGCTTCCCTTGTACTTTGCTTTCTCTTCATATATAAACTAGAGTGGACTATCCACACAGAGTGCAGCAATTTGTTCTCTCTGCTATCTCTTCATTTTCTATAATAATATCCCTCTTTGTATATAATTTTCAGTTCCTCAGTTGAAGGAGAGGACAGATCAATTATCCCACAGGTACCAACCTTCTGTTTTAGCTTATTAGTAGACAAATTATTTTCTAATTATAAGTGGTTTAGCTTGATCATTTGTTATTAAAGAAGAAAAATTATGCGTGTCCAAACAAGTTAATTAGATTTGTTTTGTCTTTATATATATATATATATATGTGTGTGTGTGTGTGTCTTTTGTATTATAGAAAACAGATTAATGTTTTGTCTTGTATATGATGGTGATTAATTAGTTTTATTTAGTTCTAATTTGGGAATGTTGATGGGATTAATAATTAATTGATATAAAATGTTAATTGTATGTTTGTTAGTAGTTGTGAATTAAACGTGTCATCGCCAATTCACCATGCACCAGCACTCTATATATATTTTACATAAATTAGTTTGTGAGTACAGTACAGCCTGCTCATGCAAGCTTGATCGAGGTCATGTCTGCTATGTATAGGATTTTATTTTCTTTTGGATTTTATAATTATAACAACCTGACTGGTCCAGTGTAGATGTTGTCCCCTTACAAATATTCGCTTACGTGATATAAATGAAAATAATCTCATTACCGAGTCCTTGTCGGGTTAAAATTTTGATATTGAAAATATAATTTCATATTAGCTGATTAAACCTTAAATTACGTGAAGACTCCTCGTCATAAAGTGTAGGTTATATTTCGGATCGTATCTTAAGAATCCAATCTTGTCAGCTTTTAAAAATAAAAATAAAATAATCTTATTGAATCTTCTTGTCCTCATTTGAGTTAATGGGTCGTTTGACAAAATTGTTGAAAATTGTTTGGCTCCTTTTTAAAATATTTAGTCTTCTTGGGTTTTCCATTATTCACGTCACCAAAGATTTAGATTTGGTGGGCTCAAATTGTAAAAGATTGTGATTATAGTGGAAAAAAATATAAAAACCAAATACAAAAATTAATATTGAACATAAACAATTTTAGGCAAAATTCCAACATAGTTCCCTATGGTTAAACAAAATACCACTTATTTTTCACTGTTTCAAATTTAACCAAAACAATCCCTCATGTTTGAAGATATACCATTTTAGTCTTTGATTCTAGTCAAACTAACAATCAAAGGATATAACCATCTCTTTATATATATACAGTAGCTCTCTTACTAGGGATCCCTCATTTTAACATAAAGTGAAGATCTCTATGAAATCCATCTATTTGAATGAATTTTGATCTGAATTTTTGTATGGATAATTAGTTCAATGAAATATACTTGTATACAACATTTGAAAAAATTTCAAGTACAATAACTATTTTGTTTCATTTTCCTATTTTTCACCCTTTTTTTGGATGCTTCATATTTAACAAAATCAGAAAAAAAAAATAGTTATAGTACTTGAAAAAAATTCAAATTTTGTATACAGATAGATTTCATTGAACTAATCATCCATAAAAAAAATTAAATTAAAATTCATTCAAATAGATGTATTTCATAGAGATCCTTACTTTACGTTAAAATGAGGATTCTCTCATGAGAGATTATATATATATATATATATATATAATAAATCACAGGTTAATAAACTATTTCGATACTTGTTAGATGTGTTATCCACCATTTTATTTCTACTTTCTTTTATTTATTTATGCCTTTTCAATTTTCTTAAATTAAGTATTTATTTGATATGAAAATGGTTTTTTTTTGTCTTTTCACCGGTCAAATCTAGTTAAGCTTATGATTTGATAACATATACCGATGATTAAGGTCATCTCCAATGGTTTTCTAAATATTTCACTATTTTAGAGACTCAAAATGAATATTTTAGGAATATTCTATCTCCATAAATTTACAACTCTAATCATTCTTCATTTTACAATCTTCAAATAATAAAAGGAACTGGAACCGAATCGAACCGTGGACATCATACTTTTAATTTTCAATGTATTTTTTGTTATATTTTTATCGTAATATTTTGATTTGTAGATATTAATGTTATTATTTTATTTTCCTGCATTATTTAAAGTTAGTTATTATGATATATGTTAATTACATATAAAAAATGATGATATGAAAATTTTGTCTTAAATTAAAATGTCTATGGTTTATTGATTAATATTAATAATGAAAGGTGTATTATATATAAAAAATTATTAAAGTACAGTCAATATTATAATCGATTGAAAGATCTCAATAACATATTTTCAATGGTATAATTTTCATAGTAATTAGATTTACAAATAAAGAGCTATAATAGATTGTTTGATTTTTATTAAAAATGTAAAAAGGAAATTAAGGGTAAAATGGGATAAAAAAAAGAATTGTGAATTGGAGATTTACTTTTTGAGTCTCCATTTTTTTTTTTGTATTGGAAAATGTGAATTGAGGACCAATTGAAGCTCTCTCGATCTCCATTTTGAGTTTTTACTTTTTAGAGACCAATTGAAGATGGTCTAAGATGCTTCCCGTGATTTTTCGAAAACTACAGACTAATTTGGAACCCAATTAAAATAGAGTGAATTACACTTAAAAACTAACACTCACCTTTCTGTTGTTATTCAAACTTATCTGTTGACTTAGTTTGACTATAAAATAATGTTAGTATAGAATAGGAATGATAACATTCTCGTATCTGTTACTGGATTTATGATTTTTTAATCTTAGAAAAGTGATTACCGGTGATAAAAAAAATACATTTTGCGGCCGCTCTTGCCATAGGATAGAGACCCTAATATACCTTCGATTCTTAAATTTATAAGAAATTCCTCTTGAAACTTCCCTATATAACTTTTAGAACCACCAGCAAGTAATTTGGATTTGCCTTTCAACACAAAACAGAGAAGTTTTAACTTTTGCTTTTCAACACAAAAGAATAATTTTAAAATAATAATAAAACACTTTTCAAATGCCCATTTTCTTGGTGGCCGGAGAATTTAAATCTCCATGGACCCGCCCCCAAGTTCAATATGTCCCACCATTGCCTATGATCGCAATAAGTGTAGGCCAATGACTATGTTTATAGTATTCCATCTTGATAAATCCCCTCATGCAATTGTTGAAAAATAAAAAAAAATCTCAAAATACAGGTATATAAACCTGAATTCCCTCCCACGAAAACTTCATTGATCTCTTCCCTATATCTCTCTCCTTTGCCGTTTAAGATTAGTTAGACATAGCAAGTAAACATCACTGGCTCTCTTTCTTGCCATTTTGTTAGGTGTTTGTTTTAATACAGCCCGGTAGACATTTTCAATTTTTTTTTCAATCTCACAAAACAAATACCCTCCTCTGTTTTGCTTTGATACCAGATGGGTGAGAACGCTGCTGCTGCCACCAAGAACCACCACCACCAGGTCTTCGAATCCTTCGATGACGACGGCCGTCTCAATCGAACTGGTTACACTTACTCCCTCTGCTTTCTCACTTTCACCTTCGTTTTTTGTTTAGTAGTGTTCGTTTTCAGGAATAACTTTCTAGTGCAGGATTTCCAATACATGACAATCGAGAAATCCTGTACCTGAAAATTTTCATCATTCTCATTCTGTTGTTGTATATTCAGGTAATGTGTGGACTGCAAGCGCTCACATAATAACAGCGGTGATCGGATCCGGAGTGCTTTCATTGGCATGGGCCATAGCTCAGCTCGGATGGGTTGCTGGTCCTGCTGTCATGTTCTTGTTCTCCTTTGTTACTTTCTACACTTCTTCTCTCCTCACTGATTGTTACAGGACTGCTGACCCTGTTTCCGGCAAAAGAAACTACACTTACATGGATGCTGTTCGCTCTATTCTTGGTGGAGCAAAATTCAAGGCATGTGGGTTGATTCAGTATTTGAACCTTTTCGGTATTGCCGTTGGATACACCATTGCAGCATCTATAAGCATGATGTGAGTGAGTTTTTTTATATACAAAGATTTATGCAAGCTACATTCTGTGTATTGTTTTTTTATTTATTTCATGATGGTTTTGTTTATTTACATTTTGACAGGGCAATCAAAAGGTCTAATTGTTTCCACGAAAATGGCGAAAAGAGCCCGTGTCATACTTCGAGCTATCCATACATGATCATGTTTGGAGTGATGGAGATTTTCATGTCTCAGATTCCAGACTTTGACCAGATATGGTGGCTCTCAATTGTGGCTGCAGTCATGTCTTTTACTTACTCTGCCATTGGTCTTGGCCTCGGCATTGCCCAAGTTGCAGGTCTCAATTGGCTTTTCAAAGTGAACTCACTGTATTTAATTATTTATATCAGAGTGTTTAAATAATATTGTTAGGATCAAATCCGTCAGCCTGGCATGTGAGCCATGTATGGCAGGTGAAGAGTGTTTTATGGTGTTTAAATACTATTATTAGATGTCCGTAACTTAAATTTGTAAGTATGATGGTTACTGACTATATATATATATATATATATATATATATACACGAATAGTTAATTGAATGAATTGTAGTCCAGCTGACTCTAGCTTTATTTATGACCATCAGCAAATGGAGCTTTCAAGGGTAGAGTCACTGGAATAAGCATTGGAACTGTGACTCAAACCCGGAAGATATGGAGGAGTTTCCAAGCTCTCGGCGACATAGCCTTCGCGTATTCATATTCAGTCATCCTAATTGAAATACAGGACACAATCAGATCCCCACCAGCAGAATCAAAGACAATGAAAAAGGCCGCAAAAGTAAGCATTGCTGTGACAACTGCTTTCTACTTGCTATGTGGTTGTATGGGCTACGCTGCTTTCGGTGACTTTGCGCCTGGAAATCTCCTCACTGGTTTCGGTTTCTACAACCCTTTTTGGCTTCTTGACATTGCCAACGCAGCCATAGTCATCCACCTTGTCGGAGCATATCAAGTGTTTTGCCAGCCTATTTTTGCATTTGTTGAGAAACAAGTAGCGCAGAGATGGCCTGAAAACTACTTCCTCACCAAGGAATTCAAAATCCCAGTCCCAGGTTGTGGCACCTTTAAACTTAACCTCTTTCGATTGGTTTGGAGAACTGGATTCGTTATATCAACCACTGTCATATCGATGTTGCTTCCTTTCTTCAACGATGTTGTGGGAATTCTAGGGTCTCTTGGGTTTTGGCCTTTAACGGTGTATTTTCCGGTGGAGATGTATATTGCACAGAAAAGAATAGCAAAATGGAGCACCAGATGGATATGTCTCCAACTGCTGAGCATGGCTTGTCTTGTGATGTCAGTTGTTGCTGGTGCTGGTTCCATAGCTGGTGTTATGCTTGATCTTAAGGTTTGAAAGCCATTCAAACCAACCTACTGATCATTCATCAACATATTCTAAGGAAAAAAAGAGACCCTCAAGTGGGTGGTGTTAATTTGGTGTGGTTCATTTGTTTTTTTATGTTGGTTTTCTTGTGTTTTAAATTTTAATTAACAGTTGCTGTTTCAGATTTAATGAGAGGAAAATATGTAAATTATGCAATATATCATGAATCTCCATTTCTTCTCAATTCTCTATCAATAACACAACTTTATTATAAAAATGGGAATCAGTAATTCAGTACAATAAAATAACAATCTCAAATCTCTAGTGGTGGTAAATTCGAATTTCACCATACACATTTTATAAATATGTATAGGTATTCGGACCGTACATGTAGTGTTTGATTTCGATAAGTCCCGTCAAAACCCCGACTCATTTCGATGTGAGAATTCATTGTAATACTCCAAAAAGAAAATACTGAAAATGGTCAAAAATAACCACATATGATATTTAAAATTTGTTTTAATCACATTCAACGTTTCAACTCTTAATAGCTGCATTGTAAAATTTATTTTAGTCTATATTCTTAAATTACGAAAATATCCTATAACAATTATTTTAAAAAATAAAAAACTTGAAATCATGACATTTAAAAAAAAAAAAAAAAACTGAAACAACCATTTAATAGCATCTCCGATAGTCTCCCTTGGAGACTCCTTCATTTAAGAGTGTATATTATTATAAGAGACTATTTAAGGGTGTATATTATTACAAGGGACTATTAAGGAAGTATGTGTTCCAACAATACTCCCTTAAATGACTCGTGTAATAATTTTTTATTATTATTTAAATGTTATATATTGTCTTTAATAGATATTAGATAAACCAAATACATAGAAGTTTTCAAAGAAATAAAATAACATTAAATTGTTGGAGCCCACTTTAAGGGGTTCTGAAAACACTCTTTAATTAAGGAAGTGAATTGCTATTGAACACAAATAAGGAAGTCATTTAGGGAACTGTTAGAGGTAAAAAAATACACGAAGTTTTCAAAGAAATAAAATAACATTAAATTGTTGGAGCCCACTTTAAGGGGTTCTGAAAACACTCCTTAATTAAGGAAGTGAATTGCTATTGAACACAAATAAGGAAGTCATTTAGGGAACTGTTAGAGGTAAAAAAATACACATACTCTTTTAATTAAGCTAAGGGATGTCTTTTGGATACCTTGATTTTAATTGTTTGTATGAGAAAATAACCTTGCTTTTAATTGTTTGTAGGAGAAAATTATCGAATGGCGAAACATACTCTAGGAGGGAGTTTCAATAACTTGAAAAAACATGACGTCTTGGAAAAAACATAAAATCTTGGGAACGTGAAATCTTAGGACCCGTCCTGTAAACGTTTTTCAATTGTTGCTTTTTAAAAATAAAAATGAAAATGAAAACAGTGTTTTTGGTTTCAGTTTCGAATTCCGAAAACGCATCTGATAGCATATACTGAAAGCTGTATTTTAAAAATAAAAACGGAAAAGTAAAAAATGCGTCTGGTAGATTAACCGAAAACTATCCAAAATTGAAACATCAAATTTGGCATTTTGTTTAATATTATTACAACTATAAACAAATTAATTACATAATTAACCAATATAATTTTTGTATTGTAATTTTTAAATTAAACAAAAGTAACACATCAAAAATTAATTCAAAAAAAACATATCAAAAAATGAATTAATCAAAACTAAACTTTTAAATTATAAATAAAATATATATATATATATATATATAATATTTTATATAATCATAATTTATTATAGTTGAAAATATATAATAATTTATTATAGTTGAAAATATATAATATTATAATGTATATATAAATATTATTGTATGAATGTTTTTAGTTATAGTTAGAAATAAATTATTATGGAATATATATATATAAGAGGGGTACTTTGGTCATTTGAAAATTTTGTTCCGTCTTATCCTAGCCATATCTAACGTATAACAGTACAATTAATAGTTTTTAAAAATGATTTTTTTATATAAAAAAGTGAAAAAAAAAATGAAAAACAAAAAACAAGTATTTTATGTTTTTCAAATCTTTCACTTTTAACACTGGTTTTGTTTTTCATTTTTTTTTTCGAAAATAAAATAAATAACGGTTAACGAACGAGTTTTCGAAATCGTTTTTGAAAAATAAAAACGAAAACGGATTGAAAAACAGCTACAGAATGGGATCTTAACATTTTTTAAGAACTGAATTTACTGAAATTGCCCTTCCCAAGTAATGTTTTTAACTTTCGATAATTTATCTGTCGATTCACGTTAATTTTTTTTCTTCCTTCCGAAACAAATAGCCTACCCCGACAGTGCTGTTGACGTGCCTAGACGTGCGCTTCCCATGTGGGGCATTGCTTGGGCGCCTTCGCGGGGCGGCGCTGCCTTCGATGGAGGTGGGAGATGAGGGAGTAGAGGAAGAAAAGAGAGCCGAGAGAATGGAGGAAAGAGAGTTTTGGGAGGGTTATTAATCGGTAAACTAAAAACTACTTTGTTAAAAATAAAATTCTAATATTTTGAGACTATTTTTTATTTTCTCCCAATGTAATATTAATAATATTCTCTACCAGTTGACATTGATATGAACAAGTACTGTTGTTTTTCTTGTTTTCCTTGGTACGAGACATGGTTGGTGCAAGTGGAACAACTTTTGTGTACTGGACACTTGCCTTCTCCTATTACGCGGACTGAATTATAGATTTGCTAGATGAACAACAACATAATTGAAAGAAAAATAAAATTAAAATTTTTGGGTATGAATTTATTGATGAGTCTATGATTGGGGTATATGTATGATGATGATCTCTTTCACTAATACATGTATCGGTACTAAGAAACATAGAATTTGTGCTGACACTGCAGAATAAATTAAGAGAGATGCTTTTTCAAAAGAAAAAAAAAAGTTAAGGTCCCGTTTGGTATATCATTGAAGATTGAATAGTTACTGAATACTGAAAACTGAAAAACATGTTTGTTTTTTTTCACTGAAAACGAAATGTAAGTGATAAGCTGTTTGTTTTTTAAAATTATAAATATCTGAAAATTAATACTTTAATATCTATAGTCTTCTAGCTATTTATTATATATTTACATTTTAATATATTAACGATAACTATAATCACTAATTTAATGATTTTAAAACAAAATTATTTAGTTGTTAATAATATTTTAAATTTATATTAATAATATTATTTAGAAGCATCAAACTCTAAATAAAACTAATTATCAAATTATGAGAAAAAAAATCATTACCGAAAGTCGAAATATGGTATGAAAACCAGTCTCTAATTATTTGAGTTTTGAAGTAATTAGGTTTTAAGATGCAACAATTGTTTATGGTGAGAAGAAAAAAATTATTAACATGAATAGCAGTTTGATAGAAGATAAAATTGAAAATTAGTTAGATTGATGAGGATAGTTTTCACTTTTCACTTCTCTAAACAAGTAGTTTTAAGGATTCTTTAAGTGATTTTATCAATTAAAAAACAAATAAAATAACTTAATGAAGCACATTAAGTATTAAGTGGAAAAATCAAACAGAACCTATAATTAATGGATTACAGATGTTAATTATTCTTATTTTTACTATAAATACAAGTTAAAATTTTGTCATATGCCTCCACTGCAATTTTTATTTTTCTAATTTTCACATGATGTGCATTAATTATTTATCTTAAACTAATACGGCTCGAACCAGGAATATTATCATATTGAATGAACGCCATTTATAGTACCAAGTCACATCAAACAGTGATATTTAAAAAATATATATAATTAATTATCATTAAGAAAACATAATTTCAAATTTAATCCAAGATTCATTCATGAATAGCATAATCTTCAACAATTGGAAAAATGAGAAAAGGAAAGAAAAAGAAAAGATTTTGATGAGTAGTATCCAATTAAATTTAATTTGCAACATGCAAATATTCTTCAGCGAACACTGAACACCACCGAAAGTGCTTTTCCCTAAACACACGTGTTTCAATCCAAACATGAGAAAAGAAAGATTAAATCATGCACATGTGCATGGTGGGATCTTGTGGCAAATCTCAAGGAAAGGGATTCATCAAAATTCAAAAGGCTTAATTAAATGATCAAAGGCTATTCCAAGACCATACCTACAAATGGGGTTACTACTACGGGAATCTTACATGTGGATTCTACCTCCAAATACCCGATGGTTGTGCATATATGTAATTAGTCAAAAATTATGAATTTTCTTAGGAGTTCCCACCTTATCACATAATTTATGTAGTTAGCGCTGGTCTTGCTATATCATTCAGAACAATTTTAAAATTAAATTTTTAAGTTGTGTAGTATTGAAGACAAGGTACATTTTGTATTTATTTAGTTGGTTTTTTACTGTCTCAAAATCTCTACATATATCAATTTGAGTTTTTTAGAGTCTGTTTGATTGGATTTTTAAGATTGTCTATTTTAGAGGAAGTGTTTAGGATTTTAAAAGACTTTTAATGACTTTTATGAAATTAAAAAGTTTGGATGTATTCATTATGGACTTTTAAACTTTTAAAGACTCTATAAAAGTTTTGAGGTGTTCAACTATCAACCCTAACATATGTTCAATTTTCAAATACAAACACATTTATTCTTAATAAATTTCACAAATAAAATAAAATGAATAAAAAAACAAACAAACATTAATGATCTATAACAAAAAACCAAAAAACAAAAAAAAATATAAAACTACTCTTTGTCGGTTATGCAATCAAGTACGATAGATTTTTTTTTTACCTCTATTTTCAAAGCAACTAAACAACACCGAAACAAATCAAACGAATATATTCTTATTTATTGTTAACAAATCAAACGAAAATCTAACCTAAAAAACGTCGAAGAATAAATAAAAGAATTCTTATTTATTGTTAACAATAAAAATAAAAAATCTTGCTTCCAGATTTTCGAAGAAAGCTTTCAAAGGAAAACTTTTTTTTTTCTGAAGAATTCTTGTCCTCTATAAGAAATTTGGGAACAAGATTTTTGAAGAAATCTTTTAGAGGAAGAAAAAAAAACATCTTATTTCCATATCTACTCCAATTTTGGAGGGATCTAGGAACCAATTTCCTTTAATGGAGAGAACCATAAATCTTTGATTCTGTTTCTTTAAAAAAAAAATATATTTATTTTAAGATCTCCTCAAATTTTATAGGGATCTAGGAACCAATCTCTTTAATGGAAAGAACCAGATCTCCACGACTCTTTGTTTCCCAAAATTTTTATTTCTCTTTTCTGGGTGTGGGTGAATATTCGTGTTAATTTAGTCTCCACATTCATGTGTTATATTAAATTTTTTTTGTTGGTTTCTGGTTTTTATTTTGTATTTATTTTCCTTTTCCTTAAAAAATTTTAATTGTTCTTTTGTTTATTCTTTAAAATATATTTTTTATTGACACATGGCAATTATTTTCTATTTTATGGTTTAAAGACTAAAATACCCCTTGAACTGTTAAATTTGACTAACGGTCAACTAACAGAGGGACCTATTTGATATATTAGTAAAGGATCATGAGTTGTAAAAAAGCAAACATGCTTATAAAATTGATGTTTCTCTAATATTTATGGACTAAAATGATAATACCCCTTAAAAATAATAAAATACATAAACAATTACTCAACACCGTATAAATATATTATTATAATCAAAGTAAAGTCACGTATGAACATTACTACCCGCTTTTTAACATGAGTCATGTTCAACAACTAGATACGGTTTTTATGTTTTATCTTAGTAATTTAAATTAATTTTAGATAGATTTTTATACTTATTATCATACTTTAGTAGAGACATAAATATTAATATTATTGTCGGTTTGCTACATTTATTCTAAAAGAAAATTTATAATATTTTGATTTATTATTAAAAAAAAGGTACATAATGTCTTTATAATGTAAAATATAATAAAAAAATAAACAAAAATTTTAAAATAACATATATATATGCATGAATACTTTTATCAAGTTTAATTAACGATGTTTCTTTTGTTCTTTTAAAAAATATATATTTTTATTGACATAAGAGATTATATATATATATATATATATATATATATATAATTTAACTAAAACAAAGTATATATTATATTTAAAAATCAATAAAGGTCTAAAAACATCTATAAAAGTCTTTAAAATGGAGTTCTATAAAAACCTTTTAAAATGAAAATCTATAAAAGTATTTCATAATTATATAAAATCTATAAAAGTATATAAAAGTCTATGAATTTGGTAAAAGTCATCCATTTAAAAAAGTTGAGTCATTTGAAATTATAATTGAATACACCCCCTTAATTTCAGTAGAGAATAGTAAATTTTAAACCTCTATTAAACATAAACTCATAGAGAGAAGCTTCTCCAAATAGATTTTATTTATAAAAAAAAATCTACCAATCAAAAAATTATAACTTTTTATCTCAAAAGCTCTGTTTATAATAGATCTCCTATGAACAGAACTTTTACAAATGGAAATTTTTCAAAAAGCCCAACCAAACACATTTTTCATACTACATTGCCCTCCAAATAAAATTTTCAAGCTCCATGTAATTATATATCAATGCCTAATATAGTACATAATAGTTTGTTGCATGTACTTTCCTTTTCAGCCCACCCGTTACTGGAGATGAGTTTGTGAAAACACAAGTTTTATTAGATATATCATGAAATTAAACAGGCCAAAAGTGGATGTACTACTAAGATGGCAGCTTACAACCCCAGAGTGAAGTGTAATTGGTAAATCAAAGGCACCCAAATGAGGAAGATCATAATGTAAAGAGTTCTAGTTTCGAATATGCATAAGACAGTCTGAATACTCATGAACAGATTGGATGCAACGTCAACTATTGATCCTATACTTATAGCTATGCATCTACCATTGGGTCCTAGAAACCTTCTGATATTGGTTGATGATGTATCAATTCTTTGGCGTCACCAAAACTGCTTAATTTTTTATTTAATTTTTTTGGTTAAGTTTAAGATGAGAGCTCAATGGTATATATACAAAAGTGTGATTAGCTTAAAAGTCAGATTGCAAAACATCCAAATTCATTCAAAACCAAAACCACAACTTTATTACTTCTTGAGTGCCTGGTACTCCAGCTGGAATAGGCAGTGTACCAATCACCACTTCCCAAATGGACATCCATTTGGGTGACATTTAAATAAGTAAATGCTAAGGAGTGAGCTTTTATTAAAAGTAACGTCATACATCACAACTTTTCTATCACACGGCAAGCTGATAGCTAAGGTATCAATTGGTGGATCCATATCTTCACTCACCAATTGACAATTCAACTACCAGATGAGTTGTGATAGTGATTATAATGCCCGACATTACTCTTTCATAAATGTCGGTTTTGTAATATAACCTAAGCAGTGGACACACGAGTGACACGTGTCACTCGGCAGAGTGTATAAGTAGCAAAGCTATAATGCCAACAACAGTAAGATACAACACATACAAAAATTAGGGGACGACAAAACACAGTAAACAATAACATTGGAATAATTCGCTGACTTGGTTAAAAGGTTATTCTCGCGTCACAGAGACAAATTTAATTCATCGTTTTACCACGAAGTGTTACTATCACATGTTATGTGGATACCAAAAACATGCCAGTAACGGCATTGCTTGGTTGGTACAGATATACCGATGCTGGAAGCTCAAAGGCCCCTAGGACTACTTATTCCCATTACCTGGAAGTATGAACTATCAAATCCGTACCCTTTTGACATCACTCTCCGGTACACTTACATCACTCCCACTACCCTTCACTGGAACATTTGTTTGCCCCGGACCCTGCAAAAACATACTCAATGCTTACTATCATGAAATTCAGTCATTCATTATTTACTAAGCCTTACATCAATCTCGTCATATGTGTTCTTTTGGAGGGAAGAGGCAACAAAAACAACAATGCAGTAAACCTTAGCAGTTCATATATTCAAGATATCATCAACAATAATACAAGTTTCTCATCCGATCTAGGAGGTTTCAAGAAGCAACCACTTACATTATCATCAGGAACAACTGCATATCTCTCTGATGGTGAAACCCAGGTTTTCCCTGTCCAAGGAAAATCCAAGAATAATGAACATAAAAAAATTATATAAAACCAGTTTAAAAACAACAGTGAGAGAAACAGACAGTTCATGGGTATCGAGTATGATACAACACCTGAAGATGGATCAAACTTTGAGGATTCTATCTGTTGCCCACTTGATCCATCACGACTCAATGGCTCTATAATCTTTGGAATATTCCTTTGAGCATGAAATAAAATTCATCAGTTTAGGACATTAATAATATGGAAATATGAACAATAACCGACAGCTCCTGGTCTTTAGTTCAAATAACTTTATTCTTTAAACAAAGCAACAAGTAGAATTTTTTATTTAAATTATAAATCTGACTATCAAATGCAAATAATAGAAGGTATACTAATTGGATTTGTTCAAGGCCTACCACTGCCCTAAGATGCATACGAATGGGTTAGATTTGGATATACTTAAACTGTGCCAGTAGAACTCCTATTTCATTTCTGCAAGACAAGTTGATAGGCCCTGACAGATTTCTTAGATTTTAACTCACTATACCAACATGCTACTTCATACCAAACAGTTCGGTAGTCTGTAGTCGGTACACTAATGCATCATTTCCACTGTTATTCTAGCTCTTAATCTGAGCTTCCTAGATTAAGAGTGGAAACCAAATAATGCATCTAAGTTTGCATAAAAGCATAGGTCTAAATGGACAACAATTACAACATGTTGGGTAAAGAAGACAAATGGAGTTGCCACCTACATTTTGTTTAGTTCCTTCTCATTTGGTTATGTAACGACTCACTCTCAATAACTAATATGATATTTTCCACTCTAGGATTAGGTCTGCACAATTTTTCTCTTATGCTTCCACCCAAAAAGCCTCATACTAGTTTAGGAAGATAAAACTATCTACATATATAGCCCAATGATCCTCTCTATCTAGGATATATGAAATTCTAATACATCCATTGATCATGATTTTTATATCCCACGAGTTTTTAGGGTTAAGATCCTCTAAATATATCCCCCTTAAGGACTACACGTCTCTGAATTTTTTTGTTTGGCCCAACATTGTGAGGTATATTCATCTTTAATACAATATTTAATGATCCAAACCTATGAAATGATATGATATTGTCATTTTTGGACTTAGGGCTGCACGATTTTACTCTCGGATTTCATCCAAAAGGCATCATACTAGTTAGGGAAGCGTCTTTACATATATGATCCTTTGGCCTTCTCTAACAAAGCAATGTGTTTTTAAAATACACCATCACCCCATCCATCTTGATCTTTCTATCTCAAGAGCCTTAAAACTTTAGTTTGGGCCCTCTCCCAACATTTGTAAGTTTGACAGTTCATCTAGGTGGTACCGTATGCTGGAATTGCTGCCTACTTTTCTACTTTTCTTTATTAAGCTGCAAGAACTATCGCCATAAGAGCAGAGGACCTGAGGCCTGAATTCTCTTACATAGGTTCTCACATTCTACCAACTTAATGCCTCAACTTGACTAATATCCAACTTTACTTGGCTAAACTCTTGCAAAGTAGCAAAAGTATGACATGCAAATTGAAAAAGACACATTGCGAGGACCTACACTGAAGACCCAAGTCTCTTGAGACACAAATGCCAAGATGAATATGATAAGATGTTAAATTCTCATTCACATACTTAGGGTCATTAGGCTATATATAAAGTATAAAGACTCTACTCAAACTAGTATAAAACCGATTGGATGAAAACGCAAGAACACAACTATATAGGCCTAAGCTCAAAGTTGATAATATCATACTAATCATTGGAAGGGGGTCATTATAAGATTGTTAGGCCAAACAAATTAGTAAAATCCAATTTCACCCAAGAATTCTCAAACTAATGTTTTTTTTTTTGGGGGGAAGAAACCCAAGATCAAAACCATGTGGGCGTAAACCCAAAAAAAAATATTATCATACTAGCAATCGGAAAGAGGTTGTTACAAGTTATATTTGTCCTCCATTAATCATACCCCATTTGTTACCACTTGAGCTAACATGCAAATAGCACTCATTTATCTCTTCATTACTTGTATTCCTTGTCTTCATCTGTTTATCTTTTTGTAACTCCGAATCAAGGAATTATTTACTTCTACTAGCTACCTGCTATTTGTCATTAGGAACAATCATTCCTTACCACACTAAATGGTAAAGAGAACTTACTAAGGCAGCTGCAATATTTAGTAGTCAGTTTCTGGACAAATTTGTTTAGATTTTTTTTTATCACTTCTTCATTCTTCGATTTTCTATTTCTGTAATAAATCTAGAATCCATATCTGGAGGAAAAATATTGAACGTGCCATGTCTACATTTCATTTGGTAGTTTAAAGTATTATTATTGAGCAACCGAGGGGACAATTAAAAGAACTCTAAATATCTTATGTATTCATACATTACCTAAAAGCAATATACTACACATACAGTATATTTAACTGGATAAAATTGCTATTACCGGTCAGAGGATTCCCCATGCCCAAGTTGTCCATTTGTACCTCTTCCCCATGAAAACACATTTTGCCGTTCAGTCACAGCCAGTGTATGTCTCCATCCACATGAAATCTGCACCACTTTCTGTAGAATGCCAAAAAAATAAAGTTGAAATAACACTCAGATTCAGAAAAGATGG